>OY740717.1:125791968-127025951 GCA_963513945.1 Hydrotaea diabolus
GTTTAAGTATAGATCGTCTAAAATAAAATCAGAATATCTTCAAGAATTTTTGGTAACAAATTGTAAAATTTTGGCTTGCATCTTATCCCTGTAAATGCTGTCTAGGGCTGCAGTGTAAGCACTCTGATCCAGCGGTTCTCTTTCCCTTACTGTTGGATTTCCTAAGTCTAAGAAATCGTTTTTGGTGCAATTCCTTCAGGTGGAAATTAGAATGAGACCCACAATGACATTCCAGCAGGACTTGTATAGACAACATCATGTTGTGTTCCCGTACCGAGATTATAGTAGCGATCATGATTTTGGGAAGCATTAAACTTACATACAACAAATAACAATAATTAAAATAATAATAAGAGACATTACAATGATATTTGAAACACATGATGTGGAAATGCCGAAATACATTCTCGTGGAAATCTGGGCAGGGCCAGACCACCTTGACAAAATGTTCACAGTGGACCGGAAGCCATGATGGAGGGTATATAAGCTTCGACCGGGCCTTCTACACAGCCTTGAGAAGGCCTTTAATATGCCGCTTGGCACCCACCGACATACACTCATTCATTTTGTAATTGTTTTTCTGTTTTTTCCGAACATTTCAAAAAAGTTTTTAAAAGTATGCGGTTCAAACCGGTAATACAACAACGACTTTCATTATTTCCTCTTTAACAGGGAGCAACTATTTGAAGCGACCCGATGATGCGTAAATCGGTAACGCAATAGGAGGCAGGCAGAAATGAAAGAAAAAAACGGCGGTGGGGTATTCATTACAGCGAATACAGGCCTGTTTTGTTTGACTTATTTCCTCTTTGATATAATTTCTTTTTGTATGGATTTAGAAGAAAATAGCTGATTGTTGGTATTTTAATGTCGTTTTTGCACTACTCATATAATCTGGATTATGTAGCTATTTTAAGAAGAAAAAGAAAGGGAATGTTGGAAATGTATTCTTTGGTAATACGTGAAAAACTGGCTTCAGCATACTCGAATGACATATGTCAGCAAATGATACAAGGATTGCTATATATATTTCTGGCCTAGGAATATAAATAGAAATATATGGCGCCATCTGACATTGCCATTGGAAAGATTGACATTTTTTAGCATAAACGAACTCAGAACGTACGACCATCATTTGTATTGTTTACAGTGACTTGAACGTGGATTATCACGACAAGAGTGCATCGATGAACTTAAGTCCTTGTATGGCGATGAAGCATCATCCTATATCACTGTGAAAACCTGATTTAATGAATTCAATCGTCGCCGACGCTCGCTCAAAGACGAAGGTCGTGAAGGTCATCCAAAAACGGCCGTTGTGCCAGATAACATTGATGCAGTGCGTAAACTGATAATGCAAGATCGTCATGAGACATACCGTGAGATAGAGGCATCTTTGGGTATTTCTTCCACCAGCAAACATTCGATATTGCATGAACACCTGGGGGCTTATCACGGCATTCGACGACGAATGCAAATTCGAATAGAAAAATATTTCGATACGTTTAAATGTTTGGATCATGGCATTCGATCGTAATGTTTTATCGCATACTACTTTTTTTTGCAATGCTGCAAAACAAAGACTTTCAACTCAAAAGATGTGTCGTGGGCTGATTCGAGCACGACGTGGGACTGTTAAAAAATTAAATAGATAATAAGAAACATTTTACGCATTATTGCAATGCAAAAATGTAACGATTAATTATTTTACTGTAGTTAATTTATTATTTTATAACAATTCATGGTGTTTTTACGTAATTTTTGTCGAAACCACTACTGTGATAACACAAGTTGAGTTTCCTAAAAGGCCGATGAAACATCTTTCTTTGTTGATTCTCTTTGCGGCAAGCATACGAGTATGATGACAAGCAGAGAAAAGCAGAAAAACAAAACAACAAGCGATTGTTGGTTTGGTGCAAGTGAATATTTTAATAAATCTGATAAAAATATAGAAAGTAATTAGTTATAAATGGATCCAATGCTATTTTTTTACTCATCATCGTCCGATTCGGAGGAGGATTGCAATGTAAACGTAATTAGAAGAAATATTCGAATTTGGTCTGGAAATCGTTTTTCGTTATCTTTGTCACTAAAAATAATAAAAAAGACGAATATTTTTACGTTATTTCACAAAATATAGAAAAATACCTACATTTCTTTTGTTTTACTCTGTTGTTTTGTTTGGCGTCATTAAAAATCGGGATCTACTGTTTAACGCCGTCTCCGGCTAATGCATTTATAGAGAAGTTTTTACATAGCCTGGAAATAAACCTCTTATTCCTAAAGTCGCCGACATTTACGAGTTGGAAAAGAATAGCACTACAAAACCTCTCAGTTGCCTCATCAAATCTATTTCAGATCGTGTTGGCGGATCGCACAAGTGTATATCAAAATGAATAATTTATAAGTTTCAACACAGAAGGAAAAAATCAAAAAAATATACCCTGTGCCAGTGCAGCTGAGTTGTCACTAATGAAGCCATATTTGACGCGCAAAATAGAAAGGGATTTAAGTGTAAAAACCAGTTTTGTGTACCATTTCTTTCATAAAACGCACATATCTCTTTGAGGGAACACTTTTGGGGCATGGGATCGGTCTCATTCGATGCTCAGATGTTGTCCACATCAAAAAAAAATGTAAAAATTGTTTTTTTCCCTTAGGTCCCTTTCTCTATGCGCTGTCACATATATTAACTAAGGAGTGTCCAGAGTAAAAATGCATTTGAGATTATCCTAGTCATCCTCTGTGCCAACACGAAGAAAAACATGTGGATAAATCAAGTTCGACATTTATATGACGTTAGAAGTTGGTACATACGAGTATGATGCTGATTTCCATATCAGAAGAACATCCTGATAGATAAGAGATTAGTGCACCCCCACTTGACCAAATTTTTATATTGGGCCATGATGTGGGTATTTAGGCTTCGACACGGCACGAAACATAATTTGTCTACTTGTTTAGACCTGAGACGTACGCCATTTAAATTGATGAAAATCGGTCCAAATTAAGAACCACTATCAGCAGTGCCATCAAAATCGTTAGTTATTTTAATCTGTAGAACTTTTCCTTCCAAAGGGTACCGCGTATGGCCCTCTTATTCAATCGTCCGCAGCGCAATTTTAATTGTGGTACTGCGTAGAGCCCTCTAAAATAGTCAGGCGTCTAATAACGTATGCGGAATGAAATCGCAACAAAAAAAACATTTTTTTTTCTTTTAAACAAAAATTTTATTTCAATTTTTTTAAGATAATACATTGTACTAGTTTAATGTAAAACATATTTGGTCCCATTCGAGCTGCTTTGCGGCAATTTTGAGGAACTTTTTCCATGGCTGTTGAATATGTCGATGTTGGTATGTTTTGAAGCTCCTTTCGAATTTTTTGAATCAAATTTTTGGTAGTTTTGGGTCTGAAGTTATTTGCATATACTTTTCGTTTTAAATTTGCCTAAAAATCGTCAATTGGGTACATTGGGTGGATTTTCTTCTTTACATACATATGGAATTTGAAGGGTGTCCATGGCTTCCAATGTCTCTTCTTGGCGTAATGACTTGATGCTAAGTCGGGCCAGAAGATTACATTTAAGTTTCTATGCTTCTTATTCATAAATTCTTCAACTTTTGGTAAGCAGAAATTAATATATCTTTCAGAATTGACGGCCAAACCGGACTCAAAAAAACTGGTTCTGACATTCCATGCTGACTAAATGCAAGCCACAATAAAACTTTTTTAGGAAATTTTGAATGCTTCACATACTTTATTTTTCGTCTACGTGTTTTTTTCCTTCAAAAAAATGTTTTCCTTGCCATTCGTTTCCATCCAATGTGAAATATGACTCATCAATGTCGCTCTTGGCTTTGAATGTATTTTTGACCAAACTTCTAAGTCGAGACTTTTGGGTAACTTCTTGAGCTTCTGACGCTTTTGTCTTGTTTTTTCTGGACTTTCTCTGAATTCCCATATCACCCAGATACTTTTTCACTGTTTTTCCGTCACATTGGAACTTTTTCCCAAGCTCCCTATAGCATTTAGCGACTTTACCATCGGTAATTTTTCGAAGTCGGCTTCTCATAGAAGAGTCGTTCAAACTACACTTTTTTCCAGAACCACGTTTTCTTTCTGTTGTTTGTCTTTTCTCATATATCGCCAGTGTTCTATATACCGAACTTCGATTTTCTCCTTGCTCTACAAAATGAGAAACGATATCGGATTTCTTCCAATCAGGATGATGGTCGAAAAAATTACAAATGGGTTTTCGACGTTGTTCTTCTTTTGACGACATTGCAAACAAAATAAATGATCAACTTCAGCAAAAATCAAATAGCAATATCGCAAAACATGTGGTAAATGGAAAATAACGGTACTTTGTTTACATTTTTAATTTCGCTTTGTACCCAGCGTTGTAAAATTTGTTGCGATTTCATTCCGCAAACGTTAAGTGCCTTTTCTTTAGGAATTTCAAGTATCCACAGTGCGATTTTAATCCTGCTACTTCATAGGGCCCCTTGGCCTATTTCAGTATAGGGTCCCCTCTCCTCTCTTGGCCCACAACGAGTAGTCAATAGCTCAAACTACATGCGGCTTATACAATGATGTCTCGTGCGGTATTCTATTAATAAACGAGGTATCAACGCACATCTTGATCAATCAACTGGCTATTCATATCTAAAACCTGCAAGCGATGCAATAGCCCGTACGATAAAAACTAACCGGAGGAAAAATTTGTGCAGCCCTATAAAAGTGGGCGTGGCACCGCCCACTTTCCCATTTGTTTCGTTTGATACCAACATCGTGTACACCAACTAATTTCGTCTTACAGGTATTAGTTAAGGAGACATGGATTTTAAAAGTTGAAAGGGCAGTGCCACGCCCTTTTGTCCAATGTTAACACAACACAGTCTGCAATAACTTGCTAATCATTGACTAACTTCTGTAAAACTGTTATAACGTTCGGTTCATTACTTTGGCCATTAATGCAATTTTTTAAGGGGCGTGGCATCGCATACTTTTCGTTCAAGTTGTGTTTCGTTCTTAAAATCGGTCATAGATATACGTGAACCGATTTCAGGAGCGAACGCCCATGGCACTTGTGCCAAAATTCAAAAAAAAACTTACTCAAGATAGGATGTAAGATGTGGCTTCTAGAGCTTCAAACAGAAAAATCGGATAAACATATATGTGTGAGCTATATCAATATTTGAACCTACTTTCAATTGAGTCCTTTCCTGGTCCGAAAAACTTACTTTTGCCAAAGTTCATGAAAATCGGACAACAATGGCGACTTGCAGTATACTTTAATTACAAGATCTAGAAGGACGGGCGGATGGACAAGCAGACAGACAGACCTTTTTAAATGGAATCAGCAGGTGATTATACGTCGATCGCTATACTTTAAGGTTGGTCTAGCTCAAATATTGTTGGTAGTTGCAAACATTTGCATTAAAACTAACTTAGAACTCAGTTTTAGATAAATGGTCCTTCTCAGTTTAAGGTTGTATAAACGACGCCACGCCCCTTGTCCAAAGCATCGTAATATAGAAATATTACCTGACTAAATGTGAAAATTTCTTACTATCAAAAATTGCCGAAACCGAATTGCCTTATGTGGACACAATAAGCAAGTTTAAAAGGAAATCAAAAAAATTGGGGCTTGTAAAATTGCCGTGTGATAGGGACTTAGCATGTTCGGCGATTTTTTGCTGTAGCCAAAATGGATCAAAGCATTTGCATCGATTTTGGTGTCAAAAAAGAAATTAAGTGCTCAAAAGCACACGCAGAGAAGAGATATGGTTACACTACGGTCACCGCAACAATAATATGTTCTCTACAATAAAAGCATGTTTGTCGCAACCATAGAATTGTTTTTTGAATTTCATTTTGATAATAGTATGATTGCGGCAATATTGCTATTGTTAAAATGTAACAATAGTATTATTGCCAAATTTAGAAACAAAAATTTGGTTGTAGCAACCATATAAACATGGTTGGTGCATCAAAAGTATTGTTGTTTAAAATTAACGTAAACAATAATTTGATTACGGCAATCATACAGTATGGTTGCGACTATGAAATCAAATCTGGCTATGAACTAATAGTAATGAAATTTAAAATAACATACTTAATAAAAATCTCTATTTTTGAATAACAACAATAACCAATCCGAAAAAATAATTTTGGGGATCATAGTATGGTTGCGTGTGAATCATACTATGGTTCTGGGGATCATAGTATGTTTGCGTATGAATCATACTATGGTTGTGAGGATCATATTATGGTTGTATGAGAAACATACTATGGTTGTGAGGATCATAATATGGTTGTGGAGATAATAGTATGGTTGAGTGTGAATCATTCTATGGTTGTGTGGATCATAGTATGGTTGCGTGTGAATCATACTATAGTTGTAAGGATCATACTATGGTTGTATGAGAAACATACTATGGTTGTGAGAATAATAATATGGTTGTGAAGATAATAGTATGGTTGAGTGTGAATCATACTATTGTTGTGAGGATCATAGTTTGGTTGTGGAGATCATAGTATGGTTGAGTGAGAATCATACTATGGTTGTGGGGTTATGTGTGAATCATACTATTGTTGTGAGGGTCATAATTTTGTTGTGTCACAACCATATACCCAACAATAGTATGATCCTCTTCGAATATTGTCACCCCAGCCATACTTTTTTTCTGCGTGCATTTAATATGTTGACAATGGCATAAGGTGATTGCACTCTGAATCAGAAAATATGTACATGATTTTCAAAGAAGGTCGAAAGATGTGAATGACGTCGACGATCGTCCTGAAAGATATCATCACATCAAAAACCGACTTCTCTTATAGTCGAATCGCTATAAGAGAAGTTGCAGAGGATGTCAGCATATCGGTTTGTCCAAGACATAAACTTTTTCAGGACATTTTAAGATATTCCCTGAGTGTTTTTTTTATTAAGACAAACACTCAGGGGATGTCCCCTTTACTAACATACAGTGTCTTGTATCGATTACGGGAAGAAAGATTAGGTAGAAAAAAAAATCACCTTGACACAGACCTCGTATAGTCGTACCTTAGAGGGTCATCGACCTGTATTTTGATGTGGTACCAAATGAGTGAAAAAGTGAATATACACTCCATCCTTTGATAATGGATATACTCGTAATAGGAGTTGTTATTAATTTTAAAGACGCGATCGAAAACGGTTTGCCGAAAATAGAGTCGGTGGTTGATAGTCATAAACGGAATTCTTGAATGTGACTACATAGTATAGGGTGATCCATCTATATAGAGATGTTTGCCATTTTATCATAGAAAGACTAACATCGCAACAACGTCTCCAAATTGTGCAACTGAATGGAGAAGATCCGCTGTTTTCCACCAAAATTGTCTTCACTGATGAGGCCCATTTCTGGCTCAACGGCAAAGTCAATAAACTAAACTGCCGTATTTGGGCTGAAGAGCAACAAGAAGAGGTTCAAGAGCTGCCATTACACCCAGAGAAAACTATGGTTTGGTGCTGTTAAGGGGCTGATGGAATCATCGGTGCATATTTTTTCAAAAATGATGACGGCCGGAACGTAACCGTGAATGGTGCTCGCTATCGCGCCTTGATATCGGACTTTTGCTACCTGAAATTAAAGCCCGTATTCTTGACGGTATTTGCTTTCAACAGAACGGTGGCACTTGCCATACAGCTGCCCAAACAATGGATTTATTGAGAGGTCATTTCAAAGAGCAGATAATTTCACGTATTTGGCCGGTGAGTTGGCCGCCTAGATCATGTGATATCACGAGTTTTTACTTTTTTCTTTGGGGCCTCGTTAAGTCAAAAGTCTACGCTGACAAACCAGCTAAGATTCAGGTTTCGATGCCAACATTATGCGTGTCATGAACGCCATACCGGTCATCCAAAATTGGACCTTCCGAATGGACACGCTGAGACTTAGTCGCGGTTAACATTTGAAGGAAATTATTTTTAAAAAATAAATGGCATAAAATGTCCTTTCGAATGAACAACAAAGATTCCACACTTGATTTGAATTTTTGTTTTGAAAAAAATACCTCTACACTGATCACCTGATAGTATCGAAAGTCGTATTCCATGCTGGTGTCTATTTTTGGGCCGCCCCTCGTAGAGTAAATCTAAGGACACATCATAGACATGATCTAAGTCAAAATTCTTCAATGTGGCTACAAAAATAGTATCGGTCTTCCTTGTTTTTGCTGAAGCGGCATATAGTGCCGGGGTGACAGCCATTGTCCAAGGTGCATAGAGTCGATCCGGTGCATAGAACCGGCTGTCGTGGGATCGCAAACTTCGTATACCATGCTGGCGTCTACTTTTGGGCCGCCCATCGTAGAGTTAATCTAAGGACACATCATAGACATGATCTAAGTCAAAATTCTTGAATGTGGCTACAAAAATAGTATCGATCTTCGTTGTTTTTGTTGTAGCGGCATACACTCCCCGTCACATGAATAAGACCCCACGATGGTTTTTTTAAAACTTAATATTTTCAGGTATGAATTAAATCCATATTTATTTGTATGAAAGTTGCATTACTTCTGAAAGGAATGGGGAATAAATGGATTTGATATGTATACTGGTAAATTTTATAAAATCATTTTATTAAAACAACTGAAAAACAGAGCTTAGGTTTTTGCGCCACTTGAATAGGACCCCCTCATCAAATAATAGCTTTTGTAAAGTTTAAAAGCAAAATTATACATTTATTAAATTTTAAATAAGTAATTATGAATTTTATGCATTTTAAAGAAAGTTCAGTAGTGTTTAGAGCCTCCTTTGTTAAGGATAGCTTCGAAAAGTCTACTGGAAATCGAATCATACAATGTTTTAATGTAGTCAAGTGAAATCGTAGACCAGGCTTCCTTAATTGCTTCAATTAGTTCGTCTTTGTTGCTGTATTGCTTACCAAAAACATAAACTTTGCGGACGAGCCATCCCCAAACATTTTCTATAATGTTCAAATCTGGCGAATAGGGAGGCCAGTCAAGAACTTTGACATTTTGATCCCGAATCCATGCCTTCACCACTCGAGCAGTGTGAACCGGTGCATTGTCGTACTGAAATGTCCATTGTAAGTATCCGAATAGATTGTTGAAGTAAGGAAAAGCTTGCTGAAGTACGCCACAAAAATTGTAATTCGCAGGTTCCATAATAGGATATGGCCATGACACCACCCACTCGACTATGTAAGCGATCCAGATGTTGCTCCTCTTTGCGAAGATCATGGAAATAATAGTTAAATCCATCTGGGCCCTCGAAATTATTTTTTTTTTTGTCTAAGAAAACGACGCGATGCCACTCGTTATTCCATGTCATGTGACTGCAGCAAAACCCCAAGCGTATCTTTTTGCGGTCATCGTTAAGGGGTGGCTTTTTCTTTAGTTTTAGCCTCTTAAAATGCTTAGCTTTAGAAATAATGCATTGGACCGTTCTTACACTAGCTTTAACGCTAGTTTTAGCCTTTATCTGTGATGATGAATCGTACGAATTTGATGCTGATCTTAGTATAGCTCGCTTAGCAGTAGCAGAAAGCACACTTTTTGTTCGTCCTTTCATACTCTTGCCATAGCTTGACTCATTTCGCAAAAACGTAGACACGACATTTCGGCTTCTTCCGATTTTATCAGCGATTTTATGGTTTGAGTGCCATGATTCTTTATAAATTTTAATTTTCAACTTTTCCTCGTTAGATAAAGATTTTCCTCGACCCATTTTAATTTAATTTTAGTTGAAATCGATTAAATTGCAACAGAAAATATTTTAGCTCGTTTGTTTTATTTCGGTCTGTTGCTTTTACACATTGAACAGGGATTAAACCGGCTCAAGACCTCTTGCTTCTATATTTAAATAGAAGACAAGTTTTTAACAAAATGGCAAAGTGGCATTGATTTTCGTGGCTGCACACTACTTTTATCATGATTTCGGGTCCGTGACAACCCTCTTCAGAAAGCCTTGCTGCAATTGTTGAAAGTAAAACCGAACTCTATAAGGCCAGGCTCTCCCCAAATTTATTACATACTTCCATAAGAAAACAAAAAATTATGATGGGGGTCCTATTCATGTGTCGTAAGAAATTTCACAAATTTAGGTTATGGTAAAGCAAATTAGAAAAAAAAACTTATAACGGTACATTTCCAGTTCACAATTTTTTTGAGAGTGAATATGAAGATCTCAAAAACAAACAAAAATATGTTTGTATAATGATCTCAAATATTTAAGAGAATCACAAATAAGGTAAATAGTAAAGGGGGTCCTATTCATGTGGCGGGGAGTGTATGTCACGCGCAAAATAGAAAGGGACCTAAGGGTAAAAACCAGTTTTTTTTCAGGAGAGACATTTTAAAGATTTAAATACGTGTATCTTTGGTGTACCATCATTTTCATAAAACGCGCATATCTCTGGGAGGGAACACTTTTGGGGCATGGGATCGGTCTCATTCGATGCTCAGATGTTGTCCACATCAAAAAAAGTGAAAATAGATTTTTTTCACCCTTAGGTCCCTTTCTCTATGCGCTGTCACATATAGTGCCTGGGTGACAGCCCTTGGCCAAGGAATTTCTCCTTCGAGTCGTTCCGGCGCATAGAACCGGCTGTCGTGGGATCGCGAGCTTCGTCTACTTTTGTGCCGCTCCTATTAGATGCAATCAAAGGACACAGCACATGTTCTTTCAACTTACCAGTGGCTTTTGAAGAAAGCTGAATTTAATATTCAAGCATTGCCATAATTCATGTAGGTTTAGATTCTTAAATACTAAGAAACAATTTAAAAATTACACATACATTTGTAAGTTAGTATGATAGAGACAATGTTAGTACATATTTATGGACTTGGCCATGGACATGCCGCGCCACTTTGCGCATAGCCACAAATTTAAAGCACAATTTTTAGTTTCCCTTCAGGACTCCAAATCTCCAAGTACACACGCACACATTTGTATGTACATTGGCATCCTTTTTAGATGGCATCTTTCACATGTCATGCATGTGAGAACATGCATCACATAAACATGGGAGGATGTTCGACTTGGGTAATTCTCTCCATTCTCGTACCACAAGTTTATGGCAGAGTTGACGCCATTTTGTCGCGTGACATCTTAAAGTCATCACATTTCACAAATGCTAAGGGTTTACAGAGTTGCAAATGTATGTGTATGTGTGCATGTGTGTGTGTACTTGCGAGTGTGCTTTGTCCTTACGCTGTAGCATCTCAGCGGATGTGTGTGCGTGTGTGTTTGTGAAAATAAGATTTCGGAGATTGTGTAACACATATTTCTGAAATGACCATTTGTTACATGACTTCTGGAGATATAATTGGAGATATGACATAACAGATGAGATCATTTACCCCTCCGAAACTTGAAGACCATTTGAGTTTTAAACTGTTGTCCAAACAGGACATGTTGGGAGAAGAACAGAGAAATAGAACTCCATACATTACGCATTTGAAACAAGTTTCATGCCTTCTGCTTTTGCGGATTATGCGACAAATGTGCTTGGCAGGCAAGAGAATTTGAGACAATATCGTACCCCAAATGTCACATAATAAGATGAGAATCGTTTGACACCATCTTTTTAAGAGACAGCATTCAATAAATTTTAGAATAAATACGCTTTTTAGTTTTCTGTGGAGTGGGCCAGTAAAAATTTATAAATTTGTGACTGAAATGAATTTTACAGGTTCATCGGCGAACTCGTTACAGGCCGACAATAAAAATTTATAAATTTCCATAAAACAATCAATTAAAAATTAATATAAATAAATCAATTCCTTGCTACTCTTCTGCTTTGTAAAAATGGTTAAAACTCATTAGAACTGAAACTGGAAGAGAAATAGAGTTGCCTATCACATTTCGTGCAGATGTACCCAATACGAATTCTCCGATGAGACCTCTTGTTGTTTGATTATTTTTTGTAGAAAAATATTGCGTGGTAACTCTAACTCGTTTCTTTAGCGAGTTGAGGCCAACTCGCTTGCTAAGCGAGTAGTTTCCGCACAAATGTTAGCAAAGTAACCTGAAAAGCTTTTATTGTATAAAAGAAGCAATAAAACATATTTTTAAAAAACTAATATTTAATAGAAAGGAACAAATAAAACAAGTGTACAAAATAAGTTTGGCAAGGCCGAAGCTTACTATTTATATTTCAGGTCCGATTTTCGAAGCACTTTTTCCACTTCGATTGAGACATGTCCTAAACATGATTTTTGAACGCCTCAACAGCTGCTTTGGGCGATGAAAACGTTCACCACGCATTATTTTCTTGATGCTAGGCAATAAAAAGAAGTCATTGGGTGCGGTGGATGGCCCATCAATTCGACATCTTGAGTGGTCAAATAGTTTATCGTTGCAGCCGATGTGTGGGAGCTCGCATTGTCGTGATGCAAAATGATCCGTCTTCTCTTATTATCTTTCCTCATTTCTTCGAACACTGTTGGCAAACAGATGGTTGTATACCACTCAGAATTGACCGTCCTACGTTCCGCTAAAGGCACTGTGGCAACATGGCCGGTTATACCGAAAAAAACGCAATCATTTGCTTCGATGTACTTCTTCCACGAACAGCTTTTGTTGGATTTTGCTCGTCTTCAAAGACCCATACGGTTGATTGCTGTTTTGTTTCGGGTTCATATGCATAGATCCATGATTCGTCAACAGTACAATTTTATACACTGCCTTTGAGCTACTACAATCCATACGAGCCTTTTTCTGAGTTTCGCCAAATTATGTGGGATCCAAGGAGAACAAATTTTTTTCACGGCCAAATGAACATGCTATATCTTATTGATGCTTGTCATACTAATGCCCAAGGATCCCCCAATGTCACGGTATGTCACCTGTCGGTCTTGCTTAATCAGTTCACGCACAGAATCAATAGTTTCTGGCAAAGTGGCCGAAGTTGTACGTCCTTCACGAAATTCATCCTGGATCGAACTGCGTCCCAGACTGAACTCTTTGTACCAGAGATTAACAAGCTGATTTAAACACTCTTGTCTCGATAACCCACGAAAATGTTCGCAAGATATTTCCATTTTTTGACTGAGATGAATTTTTCAACACACTGTAAACAAAACTATTCGCCCTCAAATGACAAAACGTTCTAAGTGAAGTTATGCCAAAAAATGTCAAAGTTTCCAATGGAAATTCCAGTTTGCAACTGGAAACACTAGTATTGTCAGGACCCGAAATATAAATAGCAAACACCGTATATTGTTTTAACTAAAAGGGTGTATTTTTTTCATAGCAGCATAAAATATACCAACTACTATCATCAACACGGTATTTGTTCACGGCATGTGGCCTTTGCCGTTTCAGGGGTATGGGCACCGCCACGCCTTTACAAATTTTAAAATAGCATCTAATTAATATAACATCTATATACTTAGTATATATAAAATTGAATTGATAGCTGTTTGTTTTTTTTATAAAAGCCTAAACAACTGAACCGATCTTCTTGAAAAATATAGCTGTTTGACCGGAAGCTAAAATATGGTTCCTTGATTTTTGATATCTATAAAAACTACGATGTAGCGCCAATAGTTATTGGACGATGGTCTTCATTTAACAGTATGCTTCTATGGGCCAGGAGATTGCGACATTCTATAAATAGATACGATTTAAAAAATCGGAATGGTATCGCCCACTTTAATATACCCAAAGCCTATAAACTACAGGGTATCCGCCGGCAGGGTATACTACTATGTTTTGCCGCCATTTTGGTAAACATTGGTCTTGACAGTTCACATTTGGCAGTCGTGAAGAAGAGACGTGGCAAATTAATTAGGTATAATCGAACGTGTTTTAATCGTTAAACATTTTATCAAAACCAATCATCGAATACTGTGACGATGAGAAATTTATGTAAAATTTTTGGGAGAAACAATGTTGCCACGCACTATTTATCGTGTGAATGATTTCGAAGAAAGAGGGTCTGTAGTTGATAGGCCCAAGCATGGACCACAACGCACTGTGGGATTTTGGTGTCAATAAATCAATTTTTCAACTACTGAATTTCAAAAATTTAAAGATGCAGTTTTGTAGAGAACTGTTTAAATATGAAATGTGCATTTATGGTTTTTTCGAAAAATTGTATTCTATTTGTGAAAAATTGAGGGAAAGTCCCTGCAAGGGTGCTAAGCAAGAAATTACTTATATTTTCATGCAATGCAGTGGTCCATATATGTAAAATTTTCTTGATAATACCATTTGACTTTAATATATTTTAAAAATATAGTATTTCTCTATAAATTAAAAAAAAAATCATGGGGATATCATAAACCGTTAGGAATTTATGTCCAAATCTGTTAGCCACTAAAAAAATTTTTTTTTTGGATTTTCAATGGACACAAAAAAATGTAGCTCCACTCTCCTCCAAGCCGTTCTTTTAATAAAATGAAAGGTGGGAATGTCTTCTTTCGATTAAACCAAAAAATATTTTTAGGAAACTTCCGGAAGTGGAAGTGGTAAAAGTCATGAAAATTTTCATTACATTTTTGCAAAAAAAGTATTGCATAATTTTAGGCCAGCTATTTATTGAATATTGAATATAACAACAACAATTAACAATTCGGGCGAAACAGTGCATAGAGATAAATAAAAACAAAACCATATGATTTTTAGAATTAGCACATGATTATTTTATCATTTTGTAGTGAACAAAAGGAAGAATAACAACATTTGCGATTTTAGTTTTCAAAGTTTTTAAAATTTTTATATATAATTATCAAAATGATTTTGTTTTCGGTTTTATATGAAGAACTGTGTAAAGAAATAATTAATTGCAATGCAGAAATAAATTTATTAAACACTTTCATAAAAACTAAAAATTCGAAACTTCCTTCAGATCAAGTTGAAGATGTTAAAAAGGCCATTTCAAAGCGGTTCGTTAGTCATTTTAAGGATAGATGGCATAAATGTCAAGTAAATAGGCAAGATTTTTTTAAGAAATATGAAACATGGCTGAAAGGTAAGTTGGGAACGACATACAATTTGTAATAGGAAAGCAACACAACATAATCACTGCTTAGAAAAATTATAAAATTGTTTAAATTTTGCACTAATATAATATTTCTAATTAGGAATATTTGAAGTGAGTGCTGAGATGCCTGATGATCAACCAAGTTGCTCCAAAAAACGGGGAAGGCCAGCTAAAAACTTTGAAGATTGCAGCGATCGTGTAAAAAAGTTCATAGTTGCTGATTTGGCATCGCAGTATACGGAGGAGCATTTGCTTATGGCGAGTAAAGTATCGGGTGGAAATGAAGCAACTCCAACTTACATTCCGTCATCGATTGTATTATCAATAATGATGGATGCAGAGCTCACAAAGTTCCAGTATGAATGTATTAAAAATGGTTTTAAAAAGCAAGGATACCATTTTTTACCGCCCTATAAAAATGTTGCTGAAGAGAAAGCAAAGTGCTATCCAGATGATATCCAAATATCCGAAAAAGATGCTTCTGTTAGCTTGCAAAGCTTATTGGACCACACAATAAGGCGGTTATTTAAAAGTTTTTCAAACGAAGAAGTAAATGCTATGACGGTTTCTAGTTGCACGCTCACGTCTAAATGGGGTTGTGATGGCTCATCTGGTCATGTGGAATATAACCAGAACTTATCAGGTGATATTAGTGATAAGAACTTGTTGTTAGCATCTATGGTGCCATTATCTCTGCAGTCAACATCTGGAGATGAATACTGGCGAAATCAAAGGCCTTCGTCTACAAGATAGTGTCGTCCTATTTCCTTCGAATTTGCTAAAGAAACAAAAGAGAAAGTCTTAAGTCTTGTTCAGAAAGTGAAACGCGATATTGCAGCTTTGAATAGTACAGAGATTTTAGCATGTGGTAGGCAATTCAGTGTGAAACATAATTTATTGTTTACTATGTTGGATGGGAAGACGGCTCAAACTGTTACAAATACAGCTTCATCAGCCGTTTGTTATATTTGTAAGGCGAAGCCTTCCGAAATGAATCAATTATCTACAATTTCAAGAAAAGCAATTGATGGGGAAGCATGTAAATTGGGCCTTTCCTCGTTACATGCTAGAATTAAATTTATGGAGTGCATTCTTCATGTTGCTTACAACAAACCCTTTGAAAAATGGTCTGCGCTAACAGTTCAACATAAAGAATTGAAAGAAAACAACAAGCTTCGTATACAAAAAGCACTCAAGGAACGAATGAACATAAATAAGAGTCGATTCAGTTCAACATGGCACAGGATCATCTAATAATGGGAATACGTCGCGACGTTTTTTCTTCAACCCGGCACTCGTTGCTGATATTACCGGAGTTGAGGAAGAGCTGATAGATCGTTTCCGAATAATATTACAAATAATAACGTGTGGCCACAAAATCAATTCGGAAAAGTTCAAAAACTATACTTGGGATACGGCAAAACTGTTCGTTGAAAAATATGGTTGGTATTTCATGCCGATCACCGTGCATAAAATATTTATACATGGAAAAGACATCATGGATGCAGCAATTCTTCCTATTGGTATGCTAAGTGAAGAAGCGGAAGAAGCAAGAAATATAGGTTAGGAAGTATAGGTTAATGTTTTCTAGGAAATGCAGTAGAGTTGCGACAAACACTGATATTTTTCATCGCTTACTGGTTTCATCAGACCCTTTTATAACCAGCCTAAGACATAAGCCATCCAAACAGGATTTGGAATGTGATGATGTAGTCAAAGAAATGATAGATGAAGAATAAATAAAGTTTTTTTGTGGAATAATAAACAAAATATTAAAAAAAATTCTTATCTATAATCTGTATGGGCGGTGGGCGTGGCCGATTTTGATGAAACTTGGCACGCATCTTTTCTTAATTCTAGAAACTGTATGTACCAAATTTGAACACTTTTGACCGGATAGGAAAAATTTTATGCGAAAAATCCATTTGGATTGTATGGGCGGTGGGCGGTGGGCGTGGCCGATTTTGATGAAATTCCATTTTTTTCTTAATTTAGTCAATATAATGCTCGGTGCCAACTTTCAATGATCTCGGACTACTCCTTCTATTTTTTGCACAAAAATGTATGAAGCGATCCCACAGTGCAACGTACTGCAAGATCGACTGAAAGCATTACTGCTGCTGAAAAAAGTGTTCAAAACAATCCACCAACCTCAATTCGACGCCGTGTTCAGGAGCTTGCACGCAGAAAAAAGTATGGTTGGGGTGACAATATTCGAAGAGGATCATACTATTGTTGAGTTTATGGTTGTGGCACAACAATATTATGATCCTCACAACAATAGTATGATTCACACATAACCATACTATGATCCCCACAAGCATAGTATGATTCACACTCAACCATACTATGATCTCCACAACCATACTATGATTCTCACAACAATATTAATTTTCCCATACAACCACATTATGATCCTCACAACCATAGTATGATTCACACGCAACCATGCTATTATGCCTACAACCATAGTATGATTTACTCCACCATACTATGATATGGTGGATTTATTAGGATTGGGTAATGTTGTTATTCGAAAATAGAAGTTTTTATCAAGCAAGTTATTTTAAATTGCATTAGAATTAGTTCATAGCCAAATATATGAAAAAAATATATTCCAACGGCAGTCGAAACTACTTTTCGTTGGTGAATGCTACTTCACCACCCCAAGTAACGAATGTGATACGTAAAAGCATGATCAATGGTTATATACTTAAGTGCAGGCAGATTTTAAATAAACAAGAACCAGTCGGTATTAGAGTATTTCACCAGACAAAGTGCTTATACTCGTCAACACAATAAAAATCACTCGAACTACCTTCGATTGTTGTGGTTTTTTATAATGGACAACAACCATGCACTGCATCGTGTGAGTTTTTTTTTGTATAGGTCCAATTAGTCTTGACGGTGGACGGTTGATTCTGCAACCTGCAGAAGTCGGCAACCGTCAAACTGTAATTATCTTCCTCTAACTCATGCAAAATTGCAACCCTAACTGAAATACCTGATTGCCTACCGTCAACCGTCCGCCGTCAACCGCCAAGACTAATTGGCCCTTACATCAAAAAAAAAAAAACATATGCACACACATCCATGTATGCTCTAAAAAACCTATTTTGTTATGTTCATAGTCGCAACCAAACGGTATAATTGCCGCAATCATATTATTGTAAACGTAAATTTTAAACAACAATACTTTTGCTGCATCAACAATGTATATATATATATAGGTTGCTACAACCATATTTTCATTTCTAAATCTGGCAATAATACTATTGTAACATTTCAGCAATATTAATATTGCAGCAATCATACTGTTGTCAAAATAAATTCAAAAAACAAAACTATGGTTGCGACGAACATGCTTCTATTGTAGATAACATATTATTTTTGCGGTGACCTATCGAGGGCGGTTCGGAAACTTCTTAGCCTAGCACAAAAAGCGCGGTATAAACAGAAAAAAGTTAAGTGTTGGAAACTTTCATCTCTGCTATAAACACATGTTAATTTTTATTTCGATCTGGCAACTCCTTCATATAGAAACAGGTGTTCACAAAAGACGCATCCGCGATTTTTTTACAATGGAAAAATTAGAAATGCGTGGTGTCATTAAATATTTACATAAAAAAAGGTTTATCGGGACAAGAAATTCATAATGATATGGTGAATGTGTTAGGTGAAAGTGCTGCTTCATATGCAACAGTAAAAAATTGGGTTGCTGAATTAAAACGTGGTCGTACAAGCATTGAAGATGAACCACGTAGTGGACGTCCAAAAACAGCAACAACAACAGAAATTGTAGCCAACGTGCATGATATGGTATTAAATGATCGACGAATAAAAGTGCGTGAAATAGCTAATATCATGGGCATCTCAAATGATCGAGTCCATTTAATTTTGCATGAAGAACTACAGATGCAAAAGCTTTCTGCAAGATGGGTGCCGCACTTGTTAACAGTCGACCAAAAACGCATAAGAATGAACATTTCTCAAGCTTGTTTGGATCGTTTTCAGCGAAATAAAATGGATTTTAAGCGTCGTTTCATAACTGTTGATGAGACATGGATCCACCACTATACTCCAGAGACAAAAGAACAATCCAAGCAATGGACTGAAGCTGGAGGAAGTGCCCCAAAGAAGGCAAAAACAATTCAATCGGCTGGTAAGGTTATGGCAACGGTTTTTTGGGACTTCAAAGGTATTTTATTGATTGACTATCTGCAAAAGGGTAAAACAATAAATTCAGAGTACTACTGCAACCTTTTAGATCAATTAAATGTACAAATTCGAGAAAAACGTCCTGGCTTACAATACAAAAAAATAATTTTTCATCAAGACAACGCACCAGCGCACAAGAGTGTTTTAACAATGGCTAAAATCAACGAATTAAAGTACGAGTTGCTTGACCATCCACCTTATTCTCCTGATTTAGCTCCCAGTGACTTTTACCTGTTCCCAAATCTAAAAAAATTCCTTGCTGGCAAGCGTTTCACCTCAAATCAAGATGCAATTACAGTTGTAAATCACTATTTTGAAGACCTTGAGGAAAACTATTTTAATCAAGGGATAGAATTGCTAGATAAGCGTTGGACTAAGTGTATTGAAGTTTCAGGAGATTATATTGAAAAATAAAAATATGTTTGAAAAACTAACTAGTCTCTTTCATTGATAGGCTAAGAACTTTCGAGCCGCCCTCGTAGTAACCATATCTTTTTTCTGCGTGTGGTCTTCAAATAACAACTTTGGCTCAATTCGACGCCGTGCTCAGGAGCTTGGTTTTCAAATAACAACTTTGGCCACAATTTTGCACAAGGATTTGCATTTGTTTCCATTTAAGATTCAGTTAACACAAGAGCTTCTTCCACAAGATCATTTACGCCGCCGTACATATGCCAATGGGATGTTACAGCTCACCCATGACAACCCCGATTTTCATGAAAAAAATCATAATGAGTGAAGAATATTTAATAGAAATGGAAACACCCAAATGACAATGGAAAACCCTCAAATTATTCATCAGTCACCTTTGCATCCATTAAAAGTGACAGTCTGGGGTGTATAATTTGGTCAGGAGGAATCATTGGAAATTAGTTCTATGAAAATGAAAACAGCGTAACGGTAACTGTCAATGGGGAGCGATATCGTGATACTCGCATGATTGAAAACTTTTAAACGCCAAAACTACATGCTTTGGGGTTGATTAACATGTGGTATCAACAAGACGGTGCCACATCGCATACAGCCATCTTTCCACAACAAGTTATTTCAAGAAATGGTTATGTCGATTGGCTTCCACGGACACCGGATTTGACTGCTCCGGACTTCTGTTTAAAAATCAAGGTTTATGCAAACAAACCAGAAACGCTTGAGCAACTCAAGAAAATATTCGTGATGATATTAATGAAATACCGCGTGAAGTGTGTGAGAATGTAATGAAAAATGTGCATAAACGGGCTCGCATTTGTGGGGCTAACAGAGGCGGACATTTAGCTAATGTTGTATTTATAAAGAAATAAAGTAGTACACCTTCCCGACGGACACCCTGTATAACAGTTAGGAACATCAGAATCGGTTTACATACTATTAGCGTGTAGTTAATAACATTCGGGGGTAAAAGTGAACGGCGGTGCCACGCCCTTTTTTTGTTTTGTTTTGAAATAACCAACGCTCAAGGGAAGGTCCCCTATAAATGCGCTGCATTGCGTTGGCGAGCGCAAAGTAAAGGATCAGAGGGACGAAAGTGGGAGTAATGTTTATTGACACTTGCCTTAGTGGGAAATATATTTGCCTGTTAGCTTTAACAGTTTGCTGCTGTGGTCCAGTAGATTGTCACATGCTATAAACGAATACAGTTTTGAAGAGGGCGTGACACCGCCCTTATAACTAAACACTTAAAACACATAAAACTCATTAGAACTGGGAACATTATATTCGGTATATAATCTATTTCACTTATATACTTGAGCTGGCTCCACAATCTCTTGTGGTCCGGGCCTGCTCAATAAATGATTTTTAAGCATTTCGGTCTTAAGCGTGCTTCCTCTAGTTCCTAGTCCCAAGGATCTTCGCATTATCCTCTCCATCACCCTTGTGACGGAGTCTGGTCTTTTTTATCTGCGCTTATCGTGATAATTATCGTTTAATGCCTTTTTGGCTGAAACGCTTGTCTCGTCCAGCATGTCCAAGTCAGCGCAATCGTTATATTTTATTGCGCTTACCAACATTCTCATTATCATTATCATTCAACTCTAGATCCCTCCGATGCTTATACTCCCCGCCCACGCAGGTGCGGCCATAGATTTTACGAAGGATATTTCTCACAAAAACTGCCAATAAACGTAAATCCGCTTTCGAAAGCTCAAGAACAGGTAGTTCCAGTGTATTGTTAATGTAATCGACATTTATCGAGAGAGGGCTCTGTTCTTAAACTGTTTACCGTGCCCAGAATAACATCTATTTCCCCACACCCTTGTTTTATTTTATTCTCTTAGTTTATGGCAGATCCGAGGTATAAAAATTCCAGTACTACAGAACAATCACACCTTTCTATTGTAGCGGCGCATGTCAAGCAGTTGCTAGCGTCATTTTGGTCTTGCCCTCATTTACCATCAAACCCATCTTAGACGACTCTAGTTCAATCATTAAAAAGCTCCATCTTCTTCTAGCTCTGTTCTGCCGTCAACGTCAATGTCCTTGGGACATACGGGTCAAGGATGTGGCCCTTCGTATTAATTGTGCCCGTTTTATTACCTTTCCTAGGTTTTTCTCCATTGAGCTTTGGAAGTAGTTCCACAATAAACTGTCACCCTGTCTGAGACCTCTGTCGTAGTGAATGGTTTGGAGAGGTCACTTCCAATTTTAACTGAGGATTTGGTGTCACCAGTGTCATTCTACAAAAGTATCTATGGCCATAAAATATGTCCCTTATCGGAGTGTCGAAAGCAGCCTTTTAGTTCATGAATTAGTGGTAGGTATCTACTTATAATTGCTCCTCGTGGGTCTTTTCCAGGATTTGGCGCAGTGTAGAGATTTAGTCGATAGTTGACTTATTCGGCCTGAAGCTGCACTGATACGGCTTGCTTAGGTCGGCGAGTTTGGGCTTCAATCTTTCACACAGTTTAGTAATTCCGCAGTAGTTGACGCAAAAGTTCTTGTCTCCTTTTTTGTAATTGGACGAGGTTCGAATCTTCGGGCATTCGTTTGGTCTTCCATAGTGATAGTGAAAACTTCCGGACCCTACGCTACTCATCGTACCATTGATTCCTCTTTTGCCGCTTTCCGTAACCAATTTCTTCTTCGGCGGCTTTTGTTCTGGAGTCTAGTATGTGTTGCCACTGAGCGGTGATGCCATCGAAAGCAGGGGTTGCAAGCAGCAGTTGAGATAGCTTTGTGGAATAGGCTTCCTCTGTGACGTCTAGCTTTCCCTTGTTGTTGGTACGTACAACTTTTGCAGTATTTAATTTAGTGCGTACCGTTGATGCTACAAAGTAATGGTCCGGAACGTTCGTACGTCCAAACGTCTGGCGGTATGCCGCCCGTCAATCACAACCTGATCGATTTGGTTTCTTGTGTTTCCATTAGGTGACAGCCACGTAGCCTTATGTATAACGCGATATTTGAATCTGGTGCTATTTATTGCCAAGTTTCTCGCAGCGGCGAAATCGATAGATGCTAAACTTTCCGACGGTCAAGCCAATGATACCACGTCACTGCCAACTTTGGCATTAAAATCCACTAGAACGTTTTAAAGTCATGGCAGCGCTCGTTCGTTTGTTCTAGACATTCAAAAAAAAAGTAATTTTCGTATCTTTGTCCTTATCTTCCGTCGGCGAATATGCACAAATTAGGCTTATAACTGGTGATCAATCTAGAGGTATTTCTTTCAATAGGGGTTTTCCCCAGATTACGCATAAGTTGTGTTAAACTTTATTTAGTTTTCTCTTCAGTTTGGCCATTTCAGAAATTGAAGCCAAGCGATGCTTCGTTACAGAGTTAGGGCTCTTCACAAGCTCGAAGAAGATCCTCTGTATTCGACCAAAATATTGTTCAGTGATGGGGCCCATTTCTGCCTCAACGGCAAAGTTAATAAACAAAATTGCCGCATTTGGGCTGAAGAGCAACAAGAAGAAATTCAAGAGGTGCCATTATACCCAAAAAACAAAGTTTGGTGCGATTTATAGGTGAAATTATCGGTGCATATTTTTTCAAAAATGTTGAAGGCCGGCACGTAACCGTGAATGCTGCCTACTATCGCGCCATGATATCGGACTTTTTGCTACCTGAAATTGAAGCTCGTAATCTTGACGACACTTGGTTTCAACAAGACGGTGCCACTTGCCATACAGCTGCTCATCAAACAATGGATCTATTGAAAGGTCATTTCGAAAAGCAGCTAATTTTTACGTTTTAGACAGGTGAGTTGGCCGCCTAGATCGAGTGATATCACAACTTTAGACATATTTCTTTTGGGGTTACGTAAAGTCCAAAGTTTATGCTGACAAACCAGCTACGATTCAGGTTTTGGAAGCCAACATTACGCGTGTCATTAAAGCCAAACCGGTCGAAATGCTCGAACGAGTCATGCAAAATTGGACCCTCAGAATGGAAACCCTGAGGCATAGTTGCGGCCAACATTTGAAGAAAATTATATTCAAAAAATAAATGCCATAAAATGTCCTTTTAAATTACCAATAAAGATTCCACACTTGATTTGAATTTTTATATTTTTTTTGTTCTGAAAAAATACCTCTAGATGGATCACCCATTATAAACTCGTATCGTAATTTTTTTACGCTATGTCCTCTTCATCTTATCTCCTAGATGGCAGTGATGTCCGCCCTGTATTCTTGGAGGACATCCGCCTAATGGATAGAAGACATCCTGGACGCTGTTCTTACATCATATGTAAATATCCATAAATCGTTCGCAGTGGTCGTCAACACTTAGAGAAGGGTCAGTTTTTTCGTTTATTTTAGCTTTCATTGTGTTTGTTTTTTTCCGAAGTGGGCTACAAACCCAGGTTCATCCTCTTTAACCTATTTAACTTAAGACCAGGTCGCCTCTCTCTTGGCTTGGACGGATGTCAAGATACCGTTGACCACGAATGACCACGCGGAGGTCTCTGAGACGACTATAGTCAATAATGATCGCACTGGGTTCACCAAGTTGAACCGATCAGATACTTTACCGTACGACATACACCATATAAATATCAAGCTAATTAAAGCGACTGCATACAGACATTGTACTTATATCTTGTTTAACTGTATCACTCATAAACTTCCTACTATACCAAGTCAAGTGCCAGAGTCTTTAACGAAAATATAGGCATTTATCAAGAAATCCCAACAAACACTATTTAAGGGATATCAGTTTTTGCTATTCTCATGGCATCATATACGAAAATCCCTTTCCAACCCATTGCTTAATTTAAGCTGTTATTTTTTTCAAACTCTTTTATCAAAAGTGCCACACTTATGCAGCGGTAACATTTCGAAACTTTCAGAGTCTTAACTTTGGCATAATCTCCAAGTCAAAACGTGCAACGCACAGATGCTCCATATTTGACTGCACTTCAGCGTGAAACCTTTTTTTTTATCGTTTTCCAACTCACAGGATATTTCCAAAGTAACAGCAACGAAAATCACACAAAAGATGATTATTTTCAGCTACTTAAGTATGTGATGGCCCATTTTCTGTGCACGACGTGGGTGGGAAAAAGAAATCACCGGTATCATCATGTGATGCACTTGCACCACCAGCAGCATCACACTCATACCCAATTTTTTTCTATATGGCACTCCCATACCATCACAAATTGGCACAGTGGTTTCAAAAAAATTAATTTTATATTTAGGTGATTGTCACTATTACGGCCTGAACTACGGTGTTCCATAGCACTGGGATAAGCTGTAAAGCGACTAGCAATGCACGTCCAGATAAACTGGATCAGCTGTGCGGGCTTCACCAACCTCTTGGTGAGGAGTTGAGGACTATCCTTAACCTTTGCTACTCTTTAAATCGCAGCACCCGGTTTATACGCAACTCCAAAGCAAGCATTCACCGTTTCCAAACCGGTGAGGCTAGAATCACAGTTCTGGGGGCTCCTGACCTCCCGCGGCACCAGATTAAGGTCTCTAGTCCGACCTCGTAGCACATGACTACTTCCAGTTTGACCCTGACTGGTACCAAGAATTCGCTTTATCTCTACCAACAACATAGAGTTGTTGGTACAATGACTTTACCAAGAATTCGCTCTATCTCTATCAACAACATAGACAAGTTGAATAGGATTACTCCATATGTCTTTAAATCTTGCAAGGAAGCTCTAGGAATCGCTTAATGGGAATCAAGTGACCCTATTCGTTCCCTGCGGGAACGGTTTCAAACAGTTCAAAAGTGGATTGTCATTTACGAAAGTGATCTTCGTTATTTGTAATACGGTAGCCACGCCGCACTGTGGCGCCTTTTCCCTAAAAGCGTTGCAAAAATCAGAAGAATATGATAAAATGAATAATTACATCTGATAGAGAACTTCTCACTGATTAAGAATCCAAAATTTTTGAAATCGGATAAAAATTATGAATTCTAGCCTCAATCAAAGTTGACCATTTTTCGGACTTACAAAAAATGTTTAAATAAAAAAAAATATCATCTTTTGAATTGAATTTCAGGCAAACTATGCAACCGATCATTAATTTTTTGGTGTCGGATGAAAGGTATGTTAATTCCAATAAGACGATGTAGAAAAAGGGTTATTCGGTCCAATATTTTTTTTCAGGCGCAATTTTGCAAACACATGATATTTGGTTCATTTTTCACACTTAATAGGATAGAACAAAAAAAGTGACGGTTTGTGACGGGAACTATTAAACAGAGGTTGTTAAGTATTTAATACTCTAACTTATTTTCTTGAAATTGGGTGCCTATACTTGCCCGTGTACATGAAAAAACAATAAAACTGTAACAACTTTTACTACAAAAAGATACATTTAATTGTAGTGCCATCTCTGATTACACGCAACCCTGCAATAACTCTCCACTAATTATCTACTACTATTATTTACAACTGTAAGAAAGTCTTGTTAAGTATTAAGTAAAGAGAAATGGCAATAATGATTCATTCGTTCTGATCGGCAACCAAGGGCCTGACATAATAAAGAGAACAAAGCAAAAACAATAAAATATTGAGAAAAGTTTAACATTATTAATATATAAATTCTAAATTATTTATCCATAAATAAGCACAATGTTTTTACAAAATTTAAAATTGTTTGAGTTATTTAGAAGCTCGGAAGATGAAAGTGCATTTAACTTGGCTGTTATAAAAGAATTAAAAGATTTATCAGAATATGAAGAAAGCGATGGTATTGAATCCAAACTTCACAGCACTTATATGTTTCTTAAAGCAAAATGGAAAGCCTCCAGCCGTACAACGAAAAACTTCATGAAAAAGAATTCTCCCTGGCTAAATGAATTAACAATATTTAAAAACTCACAAAAAGCTCATACATCTGCTGACCGAATCAGAGGAAGACCATCAAAATCTTTGGAAGAGTGTTCATCGTTCATTTTTTTTTAAATTGTGAGCAATATTTTACAAAAAATTTAAAAATAATTTAAAAAAAAACATTTTTTTGTAAATCTTTTCTGGAATAATTTTAAATCATAAAAGCCTTTAAAAAGAAACATAAAACATTTAAAATGTTAAAAAACATTTTATTATACTTCCCATAAAATTGATTTTTCCACAAATTTCAACTTTGCTAACCCATAAGTAGGCACCTAAAAGGCGTAGAACCCTTTCCAAACGTTCATTTCATAGGCTGAACAGTTATCTATCATATGCTGTTTAAACTGTTCAATTATCTTATTCGGTTCAAAAGATATAATTTTTGCAACGAAAAAACTCAAATGGCGCCACTGTGCGCCGTGTCTGAAAGCAGAGTCTCATCGTCATCTTATATATCGTGTTTTTATCTCTATTAAAATACACCTCTCGAATGTTATATAGGCTAACCTTGCTTTAAGGCTTCTATTTATATTCAATCAAATCGGAATAAATAAACAGACAATGTTTTCCAAAATCAGCTCAAAGCTTTTGTATAAATCGAAATGTCGAACTGTTCCTAATAAGTCTTGAACGCATCGCAATTATGGTGTCCCAAATCAGCCAAATCATTAAGAATCTTCAAATCAAAAATAAAACCATATTTGAACTCGAAACGAACAATAGAAGCTCCGTATTATTGTCTGAGTTCTTAAACCTTATAGTCCCCAGCAGATTCCCGGAGGAGTGAACAGTCTTTCAAGCAGAGATTTATGTCCTGCCGCAAAGCAGATTTAGGAGTAGTTAATCAATCCAGCTATTTTCAAAATCAATGTCGTCATCAGGACAACTATCATAGACTCAAGGACCACTTAATTATGGTACACCATAGAATGCTTCGTCCTCTCACTTACCCACAAGAATTCAGGCAAACCATATTAGAGCGCAAAAAAAAGTATGGTTGCGGTAACAATATTCAAAGATCATCTATATGGCTGGGGCACAACAGTATTATGATCCCCACAGCCATTCTATGATTCCCACAAGCATACTATAATCCCCACAACCATACCACTATGATCGCTACAACTATAATATTGTTGTACGACAACCATATACCCGACAATAGTTTGATTCACTTCGAATATTTTCTGCACAACCATACTTTTTTTCTTAGGGTTGGTACCAGGACATTGCAACGAGTTCGAAGACAAGTGTGCATGGCCTGGCTCCTTTCACGCAGAGAAAAAATATGGTTACTATATGATCACGACAATAATAACATGTTCTACGCAATACAAGTATGTTCGTCGCAGCTATAGTATTTTTATTGAATTTATTTTTGACAATAGCATGATTGCAGTAATATTAATATTGTTGAAATGTAACAATAGTTTTATTGTCAAATTTAAAACTGAAAATATGATTGTAGCAACAATATAAATATGGTTGGTGCGACAAAAATATTGTTGTTTTTTTTGGTTTTATGTATGATTGTAATTTTTCTACATTTGAAAATACTTTTTCGAACAATGTTATTGTTACGGATCTAATCCAATAACAGTACTTTTTATATGGAAATTAAAACAAACTGATTTGCCTTTGTTTAACTGAAATATTTTTAATAAAAACGCTTACGTTTTTTAATCTGATTTTTTCTACTGTTAAATAAATCACTCCTATTATTTTGAATTTAATATATTTTTAAAAAATATATTCATAATTCAAATCTATTGTTGACAACTTAACCCAATTTTAATACATAATTTTGAGGACCATAGTATAATTGCGTGTGATCATACTTTGATTGTGGGGATCATAACATTGTTGCGTGAGAATCATACTATGGTTCTCAGAATCATAATATGGTTGTATGTGAAAGATACTATGGTTGTGAGGATCATAGTATGGTTGAGTGAGAATCATACTATGGTTGTGGGAATCATTGTATGGTTATGTGTGAATCATACTATTGTTGTGAGGATCATAGTATGGTTGTGAGGATCATATTATGGCTGTATTTAAATCATACTATTGTTGTGAGGATCATAATATTGTTCAACCCCAACCATATATCCAACAATAGTACGATTCTCTTCAAATATTGTTATCCCAACCATACTTTTTTTCTACGTGTTAAAAGGCCGTGTACATTCAGAATTCCGTTCGTACAACTTATAAATTATTACGACGAATTGGGAGCAGCAGAAACTATAAATAAATGGAAGAATTTTCATTAACGTCGCATGCAGCAAAGGTCTGCTTTACCGCGGTAAGAGCACACTTAGTATTCTAAAAATTCTCATGACCAAAATTTGCCTGGAATGCCAAATGCCTGCGTGCATAGGGCTCACGTTCGAAGACTTCTACATAAGCTGTCAGAAGTAGAGAATGAGGCATCACCACAGCACTTGCTATGCTCCTGCAAGGACTGCAATAGTATCGTCGAGCATATCTAGGGTGGATCTAGGAGGCTGACTTGATGACTTAAATGACCTAGCAGATGCTGTTATCTTCTGAAACCCCTAGTCATAAAAGCTTCCTCGTTCAATAGACTTCAAGGATAAGTTAGATAGATATGCAACTAACTCTCCTTCCTTTCATTTATTTTGTTTCAAAATCTTTTTATCCTCTTCGCTTACTCAATTAAACCACAATCTCTTTTTACTTCAGGGAACTACAATGGACCGTTTGAAGGCCCCAAGTGAGCTGCTCAGTTGCTATCTAAACTAGGGTCTTATTCAACCTAATCTAACCTATACAAAGTCGACACGAAATTGATTCAATTTATGTTGCTATTTAAACAAGGGTCTTACTCAACTTTATCTAACCTATGAGTATACTTATACAAAGTCGGAACGAAATTCATTAAATTTTTGTCACATACCGCTTCTCAGTTGGGCCTTAGAACAGCTCGAAACTGACAACGACATTATTCGATGAAACATTTCTTCTGATGCGGCGCAGTCTTATTTAGGGGTCTATGTTAACAAACAAAAATGCCCTAGTTGGGGATAAAATCAATTATAAGTACATCCTCAGAGAGAGACAACTTGGTGTGGATTTGGGAGCGGCGGCATTATTGGACCCTTTTTTCTTAGCAAATGCTGCTGAGAACACCACTTCGGTTCACGGTGTGCGCTACAGAAGCATTATTAAGCAAAGGCCAGTAAACTGTACAGAACGACTTCAGCGGTCTTGAGTTTCAGCAGAACGACGCGCCAGGCCACATGACACTATTCATTATTTGCCATGTGCTATTAAAGACTCAGCGGGTTCGTAAACTTTTGAAGCTTTTTACTCCACAGCGGCTCCTTAGCGTATCTTTAGAAACCGCCGGGAAATTGGACAACATTCAGTGTGGAATTACTGCAGCTACTCTTGGACACCCTTTTCTATCTCGGACTGATTTCTTTATGAGCAGTACTGCGGTATCTCAACCTAATCCAAAATATCCTGAGCGAAAAAACTTGAAACGTTTAAAGTCACCTGGACCGGACAATATGACTGACACCGGCTAAACTACATGTAGTGAAGGACGAACAGTACACGTAGAAAAAAAGTATGGTTGGGATAACAATATTCGAAGAGCATCATACTATTGTTGGGTATATGGTTGTGGTCCAACAATATAATGATCGTCGCCACAATAGTATGATTCACATTCAACCATAATATGATTGTCACAACAATACTATGATCCTCACAACCATAGTATGATTCACACTCAATCATACTATGGTCTCCACAACCATAGTATGATCCTAACAACCATAGTATGATTCACACGCAACCATGTTATGATCCCCAAAACCATAGTATGATCACACAATTAAACTATGATAATATTTACATATTACAATTGGGTAAGGTTGTCTACAAAAGATTTGATTATGAAAATTATTTAAAAATATATTAAATTCAAAATAATAGGAGTGATTTTTTTTAATAGTAGAAAAAATTAATTTAAAAAAACGTAAGCGTTTTTATTAAAAATATTTTCGTTAAACAAAGCCAAAGCAGTTTTTTGAAAAGTTTTCATTTCCTCATAAAAAATACGATTATTAATTAGATCCGTAACAAACAATAACATTGTTCTTAAAAAGCATATTCAAGTGTAGAAAAATTACAATCATACAGTACGAGGGCGGTTCGGAAACTTCTTAGCCTAGCACAAAAAGCGCGGTATAAACAGAAAAAAGTTAAGTGTTTTGGAAACTTCCATCTCTGCCATGAACACATGTTAAATTTTGTTTCGATCTGGGAACTCCTTCATATAGAAAAAGGTGTTCACAAAAGACGCATCCGCGATTTTTTTACAATGGAAAAATTAGAAATGTGTGGTGTCATTAAATATTTACTTAAAAAAGGTTTATCGGGACAAGAAATTCATAATGATATGGTGAATGTGTTAGGTGAAAGTGCTCCTTCATATGCAACAGTAAAAAATTGGGTTGCTGAATTTAAACGTGGTCGTACAAGCATTGAAGATGAACCACGTAGTGGACGTCCAAAAACAGCAACATCAACAGAAATTGTAGCCAAAGTGCATGATATGGTATTAAATGATCGACAAATAAAAGTGCGTGAAATAGCTAATATCATGGGCATCTCAAATGATCGAGTCCATTTAATTTTGCATGAAGAACTACAGATGAAAAAGCTTACTGCAAGATGGGTGCCGCACTTGTTAACAGTCGACCATAAACGCATAAGAATGAACATTTCTCAAGCGTCGTTCAGCGAAATAAAATGGATTTTAAGCGTCGTTTCGTAACTGTTGATGAGACATGGATCCACCACTATACTCCAGAGACAAAAGAACAATCCAAACAATGGACTGAAGCTGGAGGAAGTGCCCCAAAGAAGCCAAAATAATTCAATCGGCTGGTAAGGTTATGGCAACGGTTTTTTGGGACTTCAAAGGTATTTTATTGATTGACTATCTGCAAAAGGGTAAAACAATAAATTCAGAGTACTATTGCAACCTTTTAGATCAATTAAATATACAAATTCGAGAAAAACGTCCTGGCTTACAACACAAAAAAATAACTTTTTATCAAGACAAAGCACCAGCGCACAAGAGTGTTTAACAATGGCTTAAATCAACGAATTAAAGTACGAGTTGCTTGACCACCCACCTTATTGTCCTGATTTAGCTCCCAGTGACTTTTACCTGTTCCCAAATCTAAAAAAATTCCTTGCTGGCAAGCGTTTTACCTCAAATGAAGATGCAATTACAGTTGTAAACCACTATTTTGAAGACCTTGAGGAAAACTATTTTAATCAAGGGATAGAATTGCTAGATAATTGAAGTTTCAGGAGATTATATTGAAAAATAAAAATATTTTTGAAAAACTAACTATTCTCGTTCATTGATAGGCTAAGAACTTTCCGAACCGCCCTCGTATGATTGCCGTAATCATATTATTGTTAACATAAAACCCAAAAAACAATATTTTTGTCGCACCAACAATATTTATATTGTTGCTACAACCATATTTTCATTTAATTTTTTTATATTTTCATTTTTAAATTTGGTAATAATACTATTGTTACATTTCAACAATATTAATATTGCGTCAATCATACTATATTCAAAATTAATTCAGTAAACAATACTATGGTTGCGACGAACATATTGTTATTGCCGTGACCATATAGTAACCATGTTTTTTCTCTGCGTGTAGTGGGGAATATAAGTATGTTAAGAGAATAAGGTAAGTTAAGCAGCAGAATATTGAGCAAAAAGCTAAATAGAATATTTAAGTCCTCACTTTGTATAGAAGCGTTAGGAGAGGTAATTTTCCAATTTATCTGCCCAGTTTTGGTGGGATGACATGTTATGGGTATATTTTTATTTTTATATTTGTGAAACCTTTCCGAGGCGTGTTAATATCAACATACTTAACGCTATTCTACCACTGTGCTGCGGGTGGAACCGGAAGTAGTCACAGTTCGTATAAGCGCAATTAAACATTGAGTGCAATGGCTGCTTAGAAAAGAGATTTGCCAAACGACAAAAACAAATGTCAGAAAACAATTATACATACTCTGACACAGGCTCACACTCGCGCCACTCGCACTACACACTCACATGTGGATATAACAAAAAAAAACAGTGGCGGCATGAGGGCCGAGGGCCTACTCGGAGGGCTATTGGCCCATTATGATACCCTATCTGGGAGATATATTACAATACGCCGAAATGGGAAGAATTTCTGGGGATATGATATATATAACGTGAACCGGAAAACGATCAAGTATTTGTCTGTACTTATGCCACCAGCCTATTTTCTCGATGAATTTAGAAAGTGTCTGAAGAGAAACGTTGAAAATGCCTGCAAGGCTGTTGAAAAATCGCTTTCCTTAATGGGATAGTCTAGATCCGTAAAACTTTTGGCAGAACCAAAGGAAGTGTTCTTTTGTTTTTACCTCTTCCTGACCAAGGCAGCTTTTGCAGTGGTTCTCACTTGAGATGCCCATACACTCGGCCATAACGGCTATAGCGCTGTGCCAGGATTCACATCACCGTCTCTGGCTTTGAGCAAATTTGTCCTCTTTCTGCTAGTGCCAGGCCATAAAATTCGGATGATTTTACAACTGTGTACCGATTCTCATCTTGCCTCAGACTTCGTGTTTGCCAGGTTATCTATTTAGTTCAATAGCTCAATGAATGGCATGAACACGAAGAGGCCTCGACCGCGTCTCAGCCGTTTAAAAGCCTGTCATAGAACACTCGTCGGCCAGCATGTTGCCAGGAATGATTAGCAAAAAGGCAATAAGGCATTCAGAAGGCATCATGACGTTATGTTTCCTAAAATAAATTAAATGATTTGGCCGCCGTGGTGTGATGGTAGCGTGCCTGATCATCATGACAGTAATCCTGGGTCAAAACATCTACCAGTTTTGCAAAGGCGGAATTCCACCTCGAAAATTCCGGCTACTTTATCAGTAAAGATTTACCTCTAAGTCATGTAAAAACTTCTCTATAAAATGCGTTTGCCGTTTGGAGCCGATGTTAAATAATAGGTCGCGGTCAGTGAGTATGAGAATTATACCGAGCCTGATTCTTAATGGTATGTTGAGGGAATCAAGTAAGTAAAATTTGTAACTTAAGAGCTACCATGCTGTACAACTTGATTTGAGTTTCTCAAGGTATTCGTTAATGATGTAGAGCTCTGTCTAAAAGATCTAGCAACACGTTCCTAATCATCTCGAAATTTTAAGTTTTAGACCTTCCAAAAACACTAGACCATGTGCCAGACTCCAACTTGAAGCCGTGGTGAACGTTCGTTATGACAAAATTTGCTGACCACCTTTCTTCGCTGCTCGGTATTGTAAACAGCTTTTACTTAATTCAGCGCAGGCGTTATGTAGCCCGAGAGCTCTTCAAGCGTTCCATGTGCGTCTACTGGATTTAGAATTGACCTATGTCCGTTCGTTGTAATTTTCTGTAGGGCTGAGAGCAGCATTTGCCAAGCTTGCTTTGAACAACCACTTCGCGGTTTGTATATCCAGCATAGCTTTCGGACCGGCTTGACCTCAGCGCTCCTGTGATGCCTACACATACCAATCTTTCATCTCAATTCCACATCCGTCCCCCAAACAAAAGAACCATACATCGGAATCGGTCTAGTGATGGCTGTGTACCTCCAGTATATATTTTTGGGTTGGATTATCCATCTTTTTTACAAATCTTTAGACAGGCGTACAAGGAGCAAGGTGAATTTTTTCCTCTGTTGTCAGTGTTCTGTTCCCATGAATACCTCAAGTATTTTGCCTCTTTCAACAGCTGCAGCGTGTCCTCGTCTGGCGACGAAAGTTTACTGATTTGTCAGAGATTTAGATCATGGACCCTAGGGTCTTAAAAATGCTCATATAAACAAAACAAGAGAACTCTAGTAATTATTGAATCCACAAATAAATGTATTTTCTTTATTTTTTGAGGTTAATAGGCCCTAGAGGCCCAAAAAACGCCCAAATGCTCCGAACGAGCGATCACTACACGTGGAAAAACCGTTGGAAATTGGTCCATACTACAAATGTTTGGTTGGACTTTCTCGGAGGACGACTGATTTCTTCTAGAAATCAATGATTTAGGTGATTATAGTAAATTCACATAAGATCGGCCCTCGTAGGTCCAAGTTATTTTTTATCGACCACGTAATTTTTATTTGTCAACGTTATACCATATGAACTAAGTTAATGTTTTCGAATTTGTTAATGACCTCGAGCCAGACAATTCAGATCAAAAAATATAAGTTAAAAAGTAGTATATGTGGGCGCAAAATAGAAAGGGACCTAAGGGTAAAAACCAGTCTTGTTCAGGAGAGCCATTATAAAGATTTAAATACGTGTATCTTTGGTGTACCATCACTTTCATAAAACGCGCATATCTCTGGGAGGGAACACTTTTGGGGCATGGGATCGGTCTCATTCGATGCTCAGATGTTGTCCACATCAAAAAAAAGAAAAAAATGAAAATTGATTTTTTTTACCATTAGGTCCCTTTCTCTATGCGCTGTCACATATATTCATTTTACCCAATTCTCGTGCTGAGAAATTAATTTCAGTTGGGTCGTGGCTTTCTTCGAAGAAATTGAAATAAAAATGATCGTTTTCGGGTAAAATTTTTTTTCTAAATTACTACTATTATCATTTTAGTATAGATCGTCTAAAATAAAATTAGAATATCTTCAAGATAAATTGACCCTTATCGTTCTTGTTTAATAAATGATTTTTTAAGGCAATTGAATGAATATGTAATGTTCAGAATGGAAACCATAATCGACACAGAGGCGTTAATTTTTACAATATTTGTTTACCCATTCTTTTAAAATAACCTACAAAAGATGAACGATATGAAAATAAATATTTCTTACCACATGTAGCCAAGACTTCACGAATTTATTTAAGGTATATTGTGTTAAATATTAAATATTTTCAAATCGTTAAATATAAGAACTGAATAAAAACCTTACTATTTGGGTCAGATAACCGAATACAGTAAGACCTCGTTAATTCGAAATATGAAAATCTACAAGAAATCTTTCTAGCGTGAGTTTTAGGTAAAAATAAATATCAAAATCGAAATCGTCGACCCCAAATACAGCAAGACACCACAACTTTCCAGGATAATAAAAAAAATAAGAATTATTTTATCAAATTTTCAATGATATTTTCTTGTTAGACAGCTTTCCAAAATCACCAACTTCAAAAGAGTGTTAAAAAAAATCTCGCACTGAACTAAACAAAACCCTTGAAGGTTTTCTTATAAATAATGTCAATTTTCTTTTGCAATTGGTCTCATCCCATTCGCATTCGGAAAGTTCGATTTTGTATCACTGTGTGATTGTTCACAGTAAAAATAGTTTTCAAAATAAAAATTTTATGTTTAAAAACAAATTATAACATTTCGCGTTTTTAAAAACTAAAAATTAATAATTTATTTTTTAAAACAAAGGGTAAATAATAAAACGAACCTACACGCAGAGAAAAAATATGGTTACTATATGGTCACGGCAATTATATGTTATTCGCAATAAAAGTGCGTTTGTCGCAACCATAGTATTGTTTTTTGAATTAAATTTTTAAAATATTATGATTGCGGCAATATTAATATTGTTAAAATGTAGCAATAGTATTATTGCCAAATTAAAAAATGAAAATATGGTTGTGGCAACAATATAAATACGGATAACGGCAATCATACTGTATGATTGTAATTTTTAAAACAATGTTATTATTACGGATCGAGCAATAATAGTACTTTTTATATGGAAATTAAATTGATCAAACAAACAGCTTTGGCTTTGTTTAACCGAAATAATTTTAATGCGTTTTTTTAATTATTTTTTTTACTTTTAAATAAATCACTTCTATTATTTTGCATTAAATTTATATTTAAATAATTTTTATAATTGAAATCTATTGTTGACAACTTAACAAAATTCTACTAAATAATTTTGGTGGATCATAGTATAATTATGTGTGATCATATTATGGTTGCATGGAATCATACAATAGGTGAACGTTCGTTATGACGAAATCTGCTGACAACCTTTCTTCGCTGCTCGGTTTTGTAAACAGCTTTTATTCAATTCAGCGCAGGCGTTATTATGTGTGATCATACTATGGTTGCTGGGATCATAACATGGTTGCGGGTGAATCATACAATAGTTGTGAAGATCATACTATGGTTGTATGTGAAACTTACTATGGTTGTGAGGATCGTAATATGGTTGTGGAGATCATAGTATGGTTCAGTGTGAATCATACTATGGTTGTGGGGAACTTAGTATGGTTATGTGTGATTCATACTATTGTTGTGAGGATCATAGTATGGTTGTGAGGATCATAGTATGGTTGTATTTGCATAATACTATTGTTGTGAGGATTACACTATTGTTGTACCACAACCATATACCCAACACTAGTATGATGCTCTTCGAATATTGTTATCCTAACCATACTTTTTTTCTACGTGTATACAAAAAAAGGTAACTTGACTCAAAGATACTTTTCCGGGAAATACAAAAGTATAAAGTAGTTTTTTTACAAACAAATCAGTCGCTCATCACTTTTAACGAAACGCGTAATGAAGAATAAGTTGAACAAAATAAAACTGCGCTCGAAATATATTAGATTAAATAAATGTCCATTTCTCCGAAATTACAAAAAAAAAATTCCCAAATACATACGAGTATAGCAATATACAATTAGGATTTTAGACTATGTAGTACGAAGTTCAGATTAATGTTTAATTCAAATTAGCCAAGTGCGGATTACCGAAGTCTTAATGAACATACTTATACAATTTAACCATCTGTTGGTCCAGTTATCAAATGCTCGTGGTGATGACAACCAAATTCAAAGAGTTCTTAAAGCCAATAATCAACAAGAACATCCAATACATGTACAAATGTAGTTCCAATAATTATCGTAATTAGTTACGGTTACCGGAAAGTATGTCTCTTCGAACGATACTGTCAGTTCCCACTACCGATACTTGTCATGTACCCAAAGACCATTCGGTTGCAGCGATGGAATGCATGGATAGTAGTGCACCCACGAACATTCGGATGGCGAAAAATTCGGTTGTGGCAACAATTCTGTTCTCTGCAGGCAGTAAATATACCGTATGGGTTAAAAACGAAAGCAAATTTCGCCACGAATTCATATACAAAATTTTATTTGGAAGATTTGGCTGAGAATGGAATCGGAGAAGGAACCCGAAACCCGTTCGTTTATGTCAAAAGAGGCGATAACTAGGAAGTATGCACACAGAAAATAGATTTGTTGCCAAAACCTAGTTTTTTGCCAATCGAATTTTGGTGGTTGCAAGTACTATCCATGTACTCCATTCCAACCGAATGTTGATTGGGTAGACAGCAATTTTCAGTAGAGGGAACTAAAACTCTCGGTTGAAAGAAACAAGTTTCGGTAATTAGAATGATTATTGGAATTGAATTTGTATATGTTTTGGTTGTTATAGATTGTTGGTTATAAGTACTTTTTGAAAAAATTTAATATTTTACCGCCTTGCAATGGTCAACTGGTCTGTAAAATAAATACTTCTTTGGATGGATGTTTTGATAAGCATTGCAGTGATGCCCTAATCTGAAATGAACTAATTGTGGTGTTTCTATATTCTGGAAAACATTTTTTTTTTGTTTTAAGTTCGTTTATTTTTATGGCAGTGTCGTTAAGAAGCATTCACCATCTTACCCAAGAAACTTAAACTGTCTGACCATTTTTTTGTCCTTATACATTTTTTGGGGTTTTCGAAAACTTTTTTTCATCGTAAACAAAGGTTCGTTGTGATAAGAACCGATAAAGTATTATATGGTTTATTTTTTGATGTTGGTTATGTTACAACCGCCACTAAACAGGACGGTTTGGTCACTACAAAGATCTAATCGGTACCAATTTTTGGTACCAAAGTAATATGTACATCACAATAGGTTGGTTGCCGTAACCGCCAGTTGTCGCAACCAATAATTAAACTCTTTTAGTTTGCGCTATTAACTGTGAATACCGTGATATGGTTGTAGTTACCATCATATGATATCTCAAACCATGTTTCGATCAATACTATGGAATGTTGGTCATGGCAACAGAAATTCGGTTTATCTAACCGAACTTTTGTAGGTTGGACCGATTTCCAAGTGATTTTTTCTCTGTGTGTAAAATTAAATTAAAGTTAATTTCTAAATGAGGGTTGCCCATATTCGACGGACCCATGTTTTTTTTTAAAAAAATCAAAGAAAAAAATAAAAATTTGGCGGTTGGAAATCTTAATCATTTAATTTGTTCCAAGTAGATTTGTTTACATCAATTTTTGAATATGATATCTCTCAAATGGCCGCCTCTGGCGTTGATGGCGTATTGTGCCCTTTTTGTTCCAAAATTGCTCGTCATCTTCGGCCATTTCGATGACTCTTTGGGCCCATTCCAATCGACGAGGCTTGTCCACAGGCAACAATCTTTGCGTCAATTGAATTTTGTACTGGAACAAATGCAAATCAACGCGTATAATCCGTTGTAAAGTGGACCGAGCCATGCCCAACTGCTGAGAACGGCGTTTTTGGGATGTTCTTGGGGACCTCTCAACACTGGCTCGTACGGCAGCGATATTCTCGGCCGATCGCCTTGGTCGACTTTAATTTGGCCTCTTCGGATTAGAAAGAGCCTCACCAGTCGAAAATTTTTCATTAAGCGATCTGACATCTCTGTCAAAAGTTATGGCGTTGCCAGATGGGTCCGTCGAATATGGGCAACCCGTTATGGAATTGTTCATAAAATTTGTCAGAAAGACTGTAGGGATGATAAATATGATGATTGTGATTCTTGTCATTTCCATGGCAAATCCACGCTATAGGATGGACAAGATTTAGCCAGGCCAAACTACTTGACACTTCACTTGTTCTAAAACTTTCTGAATCTCATCACTAATGTGGAGAAGGCCCACGAGACTATCTTGACAGGCCTTTCAAAGCCCTCTTTCCATCCGCAGGATATACTCCACAATAAAAATTCCAGAGTGTGTCTGGGGGTGTGTGTCATTAAGTACACAGATTTGCAAATAGGCGTGTATAACTTGTGTGCCTGTGTATGTGGGCCTGTAAAGTTGGACGGACGTAGTATATCCACGCTTTGTGTTGCAGATACGCTACGAAATGAGAGTAAATGCACTCAACAAAACGTCGCCGCATACAAAGCCAAGACCGAAAAGGAAAAAAATCGCCGCCTAGTTTCAATTCAAAAATTCACACGCACGCATTTGCCACATTTTCAGTGAGTGTGAGTGAATTGCTTTTGTAGTGGTGATATGGCGGCATTCGGGGTGAACAGAATAGAAACAACAACAACACACGAATGAAAGAAAGATGCAAATGTGTCATAGAGCAATGACATTCGATTTTGATTTTTTTGATTCCGATTTTTTCTGTCGTTTCCATTTTATTTCTGTTTTGTATATTTTGCCAGAGTCGCAAAGCAAAGCTTAAATATTTGCGACCGGTTTTTCTGTTATTGTCGTTGCCTGTATGCTCAAAGATTAACGAGTACGACAAAAAATGAGGCGAAACATTTTTTGGCGCCTCTTTGAGTGACTGCTTTGGCTGCCAGAGCAATGATTAAAGGGTTTCATTCATGCGTGATGACAAATGTAAGCGGGAAAAATCGTTGGCATCTGTCTGACTTCGAAGACCTCATAACTTAAAAGAAGAACAACAAGAGGAAATTTAAACATCTTATCAAATCTGGCCTAGTGGGTCAGGAACAGCAGAGCCAAGAAAAGTTGAGTTCTTCTGACAAAAACTCGAAATTAAGTTAATATTTATTTTTTTTCTTGGTATTTTCCTCAAGGAACTTTGGAAAGAAACCACTTGTATACTTGTATGTACAATCACGGATAGAAAATAGGGTCGCCAATAAACTACACACATTTCTGACAAATTTGTAAATCTATTTTAAATATTTTTGCTTGAAATTATTGTTAATTGAGAGTTCTAAAATGTTTAATCTGACAACGCCTAGATTGGTTGGTTAGTTTAAAGTAAAGGGGGCTCCCTATTTAATTCTACGGGGCTTCGACTTGTTATCCCTTAATTCCTTATACGACTGGCGACGACACGTAGTTCACGACACAACCTTTCAGTCTGTTCGGAAGAGTGGTGTTGACAAGGTCCTCAAATATCGAATCAAAAGCCTTTGATAAGTCCAGTGTTACAAGAGCAGTTCTCTCACACGGCTTATTAAAGAGATTCCGTCCTGGGCCAATGCCGTTAATAGCTAAGCATTGGGGATTACACCAGCTACCTCTCCAATAGCAAAATGCATCAGAATTTCAGCGACTCATGTATGCGACGCATATCTCTTCTTGTCGCTTGTCACTTTGGGGGTGCTGCTTAAGCTACTGATTAAAATTATTCGCGTACCTCCTCGGATTTGTAAACTATCCGATCATTACGTTTTGAGGAATTCTAAAGTGATTTGACCTTCGAGCACAGTTTTTTAATTCCGGTCCCTGGATTGCAATTTTTCAAGTGATCAAACCCCTTTTCACAATTTTTTTCACAATTCCAATAAATGGAATTCGGCCAGTAACTCGGTTTGGTGTTGCGAGACTCGTTAAAGTTTCTACACGCAGAGAAAAAATATGGTTACTATATGGTCACGGCAACAATAGTATGTTCTCTGCAATAAAAATATGGTTGTCCCAACCTTAGTATTGTTTTTTGAATTTAATTTTGACAATAGTATGATTGCGGCAATATTAATATTGTTTAAATGTAGCAGTAGCATTGTTGCCAAATTAAAAAATGAAAATATGGTTGTAGCAACAATATAAATTTGGTTAGTGGGACAAAAGTATTGTTTCGTGGGTTTTATGTTAACAATAACATGATTACGGCAATCATACAGGCAAAATCGTAATTTATTTTTAATTTGACAACGTTATTTTTACGAATCTTACGCAATAATAGTAGTTTCTATAAATAAATTAAATTTTTTCAAAGCAAACTACGAATTAGTATAACTTAGATATTGTTAATAAATGATTTTTTTCTACTGTTAAATAAATCACTCCCTTTATAAAGAGTTTTATTTTTTAAAATCTCTATTGTTGAATAACAACTTAAACCAATCTTTACAAAAAATTTTGGGAATCATAGCATTGTTGTGTGTAAATCATACTATGGTTGTGGGGATCATGCTATGGTTGTATGTGAAACATTCTTTGGTTGTGAGGATTATACTATGGTTGTGGGGATCATAGTATGGTTGAGTGTGAAGAATAATATTGTTATGGGGATCATAGTATGGTTGTGTGTGAACCATACTATTGTTGTGATGATTATAATATTGTTGTGTCACAACCATATAACCAACAATAGTATGATGCTCTTCAATTATTGTTACCCCAACCATATTTTTTTCTGCGTGCAGTTTACTTATTCCGGTCCCTGGATTGCAATTTTTAAAGTGATCAAACCCCTTTTCACAATTTTTTTCACAATTCCAATAAATGGAATTCGGCCAGTAACTCGGTTTGGTGTTGCGAGGCCCGTTAAAGTTTCCAGGGTGTTTTGGTGGCGTTATGTTCGGTCGTTCGAGATCCATTCGCCTACTGCCATCAAACTTTTTGCTGTATTGGCCGCCACGTGCCTGATTTAAATATAAATCGGGCTTATGTTAAATATTTCTTCCATTGCCGAAGAAGTTATACAGTTTGCTCCGCTGATACCCAGACAACAGGTTTGCTGCACCTTATCTAGGTTTTAATGTTACACTTTTTAGTCACAAAAGTCCACCTCACTATTGGCCTTACTACGCTTGTAAAGAGCCAGTGTGTCATCTTAGGGCTAAGGCCCCATTTAGATCCGATTGATCTTCTGCAGATAGACAAGCATCTATGAGATTTTCCCGCCGCACCATTTTGGTACCTCCAGTGCAAATGTATCATTCCGACCACTTACGGTATTCGCATGGGGCATGCCGGCCCCAATTTAATACCATCCACACATTCGACATTTTACGAAATTTCAATAAAATCGTTATGTTTCTGGCAATGGAGAACGGAACGATGGAACATTTAAAATCCATATATGTGACGCGCAAAACAGAAAGGCACCTAAGTTTAAAAACCAGTTTTGTTTAGGAGAGCCATTTTAAAGATAAGGTCCCTTTCTATTTGCGCTTAGAATCGTCGACTTCACTTTCATAAAACGCGCATATCTCTGGGAGGGAGCACTTTTGGGGCATGGGATCGGTCTCATTCGATGCTCAGATGTTGTCCTCATCAAAATAAAAAAAAAATGAAAATTGATTTTGTTTTACCCTTAGGTCCCTTGCTCTATGCGCTGTCACATATGGGTCAGGATATACTTATATTTAAGTCGGAAAACCCAACTTAAATTTCCTTGTTTGTGTTTTCCATTTTGTCTTTTAAAATGACCCTAATTTTTTTCACTAAAAAGAAACTTAAAGAGACCTTATTTTGTATACCCTCTATCATAAGTTAGAGGGTATATTCACTTTGTCATTCCGTTGGCAACAGATCGAAATACTGATCGAAGACCCAATAAAGTGGCCAACTATGTCCGTCTGTCTGTCTGTACATTTCACACTATTGAAGCTAGGTGGCTGGAATTATGCAAAAACATGTGTTGATGAATTGACACGATTGGTATTGGAAATGGGCCAGTTCGGTAAAGAAACAATTTTCGCTCACAAGGACAGGGTTAAGCTCTGGAAAATTCAACAATCCTGAACTTACAAACACAATATCCCATCAACCATTAGAGATATGATGATCATATTTGGAACACATGATATGGGCATGCATTGAAAGACGTCCTGGGAGAAAAGGGGACGGTGCCACTCTCACTATAAAAAATTTCATGTATGGCCAAAGTAATGGACTGAGCCTTATAGAAATTTAACACAATAAAATCAATGATTAGCATACTCGCCTTACGTTACTCGTATAGACAATATTGTGTTGAAATTGGACAAAAGGTCGTGGCTCCGCTAATAAAATCCTGAACTTTGAAAAGCTGTATTTCTTGAACTCATACCGCTACGACAATATTAGTTGGTATATATGATGATGGTATAGAAAGAAACACACCCTGAAAGAAGAGTCCGGTGCCACGCCCCCTTAAAGAAGTTTTAATATTGGACCATAATCCATGATCGAGAGTATATTACCTTAGGCACGGCTGAAATTCGTTTGTCCACTTGTTTCGTTTGCAACTGTAAATCGGCTCAGTTGACTTAAACTTACCAGTTGTTTATACTCTGTTCCATAGAAACAAAAACCCCTTCCCCACGACTTGCCCACTTGTTATACCCTACACCACACTGTATTATATGTGACAGAGCATAGAGAAAGGGACCTAAGGGTAAAATAATCAATTTTCATTTTTTTTCTTTTTTTGATGTGGACAACATCTGAGCATCGAATGAGACCGATTCCATGCCCCAAAAGTGTTCCCTCCCAGAGATATGCGCGTTTTATGAAAGTGAAGTCGACGATTCTAAGCGCAAATAGAAAGGGACCTACCTAATCATGAAAATGGCTCTCCTGAACAAAACTGGTTTTTAACCTTAGGTCCCTTTCTATTATGCGCGTCACATATGGTAATATGACTTGTGTTTCCGTTTGTCCATTTATAGTTGCGATCAAAGTGCAGGTCGCAATTATGAACCAATTTCGATGAAACTATTAGGCACAGACAGACCCTATAAAATACGGCATATGTTTGTAAGTTCTTCTTAGGTAACTTGAATAAAGTTAGTAAGGAAGTTGCTCGATCATCAAGCGAGTTGGCTTTTTAAAAACTTAAAGTGATATCGAATTCGGCGATGAATACGCTTACTTTAATTTTTTTCGCGCGTATAAATGCGTGTAAATCAAATTGTGACAGAAAGAATAGTTACCTCCTTACCTCGTTGCTTCTATGAGATACTCGTAAATAAGATAAATCAAACTATGGTTGATATGTACCTGAAAAGAAAAGAAAATAATTTAAATTAATATGTCATAAAAAAAATATTGTACAGAAGTTAAAACATTTTAGGTATTTTGTAGGCCAACGCTAAGGGGAAGTTCCCTATGTATGCAAAGCCTGGTGTCGGTAACGGTGAGATAATCTAGGGAAAGAAGGCCTCCCTTGAACCCGTTGGATAAACTGCAAAGAAAATCTTGAAGCATCCGCCCAGATGTGGGTTTGTAGTCGATATTGAAACGGATTTTAGCAAAAGTTTACACATTGTTCAGGAAAGGGCCACGGACGAACTCAAATGAAAATGGTCGGCCCATGTTGTGATACCATCAAAAGAATTTTGAAATTTCAGAAGCCACACAGTTCATCCGATTCGGATCAAAGTGTTAGAACTGGATATCGGTATGGTTTCGAATAGCCCCCCCCCACAACAGGTGTCTCTCCCGATTTGAGGTTCTGGCCTTCTAGAAGCCATAAACTGAATCCGATGTTTGCAACACCTTACATGATAGGTGATAGATCTTACTTATATAAAACCGATCAGTACTTAAATCCATTGAGCGATGTTTGTCCGTCGGTCCACGTTTTCATGTTACCCCTATACAAAGGCCCATTCCGATTTGAGGTCTGGTTTTTTTACATGTCACAATTTACAACCGATCTAAATTAAGTTATATTTAGTATAGTCTATTATGGTATAGTCTATTATCTATAAGCAATTCTAGTTATATTCGACCGTATTGGTCCACGTTTCTATATAGGTCCTTATCATTTAAAGGACATGTGCATATGTGACAGCGCATAGAGAAAGGGACCTAAGGGTAAAAAAAAATCAATTTTCACTTTTTTTTGATGTGGACAACATCAGAGCATCGAATGAGACAGATCCCATGCCCCAAATGTGTTCCCTCCCAGAGATATGCGTGTTATATGAAGGTGATGGTACACCAAAGATACGCGTATTTAAATCTTTAAAGTGGCTCTCCTGAACAAAACAGGTTTTTACGCTTAGGTCCCTTTCTATTTTGCGCGTCACATATAGAAGTCACAAATTATATCCGATCTTGCAGAAATTTCGCACGGTGCGTTTTTTACGATCAATAACTAACTTTAAAGAAATAAGACCATGTCGGTTCATATTTTGACTTATATATAGCACCTATACAAATGATCCTTAGGTCCTCTTTTCAATTGGCCTTTTCTGAATAGCCAAAACTGCAGATTATAATATAGTTGGCCACGCCCAACTTTATTGATATTTTGAGGAAAAATTGTACGTGATTTCGCCGACTGCGACATGGTCATTAGTGTGCGGGGCACTTAAAGAGGCGTGGTTGGTATTAAATATATTATAAACATACCAGTATAGAGCGATGTGGTATATTTGTGTTGGAGAGGCAGAAAGTGGTGTGAGGTCGGTTTTTTTCAAAATTATTACTGCAGTTTTGGAAAAATATTACCGCAACCTAAATAACAAAACGATTGGTCACGCCCTCAAAAGTTATTGTGTGCACCCAGGCAAAAATATAGTTGGAAGTCGGTTGAAACTACAAAAATTCCGTTGCAAAAGAAGAATTTCGGTTGCAATCCCCAAATGTTTATAATCGTAATGTATTTTCGGTTCGTCATACCACAAGATGACAAATATGGTCGTCGTTTCTAACACACAACTAATTGATAACTGGGACCTACCAGGACCATCCTTTTGGAAACTTACTACTATTAGCTAAGTCTTTCATTTCCAGAAGAAATCATTCACACTAAGAGAAAGTGTTATATGTTACAACAGCAAATTAAACGGGGTTAAGTTACTACAAGGAACTTAACTGTTGTCACCACCAATTATTGGTAGCAAAGTAAGATAAACTTTATGGTTGCCATAACTACCAATTGTAGTCACCAATAGTTTTTCTGAATTCGGTTTGTATTACCGACTTGTTAACAATAGCTACAAGGCTACCATCTAACGTTAAGTCAATACCATAGAATGTTGGTGATTGCAATCGAAAGTATGTTTATCCAATCGAATGAATGTAGTTCGGACCGATCTCCTACTGGTTTGTTCTCTGCACGCAGAAAAAAAGTATGGTTCGAAGAGGATAATACTATTGTAGTGTATATGGTTGTGGTACAACAATATTATGATCCTCACAACAATAGTATGATTCAAATACAACCATACTATGATCCTCACAACAATAGTATGATACACACATAACCATACTATGATCCCCACAACCATAGTATGATTCAAGCTCAACCATAATATGATCTCCACAACCATATTATGATCCTCGCAACCATAGTATGTTTCACATACAACCATAGTATGATCCTCACAACCATAGTATGATCCTCACAACCATAGTATGATCCTCACAACCATAGTATGATCCTCTCAACCATAGTATGATTCACACGCAACCATGTTATGATCGCTACAACCATAGTATCACACACTATTATACTATGATCACCAATATAATTTATTTGAATTGAGTTAAGTTGTCAACAATAGATTTGAGTTAAGAAAATTATTTAAAATACATTAAATTCAAAATAATAGGAGCGATGTATTTAACAGAAGAAATAATAAGTTTAAAAAAGGTAAGCGTTTTTATTGCAAATATTTCAGTTAAACAAAGCCAAAGCAGCTTGGTTTATGTTTAGACAATAATACGTCCTACCCGAGTATCCCCTTCAGCATGCCAACAGTCTTGAATTCCATCACTTTTATATCAGCATAGCCAAGAACACTGCATTAATTAGCCAACATTTCACAAATAACTTTACATACAGCGAGTACTTGTAATAAATTTCACAAAGCTTAATTTGTTATTTATTTATATTTTAATGTGTGTCTGTATAGAAATGCACACACACACACCCACATGTGTGTGAGTGTAGGTAAGTATGTGAATTTAAATAAATTTCCACATTGTTGGGAATGGGAAAAAGGATTCATCTTCCGTTTTCCTGAACAAAACAAAGCGACTGAAACTGTTTTGCTGTAAAACTAAACGATGGCAACGAATTTGGAAGGGTGGAAAAATAGAAAACAAAACTGAAATCCATGGAAAAACTAACACATGCGATTTATTTCCATCTTGGCCTCTTTCTGTAGTTAGTGGGTCGTCGCATGCTTCAATAGTTCCTTCTGCGCTGGCTGTGGTTTGTTTTGCGATCTGTAACTTCTTCTTCTTCTTCGCCATTACTATCCCACCACCTCCACTTACAGTCTTCTATTTCTCCTGCAGCACCTTCTTCGCATCCGTTTCCGCTTGCCGCTTTGTAGCGGTGGCATCATTTCGAGGAAAAGTCTATGCATAAATCTCAAGTGTTATAAATTCTATAGTAGGGGAATGTGTAGAAGGGCTTCTTTATATATATGTGTGTAAATATATCGTAAGTGTATCGTCTTTATGTGTGTGCGAGTATGTGTGAGTGTGTCTTATTGGTGTTATACAAGTACTTCACATAAAACATTCAAAGGATTTATAAACCGTTTAAAATATTTTACGCACTAAGTAGCAACAATTAACAGAACGTATTATGAACACATGCTACGGCGAGCAGAAAGAGCGGAAACGGAACTCCATCCTTTTGCGGTGAAAATAATGTGCGGTTTTGTTGGCCAAAGTTGTAGCGAACCGAATGAGCCAGAATGTGGGGGGCGCAGGGGATTGGCTAAGGTAATATGTGGTCTTGGCATCAACACTTTATATACAAGCCAAGCCATTATGGCTACACTAACAAAAGCAACGTCAACGCTGGCTTGGTAGATGATCTAAATATTTTTTATTCTACTACACCTGAAAACAAGTCTTGAAATTTATTTAAGTATTTGTATGTGCGTAAGTATTCATGAGTTTCAGTATTTAAACACGTCATTTTTTAAGATTAAAATACCACTGAAGTTAATTAAGATGGGATTATTTGTATGGCTATGCAGACTTGGTGTCATAGATATGGTGCGCGACTATCACACAACAAACCCATATAAAAAATCTGGCTAAGAACATATATAATTTCCAACAGCGACTTTAACACCTCATAAATTCTCTAAGCTTAACGAGTAAGAGATAAATCTCTACAGCCACGTACAAAAAAGACATATAAGCGAGGAGCTCAAGGGTGGTCCAACCATAATGCCCGATGTTAATTGTGAGGCACACCTGAAATCAAGTTTTTTTGTAAAACTTTATTTGACATTTCTTTGTTGCAGTGTTTGACAAATTCAATACTCAAGACGGACACAATTGAGCAGCGCTTTAATATCGGGAGATTAATCTAAAGGTATTTTTCAAAAAATACGAAAATTCAAATCAAGTATGGAATCATTATTCTTCATTCGAAAGGACATTTTATGGCATTTATTTTTTTAATATAATTTCTCAATCTCAGGCTGTCGTTCTGAGGGTCCAATTTGGATGACTCACATTTCGACCGCTATGGCCTTAATGACATGCGTAATGCTGGCTTCCAAAACCTGAATCGTAGCTGGTTTTTCAGCATAGACTTTGAACTTTACGTAACCCCAAAGAAAAATGTCTAAAGGTAGGATATCACTCGGCGGCCAACTAACCTGTCCAAAACGTGAAATTAGCTGCTTTTCGAAATGACCTCTCAATAGATCCATTGTTTAAGCAGCGTATGGAAGGTGGCAACGTCCTGTTGAAACCAAGTGTCGTCAAGATTACGGGCTTCAATTTCAGGTAGCACAAAGATCGATATCATGGTCATCATCATTTTTGAAAAAATATGCACCGATGATTCCTCCAGCTTATAAACCGCACCAAACCGTGTTTTTCTCTAGGGGTAATAACACCTCTTGAACGCCTTCTTGTTGCTCTTCAGGCCAAATGCGACAATTTTGTTTATTGACTTTGCCGTTGATCCAAAAAAGGGCCTCATCACTGAACAAAATTTTGGTCGAAAACAGCGGATCTTCCCGTTTCTCACCGAACGCTCATTTCTATGATACAGTTGCCAAAATTTGAAGGTAATTATTTTCAAAAAATAAATGCCATAAAATGTCCTTTCAAATTACCAATAAAGATTCCACACTTGATTTGAATTTTTATATTTTTTTTTGTTCTGAAAAAATAACTCTAGATGGATCACCTTATATTATTTTAGCCTTTTTCGAAAAAAGGCTTTCAAACCAAAATGCATTTCGTGAACTTCGTTATTTTCTTGGTCAGCATAATCGACCAAATGTGTCCACAATGGGTTCGTTAACAAGCAGATTTGCCCCATTTGGGCAAATGAGAATCCACGAGTGATTGTATAAAAGTCGGTGCATCCAAAAAAGTGACTTTGATGCTGTTTATGCGCTGGCGGCGTCATCGGGCTGTACTTCTCGGAAAAGCAGTTACCGTCAATGGTATTCGCTATCGCGAGCTGATAATGGACTTCTTGTGGCCAGAAATTAAGGATATGGATGTGGACGATATATGGTTCCAACAGGTTGGTGCCACTTGCCACACAGCCAACGAAACAATGACACTTCTGTGCGAGAAATTCAATGGCCATGTTATCTAACGACGTGGCAATTTTAATTCGCCTCCACAATCATGCGATTTGACACCGTAGGACTTCTTCCTTTGGTAATATTCAAAAGAAAAAGTGTAACGACATTCAACCTCCATTTTGTTGCAGGGTCATTGAAGATATGGACCATCTGAAAGAGGTATGCCACCGAAGCCGCGGCGAGCATTTTGCAGATACGAGGGTTGCTATTTATATTTCGGGTTCGGCAATAAAATCACAATAATTTATCATTGGAAATGGTTTTATTGTTTTTCAAAATATCCTCCTTTAAGATCAAAACACTTTTGCATGCGCACAAACCAACTTTCGAAGCACTTTTTGTACTCCGATTGAGACACCTCCAAAACATGATTTTTGAACGCTTCAACAGCAGCTTCGGGAGAAGAAAAACGTTGACTGCGCCTTTTTTGCTTGATGCTAGGGACTAAGAAGAAGCCATTGGGTGCCAAATCAGGGCTGTACGGTGGATGGCCCATCAATTCGACATCTTGAGTGGTCAAATAGCTCATGTAGTTGTTGTTGTTGTAACAACAATATATTTATTTTGAAGTCTTGTTCGTCTATGGGGGATCTGCTTCGATATCCAGGTGAAGGAAACGCGCCATTTGAACTGGATGCGTCCACAGAGACCTGGGGGTCAGCTGAGTGGGCTTGGCCGGACAATTGAAGAGGTGCAGTACATCATGTGGTCCCTGATGGCAGGCGGGACAGATGTCCGGAACGTTAGCATCAATTCGTGCCCAGTAAGAATTGAGGCGGCTGCACCATCCGGATCCCAGCTGCGCCAGAATCACGCGCGTCTGCCGAGGTAGTACCTTCTCCTCAGGTGAAATCTCCGGGGGATGTTCACCTAGCACTGCATTCACACGGTAGCTGGATACTGCTGCTGCGACATCATCGGCGTGAATGTTGTTCAAACCTGCCTGATAGTTTCGATGATCTAAAGGTTCTCTCATATACCGCTGGACCTCTCTCTCTAGATCATGAAGATCGTACCTGATGATCCTGGGTGGAGGCATCCTGTTCAAGAGATGGTGGTTAGGATGACTGCTGCGAAAACACCCTAGCAGGTTTTGCTTAGACAACAGGAAATTGTGTATGCGCACGTTAAGGACCTTCGTCTCCTCATGTAGATGGTCCTCAGAGGACATAAGAAGACACCCTGTTGATGTTCTAAGGGCGTCAAATAGCTCATCGTTTCAGCTGATGTGTGAGAGCTCGCATTGTCGTGATGCAAAGTGATCCGTCTTCTATTCTTCTCTAGTTCTTATTATTTCTTCTCTAATTATCTTTCCTTATTTCTTCGAACACTTTTCTCAAACAGATGGCTGTATACCACTCAGAATTGACCTCATACGTTCCACTGAAGGCACTGTGGCAGCATGGCCGGTTATACCGAAAAAATGGAATCATTTGCTCCGATGTACTTCTTCCTCGAACAACTTTTGCGGGATTTGGCCCGTCTTGAAAGACCCCTACGGTCGCTTGCTGTTTTGTTTCGGGTTCTTATGCATAGATCCATGATTCTTCACCTGTGAAAATGTTATACACTGCCTATGAGCTACCGCAGTTATTCCTTTTTAACATCTCTTTGCACCAATCCATACGAGGCTTTTTTTGAGCATTTGTCAAATTATGTGGGATCCAACGAGAACAATTTTTTTTACGGCCAAATGAGCATGCGATCTTATTGATGCTTGTCATACTAATGCCCAAGGATGCCTCAATCTCACGGTATGTCACATGCGGGTCTTGCTTAATCAGTTCACGCACAGCATCGTTGTTTCTGGCAAAGTGACCGAAGTTGGACGCCCTTCACAAAATTCATCCTGGAGCGAACGGCGTCCGAGACTGAACTTTTGGTACCTGCGATTAACAGTGGTTTCCTGGTGGTGCTTCATCGCCAGAAGTCGAAACAAGTTGATTTAAACACTCTTGTCTCGATAACCCACGCCGAAAGTCGTAAAAATTCATCGCTGGAAAATGTTTACGGGAAAATTCCATTTAATGACTCAGATGAATTTTTCAACAGACTGTAAATAAAACAATTCGCCCTCAAATGACAAAACGTTCTGAGTAAAGTTATGCTAAAAAATGTCAAAGTTTCCAGTTTGCATCTAGGAATACTAGTATTGTCAGAATCCGAAATATAAATAGCAACCCTCGTATTTCTTTCAAACATAGTTGCCATAGATCCTTCAATCATAGTAAAAAATATTAAGATAATTCTCCTTAAACTTTTTTTTATTAACAATTAACATCGTGCGTTTAAGTTGAATCACCCTTTATTTGTTTGGATGGACGCTGCAACCTTTAGACAACTTCTGTGTGAAAAATTCCAGCTCCCCTTTATTCTGTGCAGGTTTTAATAACTAAATTATAAAATTATTGTCGCTCCGCTTAAAAACGTTCATCGAACGAATTATTCATGTTAATTTAATTATCGCCAAATATGCATAGCAGTCAAACCGCCAGCCACACAAACACACAATGAGTGCCGCCCGCGTCCCATGGCACATTCAAAAAGAATTAAATTAAAAGTTCCAAGAAATTAAATTTCTTCTAATGCCAGCAAATAATGAGCACAAATGTAATTAAAACATTAATAAATTTCAATAATTTCAAAGTTTATTTCAAACGCAAAATAAATCATCGAAGTGTTAATAACATTTCACAAACTTCTATGGGCGCTGGAGCGACGGAGAGACAGACCATCTGAGACACAAAAAAATCGAAAGACAGACACAGGCCATAAGAACTGTTTTGCAATATAATTATGCATTAATAGCTTTGGTTATTGTCGAAATTCTTCAAATTCTTGAGAATGATACGAATATTTTAGCATGTCTTTTTCATGTCTAAACCAACACAAAACTAATTACCATGAAATGTGAACACAAAACAAACATCGACATACAGTGGATGAAAAAGTACAAAGATAAAAAGTAATAACGATACTTAGCTCGGCTAGACTGAATCTTTTACAGTCTCAACCCTGGATACTGAAGCAAGAAAAATAACAATTATAATATCCACCGGCAATATTTTGGGACCCACACGCAGAGAAAAAACATGGTTACTACATGGTCACGACAATAATAATATGTTCTGCGCAATAAAAGTATGTTCGTCGCAACCATAGCATTGTTAACTGAATTTAGTTTTGACAATAGTAAAATTGCTGCAACATTAATATTGTAGAAATGTAACAATAGTATTATTGCCAAATTTAAAAATGAAAATATGGTTATAGCAAAAGTATTATGTTTTGCGTTTTATGTTAACAATAATATGATTACGGCAATCATATTGTATGATTGTAATTTTTCTTCCTTTAATTATGCTTTTAAGAACAAATGTTATTGGAACAAATGTTATTGTTATGCAATAATAGTACTTTTTTTTATCGAAATTAAATTTTTTTAAACAAGCTGCTTTGCCTTTATTTAACTGAAATATTTTTAATAAAAACGCTTACGTTTATTTCAACTTATTTTTTCTACTGTGAAATAAATCACTCGTATTATTTAGAATTTAATGTATTTTTGAATAATTTTCATAATTTAAATCTATTGTTGACAACTTAAACCAATTCTTATAAATAATATTGGGGATCAAATCTATTGTCGACAACTTAAACAAATTATAATAAATTATAATGGGAATCATAGTTTAATTGTGTGTGATCATACTATGGTTGTAGGGATCATAACATGGTTGCGTGTGAATCATACTATGGTTGTGAGGATCATACTATGGTTGTATATGAAACATACTATGGTTGTGAGGATCATACTATGGTAGTGGAGATCATAGTATGGTTGAGTGTGAATCATACTATGGTTGTGGCGATCATAGTATGGTTATGTGTGAATCATACTATTGTTGTGAGGATCACAGTATGGTTGTATTTGAATTATACTATTGTTGTGGGGGTCATAATATTGTTGTACTACAACCATATACCCAACAATAGTATTATCCTCTTCGAATATTGTCACCACAACCATACTTTTTTTCTGCGTGCATAATACCATAAGACTGAGCATCGTTTGAAAATAAATCGTAAAACTAAATCCATATATTGTGAAATATTTCCTAATTTGAGTACCCGTTTGTCCAAATTTACAATAAGTCACTTTACAATAAGTCACAGCCTTTTTTTAGGCGGCAAGATTCTATTAGACTGAGCTAAATCTTAGTTTAATTTAAAAAAATAAATCATTTTTTTGGATTTAAAGTAAAATTTGTTTTAATGTTAGTGCCCATTGTTAATGGTCAATTTTGTAAACTGGAATAGGCTCTTTAGGTCTTTAGGATTCATGCATCTGTGCCCGATTTTAAAGCGATAGTCGTCATTTTGTCTCATCTATCGTTTTAGTGCAGATCGCAATAATGAACCCTGCGCATTTTTCATTGATTTAGGTGAACCTGCACCCTTAGTCGCATAGTAAAACCTATTCGGGTTATGTTGACCGAATGGCATAATTGGACGTTATCAGTCCAATATTTTCTCTCACTCACACTGCACTGTACTGCTGATGAAACCTACAGCCGCTCTTAAAGCCACAAATAATCATCAAGTTAGCAAAGAAAACTGGAAACCAGCTGAGTGGACCTGGCATTTTTAACATGACTTAGAGATAAATCGGTTATAAGTATGAGTATTCAGTATACTTAGTAGGGACATAAATACTGTTACACACGTTTTATGCTGTAAAATAAAAAGTACTGAATGTTTTTGGACCAAAATGTAAATATTTATTGATGTACATTGTATCCAAAAAGAATCTACTTATTCGAAATGTCCGCCATTTTGCCTTTACACACGCCTTAAGTCGCACTGGCCAATCGTCAATAGCTGCACGAACCTCGTCCAACGGATAAGTGGACACAGCTCAAACCAAAGCAGTCTTAAGAGATCCGATGTTGGGGTATCTTTTGTGACAAATCTTGTCAACCGTCCACAATTCGTAATCCAATGGGTTCAAATCTGGACAGCCTGAGAGCCATTCTTCAGAGGAAATGAACGCTGGCAAATTGTTTCGAAGCCAGGCCTGGGACGTTTTAGCCTTATGGGCCGGCGCAGAATCCTGCTGGAAAGTCAATGGCTGGTTTTGGAACAGGGAATTGTTAAAAGGCTTCACAACAGCTTCCAAAACGGTTTATTTGTAAACTTTGGCCGATTTTTTTACTCCTTGTTCGCAGAAATGCAGGTCAGTGACCCCATCGTAAGAGACACCCCACCAAACCATGACCGAAGCTGGGTGATGACCCTTTTCACCCTTGGGATCAGTTCAGATGCTTCCTTAGATGACAGCGCATACACTCTATCATTTTGTTTGTTAATTTTTTTCTGAACGGTAAAATTTTTTTCATCGGTGAACAAAATTTTTCTGTGCAAGTTATCAGCTTGCTTCACCAAAAGACGTTTGCATTTTCAATCCTTTTTTTAAAGCTGCAGTCAACAAATGGCCGGTACGTCGTTTGAAAGCCCCAAGTCCGAGGTCTTTTTTGATGATTCGACTCGTGGACTTTTGCGTGATATTCATCTCACGGGCCATGATTTTCTGTTTTCGGAGCGGATTTCTGTGAATTCTTAATTCAACGGCTTTGATGACATGTGGTGTTTGGACAGAGCGTGGGCGGCCCGGCCGGTGGCGGTCTTTTACATCTCCAGTCTCCTCAAACAGTTTTATGCATCGGTAGACGAACATGCGGCTAATCCCTAGTGATGGAGCGTTTTGAAAATATCGCTTTTTTCATTTCACACTTGAAAAGCGCTATTACAGCGATACGGTTCTCATTATCTGACCACTCCATGATGAAAGTTGAAACAATTTTAAAATCCCGTTACAGACTACTCCCGTTACTTTCAAAACCCATATGACATTAACAGGGTATGTTCAGTTCTATTATTGAAATGGGTGTGTTCAATGTTGTTACAGTATTTATGTCCATACTAAGTAGATCTTCAATATTCTTAACGAAAAACCCTGTAAATATCCGAAAACTCATGGGTACATGGGGCCCAAAAAAGAACCGGATATTCAAAACAAGCGATAAATAGTATATATTGGTGCACAAAAAACGGCCCCTTTTTAGAAAAAATAAAGCAAATTTCGCCACGAATTCGAATATGGATTTATTTTGAAGATTTGACTGACCCTAAGGTAAAGACTCCTAAAGATCCTCCGGAGAGTTATTTTAAAATTTTATTTTTTTTAAATTATGCCAAAAATATCCCTTAAAACCAGTGTGCACTTTAAGGGAAAAATTTAATAAAGGCTTTGTTTGCTATTGATGCATTTAAATAAATTTGCTAACATTATGTTTCATTATCCATATCATATTCTTCGTCTTCGGGTCTTTTGTTTCAGTATTATCATCATCATCAAGATTAATTTCCCTACATTTGATACATCCTCTTCGACAGCCTCCTACCCCAACGACTCAATCATTTATCAAACGAAGGAAAGAGTTAAATACTGATAAATATTTATCGTTTATATGGGCGTACATACGCACAGACATATGTATGTAGACTGTATATTCAACTGATTAAGGTTCACAAAGCTACTTGCGTAAATATTTATGACAATCAATGATAAATGTCTGACAGATGCACAGAAATATTTTCATAAATTATTTCACAATAATTGAGTGGAAAATTTAATTTGTTGTAAATAAATCATTGCTGCCAACATATCTTTCATCTACAAAATATTCACTACTATTTAAACGAATTATAGGATTATAATAAAGTCGGCTCGGTAGCGGGAAATTTCCCAAAAAGAAAAACATTTGCAGGTGATCCAATTTGTTAAAGTGTAATTAAAAAGAGTGAAATTACAAAAGCTTTAAAAAACACAAAAGAAAAAACATATGATGCAAATGGTACAAGAGAAATATCACTGATAAAAATTGGTTTTGTAGCGAATGGCAACCTTTGCCAAATAGCTTACGACCATAAGCCATTATAGTGCAGTATTTTAGGATCTCAGGTTGATAAGTACGTTCGACAGCTATCGTGCTTTTAACAGACAAACGGAGGGACATGGATAGATCATCTAGTAGAGATACTTTTTTCAATAGCCTTTTTTAGACAGATCAAGTGTGAGTTGTGTCATGCTGTCATGTTATTTTTGTTTAGTATTGTTAGGCATTTCATCATGGAAAGACTTACGCCTGAACAACGTTTACAAATCGTTCAACTTTATTACGAAAATTAACGTTCTGTGAGGAATGTGTTTTGTGCTCTTCGTTTAACTTATGGTCAACATAATCGGCCTACTGAGCGTACTATTCGCAACACCATCGCCCATCTTGAGACACAGCATGCATTATTGGATAATATTCGACCGAATAGACCACGTCCAGCACGCAGTGAAGAAAATGTAGCGGCCGTAGCTGAGAGTGTTCACCAAGACCGTGGAGAGTCGATTCGGCGCCGTTCGCAGCAACTCGGACTGACGTTTGAAACGAATTGGCGCATTTTACGTCGAGATCTTGAATTGAAAGCGTACAAAATAAAGCTTGTGGAAAAACTGAAGCCGCACGACGTTCCCAAGCGACATCGCTTCGCTCTATGAGCTCTTGAAAAGTTCCAAGAAGGTCCGACGTTTTCGAGCCAAATTTTGTTCAGCAATGAGGCCCATTTCTGGCTCAATGGGTATGCAAACAAGCAAAATTGCCCCATTTAGGACGAAGAGCAACCAGAAGAGGTTCAAGAGCTGCAACTTCATCCAGAAAAAACAACAGTTTGGTGTGGTTTGTGGGCCGGTGGAATCATCAGTCCATATTTCTTTAAAAATGATGCCGGTGAGAACGTAACCGTTAATGGCAACCGTTATCGTGGCATGATAAACGACTATTTGATCACGATTCAGGTGATCTCGGCGACATGTGGTTTCAACAAGACGGCGCCGCTTCCCACACATCGCATCAATCAATTAATTTATTGAGAGAACACTTCGGTGAGCAGATAATTTCACTTTTTGGGCCGGTCGATTGTACACCAAGATCGTGTGATATCACACCCTTAGACTCTTTCTTGTGGGGATACGTAAAATCTAAAGTTTATGTGTACAAACCCGCTTCGATTCAGACCTTGGAGCAAAACATCACGCGTGTCATTCGTCAGTTACCAGTCGAAATGCTCGAACGAGCCATCGAAAATTGGACTCAACGGATGGACCATCTGAGACGTAGCCGCGGCCAACATTTGATAGACATAATCTTCAAAAAATAAACGCCAAAGAATGTTCTTTCGAATGATAATAAACAATCTCTATTCAATTCAATGCATTTCTGTGTTTTTTTTTCTTTAAAAAAGTAGGGAACCTCGAAATGGATTACGAGGATTCCTTTAAAGGATCACCGATCAGTATTTTGTTGTGTTGCAAACGAAACGACAAGTTTAGTAAACCATCCAGCCTTTGGTGGAGGGTATACAAATATGAGTGACTAATATTTACTTACAGTAAACCTATTTTATAGGGCATCGCTTACTTTTAACCGAGCTCCCTTAAAATAGTGTTATTCTTTCTAAAGAGTTCTGCACAAGGTCGATTGGACCTCATATCTGTAGGGCCATTACATGGTACAACGTAGGATCGTCTGGGCCCGTCTTAGAAGTTACACATCTCTGTTCAGTAGTGCAATCTCTTCTTAAAGTACTACGCAAAAGTTGTTTTTTGAGCCACAAGGACCCATCACTTTGTGTTCCATTCTTTGCCAAATCTCTATTCTCAGCAAAATTTTATTTAATTTGAGTGCTCATACGGCTGTTTTATATATTTCTGGCCTAATAACGAAAATGCGAATATTTATTATTAAAAATGGTTTTATTGTTTTTCAAAGTATTCTCCAGCATGATTTATACACATTTGCTTGTGCTCAAAGCAATTATCGAAGCACTTTTTCCACTCCGTTTGAGACACCTCCAAAACATACTTTTTGAACGCTTCAACAGCATCTTCTGGCGAAGAAAATCGTTGACCACGCATTTTGTTCTTGATGTGCGGCAATAAAAAGAAGTCATTGGGTGCCAAGTCAGGGTTGTTCGGCGGATGACCCATCAATTCGACGTTTTGGCCGGTCAAAAAAGCGCTGGTTTTAACCGATGTGTGAGAGCTCGCATTGGCATGGTGATAAATGATTCCTGTTCTCTTGTTCGTTTTTCAAATTTCTCCAAAGACTTTAGGCAAACAAATTGTGGTGAACCACTCAGAATTAACCGTCCTACGATGCTCAAGCGGAACAGTCTCCACATGGCCATTTTTGCCGAAGAAACAGTCGACCTTTTGCTTCGAAGTACTTCTTCCACGAACAACTTTCGTTAGATTTGGCTCGTCTTCGAAGACCCACACGGTCGATTGCGGTTTTGTCTCGGGCTCATATGCATAGATCCATAATTCGTCACCTGTGAAGATCTCATAAACGTCTTTTGAAGCACCGCGATTGTATTTTTTCAAAATTTCTTTGCACCAATCGACACTAAGCTTTTTTTGAGCGATTGTCAAATTGTTTTTTACGGCCAGGTGTTCATGCAATATCAAATGTATGCTGGTGGAAGAAATGCCCAAAGATGCCTCTATCTCATGGTAAGTCACATGTCGAGCATTATCAGCTCAAGCACGGCATCATTGTTCTCTGGCACAACGGCCGTTTTTGGACGACCTTCGTTTTTGAGTGAGCGTCGGCCACGATTGAATTCATTAAGCCAATTTCTCACAGTGCTATAGGATGGTGCTTCATCACCATACAAAGATTATAGTTCATCGATGCACTCTTTTCGTGATAATCCACGTCGAAAGTTGTGAAAAATGATCGCACGAAAATGTTCACGAGTTAATTCCATTTTTTTGCCCAATTGATTTTTTCAAGTCACTGTAAACAACACAAATGATGGCCATACGTCAAAACGTTCTAAGTACGTTTATGCTAAAAAAAATGTCAAACTTTCAAATGAAAATGTCAGATGCCGCCACTTAGTGTAATATCGGGTGATCCATCTAGAGGTATTTTTTCAGAAAAAAAATAACAATTCAAATCGAGTGTGGAATCATTTTGATATTTTGAAAGGGCATTTTATGGCATTTATTTTTTGAAAATAATTACCTTCAAATGTTGCCATCTGTATTATGGAAATGGGCGTTCGGTGAGAAACAAGAAGATCCGCTGTTTTCGACCAAAATTTTGTTCAGTGATGAGGCCCATTTCTGGCTCAACGGCAAAGTCAATAAACAAAATTGGCGCATTTGGGCTGAAGAGCAACAAGAAGAGGTTCAAGAGGTGCCATTTTATATGGAGAAAACCACGGTTTGGCGCGGTTTATAATGATGATAGCCGGAACGTTACCTTAAATGGTGCTCGCTATCGCGCCATGATATCGATCTTTATGCTACCTCAAAGTGAAGCCCGTAATCTTGACGACATTTGGTTTCAACAGGACGGTGCCACTTGCCATACAGCTGATCAAACAATGGATCTATTGAGAGGTCATTTCAAAAAGCTGCTAATTTCACGTTTTGATCAGGTGAGTTGGCCACCTAGATCGAGTGATATCACACCTTTAGACATTTTTCTTTGGGTTTACGTAAAGTCCAAGGTCTATGCTGACAAACCAGCTACGATTCAGGTTTTGGAAGCCAACATTACGCGTGTCATTATAGCCATACCGGTCGAAATGCTCGAACGAGTCATCCAAAATTGGACCCTCAGAATGGAAACTCTGAGGCGTAGTTGCGGCCAACATTTAAAGGAAATTATTTTCAAAAAATAAATGCCATAAAATGTCCTTTTAAATTACCAATAAAGATTCCACACTTGATTTAAATTTTTTTTATTCTGAAAAAATACATCTAGATGGATCACCCCATATATATAGCAACCCTCATACCCTAACCTATAAGAGCGTACTAGATTCGAGATACTGCATGTGGTATATCAAAATGGAAGTATCCTTTTTATCCTATGATGGAGGGATCAAAAACAATTTGATTACCCTACCCGCACACTTTGCACTTTGTTTGCGAGTTGTCCCACGACGTATGAGTAATATTTAATTATTTGTTCAATTAACATCAATCATACCACCACCAGCCTGCGTGCCGGCCTGCCTGACAGGCTGACTACCTATCACCTGAACAACGAGCACGTAAACTTTCGCATGCATGTGTGTTCATATATAACGCATACACACATACATATGTACAAATGTATGTATAAACACAAGTGAGTGGCGATGTGAGCTATTGACAGAAGGAAAATATACATTTTTATCAATATTTGTATTCAATATGGGTGTGGGTATGTGCCAAATACACAACAGTCTGCAAAAATAAACCGATTTCGAAATGTTTTTGTTGGCTTTTGTGTTTTTGACACAAAAATCCATAACAACCTCTAGAGGTCACTAGTAGCTAATAGTATAGTGTCTAGTTAAGTCTGAACTTAAGTCATTTGTTAACAAAAACTACCAATTTGAGTTCCATGATTCAAGGGTTATACTTTTTGCCGATGATTTTTAACTTTATGCTCATCACAAATGGCCCTGGGCACTTTTTGTTAACAAATGCTGCGCTCGATTCTAAAAAATAAAATTAAAATAATAATTTTTTGTAGCTATTTTAGTACTTAGCCCGAGGCTTATACTCGATAGTTACCTATGCACTTTTTAAATGGCTTCAAAAAAGTATATTTTACTACTTTTTGATTATATTTTGAGGAGTCAATTACTTGTGGGGTTTTTCTTTAGACACGAACAGAATTGGCGTTATTTGTAGAATCCACAACCATAAAAGACATATGTAACATTCGATTCCTACCAACATTTCGAATGGAGCGTAACGATCGACCAACGCTTGTAACGTAATTGGAACATATCGATTAGTGTGCCCAACACCGAAAACCGACATTCCGGTTTTTGGAAAATCAGCAACAAAATAATTTGTATTCAACTAACGAAGAAAAAAATAATCTTAGGCTTTTCTTAAATTTTTTTTCCAATTGACGAAAGTCCATTTATTTATTGTGCAAAAAAATTTCACCTATTTTATTATTTTTTTGTTTTTTGTTCTACAATCAAAAATTGAAAATTTTTCTCATATGTGACAGCGCATAGAGAAAGGGTAAAAAAACAATTTTCATTTTTTTTTTTGATGTGGACAACATCTGAGCATCGAATGAGACCGATACCATGCCCCAAAAGTGTTCCCTCCCAGAGATATGCGCGTATTATGGAAGTGAAGTCGACGATTCTAAGCGCAAATAGAAAGAGACCTAATCTTTAAAATGGCTCTCTTGAAAAAAACTGGTTTTTAACCTTAGGTCCCTTTCTATTTTGCGCGTCACACATTCATCTAAAAAAATTAAATATTAAAAAAAAATTGAAATAAATTTAAAAAAAAAATCCTAAATTTGTACCACTCTTTAATTTTCAAAAATTAGAAGCCAACACGATTTCGTCTATTAACGCCTTTCGACCGTTATGGCTTTAATGATTCGTCTTCTCTTGTTCGTTTTTCGAATTTCTCCGAAGACTTCAGGCAAACAAATTGTGGTGTGCAACTCAGAATTGGCCGTCCTACGTAGCTCAAGCGAAACAGTAGCCACATGACCAGTTTTGCCGAAGAAACAGGCGATCATTTGCTTCGAAGTGCTTCTTTCACGAACCACTTTCGTTGAATTTTTCTCGTCTTCGAAATAACATTAATTTTAATGCTCAAATGACCCAAATGAAGTTTTTAGAACCATTAACGACCAATAAACTGTACACCGCCGCTACCATTTGCTTTGAAGTGCTTCTTCCACGAACAACTTTCGTTGGATTTGGTTCGTCTTCGAAGACCCACACGGTCGATTGCTGTTTTGTTTCGGGCCCATACGCATAGATCCATGATTCGTCACCTGTGACGATCTTATAAACGTCGTTTGAAGCACCGCGATCGTATTTTTTCAAAATGTCTTTGCACCAATCGACACGAGCCTTTTTTTGAGCGATTGTCAAATTGTGGGGGATCCAACGAGAACAAATCGTTTTACGGCCAGGTGTTCATGCAGTATCGAATATATGCTGGTGGAAGAAATGAATAAGGATGCCTCTACCGCACGGTATATCACATGACGATCTTGCATTATCAGTTCACGCGCGGCACCAATGTTCTATGGCACAACGGCCGTTTTTGGACGACCTTCACGACCTTCGTCTTTGAGCGAGCGTCAGCACCGATTAAATTCATTAAACCACTTTTTCATGGTGCTATAGGATGGCGCTTCATCGTCATCGCTCGTTTTTGAGCGAGCGTCAGCTCCGATTGAATTCATTAAACCAGTTTTTCACGGTGCTATAGGATGGCGCTTCATCGTCATACCAAGATTAAGGTTCATCGATGCACTCTTTTCGTGATAATCCACTTCAAAATTTGTGAATAAAGATCGCACGAAAATGTTCACGAGTTAATTCCACTTTTTTGCCAAATTGATTTTTTCAAGTCACTGTAAACAACACAAATGATGATCGTACGTCAAAACGTTCTAAGTACGTTAATGCCAAAAAAAAGTCAAACTTTCCAATGGATATGTCAGACGGCGCCAACGCAACCCTATGTGTGTTGGTTTACCGGATTTTTGGTGTAGGGTGTTTTGGTTGCTGTAAAGGTTAAATGTAAATGCAAAGAAAATTCATATTTTACACGTGCGCAATACTTAACAACCAAAAATAATTGAGCTTGAACCACAATTAAGGTCATCAATTGACTAAGAATTACCAGTTGAGTCGATTAAACGACTTCTGCCTGTCCGTTTCTTTGTTCGTTAGCTTGTTTTTAAACAGGTCGCAGTAGTTGTTAAATCTTGATGAAATTAAGCAGAACTTACTTTCTTGCACAAAGGAAGGAGACTGTTAACTTTTAAGAAAATTGGATAAGGCTTGCTCGCCAGGAGGAACTGGTGAGTTCACACGGAAGAATAAGTGGTCCATTGTGAAACCCTGCTGAAAAGGGCGATCATTTTAACATTGACATATGTTTGGATGTCAATCATCGGGTGATCAATAAAGAGGTATTTTTTTCAAAATATAAAAATATTCAAATCAAGTGTAGAATCTTGAGTTTTCATTCGAAAGAATATGAAAAATCGGTGAGAAAAGAAATTTCCGCTGTTTTCGACCAAAATGTTGTTCAGTGATGAGGCGCATTTCTGACGCAACGACACCCAGTGAAAACCACGGTTTGGTTTAGTTTATGGGCTGGGGGAATCATCGGTCTACATATTTGCAAATGCTGTGAATGGTGATGAGGCCCATTTCTGATGCAACGGCAACGTCAATAAACAAAATTACTGAATTAGGGCTAAATAGCAACCAGAAGAAGTTTAAGAGGTGCCATTTTACCCAGTGAAAACCACGGTTTGGTGCAGTTTATAGGCTGGGGGAATCATCGGTCTACATATTTTCAAATGCTGTGAATGGTGATGAGGCCCATTTCTGATGCAACGGCAACGTCAATAAACAAAATTACTGAATTTGGGCTAAAGAGCAACCAGAAGAAGTTTAAGAGGTGCCATTTTACCCAGTGAAAACCACGGTTTGGTGCAGTTTATAGGCTGGGGGAATCATCGGTCTACATATTTTCAAATGCTGTGAATGGTGATGAGGCCCATTTCTGACGCAACGGCAACGTCAATGAACAAAATTGCCGCATTTGGGCTGAAGAGCAACCAGAAGAAGCTTAAGAGGCGTCTTAATATCCAGAGAAAACCACGGCTTGGTGCGGTTTATGGGCTGGGGGAACCATCGGTCTACATATTTTCAAATTCTGTGAATGGTGCTGGCTATCGCGCCATGATATCTGACCTTTTGCTACCTACAATTGAAGCCCTACATCTTGATGGTATTTGGTTTCAACAAGACGGCGTAACATGCCATCAGCCAACGAAAGAATCAATTTATTGAAGGAAACTTTTGGTGAGCGCATTATCTCGCGTCGTGGGTCTGTGGCGTGGCCTTCAAGATCGTGCGATTTAACACCTCTTGACTATTTGGTGTGGGGTAATGTGAAGTCGCTTGTCTACGCTGACAAGCTCGATACGATTGACGCCTTGGGAGAGAATACTAGACGCTTGCTCACATACGGTCCCAAATGCTGCAAAAAGTAGTCGAAAATTGGGCCTCTCGGCTGGAATTTATTCGAGCCAGCTGCGGCAGGCACTTACCCGAAATCGTTTTAAAACATATTGACATACTCTTATCTTTATAATAAAGCTAAATTCGTTTTATTTCTTCTTAAAAACCGTACGTCTTAAAAAACACCCTTTACAGTGAAGTTCAGTTTAAAATCTAGCTAAATTTAGAGCTCGTTTAGAAGGTCTAAAAACCTGTTTTTATACCCTCTGTAAAGGGTAATAAAAGTGGCAACCTCAACTAGTTTAGTAGTTTATTTTTAAATAAAAACCCGCCCTTTATTTGTAACAAAAGCTTTTATTGCATTTAGAGTCTAGAAATGGTGCCAATTACTTAAATTCTGATTGGGAAAACATTTTTTAATTTTTAGGCAAAAGGCTAAAACCGGGAAGTCGCTTAATCTCGGTTTTTTACTTTAAAAAAACCCGACAGTTGGTTTTAAAAAAAAAATGAAATGCCGGTTTTCTGAAAGCCCCGGTTTTTTGTTGACACTCTCATATTGATCGATGTTTTAGAATATTTTCCACTTAAAGTTCCCTCCTGATTTAAGGTCCTTCATCTAGGCCACAAGTTTGTTCCTTGTGCCAAAGACGGACGGAGGGTGTTAAAATTGGAGAAAATCGGTTCAGATTCTGGTGTAGCTCCCACATTTTCAACTGATTTTATCAAAAACAAAGAAATTTTCTTATTTAAATATGACATTTTAAAATCCAAGGGAGGCCAAAAGCCTATTTCGAGTTTCTGAACGCTTCCAGAAGTGTCAACCCCGCCCTACTTTAGCTTTTTACCTTTTTTTGTTACGCTCATAGTATAAGTAAATACAGTCGCCAGTTCGAAAAATGATTACATCAAAACTCATATCACTTCCACGTCATTAGAGTTTATGGAAAACCAACTGCGCATTGTGGCCAATTGACAGCCACCATTTGCTAAACGCTAAAGTTCAATATCAAATAAATCCACTCCAAACCACCCTAGCAGACGGACGGCCTTTGTGTCCTAACTCAATAAAAGTAGATATTTGTTTTAATAATTTGCAAGTACGAAAACACTGAAATGTGTCATTGATAATAAATAAAACAAAATTGTAATATTGCAATATTTTAATTGGCATTTGCCAACACCTCAATACATATGCATATGGTAGTATATATACACACATACACGTACGTACGTATATATGGACACTGGTCATACACTTCATGTGGCGTGCAGCTAGAAAATTTAAATTTCAATTGCATTAACTTGCCCGGGGTTTTGAAAAATACATGCAATTTGTCACTTGCCTTGTGAGTCTCGGCACTCTTCGATTCGATGGGATGGGATGGGATGCATGTACCAGGAGCAACAGCAACTGCTGCAGTGGCCGGGCCAGAGTTCATGTAATAATTGACACCTAGGAATAATTCAATTCAATGTGGGTTTTGTTGTTGCGAGCCGGCTATGATATCATGACAGGCACTATTCGAAATTGTATTCAATTACGAGTCGTTCAAATGTCATTGTCTTTGATTTTGATTTTGTGCGCGTGTATGTGTGTTTGTGTGTGGCAAGAACGTTTGATTGTCATCAAAATGTCAATAACGAAAGAGCTCAGGTCGATGTGAGTGTTAATGTGTGCGTAGTAATATCTTCCTGTTCAGTGTTAGCAAATATTTTCCGAAGAATCCCGTACAATTTTAATATAAGAGCCCTAAAAACCGCTAAATTCTTTACTTAGGCGCAAAAATAAAAAAATACCGCTAAATTTAAAAAAAACTTAATGTAAAGGGTGTTTTGTTTAGACGTGTGGTTTTCTATCTGGCCTCACTTTTTTTGGAGTTGGTCGTTTTGACGCCTGTCACTTGATTTATACTCAGTTTTGTTTGCATTAATGATTAGGCTTTTGCAAATCGTGTTGAAAGGTCCCAAAACAAGATTGCCACTGATTCGGATTTTAACAAGAAAAAAAATTTTGTTCATCGATTGAGCTCACTTTTGGTGAAATGGGTACGTTAATAACCAAAATTGTCACATTTGGAGTAATGAAAATTCACAAGCCATTGTTGAGACGCCGTTACATCCTCAAATAGTCAATGTTGCGTGTGCCCTATGGGCAGAGGGAATCATTGGTCTATATTATTTCAAAAATGAAGCCGGCTTTAATGTTACAGTCAATGTGAAACGCTATAAAGCCATAATTTATGACTTCGACTCCTTCGTGCCTGAATTGGAGGATATTGATGTGGACGACTTTTGGTTCCAGACGTCGCTACATGCCATACAGCCAACGAAACAATCAATTTATTGAAGGGAACTTTTGGTGAGCGCATTATCTCGCGTCGAGGGTCTGTGGCGTGGCCTCCAAGATCGTGCGATTTAACACCGCTGGACTACGCATGTTTACGCAGATAATACCGACACGATTGGCGCCTTAAAGTAGAATATTCGGCGCATTACTGCAGAAATACGGGCCCAAAGGGATTGAAAATTGAGCCTCATGGTTGGTATTTAATCGAGCTAGCATCGGCGGCACATGCCCGATATCATTTTTAAAATGAAAAAATAATGGCATACCCTTCTTGACCATAACATTTAATTATATTATATTTATTTCTTCTCGATATTTTTTTCTTCTTAAAAACCACACGTCTGAAATAACACCATTTAGTTCGTAAGCAAGTCCTAAATGGGACATTAAAAGTAAAAAAAAACACTTAGAAGATGTTCTTATAAAAAAAAGTTTCATCGCAATAGCTGACTTAATATTAAATAAATAGTCGGTTTACTATTAAAAACAATCCAGAAATGCCTAGTGTCTGGTAAATGTGCCTTGGATTCTTATAAATTTTGAATTTAAGAATTCATATTCAACATAATTATCAACCTAAAAAAGGTAAATTTCTCAAAGAATTATATGCTTGAAATCAGCAAATCTTACTTACTTAATTTTTAAAGGAACAAGGAACAAGGGGAACTTTTGTCATAGGGACAAGGGAGAACTTCTTTCAAATCATTGAGGTGTGCACCATTAAATTCCTAACCCACGAACGGCTAATACGTTTATAGAGAAGTTTTTACACAGCTGATAGGTTAATAGCTTACTCGTTAAGTCGCCGGAATTTACGAGTTGGAAACCCGCCGCTGAAACTTGTTAGATGTTCTTACCCGAATGGGTTTGCTGCTATGATAGTCGTGCACACTTCCAATACACCAAGGCGGCCCACCAGAACCATAAATAGTCCCTGTTATGGTTTTTGGATTCATAAATTAATCATTTATAAATAATACACACAAAGAACAGATTCGCTGCCACAACCGAATTTTTTTGCTAACCTAATAATTAAGGTTACATGCACCTCTAGTATGTTCAGTAATTGTAATACCAAAAATCCCAAACTTCAGAAGAGGATTTTTGGATCTAAAAGTACATACAAATGATGCACTTGTTTAACAATCAAATTTTAAATTTTTAGTAAAGGCAAAAAAACTGTTTTCATTATATACTTGAAGTACTCTTAAACGTAGGGAGGGTAATGTCGAGAAAAAAGATTTTTGCTGAAAAACAGATTCAACGATTTATTTGGGCTTATAGGCGATTTCAGAGTTTGACTACTTGGTTACATGCAAAGAAAAATTGTAGCTCTTTATTAAAAAAATCATTCGCAATAATCTGCATAAAATAAACAAAAAATACTTTATCCTCAAATGAATTAGAAACCCCGCTAAAATGCCCGCTAACAGCCAAAATTATTTTTCCATCGATGAGCCTTTTAAAAGCGCTAGATTTGACAGGAAAACCGCCAAATTAGCAACAGAGTTTGTTTTGTCAAATGTATTTCTGGGAAATCCTCAAAGGTTTCATTTTAATTACAATGATGATATCATAAATATCTGTTGAATTCGTCTAGGTGTCAACTTTAAATAGTATCAAACGTTAAATAAATGGATTCTGGCCTAAACAGAAGGGTATCCCGGAATTCTAGCACAGTGCAAGCAAGATTAAAATTTTAATTCTGCTTGATTTTTTTTTAAAACAACTTTGTAAGAATTTTGTTCAGTTGTATTTATCGTATACTGAATGGTTCTTTGGAAAGGTCGCCCAACTAAAGGAACACACAGAGATAAGTGTTTTCTGTGCGTGTCGCAAAAACGAGATGCAGTAAAAAGGAATCTTTTTATGACCTTTTCTCAGTATTTCAGAATTAGCCTGTGTGAGGATGCTCGCAAGTATGCGGGGGACTACGGGGATAAACCGTAGAGTACTTGGGATTTTGTGTGCATGAGATGTTTTTGCTTGCTTTTTCAACACCTCGGACTCTAAATTAAGCCACATTTTAAAAAATAATGTCATTAAGGGTGGTCCAACAATAATGCACTACCTTTTGTTTAATGTGCAATTAATATCGTGCGTTTTAGTTGGAACATCCTTTACTAAACGATTTAATTTATCTCAATTAAAGCAAATGATTTCGACTCGTTGTAAAAACCTTGCCGTATTGAAACCACCTCGTTCTGAAAAACGTACATACAGACATACCTTCATACATTTTTCATCGATTTTCACCGCCTTGCAGCTGTTCAAAGTGCCTCGTTTACCTTAAGTCTGTGCCTAAGTTATTTATTGCATTAAAGCGAAATGTAATAAATTGTTCTAAAAAAAGAAATCGCACACACGTGCAAGCCAACAAAAGAGTGTAGATGTGGGCTAAAACGAAAAAAGTACATCTACGCTCTGCTGATGGGCTCGTAATACGTGCCGTTGCCCGTTTAACGAATTCTGGGTTTTGCTTAATGACAACTATGTTTAGCTGTGTAAGTTAGAACAAATTTATAACAAGCGAGCAAGTTTTAGTCGGTCGAGTCGACTTACTAATACCCTAATACCCATAGCAGTAGACGATTAATTTCAAAAGCTTTTTCGAAACATTTCTCGCAAGAAATATTACAAAGGCACAAAGTTAGACATTTACATCATTTGTAAAAGGTGTCCAATTTTCTAGGCTAGGTGTCCAATGTTCTGTTGTCGAGTAAGACTACCCATTATAAGTATATTTTTTACCACTCAATTTATAACCCACAATAAAACTCGAAAATTGCTCTATCCTATGCTGGGTGCCAGAACAAGGCATGACGACCAATTTTAACCTACGAGTAAACTAAAATGAACGAGAGTTATTGTAGAAATCATAATTTGTATTTTCTCTACCATAGGATGGGAGTTTATAAGTTTGTCATTTTGTTTTTTAACACTTTGAAACAGTTATCGCCGACCATACAAAAATTATTGCTCGTCATAAAATGCTACGACGATCTAGTCATGTCTGTCTGTCAGTATGTTTAAAATACGATTCAGTCTGAACGAAAACAGCTACTTAGTAGGGGCATAAATACTGTTACACACGTTTTATGCTGTAAAATAAAAAGTACTGAATGTCTTTGGACCAAATATTTTTTAATATATTTATTGATGTTTATTGAATCCAAAAAGAATGTACTTATGCGAAATGTCTGCCTTTTGCCTTTAAACACGCCTTAAGTCGCACTGGCCAATCGTCAATAGCTGCACGAACCTCGTCCATTGGAAAATTGGCCACAGCTCGAACCAAAGCAGTCTTAAGAGATCCAATGTTGGGGTATCTTTTGTGACAAACCTTGCCCTCTAAAGCCGTTCACAATTTGTAATGCAATGGGTTCAAATCTGGACTGCCTGAGGGCCATTCTTTAGAGAAAATGAAAGCTGGCATATTGTTTCGAAGCCAGGCTTGGGACGTTTTAGCATTAAGGGCCGGCGTAGAATCCTGCTGGAAAGTCCATGGCTGGTTTAGTAACAGGGAATTGTTAAGAGGCTTCACAACAGCTTCCAAAACGGTTTCATGGTAAACTTTGGCCGATGTTTGGACTCCTTGTTCGCAGAAATGCAGGTCCGTGACCCCATCGTAAGAGACACCCCACCAAACCATGACTGAAGCTGGGTGATGACCCTTTTCCACCCTTGGGATCAGTTCAGATGCTTCCTTAGATGACCGCGCATACACTCTATCATTTTGATTGTTAAATTTTTTCCTGAACGTTAAAAATTTTTGCAGCAGTCAATAAATGTCCGGTACGTCGTTTGAAAGCCCCAAGTCCCAAGTCTTTTTTAATGATTCGACTCATGGACTTTTGCGTGATATTCATTTCACGGCCCATAATTTTCTGTTTTCGGAGCGGATTTCTGTGAATTCTTGAATTAACGGCTTTGACGACATGCGGTGTTCGAACAGAGAGTGAGCGGCTCGACCGGTCGGTCTTTTACATCTCCAGTCTCCTCAAACAGTTTTATGCATCGGTAGACGAAAATACGGCTAATCCCTAGTGGCCGGAGCGTTTTGAAAATATCGCATTCCACACTTGAAAAGCGCAATTACAGCGATACGGTTCTCATTATCTGACCACTTCATGATGAAAGTTGAAACCATTTTCAAAATCCCGTTACAGACTAACGCTATTGAGGTTAGCTTTCAAAACACATATGACATCAACGGGGTATGTTCAGTTCTACTATTGAAATGGGTGTGTTCAATGTTGTAACAGTATTTATGTCCCTTTTAAGTATAAACATAACAGATATTTGTCGTATGGTCGGCGTTGGGTAAGTATTGAAGATAAACCAAATCGAGCTAAAGGAGAAAAAGTTCTCCTTTGAGGGATATAAGAAAGACGTAATCAAATTTCGATTTTTTTTATAATTTTATTATAAAATTTATTTAACTAGCTTTTAAATCAGCGTTTTTTTTTGGAAGTGGTATGCATAAATTCTTAAGTCTTCCTATGAGTGGGCGTGGTGGTAGGGCCCTGAGTCCCTTGTGGCCCAAAAAATAACCGTAACCTCATGTTCGGGGACATATGGGTATCCAGGAACGGTGAAATCATCTAACAAATCCAAATAAGTTCCTAGATTTAAGATCTACCCAACTTAGAATTCGGACCATATAGACCTAAGAGACACACATATCGAACTCCTTGTACTACAGACATATTAGAATTAAACACAATTAAATTCGTCACGGATCCACATATTATATTATTTTAACGATTCGATTAGTTTTAAGTACTTGACCCATGGATCTAAGGTCCCCATGGTGCCTTTCGAACATGAACATATCGGTACTCAGAAATTGAAGAGTTTTATGAAGAATCTGAATATTGTATAGATTTGACGATTTGGCTGAATTGATGGCCGTGGTCTATAAGCGTGATTTATGTGCACAGGGCCAAAAACCTCACCAGTAATGACCGGAGATATATTTGTTGCCAGAAACAGTGAAATCATCTAACTAATCAAAATATGTTCTTAAATTTAAAATTTGTGACAATTTGGAACTCGAACCGGCCTATATGAGCCCAAGGCGTCCAAGCATGGGCCTCTTTAAAGTAAAGACCTTAAAATATAGGGTATTAAAACAATTTAAGATTTCATTACGGATACAAATATTATATTAATTTTAAGTCCTTGGCCCATGGGTCGAAGGTCTTTAGGGCGCCGAAAAATTGGTCCTTTTAAACAGAGACGTAAAAATAGTCAAGAACAGTGGAAATTTTTAAAGAATCTAAATATGATATCGATTTTACGATTTGGCTGAATTGGATGACTGGACCTATCAGCGTAATCTTCTTTGTGCGATGGGGCCAAAAAACAGTCCCGTAAGGATCAAAAACAAGTGTGTAACAGTGATATTTTCTCACAAATCAAAATATGTGCGTTGATCAAGGATTTAGGCAAATTTAAGACTCTGACTTGCCCAAATTGGACCTTTATCTACACCCAGAGAAAAGCTATGGTTACTATATGGTCACGGCAACAATAGTATGATCTCTGCAATGAAAGTATGGTCGTCGCAACCATAGTATTGGTTTTTTAATTTAATTTTGACAATAGTATGATTGCGGCAATATTAATATTGTTGAAATTTAACTAAAATATTGTTGCCAAATTTGAAAATGAAAATATGGTTATAGCAACAATATAAATATGGTTGGTATTGTTTTTTGAGGTTTTATGTTAACAATAATATAATTATTGCAATCATACCGGCAAGATCGTATTTTTATTATAATTTGATAATGTTATTGTTACTAATCTAACGCAATAATAGTGCCTTTTATGTGTAAATTAAATTTTTTTCAAAAACAATCCATCCCAATTCTTATAAAAAAAATGTAGGGATCTTAGTATGGTTGTGTGTGAGTCATACTATGGTTGTGAAGATCAGAATATAGTTGTATGTTAAACATACTATGCTTATGAGGATCATAATATGGTTGTGGGATCATAGTATGGTTGAGTGTGAATATTAATATGGTTGTGGGGATCATAGCATGGTTGTGTAGTTGTATTAGGTCTCTATTGTTGTGAGGACCATAATATTGTTGTTGTTTTGCAAACCATACTATTGCTGTGATGATAATAATATTGTTGTGCCACAATCATATCACCAACAATAGTATGTGGTCTTCGAATATTGTTGCCCCAACCATACTCTTTTTCTTTGTGTGGACATACGGGTTTTTAAATCACGAATTCAAAAATAATATAAATTCTACGATTCAACTATATTTGAGGCCGTGGCCCATAAGTCAAAGCTTCCTGGAGTGCCAAAATTAGGTCTCTTCGAACATGGATGTATGGTTACTCAGTGCGATTTCCTCACTATACAAATACTTATATGCTTTAATTTTTAAGATTTCGCTAAATTGAAGGCCCGAATCTACGGGCTTCCTAGGGTCTTCTCAACAAGGGAAACAATAAAATTTTCGAATCTGACCAGGACAACGGTTTAAAGGCATTGAAACATTAAAATACCCCAATCATGTCCATACTATGCTACAACGCAATCCATGGTAGAGTGAATAAAAGCTTTGGCCCTGCCAATTTTACGAATTATCCCCTTGTTGTTTTTAAATTCATACATTTGGGGAAATGTTATGTGGGTTTTAGTTTATGCTCGGAAAGTGTCATGGAAAGTACCAGAAGGAGAGTGGGTAAAACTCTTTTCGATTTGAGTTCCAAATTTTTTTTTTTGATGCGTTTTACTTTCGATTCGTGCAAAATAATAAATTACATCCCTTTCACTAAAATGAGGATACAAATTCGGTGAATTTAACAATATGTACGGCTATCTAATATTAAGTGCGATCTAATGAGATCTGAATATAATTGCAATAGCGAGATAGCATTTTAAATGTAGGTTATGATATTATTAGGCTCAAGGAAAATCAAGCAAAATATATTTCAAATCTAATCTTGGAGCAATCGCTGACATTTTTTGAAATCAGACAACGGTATTTAATTCAAATCGGACAATTCATGGAGATTTTCGTTCGGCGAATGTTATTTTTTCGCGCTTACCGAAAAACAAAGATTTATTGGCCGATTTAAAGTTATACATGGTGGAGCGCGGTAATTTGCTTTTTTGCACTGCAGGCTGTGACTTGTAGTGGCTGACGGGAGATTTGTATTCGCCTGCCTTTCAGTTGCCATCATGCATTAGACACGTGAGAAGAGATCATTTTGTGTTGAAGCGTTTCTTTTCAAATGCACACTCGATCATTGCAGTGCAGCGTGCTTTTCGTTTATGATTCGCCCACACCGACGTACTCCTGTTCACCCACTAGGACCAATTCCTGGACGGCAATCAATTGTAAATTGGGTAGCTTAATTGAGAACAGCAGGAAATGTGTGATGTGTATGATGGGGACCTGAGAGAAGGATTACAACACCACAAAACATCGAAAGAGTTAGAGCAGCAGTACTGCAATCTCCCAAACTGTTCGGCCGTAACTGCGGTAACTGTAAACTCCGAACGGTACTTGACTATGGTATAGGATTATTTTCAGCCGGCTCTTGAGGCAATGCAATTAGAGGATACATGGCTCCAACAGGATGATTCCACTGCACACACAGCGAGGGTTACTGTGAATTGTTTGAGGCAAATGTTTTCTGGGCGGCTTATCTCTTTGAGGGTCGATGTGAACTGGTCGGCACGATCACCAGACTTTTTTGTATGGGGGGGGTTACCTGATGTCGAAGGTGTATATTAACCGTCCCAACACCAAGGAATACCTAATTAGCTATATTGAGGCTGAAATTGGCAGAATACCAATCGACATGCTTGTTAGAGTTCGTGAAAACTGCAGAAAACGTATGCAGCAGTGTGTGGAGAGCGAAGGTCGACATTTGCCAGATACACTATTTAAAACAATGTAATTTAAAAATTTCCTAACTGTTCAATTTAATTCAAATATAAAATAAATTTTTCAATGGTTCATAATTTTTTTATTTCATTCCCAAATAAGCAATTCACCGCGCTCCACCCTGTATATTCCAAATCTAATCTTGGAGCCATCTCTATGACATTTATTTGAAATCGAACAACGATATTTAGGAGTAATTCAAATCGAACAATCGAAAGGAGATTTCCGATCGGCGAATGTTATATTTTCGGGCTCACTGAAAAGCAACGATTCTTCGGCCGATTTAATCTAATATTATCATTTTGAGTAAAAACGTAAAATGCAAATAAAATATGAACGTTTTTTTCTTTCCACCAAGGCAAAGCTTGCGTTAGTAAAATGTTCTAGAACAATTTCCATTAGCCAATGTAAAAATTTTGCTTCTGTTATAAAGCTTTAATATTCATTACATAAAGCACACATACCCTCTTCTATTCGGTGGAAATATTACAATGAACAAATGTATAAGTGTCTAACCCATATTAGTATGCGTGATTGTGTGTGTGTGTATGTATCTGTGTCTATTTCTCTGGATGGCTCAACAATAATCGCATAATGAAAATCGCAACTATTATTTACCAAATAATGTACACACACCATTTAAGCTCCCATTGTAAATCGAATCTCAACGTGTTGCAAAATCGCGAATACACACATGTGTGCGTGTTTGTGTTGAAATAAAACCCACACACGCACACACACACGTGTTATGAAGCGCCAGGGAATGTATCCATATGCCCCTCCGACGAGACACACACAATCAAATATACTTGCAGATTTCCATTCAAACATCAGAATAGTTAAAGTCGCTGGCTGACAGACATAAAAAATTGGTTGAATCACAAAAAAAAAAACGAAAAATCCCTAGTAGTGAAGCGCTATTGTTGTTTTGTGAAAAGAAAAAAATTGGCCACAGTGGTTCGAAACTAAACAGGTAGAAAGGCCGTTAAGACTAGGTCAAACCTTATAAAAAACACAGTTTTTGAGCCATTTTGGTCCATGCGTCCGCCCTTAATCTCTGCCAAAACTTAAAAATTACTCTACACATGGATTGGTAGCTTGGATTTGCTTTTATTTGAGTACCCATATATCGATATTGACTGCTTTTCACCTATTTTTGAGGCCATATGAGACAAAACCCGACAGTCGGTTTTTTTTTAAAAATATCCAAAACCCGATATGTTGGTTTACCCGGGTTTCTACTGTCTGGCCTTCAGGGTTTTTGGTTGCTGTATGTGAAGACAAAAGAAATTCAAACATTCAGCCTTAAGAGATCCAATTTTGGGTTTTTTTTTGTGACAAACCTTGTCCTCTAAAACGGTCCACAATTTGTAATCCATGAATAGATTCAAATCTGGACTGCCTGAGGGCCATTCTTCAGAGGAAATGAACGCTGGCAAACTGTTTCGAAGCCAGGCCTAGGACGTTTTAGCCTTATGGGCCGACGCAGAATCCTGCTGGAAAGTCCATAGCTGGTTTTGGAACAGGGAATTGTTAAGAGGCTTCACAACAGCTTCCAAAACGGTTTCTTGGTAAACTTTGGCCGATGTTTTGACTCCTTGTTCGCAGAAATGCAGGTCAGTGACCCCATCATAAGAGACAAGAGAGATGACGCTTTTCCACCCTTGTGATCAGTTCAGATGCTGCCTTAAATGACCGCGCATACACTCTATCATTTTGCTTGTTACATTTTTCCAGAATGATAAAAAAATTTCCTACGGCGAACAAAATTGTTCTGTGCAAGTTATCAGCGCGCTTCAGCAAAATACGTTTGCATTTTTCAACCCTATTTTTTTTAAAGCTGCAGCAATAAGTGTCCGGTACGGCGTTTGAAAGTCCCAATGATTCGACGCACGGACTTTTGCGTGATATTCATCTCACGGGCCATGATTTTCTGTTTTTGAAGCGGATTTCTGTGAATTCTTGATTTAACGGCTTTGATGACATGCGGTGTTCGAACAGAGCGGGGGTGTGTTCAATGTTGTAACAGTATTTATGTCCCTACTAAGTATATATGTTTGGTCTAGGCAACACTTAGTGTTGCCTGGCGCCATCTGACATTTCCATTGGAAAGTTTGACATTTTTAAGCATAAACGTACTCAGAACGTTTGACGTACGACCATCAGTTGTGTTGTTTACAGAGACTTGAAAAAATCAATTTAGCGAAAATATGGAATTAACTCGTGAACATTTTCGTTCGATCATTTTTCACAACTTTCGACGTGGTTTATCACGACGCTCGCTCAAAGACGAAGGTCGTGAAGGCCAGAGAACATTGGTGCCGCGCGTGAACTGATTATGCAAGATCGTCTTGTGATATACCGTGAGATAGAGGCATCCTTAGGAATTCTTCCACCAGCATATATTCGATATTGCATGAGCACCTGCCCGTAAAAAAGATTTGTTCTCGTTGGATCCAGCATTATTTGACAATCGCTCAAAAAAAGGCTCGTGTCGATTGGAGCAAAGAAATTTTGAAAAAATTCGATCGCGGTGCTTCAACAGACGTTTATAAGATCGTCACAAGTGACGATTGATGGATATATGCGTATGGCCCTCAATCGACTGTGTGGGTCTTCGAAGACGATAAAAATACACTCAAAATTTGTTCGTGGAAGAACCACTTCGAAGCAAATGGTCGCCTGTTTTTTCGGCAAAACTGGTCATGCGGCCACTGTTCTGATTGAGCAACGTAGGACGGTCAATTCTGAGTGGTACATCACAGTTTGTTTGCCTGAAGTCTTCGGAGAAATTCGAAAAACGAGCAAAAGAAGACGCATCATTGTGCACCATGACAGTGGCAGCTCTTACACATCGGCTCAAATCAGCGCCTTTTTGACCGGCCAAAACGTCGAATTGATGGATCATCCGCCCTACAGCCCTGAGTCGGCACCTAATGACTGTTTTTATTCCCGCAAATCAAAAAAAAAATGCGTGGTCAACGATTTTGTCGCCAGAAGATGCTTCAACAGCGTTCAAAAACCATGTTTTGGAGGTGTCTTAATCGGAGTGGAAAAAGTTCTTCGACAATTGGTTTGAGCGCATGCAAAAGTGTATAAATCATGCTGGAGAATACGTTGAAGAACAATAAATCCATTTTTAATGATGAATATTCGCATTTTCATTATTGGGCCAGAAATATATATAGCAGCCCTCGTATGAATATCAGTAAATATATTTCAAAATTACCAGAAATAAGTGTGGGTGGTACCCGAAGAGGTGTGGCTTTGAAAAAGAAGGTTTTGGAAAAATATAACGACGTTCAAAATGTAAAAACGATTGCTAGCTTCTTTCGAGAGTTATCGTGCGAACCAGCAGCATAGACGAATAGACAGACATGGCTCAAATGACTTTAATAGTTATGAAACGGATTTGGTGAAAACATATTTAGGGTCTAAAGTGCGTTTTTCGATGTGTGACACTTGTTTTCCGTACCGAATGATGTACACCCTCTTACTCAGTAGGGTAAGGGTATAATGAGGGAATTTTCGTGTAGCCACTTAAGATTTGATTGTAGCGATGGAATAAATGAATAGCACGTGCAATCACGGTTGTGGTAACAAATCTGTTCTCTGTGTGTAGGCATAATTGAGGTGCCATAAGAGCACTGCTACGAGAGAAATATATGTGCAGATTTTCATCAAATTCTAAAAAGTTCAAAGTCCAAACTGTGTCTAAAATTTTTTGAATCACCTTAAAATAATAAATCATATTTTCAGGTGGGGTATAGCAGGGCTAGCTCTAGCTACTTTAGAATCTGCCAGCTGTTATAATTGGACCATGCTATTTGACAATGATAGACAATTCTATTTTCAAGTTGGCTATAGCCGGCAAAGCTCTCTTGCAGAATCTGTCAGCTGTTATAGGTGGACCATGCTATTTGACAATGCTAAACAATCCAACTATCAAGTGGACTATAGCCGGCCCAGCTCTACTTCAGAATCTGTTCACTGTCCAACGCCATCACACAATGCAAAAATCGCGAATAGTTGGCGAAATGTTAACAGACACACACGGTCGCACGAGCACACACCGAAAACGTCAACAAAAACGTGGTTTTTGTACTATGTTTGAGCTGAAATAAATTGCAAAGATTTATCGGACCCCCGAGTGTATCGCCGGTTGTTGTCTGGGGAGAAAAGCCAGCGGTGACCAACAAAGCACAAGATGAAATAAATTGGAAAATATGCTGTTGTTATGAATGGTCGACAAAAGCTCGCTCGCACGCACAAACAATCGCATATTTTTTTGCCGTTCTTTTTTGTTGTTTTGTTTGTTTTGTTGCTGTTGTTTTTTGGGGATTTTTATTTGTTCTGCGGGTCGCCATAAAAAGGCTAACAATGTTGGTTACTTGTGTCATCGGCGGTATCTGTACCAAACGAGAATAAACACTCAATTAGAGGGAAGGCGGTGGCGAAATACACGCGTAGCTGTGTGCGTGCGTGGATCTAAAAATTTACATTTCTGTGTGTGTGTGCGTGAGAGCGCCCTTTGTGAGTGTATCTGTTTGTGTTATATCGAACTAAAATAAATTTTATTTTATGTTAATAAAAACAACATTAAATTCAAAGAGATTAAAAGTGCGATACCATTCCAACACATAAAATAAAATACAAACGTAAATATACACCAATACATGTACACATATGTGTGTGTAATCAATTCCACTGTGTGAAAATTCACGCACACACACAAAGTGTCATTAAACTTAATAACATGTCCTTAAAACAGAGCATGATTTTTGGAGTCTACATTTATGAGATTTCACATACATAGACATTCAAGCAAAAAAATCTACATGCACCCTATTATTTGGGGTTTTTATACCCTTCATCATAGTATAGAGTGTATATTTACTTGGCATCTGTTTGTAACACCTCGAAATACTGGTTGCACGCAGAAAAACAAAGTCGTTATAGTATGGTCACGGCAACAATAACATGTTCTCAGTAATAAAAGTATGTTCGTCGCAACCAAATTATTGTTTTCTTACCCTCTAGAGTGGATAGTAGTATATTAAATTTTTCATTCCGTTTGGAACACTACGAAATATTGATCTGGGACCCTATAAAGTAAATATATTTCTGATCGTCGTAAAATTCTAAGACGATCTAGCGATGTCTGTTCGTCCGGTGTTTGCTAAAGGAACGACGGAGGTCTAACGAATCAGGCTAGGATCCTGAAATTTTGCTCATGATGGCTTATAGTCATAAGCTGTTTGGAATTTTCAAGCGAAATCGGCTTAACAAATCATAATGTTTTGTGGGCAGAAAATGGCTAAAATGTATACTTTTTGCGTTTAAGGGTGATGGCAGAGTGCGCGCTCTAAGCGGAGCCGAGCCGAGCCGAACTTATTTCATGATTATATGAAATTTGTGGATGGCAGAGTGAACGCTGAGACCGGCGCTGAATCTGCAATGTTTTTTTCTGTTTTTGCTGTGTGTTTTGTGTTTTTTTATATATTTTTATTATTATGTAGTTGATAATTGTATGTCATAATTTTGGTAAATCAATAATGTGATAAACAGAGAGAATTATTTCAACAGTATCAAAACGTCAAAAACCGTTTACAAATTACAAACAACTCATATCTTTACACATACAATCAAATATCAGCACCAATCAGCTCGAAAAAACGCTTCAAAACCGTTTTGTCAGCTTTCAGCTCGGCTCGGCGCGCACTCTGCCATTCCGACGCTGATTTCTACTAATTTTTATGTACACAGTTTTAAGAATTTCAATCAGCTTTCAGCTCCGCTCGGCTCGGCTCCGCTTTGAGCGCGCACTCTGCCATCAGCCTAAGAAGCGTATTCACGGTAGAGGCTATAAAAGATTCGGCCTGGACGAACTTAACAACGTTTTTACTTGTTTGAATTACATTTTGACAAAAGAATGAGTTCGGCAATATTAATATTGTTGATATGTAACAAAAGTATTATTGCCAAATTTAAAATTGAAAATATGGTTGTAGTACTTGAGTTATTTGAGTTTTATGTTGACAATAATATGATTACTGCAATTATACTGTGTAGAGTTATTTTTTTAACTTAAATTACAAAAAGATAAGGAACAATAGTCTCTTTTTCTTCAAAAAAAATTTTTCAATACAAACTGCTTTGGATTTTTAAAGCTGAAATATTTTTAATAAATAAAACACTTTTTTTTTAAAAACGTATTTTCTCTAAATGTTAAATAAAACACTCCTATTATTTTGAATTAATTGTTTTTTTTAATAATTTAATTAACAAAAAAATATCTATTGTTGAATAACAACATAACCCAATCCTAATAAACAGTTTCGGGGATCATAGTATGATTAACAAAAAAATATCTATTGTTGAATAACCCGATCCTAATAAACAGTTTCGGGGATCATACCATGGTTGTTGGGATCAAAACATGATTGCGTGTGAATTATACTATGGCATTAGATTCATATTATGGTTGTATGTGAAAAATACTATGATTGTGAGGTTCATAATATGGTTAAGGGATCTTTTTATGATTGAGAGTGAATCATAAGATGGTTATGGGGATCATAGTATGGTTGTGTGTGAATTATACTACTGTTATGAGAACCATATTATTGTTATGCCACAACCATATACCTAACAATAGTATGATGATCTTTGAATATTGTCACCCAACCCGTCCTTTTTTTCGTGCGGAGACCCCACAAAGTATATATAGTCTGAATCATCGTAAAATTCTAAGATGATCTAGCCATGCGCTAGGATGATAAGATGTTCTAGTCAAACTAGGTCGTACATTTGAAGCTAGGTGGCTGAAATATTAGGTAAACATGTGCTGATAGACTGTAATTGGTTCAAAATTGGCCAGATCGTTTTGGTGGTAAAAATATTCGACACACAAGAACTGGGTCGACCTCTAAAAAAATAAACAACTCTTAATTTAAAAAACGCCTAATATGAAGAACTATAAGAAATATGACGACGATATTTGAAGCATATGATGTTGACATGGATTGAAACACATCCTGGGGGAAAAGTGGGCAGAACGGACACGAGCCCTTTTAAAAAATCGCATTTATGTCCAAATGCATTTATGCATGAAATCAATGACTAGGAAATTTTTATAGACTATGGTACAGGTTAAGGTGATGGTTAAATTGTTTATGGTACAATTGGACAAGGGGCGTGACACCGGCCACGCAACCCTCAATTTGAAAAGGAAATATTTCACGAACTAATAGAGATATGACGATGGTATTTAGAATATACAATTTCGGCATGGATCCTGGAGGAAAAGTGGCCGGTGCCATGCCTCCTTTAACAAGTTGCATTTACGGCCAAAGTAATTCACCGATCATAAGTCGATATACATTTTTGTTTGTTAACGCGTTATGTTGTGTTGAAATTACCAAAATTTGTTTGCTTCGATCAGTTTTATATAAAACTATTAGCTTCCACAACAAGGAACCAATTTGGCGATTGGAACTAAACATGTGGTGATTGGAACTGAAAGTTTTCTTGTCGAACAAAAATTGTGTACTTTGGACCGATCTCCCATAAGCTTTTTCTCTAGGTGTGTACGAGTAAATATTAAGACATGTAGGTACTCGAAGTAAAGCAAATTTCAATAGGAATTCAAATATGGATTAAGTTTTAAGTTTATCTAAAATCGGACCGCAAACCCTTGCTGATATTGGACTAAGCGCCAAGTGTAAATATCTTTTTGCTATATATATTTCTGGCCATCTGACATTTCCATTGGAAAGGTTGACATTTTTTAGCATAAACGTACTGAAAACGTTTTGACATACGACCATCATTTGTGTTGTTTACAATGACTTGAAAAAATCAGTTTGGCAAAAAATGAAATTAACTCGTGAACATTTTCGTGCGATAATTTTTCACAAATTTTGACATGGATTATCAAGACGAGAGTGCATTGAAGAACTTAAATCACTGTATGGCGCTGAAGCACCATCCTATAGCACTGAGAAAAACTGGTTTAATAAATTCTATCGTGGCCGACGCTCGCTCAAAGACGGCCGTGGTGCTAGAGAACATTGAGATCGTCATGTGTCATACCGTTAGATAGAGGCATCCTAGGGTATTTCTTCCACCAGCATACATTTGATATTGCATGAACACCTGGCCGTTAAAAAGGTTTGTTCTCGTTGGATCCCGCACAATTTGACAATCACTCGAAAATAGGCTCGTGTCGATTGGTTCAAAGAAATTTTGAAAATATACGATCGCGGTGCTTCAAAAGACGTTTATAATATCGTCACAGGTGACGAATCATGGATCTATTCGTATGAGCCCGAAACAAAACAGCAATCGACCGTGTGGATTTTCAAGACGAGCCAAAACCAACGAAAGTTGTTAGTGGAAGAAGCACTTCGAAGCAAATGTTCGCCTGTTTCTTCAGCAAAACTGGTCATGTAGGACGGTCAATTCTGAGTGGTACACCACAATTTATTTGCCTAAAGATAAATTCGAAAAACGAACAAGTGAAGACGAATCCTTGTGCACCATGACAATGCGAGCTCTCACACATCTGCTCAAACCAGCGCGTTTTTGACCGGCCAAAACGTCGAATTGATGGGTCATCCACTGTACAGCTCTGACTTGGCACCCAATGACTTCTTTTTATTTCCGCACATCAAGAAAAATTGTTGATGATAAATATTCGCATTTTCATTATTAGGCCAGAAATATATATAGCAGCCATCGTAGGTATAAAAATGAGTCTGTGTTCGTAGATTTGTTGGTTTGGTTGCATTTCTTAGTACCTAACAGACCTAAAAACGGCTCGACCGATCTTTTTAAAAATTTCAAAGAATGTAGCCGTGTCGATGGTGAAAATAGAGAACTTGAATTTTTGATATACTCGTATAAGGTGAGCTAATGGCAAACTTCGCCTGCGAGTCGACTTATATAAAAAAAACCAGATTCAGCTTTAAGAACACAAAAATGTTTTAAAACATAAAAAGTATTTATTATATATTAAGAAACTACAGTAAACAAAATCAATTAATTTTTTAATACTTTTTAGATTTTGTAGGCGTATTTGTAAATCACATTTTGTTGTATGTTATGAAGAGATCTTTTGCTTCGCCTCACAGACTATGTTTACCATTCTAGGGTTAAAGGGCCATATCTCATAACCTATTCATCATAGGAAGGTGATATTTGGTACACATACAACTGATGTGATGCAAAATAATTCCTTGGGAAAATGGGCGAGCCACGCACCTTTTTAAAAACCCCGTTATAACACCCATTATAGTAGTCTGACAGTCAAAAAATTTCAGAGTATGTATATTACAGCTGACCTAGAAATATGCATATATATGAAATTAAGTTTGCAAAAAGGGGCGTGGAACCGCCCACTCATCTCAAAATGTTAAACGACCATATCTCACAGACTATTAGAGACAAACACCACTGATATGATTTGAAATATTTCTATTTATGTGGGCTGGGCCACGGTCCTTTAAAAAAAGTTATAACGGCCATAATAGTAGTGTGATAATCCTGAAATCTTAACAGTATGTTACAGTTAGCCAAGAGATACGTACAGACTATTTGAAGTCATTGGAAGAGGGGGCATGGTCTCACTCTCACATCTCAAAATTTAAAACGACCAAATCTCACAGATTATAAGAGTTTGAAAGGTAAGGTTTTTGTACATCCATATTCTACTGATATGATGCAAAATATTTTTTGGGCAAAATGGGCGGTGTCTCGCCCCTTTTTAAAGAAACCATTACTAAAGCCATAATAGTCCTCTGAACATCCTGAAATCTTCACAGTATGTTACAGTTCTCCAAGAGAAATGCACAGGGTACTTGAAACCATGTTTGGAAAAAGGGCCGTGGTGCCACCCACGTACCTCAAAATTTGAAATGACCATGCCTAAATGATAATTAGAGATAGAAAGCTTAGGTTTGGAATATTTACTACTGATATCAGAAAAATATTTTGTTTTAAATATAGGCGGTGCCCCACCCCTTTAAAAAAAACTTTCGTAACAGCCATAACAATAGTCTGCTCGCCTAGAGATACATATGTACATGCTTTTCGCAATCAAGTTTGGAAAAAGAGGAGCGGGAACGAATAAATATGAATGTCTTCGAGGTCTGGTTTGAGAGCATCCTAAATGTGGTTATCCCATTAATGCATTTACTATTTGCGCTACTTATAACAATCAATTTTCACGTTCAACGCCACAGTATCGGGAAAACAGTTAAGACATCGTTTTCATAAAAAACCCAATTTGTGGTGAATGTTTTTATTTAATTACATAAAAATTACAAATATGGGGTAGCGAAACACACCGGGTACAGCTAGTATGCCAATATTTATAGGGTACTACAAAATATAGCAAATTGAACAACGAATTTAAATATTAATTTATAAATTAAGTTTTAGAACCATAGCGACTATAAATAGATTAATTATATTTCTTTTATTTCAATAGCATTTCCATGGTGAAAGGTTTTAAAGATTCGGCCTGGCCGAACGGTTTTCAATTGCTTTTATTTGGTCTTTCATAAACACTTTATAATGCAGGTTGATGAATGTTTTGACCTCTCACCAAGCCAATCATATCAATTTTCCATGGTACCCTCTCCACAACCCTTCTTCCGGTCTATGACCAAAAAAAACCGGTATGTGTGACCATGACAAACTGCCAGTGTTTTAAAAAATTAATGACACCGAAAAAAATACAAAAAATATAAATCTCATAAAAGCAACCAATGGTTGGTTTTTTCATTTACATTAAATGAAAATATCTCATTTAAGTATTCGCCCGAACATGAAACCCCCATCGATCATTTTCTCTGTCCAAATGCTCCACACACATGCGAGAACAAAATGAATTCTACTTGAAATATGCACCCAACGAGGTCTTCGCTTATTAAAAGTAATTAAATAAGAATGTAATGACTCTGCAGGCCTTAGACTTTTAAATATGACACGAATCGAATGGAATATAATTAAAAAAGTTTGTTTGAACTTTAACCCTTTAATGGGCCTTTTATTAGGAGAGACGTCACATGAAACCATGGATGCGACGCGATGCCATGCCATGAGTTCCCTACTGACTCAACGAAAATGGGCAAACATGGAAAATGTGAAATGTTTGCCTAAAAAAATAACACCCAGCAAACAGACAGAAATGAAAGGGCAGGCAGACGGACGGACGGACAGCCTGAAAGGCCGACATACAGAAAGCAGTAGAATATGTACTGTCTTATTTGTTTAGAAAGAATGACGCCAAAAAAACAGCATGAAATTGTTGAGGAAGCGAGGGAAAAAACAAACTGAAAAATGAAAGACAAACAGAGAAGTAGACACATGAACGCTCATATCAAATTACAGAACTATTATATTACAATATTAGAGGAAGACGAAGAACGAGAAGAGGCTATAGTTGTGGGAATGTCAAATAGCAGCCCACGGTGGAGAAAATACAAAACTACTCTGTTTGGAGAGGCTAGAGTTCAATAGAGATGTTAACACGGCGTTTCATGGGCTTTAGGAGTAACCGGTTGTCGTTTATAGAGGGTGGTCCAAATAAGACAGAAGGGTTCAACATATTCATAACATTTTTGTTTATAATTTTGTCCTCTTTTGCAGGATTTATAGCTTTATACGAGGGTTGTTATATATATTGGCATATACAACACTAAGTGTTGCCTGGCGCCATCTGACATCTCCCTTGGAAAGTTTGACATTTTTTAGCATAAACGTACTCAAAATGTTTTGACGGACGACCATCATTTGTGTGGTTTGCAGTAACTCGAAAAAAACAATTGGACAAAACAATGGAATTAACTCGTGAACATTTTTGTGCGACAAGAGTGCATCGATGAACTTATATCTTTGTATGGCGATGAAGCACCATCCAATAGCACTGTGAAAAACTGGTTTAATGAATTCAATCGTGGCCGACGCTCGCTCAAAGACGAAGGTCGAGAAGGTTGTCGAAAAACGGCCGTTATGCCAGAGAACATTGATGCCGCGCCTGAACTGAAAATGCAAGATCGTCATGTGACATACCGTGAGATAGAGGCATCCATGGGCATTTCTTCTACCAGCATACATTCGATATTGCATGAACACCTGGCCGTAAAAGAGGTTTGATCCCGCACAATTTGACAATCGCTTAAAAAAAAGGCTCGTGTCGATTGGTGCAAAGAAATTTGGAAAAAAAATGATCGTGGTGCTTCAAAAGACGTTTATATGATCGTCACAGGTGACGAATCATGGATCTATGCGTATGAGACCGAAACAAAACAGAAATCGACCGTGTGGGTCTTCGAAGACGAGCCAAATCCAACGAAAGTTGTTCGTGGATGATGCACTTCGAAGCAAAAGGTCGCCTGTTTCTTCGGCAAAAGTGGTCATGTGGCGACTGTTCCGCTTGAGCAACGTAGGACGGTCAATTCTGAGTGGTACACCACAATTTGTTTGTCTGAAGTCTTCGGAGAAATTCAAAAAACGAACAAGAGGAGACGAATCATTGTGCACCATGACAATGCGAGCTCTCATACATCGGCTCAAACCAGCGCCTTTTTGACCGGCCAAAACGTCATCCGCCGTAAACCCCTGACTTGGCACCCAATTACTTTTTTTATTCCCGCACATCAAGAAAAAAAAGGCACCTCCATGTTTTGGAGGTGACTTAATCGGCGTGAAAAAAGTGCTTCGACAATTGGTTTGAGCGCATGCAAAAGTGTATAAATCATGCTGGAGAATACTTTGAAAAACAATAAAACCATTTTTGATGATAAATATTCGCATTTTCATTATTAGGCCACAAATATAAATAGCAGCCCTCGTATGGAGAGTATGATGAATACATATGATGTACTGCAGAGCACCAGTACATCTGACAGGTCATCACAGAGTAAAAATTAGTTGGAAATCGGTTAAAACTTCTAAATTTCCGTTGCAAAAAAAGAATTTCGGTTGCAATCACCAAATGTTTAAAATCGTAATGGATATTCGGTTAGACAAACCACATGGTGATAAATAAGTTCATCGTATTGTCGACGCAACTAATTGTACGGTCATACCAATGAAACGCATAACATGAATTTAGTTGGTTTAACTGGTGGTTGTGGCAACCAATAGTTTAGCCAAAATTTTGTTGCCGCTATATCTAAGCTTTCACCACAACCAAAAGCAAAAATAATACTATAAATACCGCTGTAAGCAAATTGTTAAATCTCATTAATTCAGTAAAAATCTTTCATTATCTATTCCTCTTTTTACTCGACATGTTAAAGTATAAAAGGAAATAGTTTTTGCCTCTACTGATAATTTAAAATCTTTTCGTTAAACAAGTGATCCATACATTGTTTTAAACCCATAAATTTTTTACTGGACGGTCGAAGGTTCTTATTTGGGCCACCCTTTTACGTCCGGCCATATTTTGTATACACCCTAGCTTGGACTGCGATCAATAATTGCTTTCTCAAGCTGGTTTCACAAACACTTTTTGGTACGAGGTATTAGAAGTATAAGAATAAATTCCATTTTAAATTCTGAAATTCTGCTTGCAATTCTTATTTTTTCAGTTGAAATTCAAAACATAACAATTAATTAATTTCATTTAATTATATTCATTTAGCTCCATTTGAAATTCGAAATTCAGAAACCAATTGGAATCTAAAAGTGATTAACTGAAATTCTATTAAATTTCAAATAGAATTTCTCAAGACCCAATGGAATCTTTTGAATTTCGATTGGAAACCTTACACTTGTAAATGGTATATTTTAAATTTCAACTGGTGACTTTTTATAAGCTACACTACAGAGTGGTTCAGACTATTATGACTCGGTGCTGATGTTCCTAACACCCTAATAGAGAGAAAATACCGATTACACCGATTGATTTAGAAGCACTATCTTCTATTGACTATCTTACTATCTTCTAGCACTAGTTCTATTGAGTAATGATCGACCCAACGTCCGTACATCTCTTGTTAATTATAAATTACAGGTCGTAAGTATGAAACTTATGCCCGTCTCTTGAAAGCACTATTCAGTCCAAACGAAAAGAGCTAGAGTTTTCAAACTTATCAAGTCTATGTCTTATAGTTGGCTTTGGGTTGGTATTGAAAATGAACCGGATCGGGCAAAAGGGGAAATGGTTCCACTTTAAGGGACTAAACAAAGTCCTGATCGAGTTTTTATTTTTTGACATTTTTTCTAAGAAACTTGATAAATTCACTTTCAGATCAACTTTTTTTGAAGGGGTAGGCATAGATTCGTAAGCTTCCCCTTAAGTGAGCATGGTCTTTGCGCCCTGGCATGATAGGGGCCCAACAACCGCCCCCTAATTTTCGGGGGCATATGGATATCTTCTCACAAATCCAAACTTGTACCTATATACTCGTATTTGATTTGGGACTCGGTCCATACCCATATTGGTTCACAGGACATAAAAATCGGCCTCCTTGAACTACGGACATATGAGGTTATAAAAGGCTGAAATTTCACCACGAAGTAGAATATCACATTAATTTTACTTTTTAAAGAAATTTAAGATATTTAGCCATACAGTTAACGTCCCTAGGCCCATGTAGAACCAAGGGACCTAAAAATCAGCCTCCTTAAACTATGGAGATATGGAAATAAAAAAAAAACATTAAAACTTTGTCAGGTATCCAAACATCATGTTAATTTTACGATTCGATAAATTTAAGCCCTTAATCCATGGTTTTAAGGTCGCTAGGGATGCCGAAAAAATAGGCGTTTCGAACATGGACACATGGTTAGGTTACTCAGAAACAGTGGAATTTTATAAAGAATCTATATATGACAATAATTTACCGATTCGGCTGAATTGAAGGCCTTGACCTATGGGCGTGGTCTATGTGCTCTGGGGCTTAAAAACCGCCTTCTAATGTTAGGGGGCATATGGGTATCCAGAATCAGTTTAAACTTCCTACAATTTCAAGTATGTACTTATATATAGAATTTGTCAAATTTGAAACTCTGACCTGACCAAATGAGCCCTAGAGGCGCGAAAATCCTATTAGCGTGGTCTATGGGCTATGCGGCTTAAAAACCGTTCGCCAATGTTCGGGGGCATATGAGTAACGTGAAATGTACTAACAAATTCAAACAAGTAGCAATATTTAAGATTTGTCCAATTTGGAACTCTGACCGGCCCACAAGTACCCTAGGAGCGCGGAAATCTGTCTACTTAAACTATAGACAAATGGGTACTAAAGAACATTAAAATGTAGTAAGAAATCCAAATATCATATTAATTATAGGATTCGATTAATTTTAAGTTTTTGACCCATGGGGCTTGGCTCTCTAAGGTGCCGAAAAATTGGTCCTTTCGAAACTATTCAGTACTCACAAACAGTGAAATACTATGAAGAATCAGATTCTGACATTAATTTTACGATTTTGCTGAGTTAAAGGCCTTGACCTATGGGCGTGGTCTCTGTGCTCCAGGCCAAAAAAACTGTCTTGCAATGATCGGAGACATAAAGGTATCCAGCAACAGTGAATATTTTCAAAAATCAAAATTTGTACCTACATTAGGATTTGGGTCAGTTTCGTACTCGGAATTGGCCATAGGGGTCTCGAAGCGATGGGGATGTGGGTATTAAAAAATATTCGTCACCAATCCGAAACTAACATTAATTCTACGATTCGACTATATTTGCAGTCTTGGCCCATAGTTCAAAGGTTACTAGGTGGCCGATAATAAGGACCCTACGAACATCGACATATGGTTACACAGATACAGTGAAATTTCCTCACTAATCTAAGATTTGAGTAAATTTAAGGCCTGAATCTGCAGGCTCCATGGGGCCTCCTCAACAATGGCAATATGGGTTCTACAAAACAATTAAATTTACGAATTTCAACAGGACTACAGTTCAGAGGGCCCAAAATATGTAGTTCTGCTAAATGCGGACCCACGATCAACAACAATATCCCCTAATTCGTACGTTCAACGCCGTACTAAAACGCAATCCATTGCGGAGAGTATAATAGCTTCGGCCAACCTAATAATAAATCCACTTGTTTCTTAAAAAAATTATAGATATTTTTTAAATTAAGCCGATGCACAATTTTAGGACAAAATCCAAATAAAAATGGTAGCAGTCTTTTATACGATTATAAATAAGCGTTTTATAAATTTTTCGAGCAAAAAACGTATATACCCTCCACTGTCCCTACGTTAGTTAAGCAAAAAAATGAAAGGATTTGGTCCATACGTCCATTTTTATACCATCTAAAATTATTCTATATTTGGATTAGTAACAAAATTTGCTTTTGAGTACCCATATACATATCTGGATTGATTACTTATCGCCCGTTTAGACCATGTGGTCACTTTTTTAAAATATTTAGTACCTAGTAAAAATGTACTTTTTACCGAGGCACCTTTAGTCCCTAAAAAGGACACATTTCCCCCCACTGTTTTGACCATGCGGGACGTTTTTTGGGCCACATGAGCTAAAAATTCAGCAGTTATGTACTTTTTTTGAGGTAATTTACTGTTTAATAAAGTGCACTATGTACCGAAGTACCTTTAGTGCCCCTATGAGGGACTAAAGGTACTTCGTCCCCCTTTAAGATACTAAAGATACTTCGTCCTAAGCCGATTTTTATTAACAATCCCAAACAGCTTATGACCATAAGCCATAATCATGGAAAATTTCAGTATAATAGGACGATCTGAGCAGTACGTTCGTTTCAATCATACAAATCGGCAAGATTGTACGGCATTATCCCGGCGAAATTACAGAAGTCCTTAAAAGTCTGCCTACCATGTCTACAGGAAATCTTCGCTGCAAACGTTAGATGGTCATATGTGACAGCGCATAGAGAAAGGGACATAAGGGTAAAAAATCAATTTTCACTTTTTTTTGATGTGGGCAACATCTGAGCATCGAATGAGACCGATCCCATGCCCCAAAAGTGTTCCCTCCCAGAGATATGCGCGTTTTATGAAAGTGATGGTATACCAAAGATACACTGTATTTAAATCTTTAAAATGGCGCGTCACATATAGAGGTCGAATATCGTGGTGTGTCAAAAGGAATGACAAATTAATAGCCCATCCATAGGGTATAAAAAAGTATAGGTACGTATTAAATCTTCTGACCCAGTGGGGAAAACCTACCCAATATCGAAGATAAAAACCGACTACCTCTAATTCGGGTTTCATTAGTGCTCTCCTAAGTCAACATCTCTGTAACATCACTACAGGCTGTTAAAACCCTGAAAATGCACATATGAGAGGGGGAAAATGGGCACAGCCAGGATGGAGTAAGGGAAACAAGACTGCAACATTAGAGGAGCAAAGGAAAAAAGAAAAACCTAAGCACACACAGAAACTCACCGCCACACGCTCATAGACAGTCGGCCCAAGGAAAGGAAATGAAAACAAATGCATACATTTGGTCATCACCATGAGTGGCCAGTAGGGTGAATGAGAAAAAAACAAGGCGCAAAAAATGAAAACGGAAAAAAACCAGCAGCCAAAACCGCAAAACAATTGTTGTCAACCAGACAAACATGGCCGCAGACTAGTCGCGTAAGTATCTCTCCGTAAATGACCCTTTGGGACGGGGCTACGGAGTGGACAAACTGCCATTATCCTAGAGTTCATATTTTTTTCTCGTATTCCTTCTATTTTGTTTTCAGTTCCAGAGTTAGTGCCATAACGGAAATGGTTAGACAAAAACAGTGCAACTCCGCAGACAGAGTATGGGCAATTAAGTATTTAAACCGCTAATTAAAACTTGAAAAAAAGAATTAAAGACTCACATACGCACATTGGCGAACATTGAGTTTCGCATGTTATTAATGGGATTGTTTAAAACTATTAACAGATGAATGGAATTAATTTTATTTAAATAAATTTATCATTTCAGTGAGTAATCACACAGTTACAGCAAAAAAATTAAGCCTGGGAAGATATTTAAGCTGACTTTTTAAAACTTTACATTTTTATCTAAGTTTTCAACAACAGAGATTGAGGTCAATGTTTAAACTTTAATAAGAAAAAGGGAATAAATGCATCTACTTCTTTCTATTTGAATCATACGCTATTTTGACGGATAAAAAAAATTACTAGAACAAGCGCAACGGCAGGACAGTCCTCGTGCCTCTTCAACCTTACTAAGGCCTTTGACACGATCAAGTATGCCACTCTGTTCGAGGACATTGCAGAAACGTTTTTTTCCGCCTAGTTTGAAACCTTTGGGACGTAAACTGTATGTGTTTGGCGCCAGTCATATGTAGTATTAAGAGACGGGAAGTCGAAGCCCCGTAGAGTTAAGCAGGGAGTTTTCCTGGGTGGAGTGTTATCTCCGGCACTGTGTAACCTCTATCTCTTTGAAGTTCCTGCACCACCAGACGGCGTTGAAATTGGGTCGTACGCCGATGATTGCACAATTCTAGCGTCAGGACCTAAAGTGAATGACATACGAGTATGGGAGAAAATCAACTGATACCTCACGTTTCTCCACTGCGAGGAAAATGAAAATATCCGCCTCCAAATCAACAGCCACATTGTTTACAGCATGGATTGCAGAGGTTCGATTGACACTTAATGTGAAAGTCAATGACGTCAACATCCCGACTAAAAACTTACTCAAAACTCTAGGGGTCACATTGGATAGTTTTTTTTTTATCCTCTGCACGAGCTGCAGTAATCTTCTAGGGGTCACATTGGACAGTTTTTTTATCCTCGGCATGAGCTACAGTAAGCTAAGTAGGAACAAGGTCCTCAAGTCACTAGCCGGCAGTACTTGGGGAGTCGACAAAGAAACGATCGTTACTCATTTTAAAGAGTAGGTCGGTCGGTAGCAAAATACGCGGCGTCGGTGTGGTCAGCTAAATTGAGTACGACGCAGTGGAAATTTACGACTTGCCAGAAGTCCGGCCTGCGAACATCAACAGGTTGTCTCCTTGTGTCTTCTAAAGACCATCTACATGATGAGACGAACGCAGATACAATTTCTTGTTGTCTAAGCAATACCTGCTTGGGTGTCTTCGCAGCATTCATCCCAACCATCATCCTATGGACAGGATACATCCGCCCAGGCAGGTCAGGTACAATCTCCCTGATCTAGAGATATAGGTCAGCAGTACAAGAGATTATCTTTAGATCATCAAAACTATTAGGCAGGTCTGAACGAAATGTAAGCTGATGAAGTTGCAGCAGCGTGAATATAGTGCTAGGAGAACATCCTTCGGATATTGCACCAGAGAAGACGCTACCTCAGCAGACGAGCGTAGTACTGGCTCAGCTGTGATCTGGATGAAGCAGCCGCTTCAATTCGTATTGAGCGCGAATCGATGGCAAAGTTCCGTACGTTTGCTCCACCTGCCATCAGGGACCACATGATGTACTGCACCTCAATTGTACGACCAAACCCACTCAGCTGACCCCCAGGTCTCTATGGACGCATCCAGTTAAAATGGCGCATTTTCTTCATCTGGATATCGAAGCAGATACCCTGTAGACGAAAAGGAATTCAAAACAAAACACAACAACAAGCAGTACGTTCGTTTTAATTATACAAGTCGAGAGGACCGGACGGCATGATCCCGGCGAAGTGACAGAAGTCTGCCTGCCATGACTACAGGAAATCTTCACTACAAACTTTAGATGGCCATATCCTTTATACCGAAGGCATAAAGAAAGATCAAACTAATCTTTATTCCCAAAGCGGGGGAAAAACAAAACACAACGAAGGATTACAGGACAATTAGTCTTTCATCATTTCTTCTGAAAACCTTGAAAAAAAAACTCTTGGATCTTCATGTTAGAGAACTTCTTCTAAAACCAAATAATTTCAGTTGGGCACAACTCGTCTATATCAAAGCCAGATCAGTGGAAACAGCCCTGCACCAAGTGATAAACTTCGTAAAAGACTCTCGACACCACAAGGAAAATGCGATGGCAGCCTTCCTGGACGTCGAGGCTATCATCAACAACGTTAAATAACCTCGATTCTTAAAGCTCTTAGCCACATTAGGATACAAATAGATATAATTCTGTGGACGGGCAACTTGCTTAGCGGCAGAATCATAAACTCGTTCCTAGGAGAAGGAGCTGTAAAGAAAAGAGTTTAGAAGGTAAGGTCGCAAGAAAGATACATATCACCATTACTGTGGAATCTAGTGGTAAGCGAAATCCCTCCTGATCACAACTGAGAAGGCACCAAACTGACAGAGTATGCCGACAATGTGGTGCAAATTTCGGCCAACGATTAGTAAAATAATGGAACGGCCACTGTGGGAACTCTCACGGTGGGCGAAGGACAAGGGACTTGGCGTCTATCCAAGTAAGGCAGACCTAGTTCTGTTCACAAGGAAGTGCAGCATCCCGAACTTTAGAGCGCAACACTAAACGGGAAAACACTGCAACTATCGAAAGAAGCAAAACACCTAGGCGTACTCCTAGACTACGACTACTTCCGGCATACCTGGTCGAACTATGCCGGAAGCGAAAACTATGCTGGAAGCGAAATGTGGAGGAGCGAGGAAAGAAAGGTATTTGTGCCGTCTATACTTGCAGAAGGATGTTCGGCTACTGGATGCTAATAATGGATTCTAATAAATGGAGCAATGGTATGGTGGATTGCAGTCGAAAGGAAAACAAACTACAAAAACCTCACCAAAATCGAGAGATTGGCAAGTGTAGGTATAACTAGGGCATTGATATCCACACTACAGGCGGTGCTGGAAGCCATACCAGGCATTAAACCTATATACATCTACATAAAGAGATGTGCAGCAGGGGTCGCCCTACGTTTGAGGGAAACTGGTATGTTGAAATATAGCACGAATGGACATGGCGCATTACTAAAGAGTCAGACTATCTGATACGATCCAATAGAAACCCTTTAGACCGGATTTTCTAACGAGAGAAGACTGGGCATCGGACGCTGTAATCTCAATCTTCACGGAAGTGTCGAAAATGGTAGCAAGGGTTTATTTCGAATCCTTTAACCTAAGAATATCTCGACGATTACCGGACAAATGAATGGTTTTCAGGCAGAGATTTTTGCAATCAATATAGCCGTAGACAAAATGCTGGAACTAAGCATAGCTCCGTCAAACCTCCGGATACATGTGGACAGCATGGTAGCCATAAACCCATTGGACTGTATGACAGTGAAATCAAAATGTGTGAAGAGATGAATCAATTATACGAACTCGGAGACACAATATTGACATTGGTAACGGGTCAGAGCGATATACAGGGCAACGAGACAGTAGACGATTGTGCCAAAATGGGCTCATGAGCAGACATGCACATCCTGCACGTCGTAACTGATAAATGCAATCGACAAAGTGGCGATTTTCGAAGCAGGGTCAAGATGGAACTCACAACTACAGAATAACCCGGCCTCTCTGGCCGGGTTATTCTGTTGTCGTGAGATTGGACAACACTCAGGGTCTCCGTCTTCGTACTAAGCGCACCGTCAAGAATGCACAAGCACAAAACTTTTTCCGTACCAACCTGATTCGAATTATGCTTAAAGACCTGCATGGTCTAAAGAACCATGGGATACGGCCACTTCTTTATTGATTGTTAGTTTAAAGCCCTAAATGGGACAACGATTTTTTTTCTAGTAACCATTATTCTTAAGAAGGAGCATTTTCATCTCGGCGGCAGTGTTAATAAGAAAAACCTTGGAATCGAATAACCTGCACGTGTTCTGCGAATAGCAAATGCATCCTTAGAGAGTGGCCGTTTGTTGCATAATTTGCGGGCCAAAAATCGGGATTTTTGGGATGACAAGATGCGATACTGCGTAACCAGTCGAGGCAGTCACATGAATGCAACTGTATTCCATTAATAATGGGTATAATAAAAAATAGTACAGTTTGTTAACTTTTTTAAATATTTAAAAAGAATATTCATGTTGGAAGACAAAGTTCAAAGCCAGGTTAGGGAAATATCTGGTAACGTTTGTGGGCCGCCGTGGTGTAATGGAAGTATGCACGACCATCATGCCAGTTAAGCCAGGTTAAACCCTGGCTCAGAACATCTAACAATTTTTTTTAGCGTCGGGTTTCCACCACGTAAATGACGGCGACTTTACGAGTTAAAGATTTATCTCTAAGCCGTGTAAAAAAAGTTTTCTATAAAATGCATAAGCCGTTCGGAGCCGGCATTATATGGCATGTCCCGGTCAGTGAATATAAGAATTGAATCATGCACAGCTCACTGATTTTAGAGAAGTTTTCCCCTTATTCCTTAATGTGATATTGTGAGACTAAAGAAAAAGTCCAGAAGTACTAGAAAAAAATAAAAATGTAGTAAAATAAATATTTTTATAAACATTTTAGTTTACTATGATTTCAACAGTTTAGTTTACTAAAACGGCTGACAAACTATTTTTCTAATATTGTTTTTTAGAATTAAGTTGGCACATGGTACAATTAAAAATGTAGTGTTATGCAGTCTGCATAAAAGAAATTGACACTTGACATCATAAATTCTTCTTTGAAAGTTTGTAAAGCTTAATTTATACTTCAACCATTCACAATAATCATCAAACATTTACCAAAATTTAATTTTGTGACTATACCTTGTTTATTGTACCATGATTTATCAGTACGACATTAAAAATATATACTTAATTATTGCGGTTTTGTTATCCAGTCGTATGTAGAAACGCAGAAAAAGTATGGTTGGGGTGACAATATTCGAGGAGCATTTTAAAGGGTTGTTAAATTTTAAGGGCCGGTGTTGATTTTAAATAAAGCACAAATTATTTAGGAAATTATTGTCATTTCTTTTTATTATGATGATATTGGTATGGTTCAATTATGTATGGAACAAAATATCGGCCAAATGGCCGCCGCGACCTCGGCGGCACACCTCCATCCGATGGTACAAATTTTCGATGACGCTGAGGCATAATTGAGGTTCTATGCTGTTAATGAACCAAACGGGTTAACCGACATATTGGGTTTTAACTATTTCTAAGAAACCTACTATGGGATTGGACATAACAACCGGAATATCGGTTTTCAGTTTTGGACACTCTATTAAAAACATTCCTTTAATTCGTTTTTGTTTTGATTTTGTTATATTTTTGAATAAGTGAATAACATTGAAATGAATCGCATCCTTTTTTGTTTTTTTTTGTTAACGTTTTTGACGTGAATGTGGACAACAAAATGTTTCCCTAAATTAAGAATCGATTAAAGTATTTTTATTTGTGAATGAAACAAAAGAAAAAATCCTAAAATTTAGAAAATCTTAAGTTAAGAAAAAATCCCAGAATCCCATAAATACCAAGATCCCAAAAATTCCTAAGAGCAAAAGCTAAAATGCTAACATTTTGAAAATTATAAGATAAGAAAAATATCGAAATCCCGAAATACCGATATCCCAAAAAAATCCCAGAAACTCGGGATCTCAGTTTTAAAAATCCCAAATCGCAGAAATCTAAAGTCTGTACCGATCCCTACTTGACACATTAAATTGTATTACTAAGAGACAATCAGAGAAAAAACATGGTTCATGGTCACGGCAATATTAATATGTTATCCACAGTAAAAGTATGTTCGTCGCAACCATAGTATTGTTTACTGAACATAATTTTGACAATAGTATGATTGCCGCATTATTAATATTGTTGAAATTTAACAATAGTATTATTGCCAAATTTAATGATGAAAATATGGTTGTAGCAACAATATAAATATGGTTGGTGCGACAAAAGTATTGTTTTTTGGGTTAACAATAACATGATTACGGCAATCATAATGTATGATTGTAATTTTTCTTCATTAGAATACTATTTTTAGAACAATGTTATTGTTACGGATCTAATGCAATAATAATTAGTACTTTTTATATGGATATTCAGTTTTTAAACAAAATGGTTGTGTGTGAATTTTACTATGGTTTTGAGGATCATACTATAGTTGTATGTGAAATATACTATGGTTGTGAGGATCCTAATATGAGGATCATAGTATGGTTGAGTGTGAATCATACTATGGTTGTGGAGATCCTAGTATAATTATGTGTGAATCATACTATTGTTGGACCTAAAGTATGGTTCTGAGGATCATAGTATGGTTGTATTTTAATCATACTATTATTGTGAGGAGCAAAATATTGTTGTACCACAACCATACACCCAACAATAGTATTATCCTCTTTGAATATTGTCACCGCAACCATACTTTTTGTTCTGCGTGCACGCTACTTGACACATTTAATTGTACTACTAAGATATGGATTTTTTTCAGATAAGGCTTAGGGTGTGTCTTGGATTCAGCGACAATAAATATGACTTGTCAAACCATTTATTTCAATATCATGTTGGAGGGTTGATGTGATTCATCCTTGTCGCACTTACGCCGTTGTTACTTGCTATTACTTAGTAGGGACATAAATACTGTTACAACATTAAACACCCCCATTTCATCATGGAGTGGTCAGATAATGAGCACCGTATCGTTGTAATAGCGCTTTTCAAATGTGAAATGAAAAAAGCGACATCTTCCAAACTCTCCGGCCACTAGGGATTAGCCGCATGTTCGTCTGCCTATACATAAAACTGTTTGAGGAGACTGAAGATGAAAAAGACTGCCACCGGTCGGGCCGCCCACCTTAAATCAAGAGTTCACAGAAATCCGATCCGAAAACAGAAAATCATGGCCAGTGAGATGAATATCACGCAAAAGTCCATGAGTCGAAACATTAAAAAAGACTTGGGACTTGGGGCTTTCAAACGACGTACCGGACATTTATTGATGCAGCTTTAAAAAAATAGGATTGGAAAATTCAAACGTCTTTTGGTAAAGCACGCTGATCACTTGCACAGAAAAATTATGTTCACCGAAAAAAAATTTTTACCGTTCAGGAAAAATTTAACAAGCAAAATGATAGAATATATGCGCGGTCATCTAAGGACGCATCTGAACTGATCCCAAGAGTGGAAAAGGGTCATCACATAGCTTCAGTCATGGTTTGGTGGGGTGTCTCTTACGATGGGATCACTGACCTGCATTTTTGCGAACAAGGAGTCAAAACATTGGCCAAAGTTTACCAAGAAACCGTTTTGGAAGCTGTTGTGAAGCCTCTTAATAATTCCCTGTTCCGAAACCAGCCAGCAGGACTCTGGCTTCGAAAAAATTTGCCAGCGTTTATTTCCTCTGAAGAATGGCCCTCAGGCAGTCCAGATTTAAACCCATTGGACGGGTTTAGAGGACAAGGTTTGTCACAAAAGATACCCCAACATTGGATCTCTTAAGACTGCTATGGTTCGAGCTGTGGCCAATTTTCCAATGGACCAGGTTCGTGCAGCTATTGACGATTGGCCAGTGCGACTTTAAAAACATTTGGTCCAAAAACATTCAGTACTTTTTATTTAACAGCATAAAACGTGTGTAACAGTATTTATGTCCCTATAGTATACTAAGTACTTCTACATAGCAGATTCTGTTAAGTTTTTGTAGTAGGGTATTCATCCTAATTACGTCTGTCGTTGTCGAAATACGTTTTTTGTCGAATTACAACAAAATTAACACTAGTCGTATTTCGACCGTGATCAGGGCCATTTAATCTGCACTACAGCATCTTAAGCAAACTCTTAACAAAATATGTGTTCTGTCTTTTCCATGCATTCGTTTTTCTAAGCCAAAATAATCGATATTGAACATATAACCAAATGCAAATATTGAAAGTATCCACAATATGGAAAATAACAAACTATTGAACAGCCAAGCGCACAGTGTTCGAAAACAATGAACACATGCCGGTGAGCAAATGGACAGACGGACAGATATTGCGTGGACAAGAGTGGTAGAAACCAAAAACGAAAGCAAATATGCACATAAAATATGCATGCTTTTCGAAAAAGGAAAGACAAAAGTGAAAATAAAAAGCTCGGGGAAAACAATAACAACAACAATTATAAGAATAAACACTTCTTACCTGTTATGGCAGCCAAATTTAGTAATAATCCAATTAGTTTCATTATGAATGATGATGATGACGATGTTGCCGACGCCGACGACGAAGACAATAATGATGAGCTTAAGACCAACATAATGGAAAAGTGGTCCGTTACGGTGGGCGGTTGTTTGGTTAGTTGGAGGTTGCACTTATTGTCTGTGGAGGAGGAGGCGACCGGTCACCTTTTAATTTGTTGCAGTTCAAACAAAAGCGTTTTGCTTTAGGTCTAAAAATAGATGCCACAAGAATCGATGGCAGCAAATATTTGCGAGTGAGGAAAGGGAGTATAACTGCCTTGGACAAATAATTTTAGAGCATACTTTTTGGGGTTAATTTTTTTTAACTTTCTTTTGTTTTCTTCTTGTAGTGTGGGAGAAATGTGGCACAATTTGTTGTTGCTTCTCGATAATTTGGTGGAAATTTTCTTTTTTTTTTGTTATGTTTTTGTTTAATTGGCACTCAAGGCAGTTTGATTACACGCTGTCGTTTTACACTTTACTTATTCATTCATGCAGGCACTGTCACGGTGTGTGTCGTAAGTCTCTCCGGCTAGCCTACTCAAACTACAGTTATTTTAATGCTGTTTTTCTTCTGTTCCAGGCACAATTATTGTCTCAATGTGGGCCGCCGTGTTCTGTGGCTGTCTGGCAATTAACTTAATTGACCCTTTGCGTTGTGTTTTGTTTTTAATTTCTACAAATTGTATGCACAATCTTGAATTGGATTCCTCAGAGCGACAATATTCCGCTATTGACTGCAATCATAAAAAACTATAAACGGTTTTGTAACGTTTTGTTAATATGTATTTTCGTTTTTTTCCTTCTTTGTGACCAAGTTAACCGTTCAGCTTATAAAGTATCACTAAGATTTTAGTTCCAACGCAAGAAATCTCACCAAAAGCTGCCTTTGGATTCTTTTTCTCGTTTGCTTATTTTAATTATGTTGTTTTTGTAAAAGTTTTCTTCGCTGCTTCTTCCTTAGCTGTTATTCTTGGCAACGATGACGTAAATTTTTGATGTCATCACCACGATTTTTGCCAATATTTGCAAAGCGATGTTTGGTGGCTGATTTTTTTTTTGGATGTTCAACGATACTGGAATACGCCAATATTTACTAATCTGCACCAATATTAGCGCACTACTGAGTTCTGTTATGTTGCAAAGATGCGCTCTACCCTCGTTTTTCGTTGTTCTCGTTCGCAAACACACTCACTTCTCACTAGTCGGTGATAACAAACACACTCACTCGCTCTCTTCCTCTGGCTGGTTGTCTCTCTGATGGTCTCTTCCGCATTCGCAACATTTTTAAATACAACCGGCGTTTTCCATATATCCCCCTACCCCACAAGAGAGCCAATGTCAGAGAGTATTTTTGTTTGAGTCTCGCTTCATGATGTTGTGATACTTATGCAGCGTGCGTGTGACGAGTGTTTAGCAACATGTTTATGGGGTCAAGGAAATGCAACAAGTGTTTGTTGCTTAAGCAGTATACATTGTTGATCTCATACAAGGGTGCTTATTTCGTTGGTGTATCTGGTATAACAGTTATCTGCTATAAAAATTATTGACGACCCCTGGCGTTGAACTCCGTATATAATATTGGTGACTGCAACCCTTGAAAAAAGGATATTAAGTTGTATGGAAATTATAAATAAGCGGTTCAATTGAAATCCTGTAAAATACATGTAATGAAAGGGACATTTTTAGGTCACTACTATAAAAAAGGATATTTTCTTTATGGGCTTTGTAAAAAAGTATTTTCTTGAAATGATTCTATAAAATGTTTTTTTCTCTGTATATAATATTGATGACTTCAACCGCTGTAAAAAGAATATCGTTATCTTAATTTACAAAGGCCCTAACTCATAAAAAATAGTTTTGCAGTAGAAGAAAAAAAACATTATAAATCTGAGAACAATTTAAATACAAAATCTTTGAAAAAGCTCATTTTACAAAAATATAATGTGTAATTCAGAGCTACAGTTTTTTTAAATAAATCTTTGAAAAAGCTCATTTTACAAAAATATGATGTGTAATTCAAAGCTACAGTTTTTTTTTTAAATAAATTTAATTTGTTTAGCTCGTTTGTTTTATTTCGGTGTGTTGCTTTTACACATTGAACAGGGATTAAACCGGCTCAAGACCTCTTGCTTCTATTTTTAAATAGAAGACAAGTTTTTCTTGAATTTTTATAGATTTTGTATGAATGAGGGTTTTCTGTACAGGCATTTATTTCATAAAAAATATGAGTTGGGGCTTTTATATATTACGGCAATGATATATAAGTTGTATGGAAATTATAAATAAGGGGTTTGATTCAAATCCTTAAAAATACATTAAATAAAAGGGGCATTTAGTGGGCGCAACTTTAAAAAGGGTATTTTCTTAGAAGACTTCTGTATTTTCTTGAATTGATTCTATAAAATGGTATTTTCCCCATTGTTTTTATAATATGTAAACCCTCCTTTTATATACATATATATAGTGATGCTATTACTGGGATATTAGAGTATAGTGTGTTTTAACACCCTCTGAAATATGAAGGGCATAAAATCACTTAGTTTGTCATTCCGTTTGCAACCAGGGCTGTGAATTCGGAGTTTTGTAAGTTTGCCCAAAGTCGGAGCAGGAGTCAAACAAAACAATTTGATCGACTCCGGATAAAGGTTTAAATTTTATCAAACAAATAAATTATGCTTCTTAGATGTTTTTAAGACATAACGTTAAGTACACACAAAAAAATCAGTTGAAAATCGGTCAGAACTACAAATATTCGGTTGTATGTTTAGCTATACTTTTCCAACTTAATTTAACATTTCTTGTATCAATGTTTGACAAATTCAATCATGGAGAGCTACACAATTGGGCAGCGCGTTAAGATTGTTAAGGCCTTTTACAAAAATGGGCGTTCAAATTAAAATGCCCAAAATTTGTCCACAGTGGAATCCCTTACAAACAGAATTGCCGCATTTGGGCAAATGAGAATTCACGAGTGATTGTTGAGTAGCCGATGCATCCACATAGATTGAATGATTGGCGCGGTTTATAGGGTGTCGGCGTCATCGGGCCGTACTTCATCAAAAATTAGGTCGGCCAATCAGTAACCGCAATGGTGTTCGCTATTGGTGTTCGCTATCCTATGATCACCACAACCATATTATGAATCACACTCAACCATACTATGATCCCCAAAACCATCTTATGATCCTCACAACCATAGTATGTTAACATACAATCATAGTATGATCCTCACAACCATAGCATGATTCCCCCAATCATACTATGATCCCCAAAGTTTTTTATTAGGATTGTGTATTGTTGTTATTCAACAACAGAGGTTTTTGTTAAGAAAGTTATTGAAAATTACATTACAATTAGTTTATATTCAGATTTAGGACCATGTTTCTTATGAACCCTTTCCTTTAAAGAAACCAAATAGCTATGCAAAAGGCAGTGGAAAAGACTTTAAGTTGCTGTAGGGGTGACTGTAGTTTCGATCCCAAGCAACGAAAGCGATTAAACAATGTTGAATGGCTATTTACTTAAGTGCAGGCAGATTCTGAATAAACGAGAAGCAGTCAGCAGTAGAGTATTCCACCGAACAAAGTAAACACAATAAAAATCCCTCGCAATGCCTTCTGATTGTTGTTTTTTATAATGGACAACAACCATGCACACGAGTGTGTGTGTTTTTTGGGTGTACCAAACGTTGGTATATAAAACCTGTAATGCTTAGTTCATAGTCACAACCATATGATATTGTTGCGGTAATCATATTATTGTTAACATTAATCTCAAGCAACAATACTTTTGTCGCGTCAACCATAAATATATGTTTGCTACAACCATATTTGCATTTCCTAATTTGAAAGTAATACTATTGTTACTTTTTAACAATATTAATATTGCCACAATCATACTGGTGTCAAAATTAAGTTCATATAGTTACCATATCTTTTCTCTTCTATAAAATGATCTCCTAAATGGGAGTTGAGTGTCCGATTTGTCACATAGCGTATAGTTTTCGAGATATCGTAAAAAATCAATTTGTCTGACTTTTATCATTAATTAAAACTTTGGTAATTTTTATCCGCCTCACTTAAACAATATTAATTAGTAGGAAATGCATTTTTCATATAAATCATAACTTATAGGAATCGCATAAAAATTGTAGAATTTACAGCCAATAAGTCAAAACTTTGTTTTTTTTTTTTGTTGAAAAATTTAGTTTTCAATCGCCAATTGTACCCCAGTTCTCGAGTTCTCCCACTCGTTTTAGCACAAAATCAAAAAGAACGTACTGTAGCGTTTCCAACATGGTATATTTTTTGATAATCCGACAAAAAATGCATAAGTTATAGCAGTTCTTGTAAAAAATCATAGAAGAGCTCGACAATTGGAGTGCAATTGGCAGTTGAAAAATAATTTTTTCAACAAAAAACAAAATTCTTCTGGCTGTAACTTCCACAATTTTTATTCGATTTTTGTAGGTTTTGCTCGAGCTCTACAATTGAAGTGCAATTGGCAGTTGAAAAATAAATTTTTCAGCAAAAAACAAAATTTTGCCTTTTCTTGGCTGTAACTTCCACAATTTTTTTTCGATTTTTAAAGGTTTTGATTTATATGAAAGATGCATTTCTTACCTTAATATAATATTTTCCAAATTAATCGAATGAGAACGGCTGAAGTTTTATGCAAATTAATGCAGAAAGTCACTTTGACGATATTTCGAAATCTATACGTAATGGCACAAAACGGACATTCAAATCGGTTTTAGGTTATCATTTTACATAGAGATTAGTTGGTTTTATCTTAAGGAGGGCTTAAAATGTATTGTTTGCAGAATAGTGTAATTGGTGGCGACAACAAATAAATTGCTTGTAGTTACCAAAACCCGTATAGATCGCTGCTGTAAGATATTATACAATACAACAAAAGTTTGGACTTTCTCGGGGGGTGAATGATTTCAAAAGACTTAGGGGATTGTATTAAATTCCCAAAAGGACGGCCAACGTAGGTTCGCGTTATTTTCAATGGGCCAAATAATTTTTTTTGTTTTGCAACGCTATACCATATACAATAAGTTAAAAAGTAGTAAATATTCCTTCGTTTTACCAATTTTTTTTTAATAACCAACACTCAGGGGATGCCCCCTATACATGCGGTGCATTGCGTTGACGAGTGGAAGGTAAAGGATCGAAGGGCGGAAAGATGGAATAATGTTTATTGACGCTTATCTTGAACTTCTGGATGTCGCAATTAGTGGGAAACACATTTGCCGGAAGTCGATTCCACATACGGACTGTACAAGCGAAAAACGAATTTGATCTGTAGTGTATAGTGCGGTCAACTGGCCAATCGATCCCTGCCGAACATCCTCACGTTAGGAATAAGGCGACTGATGTCTGATGAACACACACCATGAAAGTAACGATAGAACAGCGTCACGCAACCCACACTCCGACGATGCTCAAGGGATACAATAGAGTTGGATACCCTACTGTCACCTATCGGCACCATCGCTCTCCTTTGAACACGGTCAAGTAGCTCCAAGGATGATTTTGGAGCACCTGCCCATATATGGGAGTTGTATTCTATCTTCGGCCTGATGTAAGTTGTATAGATATTGAAAAGATCAGAAGGAGTGAAATATTTCTTGCACCGCTTTAAAAAGCCTATGCACTTGAGTGCTTCTTTCGACACTTGTCTCGCCCAACGAGCGTCACATTGTATTTTCATGCCCAGAACATCAAGAGCTACTGATTGTTCAATATCCGTACCATCGATAGAAATTGACGATATTGTTGGGTCCGCGAATCGCTTGAGAGACAACAAGCAGCACTGTGTCTTACGCGCATTTAAATCTACTCTATTCACTCGACCCCATTCGGAAATGGCCAGTAAATCCCGGCCAAGTGTCTCATCCATAATTCGCCTTTTGTCTTCAATATATTGAAGACTCGGCCTACGGTCGAATGAATATGAATGACAGAGGTTACTGTCATCCGCAAAGGAGTATATTGGATTCACGGTCTGATCCAACAGATCATCAATGAAAATTAAAAATAAAGAGGGAGAAAGGACAGAGCCCTGTGGTACTCCTGCAGTAAGCCTATGTTTGTTGGATGAGAACCCATCTACAACAACTCTTATAGTGCGATTTCTAAGAAAGCTTGATATAAAACGAGCGAAAGTATCACCGACACCAAAAGCCATCAGCTTTGACAAGAGTGCACCGTGCCAGACTCTATCAAAGGCCTTGGAGATATCCAGAGCCACAACCTTACTCTCACCAAACTGGTGGATAGACCGACTCCAACGCTCCGTCAAGAAAGCCATCAGGTCTCCCGTAGAGCGATTTCTACGGAAGCCATACTGTCGATCACTAAGCAAGCAGTTGGACTCTAGATACCTCAGAGAGCGCAGAGCAAATCGCGATTGGCCGATAATTTGCAGGATTATTGGCTTCACCCTTTTTAGGGATTGGTTGGACGTTCGCAACCTTCCAACACGCTGGAAAGACTCCCGCAAGGTTGAAGAGGTTGCGTAATGGACGAGCTAGCGTCGAGGAGCACTTACACAGGACAAGTGCCGAAATACCATCCGGGCCTGGGGACTTATTTACGTCGAGATTCGCAAGAACCTTTTTTAACCCCACGTGTTCGAAAAAATATCTGGGCATGGAACTAGATACGTTTTCGATCACGGGGAGTGGTTGATTGCTTTCCGGCAAGGAAGAATTTCCTGCGAACTTTTCAGCCAATAGGTTAGCTTTATCAACCGGTCAGTGAATGCCTGATCGTCTTTAACAAGAGTTGGGATAGATGATGAACTATCCTTTACTCTTCTTACAAACGACCAAAAGCTCTTACTTCCCCTGGGGGAAGCAAGAACCTTTGTGCGTAGACGTTGTTCGTGTTGAAATTTTTCACGCCATTTTCGGCTGAAAAAAGGACTAATAACTTTTTAAATTTCTGGTTTTATTGGAAAGGTTGAACTTTTTCATTGAATAATGGAACACAATATCATTCAAATGAGTTTCACAACTGGCTCGGCAGTACCTCGTCCGATCAGTACTTCATCTTTACATTTTCGATTGTTTCGGACCAAATCTCTTCAGTAGCAACTTCGTTTTCATGTTTCAAAGATTTAATTGTCTCTAGATGCTTTGCGTAACATTTATCCTTAATGGCTCCCCACAGAAATTAATCCAAAGGGCTTAACTCACACCTCCGAGGCGGCCAATTGGCATCACAATTTCGGCTGATTATTTGATTTTTAAAAACAGTGCTTAAAATATCTAGATTGTGTTGGCCGTGAGTATGGCGCGGCAAAGCTCACCGTTAATGGTAACGGCGGCTCCTAGCTCATTTTCAAAGAAAAATGGCCCAATGATGCCGCCAGCCCAAAATTCACTCCAAACAGTGACTCGTTGGGGATGCATTGGCTTCCCAATACTCAAGTGTGGGTTCTCTGCACCTTGTCAGCCCAAAATCCACACCAAACACTGACTCGTTGTGGATGCATTGGCTTCTCAATAGTCACGTGTGGGTTCTCTGAACTTCATATCTAAATAAACAATTTTCCTGTTAAATTCTTCATCTCCTGCAAAATAATCTTCGGCCAAGTTCACCAAGTTCAACCTTTCCAATAAAACCAGAAATTTGAAAGAATTATCAGTTCTTTTGTTAAAGCCGATTACAGTTTAAAATTTTTATGACCCACCCTATATTAATGACCAGAATTGGAAAGTTTAAACCAAATACAATATAAAAAACGTACAAACTTTAAAATATCAATACAAACGAATCCAGAATAATATTTGCGACAACATTAGATATCTTCATGGTGTTTACAATTTTATTCGTTGAAAATTTCAAAAAATTTCCAAAAACAAACCAGTAAAAAAGCTAACGTCGGGCGTTAGCCGACTGTATTTAACCCTGCATTTCTGGCTGTAAAGAAACCCCAATCGAAAATAGGGTTTTGGACCCTCTTGATTTGACCAGATTTTAAAACTACCCAAACCTTCAGAATTCGGTCAGAATTCTGTACGACAATCGGCAAAATGTTCCGATTTCTTACCGAGTTCGTAACGAAAAACATATAAGAGAGTTGACAAAAATTCTGAGCTACTTCTCCTAAAAAAAACCTCTGACAAATCGAACAGAATTCGTAACGATTTCAGTAAGCATTCCCGATAGAGTACAGATATTGTTCAAAATTGCCACTGGGCGTTCACTGGGTAATGTCGTATTTAAATTTGTAAGAAAATCTTATTGTTTATGATAAAATCCGATGAACTGCTATATGGGAGCTATATCATAATCTGAAACGATTTTCTCCAATTTTTACAGTGTCCGTCCTTGGTACAAGGAACTTACTTTTACTAAATTTCATCAATGAAAGGCTTCTAGAGCTAAAAATATAAAATCGGATGAACATATGTGTGGGAGCTATATTTTAATCTGAACTAATTTCATTCAATATCCATAACTTCGGTGCTTTAATTTCAATTAGGTCCTTTCTTGGCCAAAAAAAATAGTTACACGTGCTAAGTTTCATCAAGATTGGATAAAGGATGTTTTTTCTGGGGCTTAAAAAAATAAAATCGGATGTTAATATATGTAGGAACTATATCTAAATAAGAACCGATATTTCACAATTTCAATAATGTCCTTCCTTGGCCCACAAAACTTCCTAGTGCTAAGTTTTATCATGATTGGATGTAAGATGTGGCTTCCCGAAATTAAAACGTAAAAATCGAATGAACGTATATGTGGCAGGTATATCTAAATCTGAACCGATTTTATTTAGTTTTAGTAACGTTCACCCTTGGTCCAAAAAACTATCGTGTGTCAAATGTCATCAATATTGGAAGTAATAGTTCTAGAGCTAAAGACATCGGATAAAAATAAAGCCAGATCAAAATATATTTATGGCAGCTATATCTAGATCTAAATCGACTTTCAATAGCGTCCTTTGTTAGTCCAAACAAAAACGTGTGTCAAATTTCATCAAGATTGAATAAAAGATGTGGCTTCTGGGGCTAAAAAGAAAAATATGGGATGAACATATAACAGGTTTTCCAATCGGGACATAACAATTTCGTATCTTTATGCCAACGCACCCTCAAACATTTTTAAATGATCTTTCAGTATCAAAAAGTTAGTCGAAGTCAACATTTTCACCATGCTATCGTTCACTTACGAAAAACATTTGGAAATCATTAAAAATTACTACCGAAATTCTGAGTCGGTGACTCTGGCAAATCCAGAATTTCATCAAAAAATCATCTTCAGCGATGAAGCTCATTTCTGGCTGAGTGGTTTTGTTAATAAACAAAATATGCGTTATTGGAAAGCCAAAATCCCACATGTGCTTCAAGAGACACAATTGCATCCGCAAAAAATTACTGTGTGGTGGGGTTTTCACGCCGGAGTTGTGATTGGGTCGTATTTTTTCGTCGATGAAAACAATCGTCATTTTACCGTCAATGGAGAGCGGTATCGTTCCATGTTAGATAGCTGGAGATGGTCAAAATTTGGTTTAAACAAGACGGTGCCACTAGCCACATACGCGTGCTATAATCAATTTACTGAAAGGCAAATTCGGTGAACGTGTTATCTCGAGAAATGGTCCGTCCGGTCGAATGGCCACCCCGTTCATGCGATTTAACGCCATTGGATTTCTTTTCATGGGGCCACAAGTCATTGGTCTATGCCAACAAGTCAACAACACGCGAAATTGCCAACGTTCCGGTCGAAATGTCTGCAAGAGTTGTGGCAAATTGGGTCCAAAGAACACTTAGTAGGGACATAAATATTGTTACACACGTTTTATGCTGTAAAATAATAAGTAATGAATGTTTTGGGACCAAATAGTTTTTAATATATTTATTGATGTATATTGTATCCAAAAAGAATCTACTTATTTGAAATGTCCGCCTTTTGCCTTTATAAGTACACACGCCTTAAGTCGCTTTGGCCAATCGTCCATAGCTGCACGAACCACGAACCATTGGAAAATTGGCCACAGCTCGAACCAATACAGTCTTAAAAGATACAATGTTGGGGTATCTTTTGTGACAAGCCTTGTCATCTAAAACCGTCCACAATTTGTAATCCAATGGGTTCAATCTGGAATGCCTGAGGGTCATTCTTCAGAACGCTGGCAAATTGTTTCGAAGCCAGGCCTGGGACGTTTTAGCCTTATGGGCCGGCCCAGAATCCTGCTGCAAATTCCATGGCTGGTTTTGCAACAGGGAATTGTTAAGAAGCTTCACAACGGCTTCCAAAACGGTTTCTTGGTAAACTTTGGCCGATGTTTTGACTCCTTGTTCGCAGAAATGCAGGTCAGTGACCCCATCGTAAGAGACACCCCACCAAACCAGGACTAAAGCTGGGTGATGACACTTTTCCACCCTTGGGATCAGTTCAGATGCTTCCTTAGATGACCGCGCATAGACTCTATCATTTTGCTGGTTAAATTTTTCCTGAACGGTAAAATTTTTTTTATCGGTAAACAAAATTTTTCTGTGCAAGTTATCAGCGTGCTTCACCAAAAGACGTTTGCATTTTTCAATCCTATTTTTTTTTAAAGCTGCACTCAATAAATGTCCGGTACGTCGTTTGAAAGCCCCAAGACCCAAGTCTTTTTTTATGATTCGACTCTTGGACTTTTGCTTGATAATTATCTCACGGGCCATGACTTTCTGTTTTCGGGCCGGATTTCTGTGAATTCTTGATTTAACGGCTTTAATGACATGCGGTGTTAAAACAGAGCGTGGGCGGCCCGACCGGTGGCGGTCTTTTACATCTCCAGTCTCCTCAAACAGTTTTATGCATCGGTAGACGACCATGCGGCTAATCCCTTGTGGCCGGAGCGTTTTGAAAATATCGCTTTTTTTCATTTCACACTTGAAAAGCGCTATTACAGCGATACGGTTCTCATTATCTGACCACTCCATAATGAAAGTGAAACAATTTTAAAATTCCGTTACAGACTAACGCTATTGAGGTTAGCTTTCAAAACCCGTATGACATTAGCGGGGTATGTTCAGTTCTACTATTGAAATGGGTGTGTGCAATGTTGTAACAGAATTTATGTTCCTACTAAGTAGATCGCTGTACACTCGTGGTGGTCATATAATCGAAATCGAATATTATTCTTAAAATGTAATATTTGCACTACACCTGGAATATATTTGAACTCTATATCTTTAATATTATGTATTTTAATAATATATATATATAATTGGTACGTCCTTAATGGAAACCCCTATATGTAGATACTCTACATAAATTTGAAACGATCTCTTCCTTAGCCCATAAAACTTACTCGTGCTAAGTTTCATCAAGATTTGATGTGACATATGGGACTTCTAGAGCATAAGACATTAAATCGGATAAATATTTATGTATGGGAGCTTTACCTACATCTGAAACAATTTTCTTCAATTTCAATAGCGTACGTCCTTGGTCCAAATTGTACTGTTGCCAAATTTCATGAAAATAGGCCATCAACTGGGACCTGTAGTTACTTATAGATAACAAGCTTTAGATGGACGGACAGACAGACATCATTCAAATGGAAAGATTAATTAACGCCGATTGCTATACTTACAGGTGAGTCTAGTCCAAATATTTTTGGTGGTTACAAACATTTGCCATGAATTAACTTATAATACCCTGTTACACAGACTGATGCAGGGTATAAAAGGGACTATAAAAATGATTCGGCGGGCAGATTTAAAGTTTAAGATTTCATATGAAATTAGTTTTAAGCCATTTATCTAGCCGTATTGCTCACAATCTAGCCATTTTTTTTTCACTCTAACCGTTTTTGATCACCGGCTGCTGGCAACACTGCTCCAAACGGGCAATGCATTGAACAGGAACGGATTTCCGAAGATTTCACATTAAGATGCTACTCTCAGAGTCATAAGTAAGAACGGCCCGGCTTAAAGTACTACACGGCATTAAACCTTTTTCTTTGTGTGCCGCCGACTCACTTAATCCGGTTAAGGATTTTCCTCCTCGTAAATGCCTGCGACTTTACGAGTAGGAGTTTTATCTTTATGCCATTTCACAACTCCTTTATATAGCGCATTCAACGTTTGGAACCGGAATAAACCCGGTCATTTAGCATCATCGTGCCCAGTTCGCTGATTTAAGAATAGTTGCCAGTTTGTTGCTTAATGGGGTGCTGTGGAAACGAAGATAAGGCTTTGGACCTAACTGAAATGGAATTTGTTTGTAGCTGGTTTTACATTTAAACAGACAGGCGACTCTTCTAAAGTAACATTTTTCATAGCCCCCATGAGCCATAACAAGAATGGAATACCGGCAACATAAAGAAAACAATGCCAGTGTATATATTTAAACTTTAAAAGTTTATGTCTCAAAACGCAGGATCATTGTGAACCAAAAAGAAACGTTTGATAGCTATAATTATTTGTAGAAAACATTTTCCAGAACATTCTCACCTTTGATGTCGTCCTCTATTGAATTACGCACATGTTTGTCCTTTGAAATTAACCACTTGTGCCTCGCGTTCCTTCAACTCATTTGCACTGAGTTCAATTCATTTCCTTTATTTTAAGTTCAATATTGTTGTACAATTTGTAATTGTCAACACATCAAAACGAATAACAATTTTATTTTAATTTCAACGTCCTGTATTTTTATGACTTGTTCAATTTCACAAGTTCGGTTTACACACGGTTGTAAAATCCTGGTACTTTGACTAAAAATAACGTCTTTATTCGAAGCATAAGGTGCCGCCGTCGATTTTTTCATATCGTCTTCAAACTCTGTATGGTATTAACAGCTGTGCCCGTTTACCCTGTACTGGCAAGGAAATTTTGCGCCAATTAGAGTCTGGCACAGGGCTGCCAGCCTTCAGCAATAACCAAAACGTGTTTTTTTTTAAATATAAATAGTCGTAAAATCGTCACACACAAGTAAAGGCCCAATTAGTCTTGACGGTTGACGGTAGGCAATCAGCTATTTCAGTTAGGGGTTGCATTTTGCATGTGTTAGAGGGAGATAACTACAGTTAGACGGTTGACGACGGTAGACTTCTGCAGGCTGCAGAATCAACCGTCAAGACTAAATGGGCCTTAAGGCAAATTTCAACTTAGAAGTTCACTTTATTTACGAATGGATACTCTCGCTAGCTATATGATGACAGTCCTTGTTGTTTCTCAAATCAGTAATTCAGTCAGCTAAGAATTTATATGCACATCGCCACTTGTACGACATGTTTTGTCCTGGCGAAAGACGACTTGTCAATCCCTTTTTCGTGCGTATTGCAATTTTTTACGCAATGTATATTTCAATATAAACCTGTATTTATAAAGTAACCAAAAAAAAAACTATTGTTCTATTAATCTTTATCTTGATCTGGCTAACATGACAATCTTTACCCATATATTTGTTTCTTTATAAATTATTGCAAAAACACATGAAAAACTTACATTTACTATAAAATTATCAAATTTAAATATGGATAATTTTTGAAATATCGTGATTTTTGGCGTTTTTACATTGAAATGTCATCAATCTAGTTTGGTTATCTTAAAAATCGTCAAAATTGTCCGCCCTTGGCACTTGCACTTAATGACAATATTTTGAAAAAAACATACACGGTTTTTGTGAAAAAGAATTGTTTTTTGTGTTGTTTCACATATGCGTAAAATAGTTCTTTGTTTGCAATCGGTTTCACATGTAAAGCCTAGTATTCACCTAAAACGAAATTGTTACCCCCATAACAATTACATGAAACGAAGCAAACGAAATCAACTATTGGTAAATTCCATTTAGTTATTTTCGTTTTGGTGCTAGTAATTGTTTGGTCAAGGGATTTTTGAAATTTTATAAAATAAATGTTGTGACTTCATTTTTGATGGTATATAAATCAATATGATTACAATAATTTATTTGAAAATAAATAGCAGCTTCTTTCTTCTACATAAGTTTTACCTTGTTGAGATAAATGCAAAACTCATAAGCGAACATTTCGCTTAAGGTGGGTGCAAGGTAATGCGAGAAAACGTAATCCTTTTTCAATAGGTATCGGCTGCAGCGATACCTATTGTTGCGAAAAGACTAAAAACTGTGCCAAAAGCATTTTTGCCTCTTATCGCACCGTTTTTTGTGTTGTGAAATAAAAAAGTTTTAATATTTTTTCTTTCTTTGTTCTATTTATTGAGAAACAAAAGGGCAGAAACCAAACGCAAAAAGTGAAAATGCTTAGAAATCATAATTTTTTCATAATTTTCGCTAAAATGTGATAGCGACAAAAAACTTGACTGTGCTTGACAGTGCTAACGGCTGCCGCATAGATGGCATGGCTGCCGCAGCGGTTTGTCGTGTCGCGGTGGTATAAACACTACTTGAGTTGACATACTAAACTGATTCTGCTATATGTGTGCTGCTTCTGAAGCTAATTCTTATAACAGCTGGTTTACCATAGTAGACTGAATGTCGTGATGCAAATGGTCGTCTTTAGTTTAATATAGATTCCTAAAATTAATTCAACTTTTCTATTTTTGTATGTTTTTTTGTTTAGTACTTTTGGTAAATTGCTTTAGACACCATAAGAAATGACACTATTTGTTAATAAATGTCTAAACTATTGGGGTTTTGCTATACCGTCTTAGATATCGAGGCTTAAGGCCCATTTAGTCTCGACGGTTGACGGTAGATTCTGCAACCTGCAGAATTCTACCGTCAAACTGTAGTTATCTCCCTCTAACACATGCAAAATGCAACCCCCAACTGAAATAGCTGATTGTCTACCGTCAACCGTCCACCGTCAACCGTCACGACTAAATGGACCTTTAAGGCCCAATTAGTCTTGACGGTTGACGGTAGGCAATCGGCTATTTCAGTTGGGGGTTGCATTTTGCATGTGTAAGAGGGAGATAACTACAGTTTGACGGTTGACGACGGTAGACTTCTGCAGGTTGCAGAATCTACCGTCCACCGTCAAGACTAATTGGGCATTTAACCAAAAACAATACTATTATTCAGCAAGAAATATGAAATGTTGCGAGACACTCTTTATTAAAATTTGAATAATGTTGAACTTAGCAATGCTTTCAGGAGGGAATTCACGTATTTTTTGTGGAGATTCACACACGAAAACACCAACCTAATTACAATTTGTATTTTCTCAATTTCAATTTGCGTTTCTCAATTTCAATTTGCATTTTCTCAATTTCAATTTGCGTTTATCAATTTTAATTCGTATTTTCTCAATTTCAATTGGAAATAGGGTAGTGTATCGAATCAAATATAATTTGGGTACTGCCACGCTAGTTTTTGTACTATTTAATATTTTTTAAATTCCATCACTGGTAAACGAAGATAAACAAATACTGCCAGATTATCTACATGTTTGTTTTATGTTGCCAGGCTACCATTCTACAAACTTACTACTTAGCAAGTTTTCCCTAGCAAATACGGCTATTGTAACAGCTGTTTAGTCATAGTCCCTGAATTTTCTTCATCAAATTTTGGTGCGTGCGTGCGCTCTACATTCTTCATAAGCAAAAGCACACCGGAATCAATTTTACTTTACGTAAACGATAAATAAAACACGTCTCCAAACAACGAACACAACATGGTAATACCCAAAGAAATACTCACCGATTACAAGGAAATATACGAAAAGGCCTTCAAACTTGTGAACGAGGAGAGTAAGAATGATCCGCCCACAAGCCCATTTCGGTCACACTATGCCGCAAGGGACTTGCTATTGCAGCTGAAGGAGAATCTTAAGAGCTCACTTGTATCTGTTCAGGCTGAAGAGGCAGACGACGGCACCGATGATTTTACGTACAAGGTTTTGCAGGCTTTCGTGTGCCGTGATTTGGGGCGTATACATGTTTTCTGTGAGGATCCATCCACGGGAGAGAATTACTTGAACGAGTGCTTGGAGCTGGTTAAAGAACGTAAAATGGAACCCCAAGCAATTGTGCCGTATGTGGGTGCCATGAATGAAATGGGCATTGTCTATGCCAATCGAGCTGATTACAAGAAATCCTTTGACATCTTAATAGAAGCCGAGAAGGCCTATAAAGAGTTCAAGGCGACCAAACAAAATGCATTGGCCATAACGGACGTGTTTGGTACGGCCGAAGAGATCGAGGAGGGCAAAGGACTGAAAGAGCTGGAAAGTCTTTACACTCTGTGCTCGTTTTATATGGCACAAGTTTACGGGCACTTGGGTGAACTGGAAAAATCGGCCCAATACTGTCATATGACATTGAGGCGGCAGATTGAGGCCAAGTCATATGAACCGATCGATTTTGCCTTGAACTCGGCTACGCTGTCGCAGTATTTTATTGGACAAAACATGTTTAAGCAGGGACGTCATCATTTAGCCGCCGCCACTTTGGTAATGTCGGAGCACGAGGCGACCATGTTGTCACCGGCGAACTTGACCGAGGAACAGAAAGTGGAGATTCAGGAAACATTTAAACATCGCTTTGCCGATGTAGCACGTTGTTGGGCCAAATACGGTTTGGCATTGCTAACAGCATCAAAGGAACGATTATATAATGACGACGATGAGAAACTGGCAGCCGGTAAGTTCATATTATGGAATTCTGGGGACAAAAATCTATTAATAGCCTGTCTTTTTTTGCTATTCACTGTCATCTTAGATGTGCATGCATAGTACACAAGAATATAGGGACCAGCTGGATTTATATATATTATAGTTTATTGCCACAAATTGTATGTATGCTTATAACTCTATTATAAATTGGAAACTAGGAAATGATATGCTGCACTTTTTAAATGGTTTCTATTATAATAGTAGAGACTTGTGTTGTCACACATCTTCTATTATATATGTATCTCAAAGTTCATTTTTTGAAGGTTATCACTATCCATGCACGGAATTGACAAATTCGAATTTGGGGACCATTATTTTTATATAATTATTAATGGTTATTTATACAAATCAAATACATATTAAAGATATAGAAATAAGGTAGATACGGCATAAAATGCAGTGCAGCCGGTTTGAGTTCTGCGAAATATTCTTTTATTTACTCAATTACTATTTTTTAAAGGGTATCGCATTCTACTTTATGCACTGCATTGAAGAAATCGGTAGTCGTTTTTATGACCTAGTCATTATAAGGTATTATAACTACAAGTAGTGCAGATGCTTGAATACCTAAAAGAAAGGAAATATATCCCATGTTTATTATACCGATCTACTTAGAATAACTCCAATTCGATCAAGCGCCCTTCGTAATCGAAGCCCTTCATACTCTGTTCTCAAATATAAACCGATCCCTTCAAACTTTGAACAGGATTGGGCTAAGGCAAACCCTATTGGTTCATATCGGACATAATATAATACAAATTTCGCTCAGTATTGAGCTAAGGGCGAACCCCATTGGTTCATATCGGTCATTATACAATACAAATTTCGCAAGTTTGTTATGACCTGGTAACATTAAACTATTTTTGTGTAGCCCCCTTAAATGATCCCTCTATGCACGGCATGGTCGCTTTAGAAGTAAATAGAATATGATAAAAGTGCAGTGTATAATTTATTATTTACCTATAAATAATTTAAATGAGCATATATTGTGTCGATCATAGGGCGAATTCAGGGAGAATAATTCTTACTTTATATATCTTCCATATAAAATAACCCGTTTTAATTTTTTGCTATGCACCGAGCAGTTAATATAAAAGATTTAGAAAGTTGTAAACAACAATTTGGCTCTATTATATATTGGGTGTGTGTTTTTTTGGTGCACGGATATTAAGCGAATAGGTGGTCGCTAAGGCGCTATAATTTTGGAAAAACTGTAGAAATTTCTGTCTTTACAATAACTGAGCAACTCTTTGCGTCATAAACCGTTTGTTATAAAAGCTTGGAATTTATATAGGATGATCCATCTAGAGGTATTTTTTTAGAACAAAAAATAAATATAAAAATTCAATTCAAATCAAGTTTGGAATCTTTATTGGTAATTTGAAAGGACATTTTATGGCATTTATTTTTTGAATATAATTTCCTTCAAATGTTGGCCGCAAGTACACCTTAGGGCTTACATTCTGAGGGTCTAATTTTGGATGACTCGTTCGAGCATTTCGACCGGTATGGCTTTAATGGCACGCGTAATGTTGGCTTCCAAAACCTGAATCGGCAAAACAAACCTGGTTTGTCAACATACTAGGGCGACCGCAAAAGTAACTGGCCTAACATAAAAAGAACCATTTTTTTGGAATTATTATTATTTATTTTTCAACATAATCTCCTTCCAACTCAGTACACTTCATCAAACGTTTTTCAAGTTTTTTAATTCCATCCGAAAAATATGATATTTCAAGACCTTCAAAATATGCCTCAGTTTCAGAAATAACCTTGCAATTGGACGAAAATTTTTTGCCACCGAGAATTTTTTTTTAAATTTGGAAACAAGAAATATTCAGAAGGAGCTAAATTTGGACTATATGGTGGATGCGGAGCAATTTCAAATCGTAATTCGGCCAGTTTTTGTTGAGTTAAAAATGCAGTGTGTGAAGGAGCATTATCTTGATGAAAAATAACTTTTTTTTTTTAAATGCGGTCGTTTTATCTTGATTTCTTCACTCAACCGATCCAATAATGCACAATTATATTCACTATTTATAGTTTTTCCTTTCTCAAGATAGTCAATAAATATTATACCCCTTGCATCCCAAAATACTGTGGCCATTACTTTTCCTGCTGACTTAACAGTTTTCGCCTTCTTGGGACCACTTTTACCAGCTTCTATCCATTGTTTTGACTGTTCTTTGCATTCTGGGATGTAGTGATGTTTCCATGTTTCATCAACAGTTATGAATCGGCGCAAGAACTCTATTGGATTACGCTGATAAATCGCTAAAAGCTCCTCGGAATTGGTCCAACGGACGATTTTTTGGGGCAAAGTCAACAAGCTTTTTCATGTGGAGTTCATCATGTAAAATACTCCAAACTTGTTTTTCGTGTATTTTAACAATATCATCAAGTTCTCTGAGCTTTATTCGTCTATCTTTAGTCACTTCATTAAATATTTTTCTAATGTTTTCAATAGTAGTAGCAGTTTTCGGTCTTCCAGAGCGTTGTTCATCTTCCGTACTTGAACGACCCATTTAAAATTGTTGAACCCAGGACTTCACGGTAGAGTATGATGGTGCATTATCACCATGAACAGAATCCAATTCATCTTTGATTAATTGTGGCGTATAACCTTTCATATAAAAGTGTTTAATTACCGCGCGAAACTCTTTATTTTCCATTTTTTCAATTCAAAAATTATAAAACTTGTTTACTTCAATCACCTGTAACAAAGAAAATAATCATTAAATATTTCGGAAATTTTGACAGATGGCTTATAAAAGATTGCTTTTTAAAAACAAAAAAAAAGTTGCTAGTAAAACAGAAAATGTGCCAGGCCAGTTAGTTTTGCATTCGCCCTCGTAGACTTTGGACTTTACGTAACCCAAAAGAAAAATGTCTAAAGGTGTAAAATCACTCGATCTAGGCGGCCAATTCACCTGTCCAAAACATGAAATTAGCCGCTTTTCGAAATGACCTCTCAATAGATCCATTGGTTGAGCAGCTGTGTGGCAAGTTGCACCGCGCTGTTGAAACCAAGTGTCGTCAAGATTACGGGCTTCAATTTCAGGTAGCATAAAGATCGATATTATGGCGCGATAGCGAGCGAGCACCATTCACGGTTACGTTCTGGCCATCGTAATTTTTGAAAAAATATGCACTGCTTATCCACCAGCTTATAAACCGCACCAAACCGTGGTTTTCTCTGGGTATAATGGATTTGTGTTAAATTCTTTATAAAAGCGATCATTCGACCAAAGTGTAGTGTATAATTTGTTATTTACCTATAAAGACTTTAAATGAGCGTATATGTGACGCGCAAAATAGAAAGGGACCTAAGGTTAAAAACCAGATTTGTTCAGGAGAGCCGTTTTAAAGATTAGGTCCCTTTATATTTGCGCTTAGAATCGTCGATTTCACTTTCATAAAACGCACATATCTCTGGGAGGGAACACTTTAGGGGCATGGGATCGGTCTCATTCGATGCTCAGATGTTGTCCACATCAAAATAAAAGTGAAAAGTTGATGAAAAGTTTTGTTCAGGAGAGCCATTTTAAAGATTAGGTCCCTTTCTATTTGCGCTTAGAATCGTCGACTTCACTTTCATAAAACGCGCATTTCTCTGGGAGGGAACACTTTTGGGGCATGGGATCGGTCTCATTCGATGCTCAGATGTTGTCCACATCAAAAAAGAAAAAAAAATGAAAATTGAAGCATTCACAGAGAATGATTTTGTGTCAAATTCACAAATCACTTTATATCTCTACCATATAAAAATCTCCAGTGTTGGATGAACCAAACAAGATTTAAGGGTTGGCCAAAGAGGCTCCATCTTGCTGGAATCACACGTTTGGATAATTCTTAAGTTGCGGACGCAAACAATTTTCAATCATTGTCCTTTACAGAGCCATGTTAATGGTTTCTGGTTGACCCACCTTATTTTCAAAAAAATATTGACCGATAAACTCTATCAACCATAATACCGCACCAAACAGTACGAGTGCATCTGGAGGGGTGTAATTGAAGTGAATGTAATACACTAGGATTTCCACACTGATCCCTGTTCCTCCAAACGGGAGACTAAGTTTCTAATCATGTTGTTGCTGGCTGCTGTTCTGTCACAAAAATGACGACGATAATTTCGTTGAGTTAAGATAATTGATTTGTCAGAAGATTAATAAAATTCAACAATTTTGACGCATTGCTGTACAGGGGATTAAAAACTTTAATAACTTTTTCCTTTATTATTTTTTTTTCTCAGATTATACTAAGTAGGGACATAAATACTGTTACAACATTGAACACACCCATTTCAATAGTAGAACTGAACATACCCCGTTAATGTCATATGGGTTTTGAAAGTTAACCTCAATAGCGTTAGTCTGTAACGGGATTTTAAAATTGTTTCAACTTTCATCCTGGAGTGGTCAGATAATGAGAACAGTAGCGCTTTTCAAGTGTGAAATGAAAAAAGCGATATTTTCAAAACGCTCCGGCCACTAGGGATTAGCCGCATGTTCGTCTACCTATGCAAAAAACTGTTTGAGGAGACTGGAGATGTAAAAGGCAGCAACCGGTCGGGGCTGCCCACGCTCTGTTCGAACGTCGCATGTCATCAAAGGCGTTAAATCAAGAATTCACAGAAATCCGCTCCGAAAACAGAAAATCATAGCCCGTGAGATGAACATCACGCAAAAGTCCATAAGTCGAATCATTAAAAAAGACTTGGTGCTTTTAAACGACGTACCGGACAGCTTTAAAAAAAAATAGGATTGAAAAATGCAAACGTCTTTTGGTGAAGCACGCTGATAACTTGCACAGAAAAATTTTGTTCACCGATGAAAAAAATTCTACCGTTTAGGAAAAAATAACAAACAAAATGATAGAGTGTATGCGCGGTAATCTAAGGAAGCATCGGAACTGGTCCCAAGGGTGGAAAAGGGTCATCGCCCAGCTTCAGTCATGGTTTGGTGGGGTGTCTCTTACGATGGGGTCACTGACCTGCATTTCTGCGAACAAGGAGTCAAAACATCGGCCAAAGTTTACCAAGAAACCGTTTTGGAAGCTGTTGTGAAGCCACTTAACAATTCTCTGTTCCAAAACCAGCCATGGACTTTCCAGCAGGATCCTGCGACGGCCCATAAGGCTAAAACGTCCCAGTCCTGGCTTCGAAACAGCTTTCCAGCCTTCATTTCCTCTGAAGAATGGCCCTCAGGCAGTCCAGATTTGAACCCATTGGATTACAAATTGTGGACGGTTTTAGACGACAAGGTTTGTCACAAAAGATACCCCAACATTGGATCTCTTAAGACTACTTTGGTTTGAGCTGTGGCCAATTTTCCAATGGACGAGGTTCGTGCAGCTATTGACGATTGGCCAGTGCGACTTAAGGCGTGTGTAAAGGCAAAAGGCGGACATTTCGAATAAGTAGATTCTTTTGGATACAATATACATCAATAAATATATTAAAAAATATTTGGTCCAAAAACATTCAGTACTTTTTATTTTACAGCATAAAACGTGTAATATAATTTTTGCACTCTAAGTGTGAAAAAAATGTCACTTAGATGACCCCCGTTTTTAGCTTCGCAATGATAGGCTCGTTTTAAATCATTTTCCATAACATCTTCAAAATTTGTGGCTGTAGCGTACGAATTTCTGCAACAATGTTGGCCTTGAGTAGAAAGATTGTCTCGGGCTTGTTCACATATACTCGTTCCTTCAAATAACCCCAAAGAATATAGTCGGGTGCTGGCAAATCTGGCGATCGCGCTGGCCAAATAATTTCTGAATTTCTGAAAATTATTCGCTCTCCAAAAATTTGACTTAAAAGTGCCATTGTGTCTCGGGCAGTGGGGGCAGTGGCTCCGTCCTGCTGAAACCACATCCCAGGTCTGTTTTCAAGTGCAGGACGTAAAAAATGTTCTCTTATAAACTGATGCCGCTCTCTATTTATGGTAACAGCACTTCCTTCTTCAATCTCGATGAATTGCTTTTGGATTTTCAGAACCGCAGAACATACAATTCTGCTTATTTACTAAGCCATTCAATTGAAAATGAGCTTTATCACTTTGCGTTAAAATAATTGATCGCTGATTAAAGTAATAAAATTCTATTATTCTGGTTCTTTGTTCAGTTGTGAATCTCTCCATTATTTATTCTCCAATTGTTTTTTATATAATTTGAAAAAAAAATATATAAACGAAAAAGTTATTAAATTTTTAAACACCATGGTAACTTTTGGCGCACGCTGTATAAGCGAGTCATTTGTATACGGCTTCCTAAATTTCAATTTACTTTTAATTTAAGGGAGGAACCCCTGAATAAAAAGAAAGAAAAATACCATCATCTTAAAAATGATTCAGAGAACACAAAAATCTACAAGTGTACTGGGGCTTGAAGCCCGTTGGTTGCATGTCAACCACAAAAACCCCCTTTAATTGTTTCAACAATATTGTACTCTAACGAAAAGAAATGTCCTCATGAGGCTATATACCGGTTTAAATTTCGGATCGAGTAAATTAATAGACCGTTAGAACTATTTTTATGCAATACAATTTTGTCAAAATGTTTTGATAGAATTGGGTGCAAGCTTATTAGTCGATATGAACTTAGCATATTTTTGGCCCTATTTGGGGCCATTGAGGTAGGAAATGTGATAATCTTATGATGGAGGAGTTTGTGTAAGAGGTACTACTTAGAGAAGAGGGCGATGCATACATTTTTTGTTACGCGCATTCAAAGATGAAATAAGTATTTTGCAGACAACCAAATTCAACACAAATTCACACATTAGGAAAAATATTATGCGGGTTTCAATCTACGCTCGGATAGTATCGTTTGTGTGGGAGTTACAAGAAAGGGCATGGGTAGTGCTCCAAACTTTCGTCAACTAGTCTAATTTATATTCGATTGCCAATTACTAATTTTCAGCAGAAATGTATTCAAATTATTATGCAAATACCAACCAAGAGCTGGCGGAATAGTGCATTTGCACTAGAGATTCCAGAATGTGATGTGTTATCCACTCTTTTCGTACACGTGTATAAAGCCGCCATAAAAAGTATGATGGAGTTCACAATTTGAGCGAATTTCACGCAAAAGGTGACAATATATGTGGGTTCTTATCAGCATTGGGATAAAGTCGTTCGAATAAGAGGTAACAGAAGGGGCGTAGCTAGGAATCTTATGAATTATCACGAAAGTGGGGAAATGGTACATTTGTGTAGGAGGTACCAGAAGGGGAGTGACTATTTGGCCCAGTTTCAATCCCATACGCAGTTTTGGAATAATATTAGAACATGCAAAATTTAAAAACGATTTGTAGATCCTTTCGTTAGCTATCGTGCGAGCCATCTGCACAGACGGGCATGGCTCAATTAATTTTAAAGTCACGAAACGTTTTTGGTCCATACATGTAGGGTCACCTGATCCGTGATAATGATTTTTAATCCCTTTAATAGGGGGTTTTTTAGTGTTTTTTCTAGTTTGTGAACCGTATCCACATTACTTAATTTCTGGCCATAATTCCAGAAAAAAATTCTAGACCCACACTAAAATATGTCTAAAGAAACCTTAAATTTCTTGGTCCGTAGAGAAGATAAAGGGTCGTTTTAGTGTTTTGTTCTAGTTTGTGAACCGTATCCACATTACTTAATTGCTGGCCGTAATTCCAGAAAAAAATTCTAGACCCACACTAAAATATGTCTAAAGAAACCTTAAATTTCTTGGTCCGTAGAGAAGATAAAGGGTCGTAGAGAAGATAAAGGGCCGTTATAGTATATATCTTTCTTAATCAAATCTATTTTGTTAATAAAACACTACCTTCTTTTTAGATGCCAAACGTTTAAAACTTGATGCGAACTCGTATTTATTTCCCGATCTTCAATTGGACGCCTATGAGAAGCGTATAACCTGTGATTATTGTCTAACATTTGACGATGCCAAAGAAGTCTATCATTTTGTTACCAAATGGCTTGATATTGCCAAAGAACATTATAAACCCGATACGGATGCTACCGAATATGCTAAAATCATCAAAGATTTCGCTGAGCTATATCAGCACATTGCTTTCTTCGAAGAGGATCCCTTGAATCAGTCGAAAATGCAAAAACGCCGCGCCAAATACTACGAGGAACTTATCGAATTGCTCAATCCTGCCTTTTATATGTCGATATGTCGTGAATGTTGGTATGGAGCCGGTCTCGCCCATTGCGCTATTTTAGATATTAAACTGGATTGCCTTAAAGCAAATCGCTCACCCAATCCCCAGGAATTGACCAAAATCAATCAGGTCTGCCAGCAGGCCATTAAAAACTTTAAAAGTTACATCGAATCTTATACGGACAAGGATGGTTCATGGAAAGCCAACATGGATGTGGAGGAACAAAGAACCTTGCTCTACGCTCATTTTCATTTAGGAAGATTGCATTATAAAATGATAACGCCCGATCAGAATTTGCAATTGGAGAATCTCTCAAATAGTCTTAAGTATTATAAAACATTCACCGACGAATGCGCCAAGCTAGAAGAGCCAGCCAAAGCTTTACAGGCCGAAATCGGCGTTTGTCGAGAAATGGTCAATTTGCTACCCATGAAGATAGCAACCGTTAAAAAACGTTTGGGTAAATAGGTTAACATGCTATATAGAGTAATTATATAGAACACATTGTGCATTTTTCTCCAAGAAGGACAAAGGAAATGCCGTTTCTTTGCCTTTTCTGTTTTAACATACCTCTCGATTCTTGTCAGTGTCTAGTTAATTTATGCTTTTTTAAAACGTCTTCTAGCTCTAAAATATAGGTATTGAAATTTATTTTAAGTTTTATTGCAGACACTGATTGTTGCTTCTAAAGCTAATCACATTTTTGTTCTCAATAAAAAATGCTATACTGAATGTTTGAATGATTTTTTTTTGCCAAAATTAAAAAACTATATGTAGGCCGCCGATTAAGAACATCTTAAATATTAATGCAGGTGGTTTGCCGAAAACATATTAGAGATCCTCTATAAAATGCATTGACCGTATAGAGAAAGCGTTAAATAGTAGGTCCAGATCATATTGTATAGTGCACAGCGCAATAAACCAGAAATATTCTCCGTTGGTTTCTCAATGGGATGTGGGAATTGATTAGGATATTTGTAATTGCCGAAGGTGATGTTGTGATACAAAGCAACGGTCTGATTGGGTATAACTCGGCAAAATCTAGTACTTATCTTGGTCAATCTCACGACAGCCGGTTCTATGGATCGAATTGACCCGAAGAGCAATTTTTCGGCCAGAGGCTGGCTATCATCCCAGCACACAGTTACCGCTTAAACAACTTATCTTGGTCATCCTTTATCTCAAGTGGATACTGACCCCCAAGGAAAGTTCAGGTGTCACCTAGGTACCTATTCCAACACCCGTTAGGGTAGTTAGCTAAAATGTAACGCGCTTGTATCATAAAATCGTTCAAAACTATGTTTCGGAGCGTCGGCCCTGTTATTACAGTGAAAACAAATAGATGAATGAAAAATCAGTCTCCCTAATTGTTGACAAACCCCGTAAACGTTATAAGGACCATGCTTTGTCTTAAGTATTATAAGAAAGCACCTGGAATCCAGCTGGCGGATGTCCTCGAAAGATGTAAGGCTGGTATCACCATCCAATCTTTGACGAAAGCACCTCTAAAGACAGCTCGTTATATAATCAGCACCATATTTTCACAGTTAAATATCCACAAGGCACCTTGGTTGTCCCCAGATCGTTAGACGCGAAATCAAATTGATCGTGTTGTGGTATACGGAATGCATGCATCCAGTGTATTAGATCATTACCTAGAATCAGCGAAGGTACCACCAGACTTAGTGTAACGACAGCCTTACATTACAAAGCACAGAGAAACTGGACGTCGCGAAGCTGTGTATACAACAAACAGCCATTCAGCTTGCCACCTATCTGTCCCAACTGCTACAAAAAATCACTCCTTCGCCCAAAGATATTAGTACGCAGTGGAAATATATTTCCCACTCATTTTCGACAGCAGCCAAAGAAAAAGTGGGATCACCGGAAACCGCTCCCAAGGAACCCATAGTGCAACGGTAAGTGAAAAAACAACAGATGCAAAGAACGCTGCCCATAACGCAACGATGCAGGGTATAGCAACAAAAGCAGCAAAGTAGAGATATCGGACGTTTAATGAGTTTTAAAGTGCCGATTCTGACAAAAGAAACTAGAAAATGCGCCAGTATGAGGAAAGTGAGATGTACTAGAGTTGAAATAATGGCGGAATTCTATCAAAAAGTCGAACACCATACTGAGGGATTAACTAATTCTATGAACTCCTGTAGAAATAAAATTCTGGTGGCGGATATGGAGAGAATACTTTCTCAATTTTTGACGCTCTGATTCTGTTGGAAAAAACGACCATGAACCAATTATTTATGACGGCGTAGAATGCCAATTACTCTGCCTAAAAGAAGTACAGAAATCGAGAACCTTAAAAATTAAGGTGAAGGGTGATAATTTACCGGCTGCGCTTGTTAAGGCTTGAGAGATTAACTTGTTTAAGGGTATGCAGCAATTCATCTGCACAAATTAATTAAAATACAGCATGCCTGATTATTACAATCTCAATGTACTGTGTTCTGCTCATAAAAGGGGATGCCGCACGGTTTGCGCCAACTACCGGATTCTCGATCGTATTATGTGAACAACTGAATCAGCATCATTGTCCCGTATCAGTGTGGCTTTAGGCCTGGTAAATCTACAACTGGCCAGAAATTTACATTGCGCCAAATCCTGGAAAAGTCCCGAGAAAAGCAAATTGACACATACCGTCTCTTTGTCGATTATAAACCCATTTTTGACAGCACAATAAGATCAAAGCTGTTTGAAGCCTTGTCTGACTTTCGTATCCCCGCAAAACTAGTAACAAAAAGAGGCCTCGAGAGGTCAAGGTGATAATCTGTCTTGCAATATGTTCAATATGCTGCTGCAGAAATTTGTGAAAAAGGCTGCAAACGACACCTCAATTCATCATCATGGGGAGAACTGTACGATCAGTGACTGCTCCCTTTACTAGATAAGGGAATCGCCAAAGTTGGGATTGGTGGTGAACGAGGGCAAAACAAAGCTAGCTGCTGGTTGCATCTACTAAAACAATGTCAAGACAACATCTGTAGGGCAGAGTAAATGCAGTTAGTTGCAATTTCGAGGTGGTCGACGAGTTTGTCTATCTCGGACCCGCCATCAATAAAGAAAATGACGTAGCAAAAAATAAAAGCTTCAAATCATCGACATACGTGTGTGTATGAACGAAAGTAAATGTTCTCGTACTGAAAAAACGTCAGTCAATAAGGTATGAATTGTTTCAGTGAGTCGCCTGTGTCCCCACTACCCGACTTAATATTTCGCATATGCAAAAATTCAAGAGAATGACATGGACGACATTTGGCTTGGCAAGACGGGGCCACATGTCACACAGCCGACACAACCGTCCATATTTTACGCACTGAATTCGAATAATCAGTCGAAATTGTGTCAATTGGCCGCTTCGAAGCTGTGATTTGAGACTTTTGGATTAATTTATGTGAAGAGCCATTAAGGATAAATGTTACGCAAAGCATCCAGAGACAATTGAAGAATTGAAACATGAAATCGATGTTGCTATTGAAGAAATTCGAGCTAAAACACTCGAAAATGTTCTGGAAAACTGGGTTGATTGGATGAGGTACTACCGAGCCAGTTTTGGTAGTCATATGAATGATCTTTCGTTTCATTATTAAATGACAGAGTTCAACCTTTCCAATAAAACCAACAATTTGAAATAATTCACTACTTTTTTTTGTACAGCCAATTTAAAATGTTAAATCGCCCTTTATATTTAAATTTAAACCAATTTTCTTTAATCTTAATAACGGGCATCGTTTGTCCAAAAACTTGATATTTCAAGACTCAATCAAGATAGGATGTAATATGAAATTTCTAGAGCTTAAGACATGAAATCTCGAATGTATTGCTTTAGTTCATTCTAATTTGTCGGCTTTGCTTTGTAGACTTCCTGTTTGCAATAGACCCACAAGAAAAAGTCAGGTGCAGTAAGGTCAGGCGACCTGGGGGCCAAATGAATGTGGAGTTTCTGGATATCAGCTTATTGGGAAATTTTTGTTGCAATTCTGTCATAACAGGCCGGGCTATGTGAGGAGTTTCGCCGTCTTGCTGAAACCACACAGAGTTGAAGGAATTCTCATTCAGCATAATTCTGGATAGAAAAACTCTCTGAACATGCTCAAGTAACGGTCTCCAGTAACCGTAATGGTGTGACAATGCAGAGTGTTAAAACTGCACACCACACTGTGACACGAAGTGGATGCAATTTCGTCTCATGGAGTATCTGTGGGTTGGAAGCACTCCATATTCGACAATTTTGTTTGTTAATGTTGCCGTTTAAATCGATATGGGCCACGTCAGACATGAAAAGACAGTTCAACATGTATCCGTCCTCTTCCGCCATTTGATGAAGCATCTTCTGGCAAAATTCGAATCGGGAAGTCTGCTGAATTCAGTTTGCTGGCCATTTGAATTGTATATGGGAATAAGACCAAATCTTTGCGCACAATTGACTGCAAAGACTGTCTGCTTATACCCATTTGAGCAGATAAGCTTCTTGTCGAAACTCTTGGATTGTTTTGTATGTCAGCTGCTACAGCAGCGATTGTTTCCTCCGTACGAACTGAAGGGTGGTTGTTGACTGTCCCATGCTCGGCAAAATTGTTAGCAAGTCTCATTATGGTCCATCTGCTTGGAAGATTGCCGCCAAACATGCGTCTATACACTCTTTGAACCGAAAGTACGGACTACAGTGAGTGATAGCGGCAGACAATCCAAATTCTTGTTTCAGTGTCCCAGTTATCCATTTTTGTTAAATCTAAAAGTCAATCTGCAAAATAATAAAAAGAAATAACCAGATTCTTTATATAGAAAAAAAGTTATAATTTTTTTTTGTTTTTCATCAGCCAATTAATTATGTTTGATGCTTTAGATGGACAACATACGGACAAAATGACAATTAATCGAGTCAGCCCTTGCGTCTAAGTTGATCGGTACACTTAAAAGTGGGTAGCTAAATTACATTTGATAGTTACAAACATTTGCCATGAAACTGACTTCCAATACCATGTAACAGAAATACGGAACATTGGTATAACCCTCTGAAGGTCGCGTGAACAAGGTCGAAGGGTGTGGAACTTAGATCTGAATGCGGCCAAAGATCTTTTAAGGTTCAGACTTGCCAATTAAATACGTAAGTACTTGTTGCTCAGAAGTACGACAAGAAGAATTAACTTCTATACGGGGTTTCTATATATATTTTTGGCCTAGGCAACACTAGGTGTTGCCTGGCGCCATCTGACATTTCCATTGAAAGTTTGACATTTTTTAGCATAAACGTACTCAGAACGTTTTGACGGACGACCATCATTTGTGTTGTTTACAGTGACCTGAAAAAATCAATTTGGCAAAAAAAATGGAAATAACTTGTGAACATTTTTGTGCGATCATTTTTCACAATTTTTGACGTGGATTATCATGACAAGAGTGCATCGAAGAACTTAAATCTTTGTATGGCAATGAAGCACCATCCAATAGCACTGTTGAAAACTGGCTTGATGAATTCAATCTTGACCGACGCTCGCTCAAACACGAAGTTCGTCCAAAAACGGCCGTTGTGCCAGAGAACATTGATGCCGTGCGTGAACTGATAATGCAAAATCGTCATGTGACATACCGTGAGATAGAGGCATCCTTGGGTATTTCTTCCACCAGCATACGAGTACATTCGATATTGGATGAACCTGGTCGTAAAAAAGGTTTGTTCTCGTTGGATCCCGCACAATTGGACAATCGCTCAATAATAGGCTCGTGTCAATTAGTGCAAAGAAATTTTGAAAAAATACGATCGCGGTGCTTCAAAAGGCGTTTATAAGAACGTCACAGGTGACGAATCATGGATCTATGCGTATGAGCCCGAAACAAAACAGTAATCGACCGTGTGGGTCTTCGAACACGAGCCAAATCCAACGAAAGTTGTTCGTGGAAGAAGCACTTCGAAGCAAATGGTCGCTTGTTTCTTCGACAAAACTGGTCATGTGGCGACTGTTACACTTGAACAACGTAGGAGGTCAATTCTGAGTGGTACACCACAACTTTTTTGCTTAAAGTCTTCGGAGAAATTCGAAAAACGAACAAGAGAAGACTAATCATTGTGCACCTTGACAATGCGAGCTCTCACACATCGGCTCAAACCAGCGCCTTTTTGACCGGCCAAAACGTCGAATTAATGGGTCATCCGCCGTTCAGCCCAATGACTTCTTTTTGATCCCGCACATCATGAAAAAAAACTGTGTGGTGAACGATTTTCGTCGCCAGAAGATGCTGTTGAAGCGTTCAATAACCATGTTTTGGAGGTGTCTCAATCGGAGTGGAAAAAGTGCTTCGACAATTGGTTTGAGCGCATGCAAAAGTGTAAAAATCATGTTGGAGAATACTTTGAAAAACAATAAAACCATTTTTGATGATAAATATTCGCATGTTCATTATTAGGCCAGAAATATGCTATATATCGTACCAGAATTATTATGTGGGATAACGAGGGGAATCATGTGTTTTTTACGCTTGTCAGGCTAAAGTTAAATTACAGAGTAACTTTGGACGTGTACGTTACTCTGTAATTAAGCAATTTTTAATAATTGAGCATTAAATGAAAACGCTATTCGAATTTTGTTTTTTTTTTATTTTAATTTATTAATGTTTAATACTGCCTAGTCAATGTAACTTAGAGGGGCCCTTAGATTTCACCGATACACTTTGCACAGAGCCTATGGAACACCTTACACTCAATGCATTGTGCGGCTTTCGTTTGGAGTACTCCTGTTGCACCCTTACCGCCAAATTACGTATGGGTAGGGCTGTAATGGCATCCAGCAGATTAGCTTTAGCATATTCCACCACTTTATCGACTAAACCCTCAACATTTATACTGCGATGATCGAAGTATGGCTCCTTCTCCAAATTATCCACTACAAAGTGGACCGTATCGTCGCTTTGGAACTCTTCCAATGGTAGAATTTCAATGAGTTCCTTAAACATGTGGTTTAATAAAAATTGTGTCTTATTCAGGACACCGGTTGCTTCATTCAAAGCCTGCTTGGCATTGTCATAAATGCCAGATACCACATCTTCGGTATTAACGTCGGAGCGTTCATAGTCAAAGACTGCCAGTATTTCATTGAACATTCTCTCCAGTTGATCGCGTGTCAAAACAACCAAATACTTTTTGGGAATCAACGTTTGAAGATTCTCTATAATACAATTCATTATGTCATCGGTTACAGCGCCTTCAAAACTATAGGCGGCTTGTCCCAAGTAGCGAGTCACCTTGTAGGCGTAACGTCGGACATTGTCCTTAGAAGTCATTTTTCCAAAATGTTGTACGAAGAGTTTCTGCACTACTTTCTGGCAACGATCCATTATAAAATCATCAGGCATGAGCCGCGAATGATAGGCATCTACTTGGAATATTTCAGGACAAGTACGAGCCTCGTCAGCGGGCATAATTTCTTGATTGGCCACAGTGCTAGTCTCGGCTTCTCCATCGATTTGTAAAGGTTTTGCTTTCATGCGTAGCGTACATATCTCCCTTTCTAAGCACTGTATACAGGGGGAGAGTTGGTTAGGGGAGAATGGCCGTACATATTTTCGAGAAAAAAAACTTACCCTGATTTGCTCCTTCTGCTGCATTTCGATCGCTGTAAGTTTCTCAATATCCTTGTCCAAACTTAGACTTGGTGGTTTCAGCCATTTCTGATAGTTTTTCTCTTGGCACAGCAGTAATCTTTCAAGGAAAGTCTTCTCCTCAGTCAATATAGCCAATATATTCAATTTGTCGCAGTGCATTTGGGTCTCTTTGATAAGTTCCTCTTGGGCCAGAGCTAGTTCGGCCTTAAAAAAAAATAAGACATGTGGTAATTTAAAAGAAAATACTTAAATATTTTATTATATGCAACGTCTTTAATCCATTTGTACATTTGGGCTAGATGCGATACTGAAAATGTTATTAAACATCTGTCCTGAACCTTTTCTGATTTTATACCCTCCATCATAAAAGTACTGATAATTTTTTCAAGTTTCTGGTTATTTTGGAAGGGTTGAACTTTGTCATTTAATAATGGAACACAATATCATTTATGTGTCTACCACAACTGGCTCGGCAGTACCTCATCCGATCCATCCAATTTTCAGTACATTTTCAAGTGTTTCGGTGGAAACCCTTCAATGTCAACTTCGATTTTATGTTTCAGCGCTACAATGGTCTCTGGATGCTCGATTTCCAAAAGCCGTGCGTAAAATATCAATGGTTGCATTGGCTGTGTGACATGTGGCCCGTCTTGTTGCAACCCAATGCCGTCCATGTCATTCTCTGGTATTTTTTGAAACAAAAATGCGTTGAGTTTGGCGCGGTAAAGCTTATTGTTGACGGTAACGGCGGCTTCTTGCTCATTTTCGAAGAAAAATGGCCCAATGATGCCGCCAGCGCAAACATTGGCTTCACAATTGGCACGTGTGGGTTCTCTGCGGCAATTTTCTCATATGCGAAAAATTTGCTTATTGACGTAGCCAGTTTTCGGTAAAATTTTTCATCTCTTGCCAAACAATCTTCAGCCCATTGGGAAAACGAAATTTATCGGATGGTGTTTCCTTATCAAATGCAATAAAACCAAAAATTTGGAAAAATTATCAGTACTTTTGATTTACAGCCGATTCAAAATTTAAAATTCTCAATGGCACACCCTATAAAATATAAAATGGCCATTGGCCTTAACTGGAAAATGTCAAGCAGATTCTGTTCTACGGGGCTGCTGTCTGGTGGGTGGCGTTAGAGAGGAAAAGGCCCCAGTGATAACAGTTGCGATTAGAGATTCTCCACCTTAGGCTTTGTTTACTACAGGGGGGCTGATGAAAGCCACTACCAAAAAAAAATTTATAACTTTTTTTCTATTTAATGAATCTGATTATTTCTTTATTTTGCAGATTAATTTTAAGACTTAACAAAAACGGATAACTGGGATACTGAAACAAGAATTTGGATTGTCTGCCGCTATCACGCACTGGAGTTCGTAGTTTCGGTTCAAAGAGAGTATAGGAGCACGTTTGGTGGCAATCCTCAGAGCAGATTGACCATAATGGGACTTCTTAACAATTTTGCCGAGCAATTGGCAGTCAACAGAAGACCTTACCATTGAAACCCTTCAGTTCGGAAGGAGGAAACAATCGCAGCTGTAGCTGCTGCCATACAAAACAGTCCATGAGTTTCGACAAGAAGCGTATCTGTTCAAAGGGGTTTAAGCAGACAGTCATTGCAGTCAATTATGCACAAAGATTTGGTCTTATTCCCATATAAAATTCAAATGGCCAACAAACTGAACGCCGCAGACTTCCCGGTTCGATTGGAATTTTGCCAGAAAGAAGACGAAAACATGTTAAAGAGTTTTTTTCACGTCCGACGAGTCCCATTTGATTTAAACGGCAACATAAACAAACAAAATTGTCAAATATGGAGTGCTTCCAACCCACAGATACTCCATGAGACGGAATTGCATCCACTTCGTGTCACAGTGTGGCGTGCAGTTTCATCACGCTGTATTGTCAATCCCAAGACTGCCGGTTCTGTGTACCGGATTGACCCGAAGAGCAATTCTTCTGCCAAGGGCTGTCACCCCGGCACACAGTTGCTGCTACAACAACAACAACGCTGTATTGTCGGGCCCTACTTCTTCGAAGAAAACGGTTACCAGAGACCGTAACTTGAGCATGCTGAGAGAGTTTTTCTATTCTGAATTACGCCGTTTCATTATTTTTAAAACTAATAAAGCTATATAAATAAAAATTAACTGAGCTTTAACATGAATAAAAGAAAAGTGAATTCCATACAAGTTATTTGAGTTTTTTAATGTTGCAGTATTTATCAGCCACCCTGTTTCTTTAACCGGCTTCGGCCAGTCAGTTTGGCAAATCAAGTGTCTAGGAATATATGTACATAGCTATGCGACTTGGCGCCACGGGGACATGAAAGTATACGCCAAGAGTTTGGGTGTAGTCAATAGGGGTTTTCCTTTTTATTATGTGACACCTGGAGAATGCGTCTAAATATGCACTATCGGAACCAAGTCATTACGAGGAATTAGATGTGGCATCAACTGGTATCAGCTGAGTTTGAACTGTCCCTCAAGCTACCGGCACCATGAGAAATTTCAGGGTCCTTCATCATTGTTTGGCCGCTGTCGTGACATGACTTGACTGCCTTAGAATTTTTCGAAATTCAATATTAGATACAGTGACGCACAGAAGTATCGGCACCTTAGCGATTTTCTTATTTCTTTAAAAAAAATTGCTATTTAAATTAAACAACATTACATATTGGCAACTGGTAACTCATTTGAACAAACCATTACTGTCTATTTGTCTTGAGCAAGTGTCAACTTGATTTCGTCCAAAAAAATGTATAGTATTCATAAATATAATTCCAAGCTGAAATGGACCGAAAACTTAAGAAATCTGCAGAAGCACAGCGTAAAATTATACTTCATTTGCATAGTCAAGTTAAATCGTATGTGGAGATTGTTGATATGGTGGATAGAAGTAGATTTACTATACGCTGGGCTGGCGGCCGTGATTTCTAACAAATCGGTAATGACAGCAATTTGTTAGAAAAGTTAAAAGGATCCAAAACCCACTTCAACCCTGCTGAGGTCAGAGAAGATTTTGGGAAAGACGAGCACGCCATGACAATAAGAAGAGTGCTTCATGAGGATAACTATAATGAATGTGTTGCTAGACTCAAACCACTTATTTCACCAAACTAATCGATAGCATATAACAAAGAATATAAAAGTAAACCATTAAGTTTCTTCTCCGATGAAAGCAAGTTTAATATTTTCCGATCAGATGGAAGAGTTACTGTACGGCGAAAACCAAGCACTTCATATAATAAACAACTGTGAAACACGGCGGCGGAGGAGTGATGGTATGGGGATGCATGTCTGCTGGAATTGTTGGGGAGCTTATATTTGTAGATGATATCATTGACATAACATCATATCTACATAAATATTTTTAAAGAAGAAGTCAAGAAAAGCGCTGAAAGGTTGTATCTGCCTGCCTCAATCACCTTTCAGCATGATAATGAACCCAAGCAATCGTCCCATATATCAAAAAAAAATGTAAAATATGTAAGAAAGCGTGCAATTTCAACCAAAACTCAGCTAAAAAGTCCTTGATTGGAAGAATGGATAAATCTAGTAGGACACACAACAAGAAAGTTAGTGCATTCAATGCCTAAATAGTTTACAAATTACGGTAATTTTCTGGTCCAGAGTTCTAAATATTTTTTTCCTATAGATTTTGGATTCCCACGAAAATGAGTTTTAAAAAATTTTCCTCAGATAAAGTTTCAACATAGAATTTTGGAATTTTTTAAGATATGTCTCAGCTTTTCTGGACCCTAACTCCCGAACGATATTACCAATTTGATCAAGTGATCAGAGTGGTCTCAAATGAAAGGAAATTAGCTTTTCTAAAACTATTTCATACAAGGTTTAAAAAACAGTTCATAACTTTAAACGCTAGAGGCATTTAAAATTTATAGAATTGAATTTTTTTGTGAAAAATCACGATAACAAATTGAAAAAAAAAAATATATGAACAACTGGCTGACCCGGCAAAAGTTGTTTTGCCTTCAAATTTTATTTTCACTGAAAGTCTGGCTCCGTTGTAAAGTTGTGGTGGATTGATATTTCGAAGAAGAATGACAGGTGCACAAAACCGACATACCAATTATTGTTCAAATAACGTTAAAAGGGGCAGAAATAATGGATTTTTAATTTGTGATTTGTATGGGAGGTACCACGACCACTAGGCCGATTTCATGCAAACTACACATTAACCATCTACAGACCATCCCCAACGTACCCTAAAATTGTGTACTATTTGTCAGCCTTCTAACAAATTTCGACTTTTTTCCTAAACCTTCACGTAGCAATTACGAACAAACCCGTAGAAGGAAGTATCCAGTTTGCCTCAGTCGTTTCAAGTTTAAAGCAGCGGTGTAACAAACCACATTTGATTTATATATACATATGTGACAGCGCATAGAGAAAGGGACTTAAGGGTAAAAAAAATCAAATATAATTTTTTTTCTTTTTTTGATGTGGACAACATCTGAGCATCGAATGAGACCGATCCCATGCCCCAAAAGAGTTCCCTCCCAGAGATATGCGCGTTTTATGAAAGTGAAGTCGACGATTCTAAGCGCAAATAGAAAGGGATCTAATCTTTAAAATGGCTCTCCCGAACAAAACTTTTCATTAACTTTTCACCGATCCCATGCCCCAAAAGTGTTCCCTCCCAGAGATATACGCGTTTTATGAAAGTGAAGTCGACGATTCTAAGCGCAAATAGAAAGGGACCTAATCTTTAAAATGGTTCTCCTGAACAAAACTGGGTTTTAACCTTAGGTCCTTTTCTATTTTGCGCGTCACATATATAGATAGTATATAAATAAATTTCCCCTCCATCCTATGCTAGGGTTTCAAAATAATATTTAACATCCCATTCGACGTTACTTGATGTTTGTAAACTAGCCCTACTTAAACCATGGCTTAGTTTCTTACCGTCTTCTTTGTCATTTCCAATTCCAGCAGGCGCAGCTCCTCTGCGGCAGTTGTTTCCAATTCGAAGACGTATTTTCTCAATACCTCCTCTTCGAGTTCATCCAAGTTTATGACCATACCAAATTTCTTCATCATTTCCTGTCGTATCAACTCCTCCAAATGAGTAATCTCGGAACGCATAAATTTCAAATCAGTATTCATGCGTCGCAAATGGACTATGTTAATGCGATGCAAACGTTTGGTTTCCAATGTTTCCACCTTCAGCTGGTCCACGCGGCCCTGCAGATCCATTAGTAACGTTGAATCGAAGAGAACCGCTTTGCTTAAGTCACGATAATCTTCACCATCCCGGAAGTGTTGCAACTGATGCATATGAAGTATTACGGCCACGTAGACTTTATTCAATTCTTGTTGACGTTTGCGCTGCAAAAAGGGAGGGATAGGGAACGTTTATTGGCAGTCAAAGACTGGTAGATTTACATTGTGGTTCTTAGGCCGTCATACAAGAGTAATCTATAAGAGGCAATGTTCCAGAGCATTTATTAAAAATTTGGTTCAACAAATAGAAATCTAGAATTTTTAAATTTATCACACGTACTTTCTTTTAATGAAAAAGTAAGAAAGTAACAAAGAAGCTAGGCTAAATGTTGAAATAATCAGCCTTATTTGCTATATCTATAGTCCTGATTAAAAATTTAATTTTGTGAAAATTGAGTGAACAAATAAAAAGAAAACAATTTCTATAAAACAAGACCTTGAGTTTGAATATTTAAACAGGACTGTGGATTTTACAAAGAAACGCTCACGCAACACTTCACCCTACAGCCTGGTATCGTTTTTTCGTGGAAGATAAAAAAAGTTCTTGTCGAGATCAAATTTTTGTGTAATTTTTTTTTAAGGTTATTGCATTTGAAAATATATTGTTGACTGAAATTGACTAAAGATCAAAATAAAAGACATTTTTAAATCTAAGTCACTTAAGATAACATTTTAAGTTACGGGGCATTTTCCAGAAAGTTTTCACACAAAAAAATTATAATCTGGCATAAGAACCTGTAAATTTCCCTTTTTACTCTGAATACAATTTGCTTATAGTTTTAATTACCCTAAACTCCAATAAAGTTTCATTTTCCTGTTTATAGATATCCTCGTGATATTTCATTTTCTTTTGGGCCTCCTTAACTTCTTCCTTTTTAATTTCGATTTGTTTAAGGGCCACACTTAACGCTCTCTCCAACTCGTGCCTATCCGCGCGAAGTTTGAAGGCCAATTCATACATGGTTCTCTCCAAACCTGTGGGACAGTGGGATTCGTCCAATCGTATTGCTGTCATATCGGTAGAATCGATGCTTTTTGTATCATCCTCATCTTCGGTGGACGATTCGTCCTCAGATGAGGACTCTGATGATTCTGAAATAATTAAAAAATGAGAAATGCACATAAATAAAGATTTTTGTTTGCATGTAAGGAGTCAAAACTAATGGTGATTTAATTTCTCAAACAAAATAGTCGTGTTCTTTTCAGGTTACTAAACAAGCATTTGTATGGAAGTTACTCGGTAAGCAAGCGAGTTGGCTGTTACTCGGTATCGAAACGACCTGACTAATTTTTTAACAAACAAAATATTATGACACACCCTGCTTGTAGATGTAACAAAATCAAAAACATATGTTTTTTGTCATTGATACAGAAAGAAAATGAAAAGAATAAAAGAAACAGAAAATAGAAAGAGCGCGATAAAACTATTTCCACTAATTACAATGATGCAAAAACGGTAAGTGAAAATGTTTATTGTTAAGATTTAGAGAAATTTCGATGTAGCTATATTATTTTAAGAGTAACTAAACGAAAATTGTAGTCCAGGAACGAGACGTTAATGCTGTTGGCTTGCTACAAAGCCAGTTACGACGAATTTGAATGTCCCCGGCGAAAAAGAAATGCCTACCAACATGTTTTAGAAGACATAATTTGTCAATAAAATGTTAACAAATCAAGAATCTACGAAACAACAAAATTCGTTTTCCACAATTTGCTTTGCCTTTTTTTGTTTGTAAACACATTTTTGTTGAGTTTATGCTACCATCTGATTCAAAATGTTGTTAAATGTTGCCCAAATACCATATTGCTAACTAACTAGGTAACTAAGATAGTTACCTCAAAAGAACACGGCTAATGTTACCTTCTACTAGTGCCACATTTTAAAAAAATTCCTCCGTCCTGTCAAAATGTCACGCTTTTTCTGCCAACAACCGAACATATTTAAGTGCAACACTTTAAGTAGAAAAAATACGAACTATTTGTAAACAAAGTTCCAACCTAAACAATAGCAACGTCGTTGTAGCTCCTATTTTAAATGCCCGCGTTTAATTTGATTTGTGTGTGTGTTAAAAATACAACAATGTAGGCAGCAGTTGTTTTAAGCCTAGTATTCACCTACAACGAAATTCTCGCTCCCATGAGAAATACATGAAGCAAAGCAAACGAAATATACTATCAGTAAATTCCGTTTAGCTATTTTTGTTTAGTAGTACTCAGCTGAAACGAAAAGGTGGCGGAATTTGCAACTGTTACAGGGATGATTACACTTATATTTCGGCTGAGATCAGGGTCGGACTGGTCGAACTTAACGAGGATTTTAATTATTATTTCTTCTGAATTTGTATATTTTCCCCGGCTTTCTGGACTCTTATTATGCCATCGAAAACAACAAGTTTTGTATTTGGAGATATAACGGTGCTCCAGTACTCGATGGACGCAAAATCGTATCTGCAAAATTATAGATCAGGGTCGGAGGCTTAGACAAAAATGGCCCAAAAACGGACCATTTTTTGCTCTTAAGTAACGTGTGGACGGTGAGTACATGAAGTTCGTCCTGGCCGAACTTTACGACGTTTTTGCTTGTTATTATTTTTCTTCTCCTGGCTTTCTAGACCCTTTTCATGCCATCGGAAACAAACAATTTTGTATTTGCAGATATTATGGTACCCTAGCAATTTTGACGATTCACTTCATTTATAAATGGCTTTCCTCGAGTGGTTCGAGATCTTAATACGGCATTCATCACATCTCTTGTTAGTGTTTCGGGAAAAAGATATGACGACTCTTTATCCTTAACAAGGAAATTTTATAGCAACTGTGCTAGTTTTCCTATAACAATTTACTAGGCATTTTTTACTTTCCTTTGCGAATACGATGATAATTTACGCTTATCTTATTAGGAACATTTGTCGAATTTCTTAAAATACACTTACAAGAAATTATTAATAGATTTAGTGGCATATGTACCGCCGGCGGTACACGCTATATTAAATATGTGCCTCGGCGGCTGCCCCACGATATGGCGGTAAAAACAACACACATAACAAAAATCTCTTCTCACAAATAAATTGTTCATCAAATTACTACTAAGTAAAGATTAACTTAGAATTTAATGGTATTTATTGACACTTTGAAAATATATTTTGACTTTTTATGGTGGCAGTTAGCTTGTTAAGAGCGAACAACAACTATCAGATAATTAGCGTGAAACGTGAGCTATAGCCCGTTTCTGTAACTTGTATCGATCGCAGTTACCGACTGAAATTACCGATTAAACGTCATTCTTAACATCACTATTTCTGTAAAAAAAAATGACGATTCATATTCCTTTTACTCATTCCAAATCGGAAATAAAACATTTGTTCCGATTCTACTCTAAAAGGAGTCGCTTAAAAAGTGTTTCTGTAAGAAAAGTGACTCAACTTGAAATCGGTAATTTTCTTACTGACTTTACCGATTGCTATAGTGGTGTTGCTATTATGAGGAAGCAAGTAATCATGTATAACTTTTTGAACCAAATACAATTTAATTGATGTTATTTTATGCAAATAAATATTTTATTAATAAAATATGTTTTAATTGTGTTACCGCGGCTTAATTGAGTTTGAAAATAGGTGGTTAAACATAAACATTTAAGATGGCAGTGTGTTGAAATTTAGGACAATTTATGGACCGGTTTCAACGACATCGGTATAGTAATGCAAAATACCAGAGTGCAAATGTTTGTTTACTTGCAATGTACATCACCAACTGTCAGCTTATTTAATTCCTCGTTTTTTATTTGTTTGCATATTTTTAACAAATAAGTGAGAAGGTAAGTAATAGTTATGTCGTTAAAATGTATATAAGTTATATTAAAAAACAGTAATTTAATACAAAATATTTGTACATGAAAACAGTGCAAATGAAAAGCTGCTTGTCATCTGTTTAAACTCTCACCGTTTCTTTCCGATTTGTGTTTCTTTCCATCACAGATCGAATTTTTACTGATTTCAAAGTACAGAAACAGCAATTATCACGAAATCGGCAACTTTCAATCTAGTCCGTGTGTCACGTTACATAAATCGATAACTTTCCGATTTATTTACAGAAACGAGCTACTGGAGTGTACAAAAACTTTATTCAAAAGAAAATATGTGAATTTGTGTTACAAATATTCATATAAATATCCAAAATGTGTTTCTTCCTCTAAAAAAATTTTTTAAAAAGAAAACTAAATTAAAACATTTGAAAAAAATTCACTACATGATACTGTTTTTCTTGAATAAAGTTTTCATTAGCTGCTGTACGATGACATTAGTGGTACACTGTAAATGGTCACCTTTTGTAAATAAATAACTTTTCTTTTGCGGGTCGCTGCAAAAACGCCACTAATAATTCCTCCTAAAGAATACCAAACTTTTCTCCACTGCAATCCAGGCGTTCAGAAGACATCTGGCAGCTCTTTCACAACGTTGCCACTACCAGCCGATAGATGGCAGCACTGAATACAAAAACTAAACACAACTCCGAACTAAATAGCCATGTCCATATCACATCTACCTACCGAACACAGCAGTATTCCCTTCGTTGTTTATAATTCTCATTTGTAATTTCCGAAAATGTTCAGTATATATACAACCTTCAACACTACAGCTGGCGGAAGTGTGTGTCTTCTGTTTGTGATGGCACGTAGCTGGACATTGATCGCTAGACCGTTATTAGTGTTTGCAGATCTGCTCAGTGGCATCCGTCACACTCTACTATTGTTCTCCCAACATAAATTTGCTTTGACAGATGTTTGGTGCTGAAATTCTAGTGCCGGTCTTCTGTTGCATCGACGACGGGTCGAGTACGCACAGTTATGCATTGTCCCGCCGGGTTTCTGGCGATGATGGTGGCCCACGCCACCATTTACCCACGATCTTGGCGGTATACAACTGCTGTGAGACCAGCATCGAATTTCCCAGTCTGTCGTTTTCAAAATTTCTTAGTTAAGTAACTTGTAGCTTAGCTTCGGATTTTCGTAAATTTGCAGTTCAGAACACTTCCATATCAGTGGCATTGCCGAGCAATTTGCCCATTTCTTTTGTTAAAATTCAGCGCGTTTGGTTTTTTGTTTACAACAATGGATGGCCGCCGCCGTGTTCGTGCTCGTGCGTTTATTACCTATTACCTACAGACAAATCAATAACAAATAAATAATTTTAATTTAAGTTAAAATAATTAACATTTTTGGGAAGTTATTCAAAAACCTTTAGCTCGGCTAATAAGTATACTTTTATCCTTAATGGCTCCCTCCCCACAGAAAATAGTCTCAAATCACAGCTTCGAGGCGACCAATGCATCATAATTTCAGCCAAAACGGGCTGTACCCTCCCAACTTTTGGAAGTTTCTTTCATCGTCAAAGTCGAAACGCTTTAGTCACTACCAGACGATAATTTGAAGATAGATTGAATTTTACAAGAACAATTTACTTTACAGTCGTCTTTAAATCATCCAGACTGCAATTGGAAGATTGTTCGTTGTTTACAACACCAACCGAAAATCACATGTGCTACTTTGGATATATTAAACAACATTATACACTTCAGCCAAAGTCGCAGTGACCGCGAAATAAAATTAGAATAAAAAGTAACTTCCAAGAAGGCACTAAGAAGTGACTCTTTGTAGTAACGCAGAAGTGGCTTCTGGAAGTTAACTCCAGGGGGTAAAACATCTCTATACGGAAGACACTTCTGCGATAAGAGATGATATCGCAGACGATGAGTTTTAACTTCCCAGTGTCACTTCTTAGTCACTTCCGCGATGGAATATGTTGGCAGGGTATATTCGTTTCGGCTGTATATTCGTATTGGTAGCGTTTGCTGTGTGTCATGTGGCCACGTCTTGTTGAAAGCAAATGTCGTCCATGTCATTTATCTTGAATTTTTGGAAACAATAATTCGTTGAGCACTGCGCGGTAACGCTCACCGTTAACTGTAACGGCGGCTCCTTGCTCATTTTCGACGAAAATGGCACCAGCCTAAGCACCGCACCAAACAGTGACTCCTTTTGGATGTATTGCCTTCTCAATAGTCACGTGTGAGTTCTCGAAGCCCCATATGCGGCAATTTTGCTAATTGACATAGCCACAGAGACGAAAATGAGCTTCATCTGAAAACACGACTTTTCGATAAAATTCTTCAACTCCTGCCAAACAATCTTTAGCCCATTGGGCGAATCGACAAAACTTCGGATGGCGTTCCATTACTAAATGACAAAGTTCAACCTTTCCAATAAAACCAGAAATTTGAACAAATTATAAGTACTTTTTTTTATCAAGTTTAAAATAGACCACCCTATATAAAAAGTCAGCAGTAGATCAGAAATATAAAAGTCCCATAAAATTGTCGAAGCATTAGACGTAGTCATAAATAAAGAGTCCAAAAAACGGGTTTTTTAGAAAACCGGCATTTCGGGTTTTTCCAAACGTGTGTTTTGGAAAAACTGGCTGTTGCGTTTTTTTAAAAGAATAAAACCAGCATTAACCGACACTCCAGTTTTAGCCTTTTGTCTAAGAATGGAAAATATTTTCCTAATCAGAATATAGAAGTTGTGCCCTTAAACGGGCTCTAAATTTACGTAGAATTTTAAAATAAGGTCATATTTGAATTGAATGTGAAAATTTCATTGTTTTTGGGACCCATACGGGGGTTGCTATATATATTTCTGACATTTCCATTGGAAAGTTTTTAGCATAAACGTACTCAGAACGTTTTGACGTACGACCATCATTTTTCTTGTTTACAGTGACTTGAAAAAATCAATTTGGCAAAAAAGTATAATTAACTCGTGAACATTTTCGTGCGATCATTTTTCACAACTTTCGACGTGGATTACCACGCCAATGGTGCATCGATAAACTTAAATTTTTGTATGGCGATGAAGCACCATCCTGTAGCACTGTGAAAAACTGGTTTAATGAATTTAATCGTGGACGACGCTCGCCCAATGACAAAGTTCGTGAAGGTCGTCCAAAAACGGCCGTTGTGCCAGAGAACATTGATGCCGTGCGTGAACTGATAATGCAAGATCGTCATGTGACATACCGTGAGATAGTGGTATCCTTGGGCATTTCTTCCACCAGCAGACATTCGATATTGCATGAACACCTGGCCTTAAAAAAGGTTTGTTCTCGTTGGATCCCGCACAATTTGACAATCGCTCAAAAAAAGGCTCGTGTCGATTGGCGCAAAGAAATTTTGAAAAAATACGATCGCGGTGCTTCAAAAGACGTTTAAAAGATCGTCACAGGTGACGAATCATGGATCTATGCGTATGAACACGAAACAAAACAGCAATCTACTATGTGGGTCTTCGAACACGAGCCAAATCCAACAAAAGTTGTTCGTGGAAGAAGCACTTCGAAGAAAATGTTCGCCTGTTTCTTCGGCAAAACTGGTCATGTGGCGACTGTTCCGCTTGAGCAACGTACGACGGTCAATTCTGAGTGGTACACCACAATTTGTTTGCCTGAAGTCTTCGAAGAAATTCGAAAAACGAACAAGAGAAGAGGAATTATTGTGCACCTGGCAATGCGAGCTCTCACACATCGGCTCAAACCAGCGCCTTTTTGACCGGCCAAAACGTCGAATTGATGGGACATCCGCCGTACAGCCCTGACTTGGCACCCAATGACTTCTTTTTATTCCCGCATATCAAGAAAAAAATGCGTCGTCAACGATTTTCGTTGCCAGATGATGTTGTTGAAGCGTTCAAAAACCATGTTTTGGAGGTGTCTCAATCGGAGTGGAAAAAATGCTTCGACAATTGGTTTGAGCGCATGCAAAAGTGTATAAATCATGCTGGAGAATACTTTGAAAAACAATAAACCATTTTTGATAAAATAAATATTCGCATTTTCATTATTAGGCCAGAAATATAAATAGCAACCCTCGTGTGACCATGTTTAAATGGGTCAGATTTTCGGACATAGGGTCCGCCACCCAAATTTAGCCAAATTGCAAATTAATTATTTATTTAGCTTCGTGAGAAAATTTTATAGTTATTTTAAAACCATATGTCCATGTACAAGGTGGCGCAAAATTAATGAAAAATTATAAATTTTTCATATGTATGCCAATGATATTTAACATTTGCAAACTAGACAGCTGCAGAATACAAACAGGCGCTATACTTGGAAGATCGTTGAATGATTGTGTCAATTTTTAATCAAAATTTGGTTGTTGATGTTGTAGCGGCAAATGTGTGCTGGGGTGACAGCTCTTGGCCAAAGACTCGCTCTTCTGGTCAATCCGGCCCATAGAACTGGCTGTCTTGCGATTGCCATTAAAATTCGGTCGGTGGTTTTGGCGCAGCCGATACAGATTTTTTTGAACGCAAAAGTTCAACATGATGCGAATAATTCGCATAAGAAAATGGCAACATTTGTTACAACCCACCTAGTTTTTACTTGTTATTATATGTAAGGCTTTAAAAAAGTAGGTCGGCGTCATAATCGGATAGCAAATGAGACTGACAAGGGAGCGTAGCCAGCGTTTGGAGGTGCTAGAATTGACCCGCCATTCATAAAGGGATTACCGAAAAATCGTATGCTTTATATATTTTGAAAGTAAAGCAAATTGTCTAATTTTTCTTGTCAATTATATGTTGTCTGTCCTTAGTATCTGTCCTTAGTTCACCTTTTCTCGGATTTCCCCATATGTGACAGCACATAGAGAAATGGACCTAAGGGTATAAAAAAATAAATTTTCATTTATTTTTCTTTTTTTGATGTGGACAACATCTGAGCATCGAATGAGACCGATCCCATGCCCCAAAAGTGTTCCCTCCCAGAGATATGCGCGTTTTATGAAAGTGAAGTCGACGATTCTAAGCGCAAAAAGAAAGGGACCTAATCTTTAAAATGACTCTCCTGAACAAAACTGGTTTTTAACCTTAGGTCCCTTTCTATTTTGCGTGTCACATATATCATTTGCTTAGTATATAAAAAAACAGTACTTACCATCTGCCGCTTTTGGAGGTTTTGGCGGACGCCATCTCTTCTTGAATATCCTCCGCAAAAATACAAAAAACTTATGTCCCTTTGTAGTGCTCATAAATTTAGACTGAATGTTAACCGTTTGTTCATTCAAACGATCGCACTTCTTTCGCAACTCATCAATTTGACGATTCAGCAAATTAATGGATGACTGAGCGGCATTTCGGGTCCTCATGGCTGCATCGGCATTGCTGAGCAGTTGATTTTCAATCTGTTCACTATCGCGCAATATGTAGAGTTCCTGATTAAGGGCAATCAAATAACTTTGCATGAATTCCGCTTCGAATTTCGTATGCAAACGGATGTCCTCCAATTCCCGGAGGTGTTCATCGAAAATGCCAATATGTTGATGCACCAAATTAATGACGCCATCCTGTTCCACCAACAAATCGTTCAACCATCGATAACGTATTTCAATTAACCACGGCGAGGGACCATCCTGGGGCGTGGCATAGTATTCTGCCTCCGATTGATGGGGCAACTGCTGAAGTTCGGTGATCAGATCGGAGCCAGCAGGAAAACATTCTACCTCCTTGATGTGTAAGGCCAAATATTTTTCCAATTCATGTAGCGCATCTTCGCCCAACACTTCTTTAACTTTAGGCGGCGGCGGTTTTGGCCTCAGATCATCTACAGTCTTCTCTAGATATAATATATCCGAAATATCAATGTTACAACCAGGAAGACAGCGTTCAATCAAATTCAACTCTGGCCATTCTTCGTCAACATTGAGAGGTGGTACATCCATTAGGTATCTACGATTCTTTTCGGGCAGATACTGGTGAATTTCCTCCAAACGTTTACGTTTCTCTTTGATAAGTTTATGGACCTCCTTTTTGGCATCCCTTAGCTGAAAGACTCTCTGGTTGAATTTCGAAATCAGTTCGTGCAGCTTCTCTCTGAGGTTTACGATTTCCTTGTATTTATAGGTTAATGTCTCATGGGGCTGGGGTTCGTACTGCGATCCGGTCTTAAGCTTATAGTCGCCAATATTTCTTTCGGCTTCTTGGATTTTTCGATCATCATCGGGATGATTCTTATTGGGGTCGGGTTTTTGTTTAACCATCTTCTCCCAAGTGAAAGAGCGCTCCACCTGATACAATTGCCTTGAACGATAACGCCTTAAGAGCCTCAACATTTTGCGACTAAAGCGAGGTAATATTGAAATGGGATCGCGTCCAAAGAAGAATGTTTCATCTGGTGGTTCGGGCATACTGTCGTCTTTGTCCTCGGCCATTGTCATATGCGTGCGTCTAAAGAATATAGAAATGTGATTAGAAAATTGTTAGACATATAGAAAAATGACATGTTATCGGTTGAAATCGTGACAGTTTTCTTACGTTACTACATTATCGGTAGATTCCACGAGTGTGTTTTGTCTGGAATGCAGCAGCATGAGTGTAAAATGTGGGAAATTAGTGGTGATTTTAAAAAATTGCTGAGTGTTTCCTTTTCTGTGCTTGTATTACTGTTCACTTACATTCTGTTTTGGGCTTCCAATCTTAAACGTTCCTCAATGTCGTTTTTTATTATCTCGAAATTGTCATCCAAACGTTCCAAACGAAATGAATATAATGCCACATTTGACCTTAAACAAAAAATAACTTTTAGTAAAATAAAAAAAAATGCGGGGTTTTGATTGCACAAAAAAAAGCTTTATTGTTTTTCAAAGTATTCTTAAGCATGGTTTTTACACTTTTGCATGCGCTCAAACCAATTGTCGAAGCACTTTTTCCACTTCGACTGAGACACCTCCAAAACATGGTTTTTGAACGCTTCAACAGCATCTTCTGGCGACGAAGTCAGGGCTGTGCGGCGGATGACCCATCAATTCGACGTCATGGTGCACATTGATTCGACTTCTCTTGTTCGTTTTTCGAATTTCTCCAAAGATTTCAAGCAAACAAATTGTGGTGTACCATTCAGAATTGACTTCCTACGTTGCTCAAGCGGAACAGTCGCCACATGACCAGTTTTTCTGAGGAAACAGGCGACCATTTGCTTCGAAGTGCTTCTTTCACGAAGACCCATACGGTCGATTGCTGTTTTGTTTCGGGCTCATACGCATAGATCCATGATTCGTCACCTGTGACGATCTTTTAAGCGTCTTGTGAAGCACCGCGATCGTATTTTTTCAAAATTTCTTTGCACCAATCGACGCGAGCATTTTTTAAGCGATTGTCAAATTGTGCGGGATCCAACGAGAACAAACCTTTTTTAAGGCCAGGTGTTCATGCAATATCGAATTTGAGCTGGTGGAAGAAATGCCCAAGGATGCCTCTATCTCACGTTATGTCACATGACGATCTTGGATTATCAGTTCACGCACGGCATCAATGTTCTCTGGCACAACGGCCGTTTTTGGACGACCTTCACGACCTTCGTCTTTGAGAGAGCGTCGGCCACGATTGAATTAATTAAACCAGTTTTTCACAGTGCTACAGGATGGTGCTTCACCGCCATACAAAAATTTAAGTTCATCGATGGACCATTGGCGTGGTAATCCACGTCGAAAGTTGTGAATAATGATCGCACGAAAATGTTCACGAGTTAATTCCATATTTTTGCTAAATTGATTTTTTCAAGTCACTGTAAACTACACAAATGATGGGCGTACGTCAAAACGTTCTGAGTACGTTTATGCTATAAAATGTCAAACTTTCCAATGGAAATGTCAGATGGCGCGAGGTAACACTTGTGTTGCCTAGGCCAGAAATACATATATGTATATAGCAACAGTCCTACAAGCATTTTTCGCATATAAAAAGCCTTGCAGTTCGTTGATTTTTTAGAAAATAACTTTCCATTTTTCTTACAACCTTCATTGTATGTTGGCGGACGGACGGCAGCGTTAAAGTTCTCGTTTGTTACAAGTATTGTTTGTTATCGTTATTTGGACTTTTTTTTGTGGGTGCAAAGCACTAACATCGAGCGTTTAAGTTGGACCACTCTATATGTGGCGCGCAAAATAGAAAGGGGCCTAAGGCTAAAAACCAGTTTTGTTCAGGTGAGCCATTTTAAAGATTAGGTCCCTTTCTATTTGCGCTTAGAATCGTCGACTTCACTATCATAAAACGCGCTATATCTGGAAGGGAACACTTTTGGGGCATGGGATCGGTCTCATTCGATGCTCAGATGTTGTCCACATCAAAAAAATGTGAAAAGTTGATGAAAAGTTTTGTCCAGGAGAGCCATTTTAAAGATTAAGTCCCTTTCTTTTTGCGCTTGGAATCGTCGACTTCTTTCATAAAACGCGCATATCTCTAGGAGATGTTGTCCACATCAAAAAATTAAAATTGATTTTTTTACCCTTAGGTCCCTTTTTCTATGCGCTGTCACATATATCGATTTTTACTTTGTGAAATTTAATTTTAGAAATAAGAACTGAAATTGAAGGAGTAAACTTACTTAAAACCAGTAAGGAAAGTCGTAAGTCGAGCGAGACCGATTACCAAGCTTAATGCTACAAACCAAATTACATTTAAATTTGATAAAAATTTGTCGCTGTTAAACATAAAATGGGGTGGAACATTTGTATGGAGTCTATTTTAAGATTGGAAATGATCTAATCTTTTTTAGCGATGTTCATCCTATGACTAAACCAAATTGCGTTGAAATCTAATAAAACTAACAGTTGCGAGGTCGGTTAGACCCATCAGATGCTACATTTCTTTGGGGGCTACATCAAAATATGGACCAATCCGGTCCAATTTCAGCAATGTTTATGCTGTATGCAAACTAACGCCACAAAATTTCAATTTAATCTTACGAAAATTGCCGCTGTTGGATCGGTTAGACACCAAATCAAGAGGCAGTGAATATGACAATATCAGAACTTGGACCGAAATTTCCAAATTTCAATACCAGCCGTCCAAAATAGCCTAGGAAGTCTCATAAAGATTGGTTTATATTTGCCGCCTAGACTTTGACTACAATAATGGATGGACAGACGGGCGGACGTACAAGTCTAAATCGATCGGTATAATTTTTAATGGGTCTATCAAATTTTTTCTGGGCCTTACAAACATCAACCTTAATATGTTTTCAACTTCTTCATAAGTTTTCTCTTCTATTTATTCAAAATATTTTTTTTCTATTTCCACAAATCAATAAAACCTTTTCGTATTTAAACATAAAACGCCGAATATTGTTAAAGGGCGACTAATCAAACTCTGATTCCAGAAAGTTACAATATATTATATGAAATTTTGTTAATTATATAAGTATGTTCGTTAACTATATATATTTCTGGTTGCTATATATATTTCTGGCCTAGGCACTAAGTGTTGCCTGGCTCCATCTGACATTTCCATTGAAAAGTTTGACATTTTTTTTTAGCATAAACGTACTCAGAACGTTTTGACGTACGACCATCATTTGTGTTGTTTACAGTGGCTTGAAAAAATCAATTTTGCAAAAAAGTGGAATTAACTCGTGAACATTTTCGTGCGATCATTTTTAACGTTTTTCACGACGTGATTATTACGACAAAAGTGCATCAAAGAAGCACCATCCTATAGCACTGTGAGAAACTGGTTTAATGAATTCAATCATGGCCGAGGCTCGCTCAAAGGCGATGGTCGTGAAGGTTGTCCAAAAACGGCCGTTGTGCCAGAGAAGATTGATGCCGTGCGTGAACTGATAATGCAAGATCGTCATGTGACATACCGTAAGATAGAGGCATCCTTGGACATTTCTTCCGCCAGCATACATTCGATATTGCATGAACACCTGGCCGTAAAAAGGTTTGTTCTCGTTGGATCCCGCACATTTTGACAATCGCTCAAAAAAGGCTTGTGTCGATTGGTGCAAAGATATTTTGAAAAAATAAGATCGCGGTGCTTCAAAAGACGTTTATAAGATCGTCACAGGTGACGAATCATGGATCTATGCGTATGAGCCCGATACAAAACAGCAATCGACCGATTGGGTCTTCGAAGACGAGCCAAATCCAACGAAAGTTGTTAGTGAAAGAAGCACTTCGAAGCAAATGGTCGACTGTTTCTTCGGCAAAACTGGGTATGTGGCGACTGTCTCGCTTAAGCGACGTAGGAGGTCAATTCTGAGTGCTACACCACAATTAGTTTGCCTGAAGTCTTCAGATTTTGCCAAAAAATATTTTTTTTTTTTTTAAAACATATAAATCCCAAACGGAAAAACGTGTAGAGTCATAACTTTCACGTAAAGTCACATAACCTATAAACAAAATGCGACATAGATCATAGAAATCGATTAACGCGTTCTGCTTTTATTTACAATTAAGTGAAGTTACTTCAAAAAAAAAAAATTTTTTTTGGCAAAATTTTCTTCATAAATTTATTTCTAATTGCAAAAATGTTGATTTGGTAGAGAAACAGTATATAAATGGATTAAAGAAAATGTAATTATTAATTGTTCTCAATTTATTTCAGCAAAATCGAACTAGTCGTTCTCGAGTTATGTCAAACTACGTTTTTGCCAACATTTTACAACTAAGCGAAAAAACATCAAGATAAGGAAAAAATGTAAAAGGTCATAAAAAAAACTGGCACATACGAACGCAAAACCCTTTGAGGGTTTTAATATACTGACCTAGTACCATCACCCTGACTTGGAATTTCTCACCCCCCAGACAATAACCCCAAAAATGTTCCACAGTGTAATTGGTTTGAGCGCATGCAAAAGTGTATAAATCATGCTGGAGAATACTTTGAAAAACAATAAAACCATTTTTGATGATAAATATTCGCATGTTCATTATTAGGCCAGAAATATATATCGCAACCCTCGTACTATAGATTTTTTAGGCTTAATAGTATTTTCAAAATTTGTCAGAATTCCGGTTAAAATTTCCGGAAACGTATATTCAGACAATCAGCAGACAATAGGGGTACTTAAATAAAGAACATTTTGCTACTAACCCAAATATAAAAGTTTTAGAAGTTTTGGCTGAGATTAGATTAGGGTGGGACACATGGACCGAGTGAGCCCAACAAAAAGAACCCCTTCTTTGTGTGCTTAAGTAGCGTAGTGACGTTGAAGGGTATATAAGGTTCGTCCAGGACGAACTTACCAACAATTTTACTTCTTTCACCTGAACTTACCCTATACTGGATATTTTAATTGGTATATGATCCAATTTCTTTATGAAATAGTCATGCAATTTTCGTTTTCCAACTTGTGCCACCTCCAGATCGTAGGCCAAGTCTTCGCGCACATCATCCAATTCCGCTTGCAGTTCATTTCGAATCTGATTTGTTATACGCTCATCCAAGAGTAAATCACGATGTCCAATACGTATATTCTCACCGATGTCCAAATTTTGTCTGAGCAGATCATTGAACTTCTGCTGGAGAATGGAAATATCATGCAAAACCTTGCGATCATGAGCTGCTCCAGACTCTTCCTGTCGCTTTATTTCATCGTAGATTTTCTGCTGTTCCAATGATGGATGTTCGGGGTCAACAATATCGTTCGCAGGTATGATTTTACGTGGCATTAGGAGTAAGGATTTCTTTTGCACTTCAATCTGGGGTCCCAGCCAATGGTAGACGAATACATTGCCGTCATAGCCGATGCTAAAGAGATATTTGCCATCGTGACTTAGAATTAGCCGTGGTATGTTGCCGTTAAGGGGATCATGCATTGACACCACACGATAGTTGCGCAGATCGGTAAAGTCATCAGCGTTAGTTCGCTGGATGCGAAGTTTGCCATTGTTGAGGCCGAACAGAAGGTAATCCTCACTGAAACGAATAGGATAGAGAAAGTGATGGCTGTTGGAGTATTTTAAAACGGGTTCCATACTGCTTGTTACTTACATATCCAAAAACGAGTGTATTTCCATATCATCTGCATCCTTTATGATCGACGATCGTACGGGTTTTGTATCTCCTATGGCCAACTCATAAATGTAGCCAGCATCGTAACCGCCCATAGACACCCATATGGTTTGGCGTGGAGTGGAACGCAGCCATAATACGGGATTGGGCAGAGCGGGAATGTACAAGGGTTCCTCCTCTTCTTCCGGTTCAGAATCAGCTAGGTTTTTATGTTAACAGGTGTTTATGGTAACACTTAAAAAGGTAAGAGAATGAAAACCTTACCCAAAGCCGCTTCCATGTCGATCTGCAAGCCCGGATTGACAGCTTTTAACTCCTCAATCTCATTCATCTTACGCTGTTTCTTTTTCTCTTTACGTCGTTTGATTTCTTCCCTGCGCAACTGCCTTCGTATCATGCTCTTGACTGAAGCAAATCTCGTACTTTTTATGGCATTAGTTTCCGTCAAATTATAACTGAAGAAAGTCTGCTCCTCGGGCACCTCTAAAGGCAATTGGTACTCATAGACCTCGCCGCTTTTGCAGCCAATGAGGATGGTATGTTTGGCATCCTTCCAATAGAAGCAATTGGGTATAGCACTGAATTGAACGAAACCAACAGGATGCAGAAATATGTAAGCGTCCTTTTTCTCCGTCAAGCTGTATATGAAAATGGTGCGATCTGCACTGCCTGTAAGTAACAAAGTATTCAATGGATTTATGGTCATACGAGTAACTGCAGCGGTATGGGCTTTCACAGGCCGTATGAGATAGATGTTGGGTTTCAGAGGTTGTGTTAAATCCAAGTAGATTTGGCGTAGAACTCCATCTTCAAAACTCGCCACCAATTCCATGCAGGAATCAGATACTTGAGGACTAAACCACAAAAGATCAGTGCCCACAGAGTCGTAAAGTTTTTCCAAGATGACCTTTTGATTTTCATAGTCGTACACTAAAATGCGTCCATCTTGGCCCAGGGTCATCAGGTGGGGCGACACGGGACTGGTCTGAGCAGCTATGACCCGGCCGCCATGACAGGAGTAAAGTTTGTAGGAATCCTTAGGTATATCTCGGGTGTTTAGTTCACAATACCAAATACCGCCACCACCATCCTGGAAAAAGAAAAATTCTTTATTTTATTCCATGCTTTACATTCACAACTTACCAACACATAATACTCAAAGTCTTCCTGATCGAACAACTTTATCTTCTGGATCATTCGTATTTCACAATTGGCTATATAAAACTCGAAAATCGGTTCCAATTCCACAAAACGATCGTCATCTGGTGGATCAGCTAAGTCGACCGTTTCCCAAAACCATATACGAATGTATCCATCCATACCCACTGTTGTCACTTCGCCATTTTCCATACTTATCCTGACAATGGGTTTACTATGACAGGGTCGGCGACCCTTGCGGCAGATCTCAAACTTAATCAAACCCGCCTCCCAAAGCAGCATGTTACCCCACTCACAGCCCGAGATGACATTCTCATCAGCCAGCATATAGACGGCGTAAATGTCGCTAAAGTCAGTCTTGCCGAAACGACCCAGATCACCCTGCAACTTGAGACCAGTGAATGTGTTGGCCATTTTCCAAAACTTTATGTGACTTAGGCCACAGGATACTAAAAGTTTTGAATTGAATTGTGAGAAATGTACATGCAACACATCGTTTTGAAAGGCTTTCGAGCGTAAAACTATTTCAGCCCGTTCCCATCTCCAGATGGTCAACATATAATCAGGATAACCGGCCTGCGATGCAAATAGCTCACCCGTGTAATTAAAAGAACCGCAAGTAAATTTTTGTATAGCAGCACCTTCTAGTTTGACACGAGCCTGCACATGGGGATAATCATAAATAAACACAGTAGGCCTAAGGCCATTCTCGCCAATAGCCAAAAGACCCGGATAATCAGGATTATAGTTTTTCTGTATATTAAAGAATTATTTAAATAGTTCCCTCCTCAACGGGCTCTGATTGTTTGCAAAACTCACCGTTATGAAACCTATGCCGCATCCAAACACGGACTCTCGAAAGGTGACCTCTTTTCGTGATATACAAAAGTAGTGTATGTAAGTTCCGGAAGCAAAGACCAATGTGGCCTCATCGATTAGGACCATATTATACAGGCGCTTGCAGTCATAGCCAAATGAGTGTCTGAAGAGAAAAACGAAAATCAGTTCAATAATTCTTTAAATCGCATAAACTCACTTCAATTTAACGACATCTTCAGCATCAAATGTTGGCATATATTCCTGTTCTTCGCCAGATTCTTCGCATTGATTTTCTAAATCTCTTGATTCTTCGGCCATTTTTTTATTTAAAATATTAAAATTCGAAGCCTTTTTTTACAAAGAAACTTTGTTGATTTTTATGTATGTAAGTGTGTTTCGTATCCCGGGTGAAGTTTGTGATTGTTATTTACGAACTTGCTTGGTTGGGCACTTGTTGATTGGAAGTTTCCGTTGCCTAGGTAACATGTAACGTCTGCATATCGCCCATGCCAAAAGGACAGTTGCAACCCATAAAATGCATTTTTGAGTAAAATTTCGTTTCATCCAATGCAAAACTCAGTACTAATCAGTAAGAAAAGTCGTAAATCGGGGGAGATCGACTACATGATACCCTCACCACATGCTTTAAAATCCATAGTTATAATATAGGATGAAGAGTTCGGTTTGTAAAAACCGGCGATTCAGTTTCTTGGAACAGAAAAAACCGACGGTTTCGTACAACTTTTAATTTTCCGGTTTGCAAATAGTCCAGGTTTTTTCTGTATAATAACCAGTCTTTCAAATTCTCCCCAAGAGCAAAGCACTTTGCGGTTAAGTTCAATTCGCGCCCAATAGGAATTGAGGCGGCTGCACCATCCAGATCTCAGCTGAGCTAGAACAACGCGCGTCTGCCGAGGTAGCGTCATCTCCTCTGGCGAAATCTCTGGGGGATGTTCCCCTAGCACAACATTCACGCTATAAGGCCCATTTAGTCTCGACGGTTGACGGTAGATTCTGCAACCTGCAGAAGTCTACCGTCGTCAACCGTCAAACTGTAGTTATCTCCCTCTAACACATGCAAAATGCAACCCTCAACGGAAATAGCTGATTGCCTACCGTCAACCGTCCACCGTCAACCGTCCACCGTCAACCGTCGAGACTAAATGGGCCTATAGCTGGATACTGCAACTGAGACCTAATCAGCGTAAATGTCGTTCAGACCTGCCTGGTAGTTTCGATGATCTAATGGTTCTCTCTTGTATCGCTGGTTATCTCTCTCTAGATCATGAAGATCGTACCTGATCAGACTGGGCGGAGGCTTTCTCTCCAAGAGCTGGTGGTTGGGATGACTACTGCAAAGACACCCAAGCAGATACTGTTTAGAAAATAAAGGTCCAATTTGTCTTGACGGTTGATTCTGCAACCTGCAGAAGTCTACCGTCGTCAACCGTCAAACTGTAGTTATCTCCCTCTAACACATGCAAAATGCAACCACCAACTGAAATAGCTGATTGCCTACCGTCAACCGTCAAGACTAAACGGACCTTAAGAAGTTCTGTCTGTACACGGTAAGAACATTCGTCTCGTCATGTAAATTGTCCTCAGAAGACATAAGATAGCCTGTTAATGTTTTCAGTGCGGCAATCTGGCAAGTCTGATTTTTTTTAACTCTACGTCGTACTCACATTAGTCGACCACACCGGCGCTGTGCAGTTCGCTACAGACCTACAAGAGGTCAACAAGGTTTCTTTGTCGGCTCCCCAAGTACTGTCGGCAAGTGACATGAGGACCTTGATCCTAATTTTAAGCTTATCGCAGATAGCTGTAGTATGTGCAGAGGATCGTCCAATGTGATCCCAAGGATTTTGAGGTAGTTGGTAGTAGGGATGTTGACGTCATCGACTTTCACATTGAGTGACAACCGCAACTCTGCGGTCCATGCAGTAAACAGTGTGGCTCATGATTTTGAGGCGAATATTTTCGTATTCCTCGCAGTGAGTTAACAGTTTATTTTCTCGCATATGTCATCTTCTTTAGGCCCTGACTCCAGAATTGTGCAATTTTCATTATACGATAAAATTTTAACGCCGTCTGGTGGTGCAGGAATTTTAGAGAGGAAGAGGTTAAACAGAGCAGGAGATACCACTCTACTCTGGGGACCTCCTTTTATAACTCTACGGGGCCAGTCATATGTAAAATATGGGCCAGTCATATTTTACATATGACTGGCGCCCACACATATAGTTCACAACCAAACGTTTCAAACTAGGAGAAAGGGACGGAGTGGCATAATTGACCATGTCGAAGGCTTTTGTAAGGTCAAGAGTTACCAGGACCGTCCCCCGTTGGGCTTGTTTTGGTTACGGCCGCGACTTATACGTGTGGTGATGGCGTGTAAAGCAGTTGTTGTGCTGTGCTGCTTGCGGAACCCATGCTGATGATCAGCACAAGAAAGGTGTTCGATCTGGCTGGGGAGGAGCTGTGTCTCAAGCGGCTTTGGAACTGGGGAAAGCAATGAGATCGGCCTGTACGTTTCCCCTTTGCTTGCGTCTTTGCCTGTCTTCAGTTGCGGTACTACTTTGCACATTTTCCAGGCATCGGGAACTAAGTGAATGGCTAACGACAGATTAAGCACTTGATTCACGTACTCTACTCCCGGGTTATAAAGTGCTTCAACAGCAGTATTACGATGCCGTCCGGACCCAGAGGCTTTGATGATTTTGCGCTGCGGCTGACATGAGCAACTTCGCTAACGGTAAATTGTGTTGGTGCCTCTTTTACTCAGAGAGAGAGAGAGAGTATACGACGCAATACTCTCCTTTTCGCCTTATCACTCTCTGGGTGCTTAAAAAAGGCGGTTAAAATAACACCCGCACCGCTTCGTATCTGCCACCGAACGTGACGGCTGTTCGTTCATCCTTACTTCTAGGGTTAGAGAGCGATTTGACCGTTGTCTAAAACTTACCAATTCCGGAAAGTTGCACTATTTTGTGGAGCTGAGATCCGTAATTCTAGGGTCAGTAGGGTTGGAGCGACGAATAACATCACGTTTGTCTGCGAGTCCCGCTGCCTCTGCTAGGAAATTTGGTCGTACTTCGGGTATTCGACCAGCAGGGATATGGCGAGCGGCTGCTGCGTTGATGATGTCCCGAAACTTTTTCTCGGCTACCCAAACATCCAACGAAATGGATGTGGTTGGTGGCTTTTCTGAAGACATTTCAATCCGGCTTTTTGTGATTGAGATACTTACGGCGTTCAGAGGTTATAAAGTCGGATGGTCTGTTTATGGACAGAATTGTGGGAACAGGGTCGATCCTAATGAGATGACGGGTTGCCAGGTGTCAGGACAGACGATGCCATAGTTATGTTTGGCCATCTACGGCAATCACCCATACGTCGCGTGGGGGCGTCCTCATTCACTGTGCAGAATGCTGAGCTATGCCCCTCTGGTCGTTGCCTAGAAGAAAATGCCACAGTTCGTGGTGAGCATTGAAGTCTCCTAGGACTAAGCGGTTTTTTCATTGTTACAGTTGGCTGAAGTCGGCGGGATCTATACGTTGTACAGCTCGATCTTGGCAGTTCCAGACTTGACTGATACATTCCATGTAAGGCGAATTAGGTCTGTACTGCACAGAAGGGTGTAATAGGAAAGCAAGTCCCCCACCTCCACTTCTGGTGCGATCCTTACGTAGCACGTTTTATCCGTCACAACTGTTTAGGCTGCAGGGGGCATTCAGCTTGGATCGCAGCGACCATAATGTTTCTTCGACTCATAAATTCTATTACCTCACTGATTTTGTTGCGTAGGCCATTGCAATTAAATTGCAAAATTGATGCATTGTCAGGTGTAGCAACAGCCATGTGGTGTAATAAATTGTATATGTGACGCGCAAAATAGAAATGGACCTAAGGGTAAAAACCAATTTTGTTCAGGAGAGCCATTTTAAAGATTTAAATACGTGTATCTTTGGTGTACCATTACTTTCATAAAACGCGCATATCTCTGGGAGGGAACACTTTTGGGGACAATTTTTTTACCCTTAGGTCCCTTTCTCTATGCGCTTCACATGTGTTAATGCTGTTGCAAGTTAATGGAAAGCGATATCGGTTTATAATGGAAAATAGTTTACGTCCTGCTCTTGAAAACAGACCTGAGATGTGGTTTTAGTGCCGAGACACAATGGCACTTTTAAATCAAACTTTTGGAGAGCAAATAATTTCCAGAAATTCGGAAATTATTTGGCCAGCGCGATTGTTAAATTTGTCAGCACCCGACTGTTTTCTTTGGGGTTATTTGAAGGAGAACCATTAGTCCGAATAAGCTGGAACAAATTGAAAAAAATTAAAAATTACAATTCTTTTAATTTGTTCATACAACGTTTCGCTACATAAGCAACAGTTTCGTATTTTTGGTTTTTTTAAGTTTTGCAAAGAATTGTGTGCATATCTCGAGCGAATTTTTGAAATTTATACCTTCACTTAATTGTACATAAAAGCGAAAGGCGTAAATCGATTTTCATGATCTATGTCTCATTTTGTTCATAGGTTATATGACTTTACGTGGGAATAGGACTTAACACTTTTTACCGTTTTGTATTTTTTTAGACAAAAAATATTTTTTTCTTCATACATTTTTTTATAACTGCGAAACTAACTGTTGCTTATGCAGCGCAACGTTGTATGAACATTAAAGGAATTGTAATTTTTAATTTTTTTAACTTTGTTTCAGCTTATTCTCGAGTTATAACAAACAAAAGAGCCTAAAACGTGACAAATTCCCCTACGATACTTACTAACTTTAAATTAATTATTAAATTATTATTTGACGTGACGAATGATGCAGAAGTTCTTCTTTTTTGGGGCTACTTTCACAAACAATTAGCAGAATTGAGTCCCGAAAGCATGTGTTGAACTGTGTTATTAACGGGACCTACTGCTTAATTCCATTTCCGAACTGCTAACACATTTTCATAGAGTAGATTTTGCATGGCTTCGAGATTAATCTCTTAAGCCTGCTACTAAGTTCGTTTATGTAAAAAACAATACTGAGTTTTAGAATCTGACAGCAGTAATTAATTGTTATCAAGTGTTCAATATCAAAATTATTTATTCGTACAATACACAGTAAAATAAAACAGTTAAATTTAACAAAGGATATCTTTAAAGGCTTCATCATCATCATCCTGGAAGAAATCTTCAATATTTTCGATTTCTTTACTTATATCTAAATTTTCCGTTTGCTTCGTGGAATCAGGCTTTGTACTTGTATCTTTAAGGAGAGAAGAGGGACTAACACTCTTATGGCAATTTGGAAGTTTGGTGGGCGAGAAATAGTTATCAATTTTATTAGACTAAAAAGAAAGAAATAAACAAAATACATAATAATTATCGGTCTATCTTTGTATTCTTAGCTCATTAACAATACACACCGTTGTTGGCGCTGCCGTATGCGTAGCATCCTGGAGGTTTTCACAGAAGATACCAGCTTTATTGAGAACATCCTGTTTGGCTTTGAGCATGTTCCAGATATGATCGTCAGCTGTTTTGGTGGCCATCAAATAGCGACATGTTACTGGATTTTGTTGACCAATGCGATGGGCTCGACTTTCGGCCTGGGCTAAGGTCTAAAAAAGAGGTGTACAAAGTATTTTTATACATTTTGTACTGTAATATCTTCCTGCAAGCCAGAAGCAATAACAAATTTAATAAAAAAATACATATTTTACATAAATTTCCAACGGTTTTTAGAGGAGCCACAAGCAACACAAGTTATGTAAAAATATTATTTAGCCTCGATAACTATTGAATATATATGAGGCTAAATACTGAAATGTTGTTACTTGTCATATTTTTTTTAAGTGGAATAGGCTAAACTGTTTACTCATCATGTTTACCATCCTTATGTTTCCGATTTATATAGTCCACAAAAGTTATATATTTTTTTTGATTACCCATACTTACACTAGGATTCCATGTAAGCTCCGCAAAAATGATTAGTTCAGCGGCGGTTAATGTTATACCTGAATTGCAGGCTCCCAAGGATAACACTGCAACTTTACACGATGGTTTCTTTTGGAATTTGTCTATGAACTCTCCTCGATCTTCTTTTTTTGTATTGCCGTCTATTCGCACGTACTTCACTTTGAGTTTCGTCAGACATCCACTAATGGCGTCCATCATAGTGCGGTGATGAGCAAAGACAATGAATTTCTTTGGTTCCTTTACTAATTGTTTCAGATAAGCGCTAAAATAAACACAAAGCTTAATTAATCTGTAACCAAATATTTGTGATAAGATTAAAAAATTAAAAAATTAAGTTAAACTAGATCTGAGTTTTGGCTGACATTTTATAAAATCAGACTAAAATTGCAAAATTTAGAACTCCTTCACAAACGTAGTTTTTGGTTCTTCTAGGTATATCAACGGGGAAAGCACATTGTTCATTGAGGTTTTTGGAGAACGAATGAATACGGATAATATCTAAAAGAAACTGTTACTGACAAAAATATAGAGTCACTTGATGTTATTTTTAAAGAAGAGAAAAGAGTAAGTATTTTTTTTACAATCAAATGTTTGTTATTTCATTTCATATTATTTTATAGTTAATTTTATATATCCGTGTTATATAGCTGGTTTTCCTATAGGAACATAACAATTTCGTATCTTTATGCCAACGAACCCTCAAACATTTTTAATGATCTTTCAGTGTCAAAATGTTAGTCGAAGTCAACATTTTCATCATGGTAAAGTTCACTTACGAGTAACTTTTGGAAATCAATAAAAATTACTACCGAAAAATCATGTTAGCGATGAAGAGCTCATTTCTGGCTGAGTGGTTTTATCAATAAACAAAATATGCGTTAATGGAAAGCAACATGTGCTTCAAGAGATACAATTGCATCCGTAAAATATTACTGTGTGGTGTTGTTTTCATGCCGGAGGTGTGATTGGGCCGTATTTTTTTGTCGATGAAAACAATCGTCATGTTATCGTCAATGGAGAGCGCTTTCATGCCATGTTAGAAAATTATTTTTGGCCAGAATTGGATGAGCTTGACATCGCCCATATGTGGTTTCAACAAGACGGTGCCACTAGCCACACAGCACGCGTTACAATCGATTTACTGAAAGGCAAATTCGGTGAACGTGTTATCTCGAGAAATGGTCCGGTGGAATGGCCACCTCTTTCATGCCATTGAACGCCATTAGTTTATTTTTATGGGGCCACATTAAATCATTGGTCTATGCCAACAAGCCAACAACTTTAGATAAGCTCAGAGACAACATCCAATTGCACATACAAAGCACTTTCCGCATTCTTATTCTTGTAAATTATAGTTGGGTATAAATGAAATTTGACATTTCTTATTTAAGTAACGTCTTAAATTGTAAAGCGTCGCAGATTTTAATTTAAAAAACTCTCCCCACTCACAATAATGCCAACCAACTAATTTTTAGGAGAGCATTACAGTTTTGTTTGAAATTTTCAAAATGGAAATTACGCAACAAAATCTAAAACTTTCTCTGGGGATGAATGAATCCTTTGGGAAATAAAACGAATCAACCCAGGATCCTAAAAATTTGCATGATGATGTCTTATGGTCGTAAACTGTTAGGGATTGTAAATGGGCGAAAACGGCACAGGGCGAAAAAGTTTCATCTTCAGGGTCTAAAGGTTCCTTGGTAATTAGTACACCTTTTTAGGTATTTGCTTAACAAATTATTTTTTTGTCGATGGATAATGTATAACTAGGTACATTTTACCTCAAAAAAGGCCATAGTTTCAAAGCTTGGAAGACGTAGACGCTTTAAATGTCCTACAAACAACAGTGGCCATTGGGCTCTGCGGGCATAGGGGCCCTTACAAAGTCCCGTAATGTTCGGGGATATGTGTGGATACCCAGAAACAGTTACATCTTCTGACAAATTCAAATATGCACCCTTACTAAAAATGTGTACCAATTTGCGGTCTCCAATTTAGCCGATTCGTGAACGATTGAGCCCAAAACTGTCAATGTCTCAATGTTGCTTACTGTATATACATATCGTTCTTGTTTAACACAAGGATATTCGCTCAAAATGTTCAGAATATTACTTTTTGTAAGAAATTGTACACAGTGGCTCTATCCGCTGTAAAAGTCTTACATCGATATCTCCACATTTCCATTTAAAATTTGCAAGACACTCAACGATTTCTAGACATAAGCAGTTAATTCACATTTATTTACCTCTCCTGAACATTTTAAAATTTGTAGATTTTACGCTTTATCTGAACAAATGCGATATAACAATTGGATAAATAAAGATCGGCTGAGCTGAAGCATCGTGGATAACGGTCCAATATAAAATTTTTGTTAAGAGGGTTTCTTTGCATACAATCGTCTGAATCGTCATATCGGTATCAGTTTACGAGATATAGCCTTCAAGGTTCAGGGCTGCATGGGCAAGGCCACGCCCTTGCTTTTACACAATATACCACAAAATACAACGCTACATAAAAACGCTAATATTTGATTAAAATCTGTTAAAAATTCCTAACGATCAGTTGTTGTAACAAATGTATGTTTCGTGTTGTAAGTCCTTTTTTGCTAATAGGGGATCTGCATCGACATCCAGGCGTCCAAAGACACCTGGGGGTCAGCTGAGTTGGCTTAGCCGGACAATTGAAGAAGTGCAGCACGTCACGTTGTCCCAGAAAGCAGGGCAATTCGCGCCCAATACGAATAGAGGCGGCTGCACCATAGATATCTCAGCTGAAATAGAACGACACACGTCTGTCGAATTTCTCCTCTGATGAAATCTCTGGGAGGATGGTCCCCAAGCGGTTCATTTATGCTATTGCCGGAAACGGCAGCCGTGACTTTATCAGCGTGAATGTCTTTCAGACCTGCCTGATAGTTTAGATGATCTGAAAGGCTATCTCTTGTACCACTGGACCTCTCACTAGATCATTAGGAACGCCCCTTATCTGCCTGGGCTGAGGCATCTAGTCAATAAGATGGTGGTTGGAATGACTTTTGCGAAGACATCCAAGAAAATACTGCTTAAACTACAAGAAATTGTGTCTGAACACGGTAAGCACCTCCGTCTCCTAATGTAGATGATCCCCTGAAGTCATAACTGAGAACCTTATTCCTACAGACAATTCCTGTAATAAATTTATGGACCACAATGCTGAAACGATAAATAGCTCTAGTAAAAATATCAAGTCCAAGATGACTTGAGAAATCTTGGTGTAATCCACTTTACAACAGTTTCAGAAGAATACGTGTAGCCTCATAAGTAGGTAATGAATTCTTGTATCAATTACCGTCGTCAATAGACTCATAAGTAAGTAATGAATTCTTGTATCAATTACTATCGTCAATAGACTCATAAGTTAGTAAAATATAAACACATTTGTACAACCAACATTACATTTGACGCATGGCATGAAATTTGATTTTGTAGAGACGTTATATAGCGATCTAAAACGAATAGTTTTGCCACAAACCTCTAACTATAGATCTATTAATAGTGATTTGTGATCTGCTTTACTTATTGATCATTAAATATGTAGGAATATTCTCCTTTACAACTGAATAACAGACTAAAGCACTATTCAATTCTAAGTTATATAGCTGCCCTATATTACTTCTTGATTTCAAAACATCAATTCCAACTTACCATACAGCTTTCGCTTTGACCTCAGCTGTTTGTGCATAAAAGCGTAAAAGTATTTGCTCCCTTTCATGACCCTTGCTGATTTGCAATGTTTGGGCAAAGGTGTTCAACGATTCCTTGACTTCATCACTTGGCCAAACTAAAGCTGGATCTAGCACAACAGTTTCCCTAAGAAGGCGTTCATTAAATCGTTAAAAGGTTTATCATTTCATTTAATGTGCTTACCTATATTTCTCTGCCAAGTCACTTAAAACTTCAGATTTCGTTCGGCGTATCATATACTTTAGCCTTAGAACAACATTTAACTCCTTCAGATTTGACTGACCGTTGGCATCCCAACCAAAGTTAGTCTGCTTACCATCACAATAACGAGTAGCTAAAGATGGAACACCATAAATATTGAAATCAAAGATCCACTGGCGTTGACAACTTACTAAAATCGAAAAAGCTCATAAACTTTTTATCAACCATCTGCAGCTGGCTAAATAATTCCACAGGTCTAGACAGAGCTGGTGTGCCAGATAACAGAATGACTCGTTTCGCTTGTTGACACAAACGATCTGCTACAATTGTGCATTTGGCTTTTGAATTTTTTAAACTGTGAGATTCATCGAAAATTAAGAAACCAAATTTACAGTCCATAATTTGCTGTATATTCTTTTCCATCATACTGTAACTGGTTATAAGAACTTTACAGTCGCCGATATACTGTTGATTCGAATTAAGGACTTGTATATAATGCAAAGGTATGTACGGCAACAACTCTCGTATATGATTGGCCCAAGAATCACGAGTAGAGGCGGTAGTACAGATAAATAGGGGCCAATCTTCTTTATAGAAGTCAGCAACAGCAATTGCTTGATACGTCTTGCCCAAGCCCATTTCGTCGCAGATCATGCAGCGACCGTTTTGAGAAATTGCAAAGCTGGAAATAAAATAAGAAGAAGGAAATATATCATACAAGCCATAAACCGGTGCGCTTCACCACGGCGGCCCACAATCTGCCTATTTTTATGGTCATTAAAGCGCTTTAAAAACGGGACGTGAAACCGCCCACATTTCCCCAAGACTTATTTCTTTACACACTAATATTAACTATTCCAAATCTCATAAAATATTTAAGATAGGAACGGATTTGGAATATGAATATTCTCTTAAATTTTAAAGAAACATTTGCGGAAAATAAGGAGAAGCCACGCCTTATTGCTGACACACAGTAGCATACAGTGTCAACTTCAAGACGATCTGCCTACTTTTTTTTAAAAACGGGGCGTGGTACTCTAGTTTTGCCTATCTCTATAGATATAGCGAAATTAAGATATTCCAAAGAGCTTAAATAAACGATCGAATTGACCAGGAATACAATTTATCAATTCAAGTAAGATAAATAAAATAACTAAAGTAATTAAAATAAATAGAATATATAAAATAAATAATATAAAGAAATTAAATTAAATAAAATAAATAAATAAATAAATAAAATAAAATAAAAAAATAAATAAAATAAATAAAATAAACAATATAAATAAATAAAATAAATTTATTTATTTATTATTATTATTTTAAATAAAATGAATAAAATAAATAAAATAAACAATATAAATAATATAAATAAATTAAATAAAATAAATAAAATTAAATCTACTGCGTATAGATTCGTTCCTATTTTTTTAATTAAATATTTCGATATTTTAAATTTTTGCTATTATTTATCAAATAAACTGCAAATAGAAAAAAATTATTCTTTCACAACTTCTGTAAATTGTTTGCAGAGACAATGTGAAGTATGTTTAATGCTAATGCATGCGTTGGTTGAATAGGGAAACAAAGGTTAATACATTATAATGTAGTGATGAATATTTGGCCGAAACATCACAACCAGCTGTTGTTCAAGAGTTGAGCCATATCAAACTAAATAAAATGTTTGCGTATAGCACCATAAATCGTTATAATTGTACAGGCAGCATTGCCAAACGCTATGGTGGTGGACATCACATTAAATAGTTTAGAAGGTACAGGCTTGACTTTAACGAAATACACGTCGTAGTGGGAAAAAACCAAGAACTAAAAATATCTCAGTTAAGCATCCGACGCATATTTCAAAATGGAATTAAGGCAAAGCCTTACAATTTTAAATAGAAATCGATGCTTCACCAAAGCAAAAATAATTATACTCAAAGCAAAGTAGTTGTTGCGTTTGCACGAACGTGGCTAATTTCCAAACATTGTTTTCTGATAAAAAAAAAAGAATTGTCTTATTGAGAAGTTCATAAACTCTCAATGAACTCTCGTGTTTACATAACTAAACACACTGACGAAAATTTGAGCCTACAAACGACCACCTGAAGTTATTTTCTATCTTAAGTAATGGTATAGGTAGCTGTTTCCACCGATGCGAAGAACACTGTTCGAACGTTTTTTTTTATCAAACCTGGTGTCAAAATGAACGAGACTTATTATCGGGAAAATATTTTGCCAGCTGCTTTAGAGCTCTTAGGACGAAAACATTTCCGTTGAAGACCACAGAAGTGCCAACAAGACTCGTCACCGAGTCATGTTTTACACTTCGCCAGGTGCAAATCGCATGTACTATTCGATCTAGGTCATTTCGGAGAGCAAGGGGAACCCTAAAAAATTGCAAATATTGATGCGGTGAAGAAAGCCATTGTACGGAAATGGACCAACAAACCGCAAGATCATATTCCTAAGCCTTTTCATTTGCACCAGGATATAGTTTGAATTACAAACAGCTGCATTGTTTTATACAAAATTGTGTAGCAGTTTATCATAAAAAAAATTATACTAGGTGTGCGAAAACTAACCTTACCCCTTCTCGTTGAAATGGCATAAGTTTTGTTGCCAACGTTGGTTCCAATGATTCCAAACAGGACTTGTCCACTTCTTTAGGTGCTGTTAAACACAATTTCAACACAGTTTTGGGTATAACTCCCATTACAACATCAGGCTTTAAGTTGTTTACATGCTCCTGTACCAACTTGTAATCTGATAAAGCAAAATTCCAAAAGCGGCTGTTCGAATCTGTTAAGAAAAAGTCCCTAAATTACCATCTGTTTAAATATAAAAAGGGCATGGACTTACCATAGGACTTGGAGGGTATATTTTTAAAAACTTCTATAAGTTTATTGTGATAGCTCGAAGGCTGCACTTCAAATCTGGTCCTACTTATCATGGCCACTTTACAACTAACAGAATTATGGAATACTGGGGCTTGTGCTTTCTGAGGTGACGATTGCCCCAAACCAAGTAGTGTCCCACTTGGTTTGTCATAGCTTCCCAGAGGATTTTTTTTGTAAAAGTTTCCCGTATCCACAGTTGCTGATGGTCGTTTATAAGGATGAGCTGCATCTCGTGCTGAATGCTGAGGTCCTTGCCTTTGTTTGAATATGTTGCTGCCCTTTAAGGCATTCAAAAACGACGATGCCTTGTTTTCCGCACTAACAGGCTTTGTATGAGTTGGAGTCGTAACCTTAATAGATGCTAAACTTGGCGTCGAAATAGACGGTTTTTCGGAATTGTTTTTGTTGTTTGTGGGTAATAATTGTGATTTTTTCGCCTTTAACTTTTCAAGAGCAATTCGTTTCTTCTCAGCTATTTCTGCTGCAGAACACGAAGACATTTTTATAAACACTCAATCCGCAATTCGATACAAATAATTGTGAAATTTAAAAACAACTTGATGATCAGCTGTTCTGCTTGTAGCGGGATCTAAAGAGAATAAGTTGTTACAAGATGTTGCACACCTCTTGACACAGGGTGTTAAGCACACAAATGAATTTGACTAATACAAGCCTGTCACAGAAATCAATCGGAATGATTTTAATTTTTTCGCATATCATCGCACTGTACTTCCATAAGTTGGACAATATTTTTTACTTTGTTTTCGACCAATTTTTCCCAAGTGTTAATTTTCTTTTACTAAAAGGCTGCTCAATTCCGAGTTGGATACATGTGGAGAATGAGATCTGTGGCGCTTAGGTGTAGGAGATGGTGTGCGAGAAAGACGCCTTTTTGTAACTGATGATGTTACACTTCGCTTGCTTGCCAAATCATTTTTTTCCCTAGCACTTTTAGATGTTGAGGGAGTAAAATCAAGATCTTTGTCGTTTTCTTTGTCAGATTCACAAATGTACGCGATCAGATCCGCTTCTCCAAATCTTTTGACGCCAGCAACGCACTTACTTGTACACTTCTCTGCATTCCGGAGACTCTAACAAAAGCTTTCTCAACCTCGGACATACATATTTGTTATATGGGCCACCACCTGTTTTACAATTTTCGTTTTTGTTGTGGCACAGTTTCTTCTTCACGTATGTTTTGCAGTCCGTCCAGGTTTTCTTCTACCCATGACAATCTTTGCGTGGTGGTGAAAAAGAATTAAATTTTTCTGTTAATTCTATTCTTTGACCACACGATCTCCCTTCACGAATCCTCTGGCTACATCATTGTGGCACTCCATGAACTCGACAAAAATTTTATCTTGAGCACCGTTTTTATGATTTTCCCTAAAATATTTGTTTGTAAATGAAAATATTGGGAACAAACTTATAAATACTCACATTTCTTATTTGTTTTATTTTCGTTAACCAGAATATTACACGCCACAACAAAAGACGATCACAAACAATACAAATTACAAATTAATTTTCCAACGTTTTTTTGGGTTTACTTTATTTCGTTCAAGGCAATTATTTGGCTTGTATTGTTGTCTTAGTGCTATTGAAAATATAAAAGATTTATTAAAATAAATTTTAACTAAGCAAAAATTTAACGTAATTAAAGATTACAATAATCTTTATTCAAAAAAGTACTTTTATCAAAGTTTTTTGTGTTTATGGAACTAAAAATATCAATTCCGATCACATAATCAAAAGTGGTTTCATTCCGACCAAATCTTTCGGAATTACTTTTCTGGAGAAGCAAAATACGGAATTGAAACCACTTTCGATAGGAACTGTGCTCTGTGACATGCCTGATAAGCTCCGTGTAAAATGAAAACTTATTTTACACCATACAATTTTTTAACTTTGGGCGTAGTGAATTTGTTGTTATAATTTTCCCAACCCCATATTTACTTACTCAATAAAATGTTTATATGTTGATTAGGGGTGGTATAGTGCACTAGTTGTCGATTTTGATACGGCTCACCCCCTTTATTTTGTGGGGTTTGAAAAAAATTCCATGGGCATAAATGGGGAGGTGGGATCGGGGCAAGTGACAGCTTATCGAGGTCAAAGGTCGTGGGAAAATATTCACAAAAAGCCCCGCAAATACCTAGGAGTCGCACCTCCTAATATCTCCCAATATTTTTTCCTAACATAACTACCCCCTATCTTCACCCCCTAAGGGAGCTCCCCTACAAAAAATTATTTTTTTTAATTTTTGCTCCCACCGTTAAAGCGGTTCCCCTTAAAGTTCCCCTAGAGGAGTTAAATGTAAGACCAACTCCCAATATTTGTCCTATGTAGTTGCGGGGCTTTTTGTGAATATTTTCCCCCATCCCACGACCTTTGACCTCGATGAGCTGTCACTTGCCCCGATCCCACCTTCCCTATTTTTTGGCCCACGCATTTTTTTCCCAAACCCCACAAAATAACGGGGTGAGTCGTACCCAAATCTTACTACTAAGAATCTCCATACAACACTATCCCATCCCTAATGTTGATGTATCATAACATCGATATTTTATTTATAAAATTATGCAGCGTACGATAAAAGTTAAAACAGTAGAAGAAGTTGAAACAGTCATCCACTTTCTCATAACATTAATGGTCAGCCTTTGCATCGTGTGTCTGCCTGTCTCAGCTTTAGTTGAAATAGCTAATATAAACCGATTTCGCCAAAACATTGCACTTGTTCCAGATTGGACACAGGAGAAATATAAAAATCTGTCAATTTCGTTTCAAAGGTATTTTCAGTTTTAAGAACCCACAGCTTGTTTTATTTTAATTTCGTCGAATTCCTAAAAGGATTCTATCTACTTAACGTCGTTTAGACGTATCATTATCTTTCGAGTACAAAAAATATCGTTATCTAAGCAGGGATAAATTTAATATTGTGCATCCATTGGAAATTTATGCATAATCAAGCCAGGTTATATTTCGTCTATCGGTCCTTGTTTTTATATAGCTCCCATAAAAGGTCCTATCCGATAGTTGACAAGAATTGGCACAGTGCATTGTAAGACATCTAAAACTAACTCTGATAAAATTGGACCATATGGGTCAATGTTTTTATACAGCCCAAACAAAATTTATAAATTATCAGGCCACCGGCGCCGATAGTTTCTTACCGACTTTAAAGCCTGGTTGTGACGTCGTCGCCTATTTCATTTACTTAAATTGAGCTCAGTGTTAAATTAGGAATACTCCGACATAATTTTCAAATTTAGCTCATTTATATAAGAAATAACGAACACGATATTTTTTCAGGACCGGGTCTTTAAACAATACAAATTAACGCAGAGATAAATCTTAGTTTTATGCAGCAGTTTGTATATTTTTCTTTGAATTAAAAGAAAAATATACAAACTTCGCGCCGATTTCAGTCCGCCACCGCAGCCGGTTCATTAATAGTTCTGTCGCCGCCAATTATAGCACGTCGTCTCCACATTCTGATTACAGCACAACAAACAACAGCTACACAACGTAAACAAACAATTAAAATATTTAATCTTGCTGCTCCTAGTCAAGAACTTTGCACGGAATATAGATCCATATACTGCTAAAGGATAATTTAAATCGAAAATACCAATAATAGCAGCGAAAACTATTTTTTAAAAACATTCATCTGCCCGTTTTGCTACTTTAAAATGAGTGCACTTGCCAGTGAAGATCAACATTTGGCTGATATTGCCACAGACGTCGACGGAATAACCCTTTTCGACCTTAGCTGGGAAGATGTCATAATACCCAAAATATTCTCAACTCTGACCTTGAAGGAACTTTTCACCTTTCGCTGCTGTTCAAAGCAAGCTAAAAAGTTAGTAGAGGCTGCTCTGGAAAAGCTTGTGGAAATCAATTTATCCGGCAATAATAATGATAATATTCACCTAACCTTTATGGTGCTGGGCGAACACTGCAAGCGCTTGGAGAATCTCCATTTGGCTCGATGCCACTGGATGACTGATGATCTCTTACTGCCCATTTTGGCCAAAAACAAGCGTCTCAAAATTGTCAATTTGAATGAGTGTGTTAATATTACGCCACTGGCCTTGCAGCCCATAATTATTGAGTGCAAAGACTTGAGAGTTCTTAAGCTGTCCAAATGTCAGTGGCTGACCACCGGTGCGGTTGATGCCCTAACGCTTCATCAAAGCAAACTGGAAGAATTCGATATTTCGCACTGTGCAGCGATTGGAGAGCGGTGCCTGATAATATTCTTTAGGAAATTAAACAAGTTGACGGTGTTGTCACTGGCAAATACGTTGAGTGTTACCGATCAAGTTTTAATACAAATTGCCAACTACTGTCGTGCACTGGAACATATCAATTTGGTAGGGTGCGCAGCAATATCGGATTATGGTATACAGTAAGTACGACTAAGCGCAAATGAAACAAGTTCGGTATTGTTAGTACTAAATCTCATTTCTCATTGTGTTCTAAAAGTAATTGATTCATATTAGCCTCAATGCCCCAATAAGGAACAAACGTGAAATTTTTCTCAGATTAGGGAGCTTTGCACGGTGTAATCCTAATTTACTTTACAGGAAATACAACTCCCACCTCCTTTTGCTCTTTGTAGAAATTTTTAATTTTCTAGTTCCATAACAATATCATCTGAGAACATGGTTTTGGTCGAATCGAAATGAGGTGACATTTGTCTTCATTGTCATAAGTTGCGGTAAATGGGTGAATTATGTTTACAATAGTATTTTATGCTCTTTACTATACTGCAAATTCATTTTTAAACGTACATGTTTTTGAATATTTCCACAGGCTATGCTTCATATACTTATAGTACGCGTAATACAATTTTTTAAATACCTAATGTTTTCTGATTGATTACAATTCATTTAAGTCGATAATCTTACTCCCGTCGTTGACTGCCGCATTGGCTTATCCACAATTAAACATGGGTGAGTGATTTTCATACGCTGCTTTTACACCACGGCGTACTACAAAATATCTTCGTTACTGCGGACCAAGGATTGTCAACCCCTGTGAGCAAAATATGACAGGTTCTTTTTCGCGCCATAATCACAATCCGCGCGGGCATACTTCAAAATCCCGGCAATAATTAAATAAAGGTTTTGTTAGGTGTGTTGCATGCGTATTGCGCCAAACTCCACCTTAATCCGATGTACACTGATGTTACCTGTCGAGATGTTCAGGTCCCCTCATACCACAGACCACCTAGTCTCAAGCAAGCTGCTTTTTTAATCCAATGAAAGTGTTCAGTTTGCCAAAGGTTAATCGGGAAAAACATTAAATTCAGTGCAATGGCAGCAATAAATTTTGCCACATCAGACGATGTACGAATTTGCGTTACAAAGGGACTGTAGTTTCAGCTTCCTGGCCGTGTATTGCATTAAAATTCCAGCAACAAAAACTAGTACTTAAACTAGTAATTCGTCCAGTATTGCGATTACAAATTACAAAATTGTAGTTCCGTTAATTATCCTACTATCCCTCACTTTCCATACCTGAATGCTTATCTTCAAGCAGAGCAAAAGCATGGAGAACAGACACTCACTCCACTGGGTAATTCCACCCGCTTATCCCGACAAAGGGACATTTGCATCATCTACAACATAGTGAAAACTCAACATGCTTTTTTGGTTAATTTGAGGAATAAGATGGCTGTAATCACAAATTTCCTTTCATACTTCTCTCATCCTCTGAAACTTGTAACATCCTAAGGCGGGGCAGAGATATAGATTATGGTCGTGGACTCGCTTTTATTATCCAGCGAGATGTCAGTTATATCCTGATAACAGGTGGTGTTCAGTTAATTCTGGAGATACTGAAATTACAAATTTATATATTCCACCAGTAAATAACATAGGTCCCGTTACCACCCTAGCGTTTTCCACCTACTGCAAGGTGATAACAAAATTATACTTGGGGATTTCATCAATGCTCGTCATGAGATCTGGTGCACCTAACTTTTAAACGATTCCAGTATCCTTATTTCGAACAGGATATCCGAATTCGACTTCGCTTCCATCAATAAGGAATTAAGGCCAGATGTTCGAGTTCTCCACACATTTTCATTGTCTTTCTGTTGTTTTTTTCGTGTACATCCTGGCAAACTCAGGTCGCTTTATATTCAGACCTCATTCCAACAATCCTTGTCATGGTATAGACACCAAACGATTTTGTTGATATTTTGTTTTATGTTGCGAAATATCTGAACGAATTCGGCCCGAATTCTGTTAGACTTTTCTGTGAGATTTTTATAAATTTTTTGTTCAGACTTCTCTTAATGTTTGTTATTTGCTTCATATTTAACAGTTATTTTTATTGTGTTCAGACATGTTGGAACTAATTCTGAACGAATTCCTTACTGTTTGTCTGAGGTATTTTTATATTTCAAATTCTTGTTTTTTGTTTGTTTACATGCAGAATTTACCAAGACATTAGCCTAGAATTCGGTTCAAAATGTCAGTTCAAATATCAGAATTTAATAAGTTTTAATGCCAGAATTCTGACCGAAGTCGTTCAGAATTCGATCCGAGAAATCGAAATTTCCTTTCAAAATTCCCAAGACTACAGATCAGAATTTGATCTGAAATCGGTTCGAAATGTCGGCAAAAACATCAAAAATCCCTTAGAGAAGTAGTTCTCATCCAATCAACATAGGCTGAACGCAGGTGTGCCACAAGGCTCTGTCCTTTCTCCCTCATTATTTCTCATTTTCATTGATGATATTTTGGGTCAGACCGTGAATCCAATCTACTCTTTCGCGGATGACAGCAACCTATGTCATTCATATTCATTCGACCGTAGGCCGAGTCTTCAAGATATTGAAGACAAAAGGCGAATAATGGAAGAGACACTTGGCCGGGATTTACTTGCCATTCCGACTGGGGTCGAGTGAATATAGAGTAGATTTTAATGCCCGTAAGACACAGTGCTGCTTGTTGTCTCACAAGCGACTCACTGACCCAACAGTGTCGTCATTATCTATCGATGGTATGGATGTCGAACAATCAGATGCTCTTGATGTTGTGGGCATGAAAATACAATGTGCCGCTCGTTGGGCGAGACATGTATTCGAAGTGTCGAAAGAAGCACTCATGTGTATAGGCTTCCTAAAGCGGTGCAAGAAATATTCACTCCCGATCTTTTCGATATCTATACAACCTACACCAGGCCAAAGATGGAATACAACTCCCATATACGGGCAGGTGCTCCAAAATCATGCTTGGAGCTTCTGGACCGTGTTCAAAGGAGAGCGATGGTGCTGATAGAAAACAGTAGGGTAACCAACTCTATTGCTTCCCTGAAGCATCGTCGGAACGTGGGTTGTGTGTCGCTGTTCTATCGCTACTTCCATGGTGTGATCTTGACGTGAGGATGTTCGGCAGGGAAAGACGACTTTCCAGAAATTCACACCCATTTGTTATCGATTGGCCGGTTGACCGCACTATACACTACAGACCGAATTCGTTTTTCGCCCGAACTGTCCGTATGTGGAATCGACTTCCGGCAAATGTATTTCCCAACAATTACGACATCCAGAAATTCAAGACGAATGTCAATAAACATTACTCCCTCTTCCCCCTTCGATCCCTTGCTTTCCAACGCAATGCATAGCATGTATAGGGGAAAACCCCTGAGTGTTGGCTAATTAAAAAAAGTAGTCCAGAATTCGTGACAACCCTATGATAACTTGCCCCACTGTACACACTCCAAATACACTTGGGGTAGTCTTTGACAACCAATGCCACTACTCTTCCTACGCCACCTACATCAACCTGAAATACCACGATTAATTCTTCAGCCAAGGGCTGTCACCCCAGTACTATGTGCCGCTACAACAACAACAACCAGAACTCTAAAACTTTTGGGACAAAGATAAGAAGACATAAGAGCGACTTATAAATCCAGCTGCTGCTTCATCCTTAACTATGCCACACCAGTATTGACCGTAGGGAGAAGTTCGAAAACGACACGAAATAGTAAACTTCGTATTGCTACCGGTTGTGTCCAATTGATGAGTGTGAAAAATTGTAAAAAGCAGATGCTGATGGCAGATCCACCTCCTCGACACAACTTTGGGTTTGTCCATATCGAATACCCTGAAAACATTGCATCAATTGAATCTCTGAGTCCATAATCAGCTATATATGCAATAAAGCCTTAACCAACATTCTGCTGCAATTACAGAAACTGGGCGGCTACTTCCTAGGCAAACCCGTTCAACCCTGACACAACTAAGAGCCGGCTGCAGCAACGTTCTTAATTGATAAAGCGAACGTTTTGCTCTTAACAGATGCCCTTCCTGCCTACAAAGCACGAGCTCATAATACTGCGCACTTATTCAACTGTCCGTCCGATTCCACCACCCATCAACCCATTGATCTGTGGTCGCGTCTAACTAAGAAGTAACAATTTCTCAGTTTTCTAACATTATATTTGCAACACAAATAATTAATTTTTCTATATTCTGCAGGAAAGAGCTTTAATCACCGAACAAAATATCTCCTTTATTTCAAAACCAAGTTTGCTTTGGATGGTGTTCCTTGGCACAGACAATGTTGACGACCTGAAAATACCCTTGCACTTAGCTAAACGATTTTTTGTTGTTGCAATTTTAGAGTATGCATAATTCATAGAATCTGGTTAAAAATTTGAGTTCATATCCATAGATTAAACCTACTGTGTGGTATCTGCAGTTTATAAAGCCAATTATTTTTCTACCTGATTTTTTGCTTGTCCATTCTGTTGTGGTGTCAGACACCTTCACTGCGATATACTCATGTTCTTCATACAGCTTCTCATCAACCGAATTCGTTACTCAGAATCACTATCTGAATTGATTTTGATATTTTCACTTGTCCTTATGTTCCATTCATCAATATGCTTGCCTTCAATATAAAGCGATCTCAATAAAACTGCAAAATATTTGAGTCCGCAAAAGGACAGTGGTTATTTAAGTAACACATAAATAAATGTACCCACGAATTGGGACTTCACTAACCTAAGTGTGGAAAAACCCCTCAAATACCCTCAGAAGTACCACCAGATATAGTGTCTTACTGAACGACCTAAAAACTGAAAATTTAAAGGCTTTATTAAAATTTGGATAACACTGCCCATCCAAATGTACCGAAAAATTATGAAACAAACAAAATTGTCCAGGCCACATGTCATATTTAATAAACTGTGTAATGAACATGGGCTGGCATATCTGGAGGTATGGAATAAACAAAGAGTGAAATAAATTTTGATATATGATTAATCACTAACGCTGGAATACGGTCTGTGCAAGATTTGCCTTTGCCCAATGAGTTTATAGTTTTTAGTAGTATCACTTATAAAGATCATTCTGACAGATAAACCACGATATCAAAGTAATCATTGGCCTTAGTGGCTCTTTAGTAAATCCGAAAATTGACAATTCACGTTTTTATATATATTTTTTTTCAAAAATCTTGTAATCACCCCATACCAGACTAGACCCTACATCTTCCACACGTTTTAAATCCATTTTATTCCGTTTATTTTCACAATTATTCTTCTTAGTGAATGACTGCCTTCTTTTCTTTCTCTTCTTCCATTGCAGTGCTTTGAGCAATCATTGTCACCGCCTGCACTCTCTTCTTATTCAACGTTGTCCTCGTGTCACCGAACGTTCTTTAGGTCCTTTGCGTAAACGCGTTTTTATCGATAGGCCAAATCAATTGGATTTCAATCAAAATGATTTCTATCCAAGTGATTTTCTGATATATTAGCCGTGGCATTATTAAACCAACCACCACTAGAAATTAAATTAAACAAATTTGCTTTACAGAGCCTTAACGAAAAATTGTACACAACTAAAATCCTTGATGGTTCAACGATGCGATTTGGTAACGGAGAGGGTTCTAGCTCCCCTGAGGGGTAAACTGCACATAGATCGACCGGTGGAAATGCAATTACAACTCTACGATTTTAGGCAGCACGCCAATCATTTATTCCTACAAGTTTGATTGCGCCAAGAGGGCTGATGGTGTGGTTTGTAAATATGCTGTTCCTTTTGTGCTTCAACCATAAAACGGCTTTTAAATTATTTGCATAGTTTTTCGAATTTTTGTCGTTAAAGTACGTTTGGACAGCGTTCTATCTTTATTATTATATACTTAAATACATACATACATACACGAGGCTTACTTATTGTATTATCTAAACATAGTCTTATAAAACTTCAAAATAAAACTTATTCTGCAAAAAAAATTAAAAAATCTTATAAAAAGAGTAGTACGAGTTTATCATTGTGCTTTAATTAAAGGCGAGGTAATCGTAGCCGTTGTCTCATCTTCCACGGCAATTTTCGTATCGTAAATTTGTCGACTCAGTGCCTCCATATATGCTTTGTGGTCATCTTCCACATTTTGTGTTTGCCATTTCGCGTGCAATTTCTTAAGTTTGTCATAAGCGCTCATGGACATATTAAGACTAGGCATCACCTCCAGTATACCCGATTCGCCGGTGAACGATAGACCACAAAGGCCCAAGTAAGTATGGAATGGATCGGCGGTGGAATGCGGCCATTTGGCAAAGCCACCAACAATATTATCTTGTGTCTCTAAAATATAGGAACGATTTGCCGGATAGTCGGTTAGCTCAAAAGCACTTAAAATCTTGAGGGCGGCTCCTATCCAAAATGAATAGCAGGTGTCAACGGGTTTATTGGGCCGACCCTGGAAACCATCCACCTGGCGGAATATGCACCAACGTTTTATACCATCCAAAGTTTGTGCCTCAACCTTATCTAACTGGCCACTCAATTGCAAAGCGGCCAAAGCACAGAATGTGGTGCCGCCATGTCCCTCTCCTTCCAAGTGCTGACTAAAACCATAGTCGTAACGCTGAAAACCACAAAACAGACAGACCACCATACAAATCAATAACTAGTTAATGAATTAATTGTACAAAAAATGACTACTCACAATACTGTTCAGTATGAAATCATACATCTTTTCCTTATTCACATCGCCCCAATAGTCCAACATATGACAGATGGCAGCAGCACAGAAAACAAATCGCATATCATTTTCGCTTCCATCGATGCAGGCACTAAAACTGCCATCAGGTCTTTGAACAGCCGCAACACCTAAAGGTAAATGATAAGCATAAATTAAAAAAATCGTTTGTATTGTAGATAAATAGTTTTTACATACCATCCACTATTGATTTACGATCAAGGCGCGATAAATCATCTCCCAATGTTACCAGAACACCCAGACTGGTATATGTCATTGCCAAATGTCCCCATTGATAACATTTGGCATTGCGTAAAAATTCTTCGTCTTCAGTTTTTATTGTTATCGAACGAGAGCCCTGTTAATTAAATGATAAATTAAAAAACACATTGGAAAGCAAATAATGGTAATGATAACAAATTTTATATTAGGCTTGTTCTATTGGTACGCGCTTATGAAACGAGTGCGTGGTCGCTTAGACGACAACTTCAAAACTTTTTTATTTTGATTTTTGAAATTTCCTTGTATACCAGAACTTATTGGCTTTATAAACCGTTCGACTCAAAAATTTGTAATTTGTAGAAAAAAAGTTATTCCAGAGAACTGTAAGCGAGTATTAACTGAGCTCGCTTAAACTAAATGTTATTCTTAAGTAATGTTTACTTCTGCCAAATTTCATGAAGAACGGACAACTATTCAACTTGAAGTTTGATTACAAGCTGTAAATGGAGTCGTCTATTGATTCTAGGTCGATCGGTACTGTTGGTAGTCACAGATATTTGCCATCAAACTAACCACCCTGTTTAACAGAGGGGTAAAAGGCGGCAATCACCTGCAGATTTTATCTAACAATGACTGATAGCACGTCCGTTCATGTAATCAAACTATAGATCTCAATTATTGTCAGATTGGCATGAAATTTGGCAGTAGTAACGTTTCTGGAGCAAGGACGGGCGTTATTAAAATTGAAGAAAATCTGTTCAGACTTAGATATAGCTTCCACATATATGTTCCTGCGATTTGTTTGCTCCAGAAGTAAGTAAGCACGAATTGGTTCTACGGTACAAGGAAACCCGTTATTCAATTTGAAAAAAATCGATTGAGTTTAAGATACTGGTCCCATGCAAATATATTCATCCGATTTTTTGTTTTTTAGCCCCAGACGCCACATCTTACATCCAATCCTCATGAAATTTTTCTCACGTTAGTTGTTTGGACCAACGAAGAACGGTATTATTAAGAAAATCGGTTCAAATTGATGAAATCCCAAAAATGTTTATTATTTACACTAAACGCAATTATTATATAGTTTTTTGTAAACCAAATCAATTCTCTACTCTTGTACAATGGTGTACAGTTATTGCGTTAGCATCTCCTAAACGAGTTCAAAATCGAACACGGACATTGTCATTTATTAAATGTACTCGTAAGACAAATTATGTTATCCAGACACTATTTTTGAGGCAAACACGATGGCAAACGGACATTACTCCAAATAACAATTATTTAATATCATTCGATAATACTGCAGCCTTGCTCAAAGAATTACGAAAAAATAAAGCTCCAGGATTGGACGAAATAAACAACAAATGCCTGAAAAATATTCCCAAAAAAGGAATTAAATAGCTGACAGCCATCCTTAGTTCTTGTTTAAAAAGCTGCTATTTCCCATACGCTTGGAAATGCTCTAAAACTATCCCAATATTAAAGCCAAATAAACCAGCTGAATATCCTCTTTTATAGTCCCATAAGCCTATTATCCTCAATAAGTAAAATAATAATAATAATAATAATCATAATAATAATAATAATATTGATAATGATAATGATAATGATAATGATAATGATAATGATAATGATAATGATAATGATAATGATAATGATAATGATAATGATAATGATAATGATAATGATAATGATAATGATAATGATAATGATAATGATAATAATAATAATAAGTAAAGGGTTATTACGGAAAAATTATTAAATTTTATTGACATAAATAATATACAACCTCCTCAAGAATTTGGCTTTAAAAGGGAGTATAATAGGTCTCAACCACAGTTAAAAATCGAACATATGGGTTATACAAATTTTGATGATGGGGGATGGTGTTGTTGGACATCATTTGATTCTGTCTGGCAAACGCACTTCCGAGTATTTTAAAACTTAAGAAACTAAATTTTCCACTGGAAATGATAAAAATCGTTCAAAGTTTCTTAAGGGAAAGAACGTTTAAAGTTTACTTAGGGGAAGTAAGTTCAGAGCGAAAATCCGTAACTGCAGGTTGTCCACAAGGATCATGCCTATCTCCTATTTTATATAACATTTACACTTAGAGAACCATGATTCCTGGATGCACCTTGTCTATGAATGCAGCTGACACTTCGTTTTTATGTTTCGATCTTTACTCGAACAACATTATATAAGTAAGTAAACTACAGTCAGCGTTAACTGTTCTGCAAATTATTTCCATAAATGGAGAATTATTATAATTCCGAATAAAACCGAGGCAATTTATTTTACGAGAAAACGAAAACCTTGTTACACTCCAAAAAATAATCTCAATTTTTCAAACCGCGATATTGTTTGGAAAAACATAGTCAAATATTTGGGAGTCATACTCGATTGTAGAATCAATTTTAAAAACAACATTCCTTATAACGGGTGAGCAATCTAGAGGTATTTTTGCCAATAGTTTTTTTTTAACTGATTACGCGTGAGTTTTTTAAAAATTTATTTTTTTTTCTTTTAAGTATTGTTTGGCATTTCATCACGGAAAGACCTGCTGTTGCCGTTTCAGTGTTTGTGCTCTTAAAAAGCTCGAAAAAGATCCGCTGATTTCGACCAAAATTTTGTTCAGTGATGAGGCCCATTTCTGTCTCACCAACAAAGTCAATAAACAAATGAGTTTCGAGAGATGTCATTATACCCAGAGAAAACCACGGTTTGGTGGGGTTTATGGGTTGGTGGAATCATCGGTCCATATTCTTTCAAAAATTATGATGGCCGGTACGTGGTGAAAGTTGCTCGTTATCGCGCCATCATAGAGGACTTTTTGCTACCTGCAATTTAAGCCCGTAATCTTGACGACACTTGGTTTCAACATGGCGGTGCCACTTGCCATACAGCAGCTGCTCAAACAATGTATCTATTGAAAGGTTATTTCGAAGATCAGCTAATTTCACGTTTTGAATCGGTGAGTTGGCCGCCTAGATCATGTATTATCACACATTTAGACTACGTAAAGTCCAAAGTCTATGCTGACTAACCAGCTACGATTCAGGTTTTGGAAGCCAACATTACCCGTGTCATTAACGAAAAACCGGTCGATATGCTCGAACGAGTCATTTAAAATTGGACCCCCAGAATGGACGTAGTTGCGTCCAACATTTCAGGGAAATTATATTCAAAAATAAATGGCATAAAATGTATTTTCGAATGAGCAATAAACATTTCACACTTGATTTGAATTTTTGTATTTCTTTTTATTTAAAAAAAACCTCTAGATTGATCACCCTTTATTGTGGATAAAATAAATAAAATCACGCAAATGATGTATCCTCTAGTAAACAGAAAATCTGATCTAAATATCGAAAATATAAAATGAATTATCAAAGCGATATTTCAACCCATAATGTTCTACTCAGCGCATTAAAAAATTGCAGGTTTCACAAATAAACTACTCAAACTGATTTATAAAAATATATCGACTTGAACAAATCTTTAAGAGAAGATGTGAACAATCTCAATATCTACAAATTAATAAATTAAATTCATCGTAATTTTATCGAAAATCTAAAAAAAAAAAAAACATTTATAAAGGTTTTTGTAAATTTTCCCTCCCATGCAAATATTAAGTAAATTAATACCTATTGTTATCTATTATACATCATTATAAAGTGGAAAAGGAATTATAAATCCCTAAACTCTTTGCCGATCTTGTTAATATAAACTGTACATTGATGTTCTTTCAATAAAGAGAAATTGAATTAAAAAAATTATGTTATTTGACAAAGATCACTGGCCCAATGGAGAATTTTTTTTATATGCTTTATTGGAATTGTTGAATCTGCTCCAAAGGAGCCTAACAATAAGTATACGAATCTTAAGTATAATTCAATAATGAATCCTAGTATGTATTTTTTGTTATGTGGATCTCTGCTTACTGGCAGGAATTTCCATTAATTTGGTCAAAATGGTATATAACGGCTATGGATCACATGTCTGAGAATTTTAAACCTGGTTCGGCTTAAACCTCGTGATAAATGGAGAATGATACGAGGATTGATCGAGCAATGTTCCATTGGGAACATTGCGATTTTTAGCATAACTTCACTCAGAACGTTTTGTCATTTGAGGGCGAAATGTTTTGTTTACAGTGTGTTGAAAAATTCATCTCAGTGAATTTTGTGAAGGACGTCCAACTTCGGTCACTTCGCCAGAAACCATCGATGCTGTGCGCTAACTAATTAAGCAAGACCGACATGTGACATACCGTGAGATTGAGGCATCCTTAGGCATTAGAATGACAGGCATCAATAAGATATTGCATGTTCATTTGGTCGTAAAAAAGTTGTTCTCATTGGATCCCAAATAATTTGACGAATGCTTAAAAAAGGCTCGTATGGATTGTTGCAAAGAGATGTTGAAAAAGTATAACTGCGGTAGCTCAAAGGCAGTGTATAACATTGTCACAGGTGACGGATCATGGATCTATGCGAAACAAAACAGCAATCGACCATATGGGCCTTCAAGACGAGCCAAATTCAACAAAAGTTGTTCGTGGAAGAAGTACCTCGAAGCAAATGATTGCGTTTTTTCGGTATAACCGGACATGTTGCCACAGTGACTTTAGTGAAACGTAGGACGGCCAATTCTGAGTGGTGTACAACCATCATCAAAGATAATAAGAGAAGACGGATCATTTTGCATCACGACAATGCGAGCTTTCACACATCAGCTGAAACGATGAGCTATTTGACCACTCAAGATGTCAAATTGATTGATTGATTATTTGGCACCCGATGACTTCTTATTCCCTAGCATCAAGAAAAAAATGCGTGGTCACCGTTTTTCATCGCCCGAAGCAGATGTTGAAGCGTTCAAAACTCATGTGTCTCAATCGGAGTGGAAAGGTGCTTCAAAATTGGTTTGTACGTATGCAAAAGTGTATTGATCTTAAAGGAGAGTATTTTGAAAAACAATAAAACCATTTTCAATGATAAATTATTGTGTTTTTATTGCCGGACCCGAAATATAAATAGCAACCCTCGTAATGACGCTTGAAGCCAAGTGTAAATTGTTAGCTCCTCAACTCTTAACGTAGCGATGGGAGTAGCTTCCAGTTGGTTGGCAGTTCCAAATATTTGTTGCTTTGCTGCGTAGATCATTGCGCAGCGCCACCTATTGCGTCAAATCTTAAGAGAAACCTTCCGTCGAATAAAGCTAACCTATTGTCTAAGTTTTGGCAATAATCGGGCAAACTGTTTTCGAGTTTTAGAGGTTCGTACACCGAACAATAAATTTGTATATATTAAGATTATTATTAGCAGTTAACATAGTTATCCACCTTTTTATTTATAAAATATTTTGAAAATAAATGCATAAAAATGTAGTTGTGTTCACTCATATTTACCAAAATAAATAAACTGCGGTTTAGTAGTTTGCTGCACTTACACTTATAACGGGTTTTCCAATAGGGACATAACAATTTCGTATCTTTATGTCCACGCATGTCAACATTTTTAATGATCTTTGAGTGTCAAAACGTTTGAATAACGTCAACATTTTTATTATGGTAAATTTCACTTACGAGCAACGTTTGGAAATCATTTCTACCCAAATTCTGAGTCGGTGGCTCTTGCAAAGTTTCACGAAAATCCAGAATTTCACCGAAAAACCATCTTCAGCGATGAAGCTCATTTCTGGCTGAGTGGTTTTGCGTTATTGGAAAGCAACAAACCCACATGTGGTACAAGAGACACAATTGCATCCGCAAAAACTTACTTTGTGGTGTATTTTTTCGTCGACATTGAGTCATTGGTCTATGTCAATAAGCCAACCACTTTAGATGAAATCAAAGACAATATCCAACGCGAAATTGCCAACGTTCCGTTCAAAATGTGTGCAAGAGTGGTGGAAAATTGGGTCCAAAGAAGAGATCGCTGTACACGGGTTCGTGGTGGTCATATGACCGAACTCGAATTTCATTCTTAAAATGTAACATTTTCGCTACCCCTGGAACGAATTTGAACTCTTCTGTGTTTTTTTAATATATAAAATTATTATGTCCTTAATGGAAAACCCTGCATGTAAATATGCGCCCTTGCATGTCCAACCGACTAGTCTAAATTTTTCAGAAATCAAGTTTCTTTTTAAAATATTTTGGACGTGAGTCGGGGAAAAGATTGGGGTTGATTATAAGGTAAACCTGAAGAAGTATATACTCGTATACAGCAAAAAAATTAAAGAGAAAAGGCTTGCCCCTACTAAGTATATCCATTGGCATACTTCATACAGTTAAGTGACATTTGCATCATAGTTAAATTGAAATGACCAAAAAAAACTGTTATTTTCGGTTCCTACCTATCCCCCCTTAGTACGCGAAATGGCGCCGGCTTTGCTATTATCTTATGATACTCTATCGAGAAAGTAACATCTTTCACAAAGCTGCATTGAGCTGTATTTTACAGAGAATACACGATAAAGCAACTATGTACATACGAGTATCCCGTTGCTTCTGTTTATTGTGCGGTAACGTTTTTATGATTTACATAAATTATCATAAAAAACGAAAGTATGTACACCCAAAAATTGTATGAGAATGTGATCATGCACAAATTTATGTTGAGTACATAAATTTACATGTTTACTCTGAACAAAAGTAACTAGTACCTAGTACTCCAAATCATAAATGCTGCAGTAGCTCATGGCCGCAAAGGAAAAAAAACGAAGCAGCCAATGAACGGAGTCACGTAAAGATAAGACAATGGCAGGCGAACAACATTGACAAAATATACGGGTATATCAACAAAACAAAAGAAAAAGATAAATATAAATAAAAAATAAAGTAAAATAACGCAAATATCTGAAAATTTACAGCAATACGCGACAGGTTAACAAACCGGGCCAATCATGATAACGTAGTTAAAACTGTTTGCCCAAGTGCAACTCACCTGAAAACCCGAACAATTACGTTCACCCGGCTTGGGTATCACCAGACTGCCGTAGGTCCAATCGATGATGTTTTTGCGCATTTCCGGGGTTAAGAGGTGAAGGGAGTTCAATACATCCAAACCACAAACCGCGAAGAAGGCAATAGTACCTCTGGCACATAGTAAAAAAGCAAAAAATGAAAGTTAAGTTCGTTATCTTGCCATTCTCAATGTCATGTCAATCATTCGTACCTGGTGGAGTCGTGCGATGCTAAGCGAGCGGGCAGCAGATGAAGAAATCGTACAAAGTATTTGGCATGTTTGGATAGCAGCACCGGTGCTGTTTCCGTGGGTCCCTCTATGTTCAAAGCATCATAGGACATATTGAAGGTTCTAGTATCTTAAGTGACTAACAGTAAAACTTCACGGACCGGAAATCCACCAAACCGGGAACGGGGTTGTTCGCGTGTTAGAACGTTCTCTTTAATAAGATGCAATATAAAACGAAAGCGTCTTTTATAACAGCTTCAGCTACTGTTTATTATCTACTCTAGTACTATTTGTTTAAGATAATACTAAAATTTAAAAATTAAAACTTGGAAAACACCTGAAACCAAGAAAAGCTAATTCTATGAACAGATGACTCAAAAAGGTCTCTACAGCTGTTCGCTGCCAACAGCTGATTTGTACGGTAATGTTGTACATCTGTTGCCAACAATGTCAAACTGCACAGAGATGTTTCACTCAGCTGATGACATTTTTTATTCTGAACACTTCCTAATTCTCTGTTTCGCGTTTCGTAAGACCGCATACCGCATTTGTTGTTAACTAGATTTTCTTTTTTTTATTAAAATTATCGATTAAAAATGCGTATAACGCAATTCCTGAGAACGAAATTGAAGGATTTCTCTAACTTTCCGAAGGAGTACATTGAGAGGAGTAAGAAACAGGTAACGTTAACACCAGGAGATGTAAATCAAAATACACAACATGAGGTGGACTGGGAACCAAAAAAAACTCTGTGGAACGAAAACCCGCCGAGTTATAAGATGAATTGTCTCAGGTAGGGCTTACAGTCTCGAGTCCTTTGATATAATCTGTTTATACTCACTATTTACATGAGGTTGCGCCGGGTCACAGAAGATTTAAGATGTCTGCGAAATCCCGCAGATTTAAGAGCAGAGTTCATCCATCATGGACTTGATACTTTTTATTTGCTTTTCCATTTCGCAAATATCCATTGAGATATGTACCCTTTGCATCAAGTATCTGCCTATTTATTCTTCACACATGTACAGGGCCGACTCTCATTCAGACGAAAATGCTGCAATATAAGTATAAAGTATAAAAGTAAAAAAGTTATTGACGGGGGTGATCTACTATAAGCTACCCTACACTTCTCTGCTATTCAGAGGATTAAGCGACTCTGTCTGAAGCTTGGGCAAGGTCAGACCCAATATTAGAGTTAGAGTCACTTATGAAAACAACAAGGGAAAAATTCACTAAAATCAGTAAGCTTTGCATCATAAAATTTATATACAAACTGGCCGGGACCTACTGTTTAAGCCTTCTTCGAACGGCTAATGCATTTTAGAGAGAAGTTTTTACATGGCTTAAAGATAAACCTCTTACTCATAAAGTTGCCGCCACTTACGATGAGGCTTCTAAAGCTACAGATTTTGATATCGGCGTGGAAGTTTGTATGGGGCTTTCCAAAAATATATAAGTATACATGTATTTTGTTTAAGCAAAGTTAATTATTGGTCGCTCATAAAGAACCTTGCGAAGTTTGAGCGTGATCGGATGGATTTTGTGGATTCTTGAGCTGCAAAAATTCAAATTAGGAGGGACATTTGTGTGGGAGCTATTCTGAACATGGACCGATATGCTTAAATTTCTCCAGAGTAAGGTGTTGGTCGCTCATAATGCTCTATGAAAAATTTAGTCAAAACCAGATTTAAAATGTGGCTTTTAAAGCCACAGAAACCGGAAAAGCCTATGTTATGTACCGATGTGGACCAAGTTTCATTGAAATCGGTTCATAACTGCGACCTGTACTTCGATAACAGCGGCAGATGGACGGGTATTGGACAGCCTTTTTCGAACCTCTGCATACGCTACAGCTATCTGCGATAAGCACAAGAGTAGGAACAAGGTCCTCAAGTCACTAGACAGTTCGTGCGACACCGCCAATGAAAACTTGTTGATCTCTTCCAAAGGGATAGGTCAGTCTTTAGCGAACTACGCAGCGCCGGTGTGGTCGGCGAATGTGAGTACGACGCAGTGAGAACATCAATTGGGTGTCTCCTTATGGCTTCTGAGGACCATCTACATGATGAGACGAAGGTCCTTACCATGCGCAGACACAACTTGTTGTCTAAACAGTATCTGCTTGGGTTTCTTTGCAGTAGGCATTCCAACCACCATCTTATGGACAGGATGCTTCTGCCCAAGCAGATAAGATACGCTCTTCATGATCTAGAGAGAGAGGTCCAGTGGTACAAGAGAGAGAGAGAGAGCCTTTAGATCATCGAAACTACCAAGCTGGTCGGATCGACATACACGTTTATGAAGTCACCGCAGCAGTATCCAGCTATAGCATTAACGTAGTGCTAGTGGAACATTTCAACGGGGACATTTCAAAAGTGGAGACGACGCTACCACGGCAGATGCGCGTGGATCTGGCTCAGCAGAGATCTGGATTGTGCAGCCGTCTCAATTCGTATTGGGCTCGAATTCACGCTAACGTTTCGGACGATTGTCCCGCCCGTTACCACATGACGTGCAGCTGACCCCTAGCTCTTTTTGGACGCATCCAGTTCAAATGCCACGTTTCTTTCACCTGACATCGAAGCAGATCTAATAGTGATTCTAATTCGACCGGCATTGTCAATTAAAATGTTGCAAACATCAGCACTAAGGCATACTTTCCAGTATACTGTGTGGTAAATAATTAGCGCTTATGTTTGACCGGCATTTGGCTAGACTTAAAGACGATAAGCTCGAAAAGGAACTCAAGCTTTAAAGTTTCGACTGTGATTGATTACAGTTAAAGGGGGCTCTGTAAATCTCCAATTTGGAAAAAAATCTAATAAAATAGGCGGACGTTTGTCCCGCCTGCATCAGGGACCACATGACGTGCTGAAACTCTGAAACTCCCACTTAGCTGACCGCCAGGTCTCTTTGGACGCATACAGTTTAAATGGCGCGTTTCCTTCACCTGGCATCGAAGCAGATATGATAGTGATTCTAAATCGATCGTTATTTTAACCATTCCTTTAAGGTGTTGCAAACATCAGTCATAATTCCTGCACCACTTTGTGGTATATGATTAGCGCTTATGGGTGACCGGCATTTGGCTAGACTTAAAGACGTTGAGCTCGAACAGGATCTCGGGCCTTAAAGTTTCTACTGAGATTGATTACAGTTAAAGGGGGTTCAGTAAATCTCCAATTTGGAAAAAATCTAATAAAATATGCGTATCTTAAGCAAAAGTGTACCTAAGGTTGGAGTCCTTAAAATGATCAGCCGTTGACAAACGACGATACTCAAAATAAGAGCCAAATAATATTGCTGATTTGGACCAACATACGAGGGCTGCTATATATATTTCTGGACTAATTATGAAAATGAGAATATTTATCATCAAAAATGCTTTTATTGTTTTTCAAAGTATTCTCCAGCATGATTTATACACTTTTGCATGCGCTCAAACCAATTGTCGAAGCACTTTTTCTACTCCGATTGTGACACCTTCAAAACATGCTTTTTGAACGCTTTAACAGCATCTTCTGGCTACGAAAATCGTTGTCCACGCATTTTTTTCTTGATGTGCGGGTGCCATGTCAGGGATGTACGGCGGATGACCCAACAATTCGACGTTTTAGCCGGTCAAAAAAGGCGCTGGTTTAAAACCAATGTGTGAGAGCTCGCATTGTCATGGTGCACAATGATTCGTCTTCTTTCTCCAAAGACTTCAGGCAAACAAATTGTGTTGTACCACTTAGAATTGGCGGCCCTACGTTGCTCAAGCGGAACAGTCGCCACATGACCAGTTTTGCCGAAGAAACAGGCGACCATTTGCTTATAAGTGCTTCTTCCACGAACAACTTTCGTCGAATGCTGTTTTGTTTCGGGCTCATACGCATAGACCCATGATTCGTCACCTGTGACGATCTTATAAACGTCTTTTGAAGCACCGCGGTCGTATTTTTTCAAAATTTCTTTTCACCAGTCGACACGGGCCTTTTTTTTGAGCGATTGTCAAATTGTGCGGGATCCTACGAGAACAAACCTTTTTTACGACCTGGTGTTCATGCAATATCGAATGTATGCTGGAGAAAGAAATGCCCAATGCTCATGCTCACGGTATGTTACATGAAGATATTGCATTATCAGTTCACGCTCGGCATCAATGTTCTCTGGCACAAAGGCCGCTTTTCGACAACCTTCGTCTTTGAGCGAGCGTCGGCCACAATTGAATTCATTAAACCAGCTTTTCACAGTGCTATAGGATGGTGCTTCATCGCCATACAAAGATTTAAGTTTATCGATGCACTCTTGTCGTGATAATCCACGTCGAAAGTTGTGAAAAATGATCGCACGAAAATGTTCACGTGTTAATTTCATTTTTTGCCAAATTGAATTTTTAAGTCACTGTAAACAACACAAATGATGGTCGTACGTCAAAACGTTCTAAGTACGTTTATGCTAAAAAATGTCATACTTTCCCATTGAAATGTCAGATGGCGCCAGGCAATACTAAGTGTTGGGAAAGGCCAGAGATATATATAGCAACCCTCGTATAAGTACATATGCTATGGTGTTCAAGTGAAAGGAAATTTATCCACGATTAGAGAACCCAATAGACATATTTTATATATAAAATTTTTGCCCCAATGAAATATATTCTCTGTGTGAATATCTAACCTTTATGTGGGGGGATTATAACTAACGACCATGGCCGCAACATAACTTAAAAACAATGTGTGGAACGACCGACAAGGTTGTGCGAGCCAGGGACAACTGCTTTGGGATAATCCCTATGACCTGTTGGGTACACTCGCACAAATTCGTATTGAGCTGCTTGTAGAGATTACAAACGTACTAGAACGGAACAAGTCGCAGGTATATGCGTATGGAATATGCAAGTCTTTGTGAATATTTCCGGCTCATTATCATATGCTTGTTGGGATTGTAAATAGGCGATATTGTTCCTTAGGGAAAACGTTTTACTCGGACAATAGTATTTTTTAACAATTGCTTAACAAACAATATTTTTTGTGGACGAACAAAGGTTTAAATATGCACTGCTCGAAACGAGTGCTCAATAGTAAATATGGACATAAGGCTACCCCAATAAACGAAAATTTTGCTACGACTCCAAATATGGATATATTTTAAAGTTACAGCCAATACTCGTATTTGTTTGTTTGTTTATTTATTTAAAATATTATCACGGTATTTATAAGTTTGACATGGGAAAACAAGAGTTTAGGTTATTTTGGCTCCTTAATAATATTAAAAATTATAATATTATTAGTATATAAATTGTATTGTTGAAGGAAATATTTTTTTACAAAAATCTATATGATTTTTTCTTTACTTAAGACTAGAAATAACATCTGTTTTATCAGGATTTACTAAAATCGTACGCGTTTCAAAGTAGCATTTGAAATCAATTAAAACAGACTGTAATTTTGAAACTATATTTCGAGAATATATGTCTGAACATAGAATCGATGCATCATCTGCAAATATAGACATCGTGCATCCAGCAAGAGGGGGGTTGTTGGAAGTATTAATGTTGTACAAAATTGGTGATAGACATGAACCTTGTGGATAGCCAGCTGTTAATTCTACTACTCTAGATGACGACGATCCTATGTCGGCTTGTTAGGATTCAAAATCGGTATAGTTTAAGATTTTTTCCGGCTGTTTGGAAAATAAGACAGCTCTAGGCAAGCATTATTTATTGCTGTTAAATATTGGACACCTTTTCCGGTAAATGTTTAAGGCACCTATTGTTTTAAAAGTTTATTAGTTTTTTCAATGCTGAAGTAATTTTTCTGCGGTGGTTGTATGTTAATTGAACGAATACGACGGACGGTATTTTCTGCTTTCAAATTGGTAACTACGTCACCAAGATGTGACGAATTTCGTGATTCGATTTATAAAGTTCAGCCATTATTTCACACGTTTCTTCTGGAGTATATTCAAAAAAGGCGAAGAAGCTTTATTGAGATTTGACAACATTTTGTTTCAAGATTTGTTACGGAATTTGTAGATTTCAGATTTGATTATGTTTGTCAAAAGTTTCATTTCTCGATGGTCGTTAGAATCCCTAATTCTTTTCAAGTTCCTGCGATAAATGTTCCTAAGTTGAATTAATATTTTGACGTTGCTCGGAAACGATGATTTATCGACGGAATCAGTCTGCTTTTGTAAGCTTTCATCGACAGCATTTTTTACTGTATTGGTAAATGTACCAATCAAGTTATTAATTTGCCTGTTAAATAAAACTTCGCGGTAATCTTATATCGGATTATGGTATGCGTAGTGGAAGTTGGTAGTGTTTTGCAGTAACATGGCCAAAATTTGGGTATTCGGATTTATAAGACTAAAAACGGCCCTTATGGCCAAAAGAAAAAAATAATATATTTTACCATCCTTATGCAGTTTCTAAGTGGTTAAACATCTTTATGATGTTTCAAAATGGACGATGAAGTATTCAATCAACAAATATAGGTGCGCTATGATACTATGTTATACTTCATTTTTAATACACAATTTTTATTTAATACACAACATTTTTACAATTAAACTACTAGGGCCTTTACTATGTATCTCGTTTCGAAAGTGTATTTTTTATCAGAATCCGATTGTTGTAACAATGTTTTTCGAATTCGCCAAAGACATTTCCATTTCATTATGGTTTTGTCCTAGACCCAAACCAATACAAGTACCAAAATTCATCGAAATCGGTTCTTATTTGCAACCTGTAATTTGATGGACATATAATAAATCTAAGTTGATTGATATAATAAGCATTGTGCATTTCTCCTTTCTCCTGTACCGCAGTGTGCAGTAGATTAGAAAATGTTAAGAGCAGGGGAATGTGAAATAATGTATTTATTTATTTATTTACAAGATTTATCATAATGAATTATGAGAATAAATATAGTTTTAGTTGTTAGTACAACTAAGGTGTTCGACCTAAACTATTTTTAATATATACCATCTATTATAAATTGAGTTTATAATAGATGGTATATATTACATAGTTTAAAAATATTTAGTACTGCACTTATGTTTTCAATGTTAATAATGCGTAGCAGTTCTGTTAGACATCGTTTTCCAAAAAGAGTGAATTGGGCATCAATCAGGGATCTGCAGTTGAAGATTATATGTTGTATATTTATGTTATCTACGTTGCACAGTGGATAATCTGTACATCTAAGCGATTAAAGAGGTGCCGATAAGTTAACATGGTATGTCCGAATCTTAGTCTGATGAATTTATGTAGGTGTTGTCTTGAAGTAGCTTGAGGATATATAGGTGGGATTTTGTTTGGGTTGATGGATTTGTAGTATTGGTTGATATGGTTTTGTTTATATCGCTGATGTTTGGAGTCGTGTAATGGATTACAGTTGCGTTTACAGTCGCGTAGAATTGCTACTTCGGGTCAATCCGGTGCATAGAACCGACTGTCGACCGCCCCATATCGATGTTGCTAGCGGTATCCAAAGTTCTGACAATTATACTTAAAGATCAAATCTGTAGTAATTTTCTCTTTAGATCGCGTACTTTGCTGCTTCATCGGCTAGAGTGTTTCCGAATATACCGATGTGACTAGGAATCCACATAAGCTTACATTTCGTATGGTTTTTTTTTTATTAATTTGTCTCTTATTTTTAAGATAATAATGTTATTGTTTTTTTATGTTTCGTATAGCTGTTACTACGGATTTTGAGTCTGAGCATATTATGAATTTTTTTGTATTTTTTGAGAGCGTAGTAAATAGCTGACGATTCTGCTGTAAAAATAGAAGCATTTTGATGCAGGATGCCAAGAAAGTCGGTTTTTAGATGTTCGTTGATAATATCCATTGAAGTGGATGTGTCCGTTTTTGATCCGTCGGTGTACAGTATGTTCCAATTTTTAGCTTTGTGTACCGCAGGTACTTCGCTGAATAGTGATATAAAGGATGCATTGGGTGTAGAATTTTTTGGGAGACACATCAAATCATCTATAAATATTTCGGTATTAAGCTTCCATGGAGGTTCTGAGGGGAAATAAGCTTTTTGTGGTTTTGTGTCAATATTCATCTCTTTAGCACGTTTAAGACTAGACATGTAGTAGAAGGAAATCTCAGTGGTAAAAGTGATGGTATAAGTGCAATTCGCTTTATAAGGTGATTTTCCGAGGGAAAAATAATTTTTGAAATAAGAAGTGAATTTCTCGCATCTTTGTTGTAATTTAGGCAAACCGGACTTAGACAATAAGTTTGTTATTGGAGTTGACTCTAGAGCACCCAGGGCAATTCTAAAACTCTCTCAAAGATTTTATTTCCATTTTTGTAAATAAAATCGGGGTCTTTATTTTTTTTTTTTTTATTTTTACAAAATTTAATTCAGTTTCACATTGAACAGGGATTATACCGGCTCAAGACCTCTTGCTTCTATATTTAAATAGAAGACATGTTTTTAACAAAATGGCAAAGTGACATTGATTTTCGTGGCTGCACACTACTTTTATCATGATTTCGGGTCCGTGACAACCCTCTTCAGAAAGCCTTGCTGCAATTGTTGAAAGTAAAACCGAACTCTATAAGGCCAGGCTCTCCCCAAACGAATGAGAACTACTGTTGTAAACCTTACTTAATTCAGTTTCATTTAAATTTATTTAATATTATATTTATATTAATTTACTTTTACTTTGTTCCGAAAGTGTAACATGGTGCGATTTTATAAACGGATCAAATTCAATTGTCGAGTAGTTTTTAGTTTGAAGATGCAAGGTCCCAGGTCATAATGCCTATTTTGCGATTCGAATGAATCTTAACAAAACAGAGAAAACCTTTAGCAGCACTCTTAACCCATTCTTAACATAAAATGCTATAGACATTCCAGCAATCATAAGGATATTGTAATATTCATTCGAACCAAATATAATTAGTAATTAGTACCCTGCGGTTGTTTTTGGACTATAGTTTATAATTATTTTTGTTAAATAAAGTCATTCTTCTGTGGAAAAAGAGAACTACTTGACCAGTTTGTAATGATAACCGTCCCATATCGATTTTGCTAGCGGTATCCAAAGTTCTGACAATTATACTTAAAGATCAAATCTGAAGTAATTTTCTCTTTAGATCAGTGTCTTCAATAGATCAGTGTCACTGAGGTTTTCAGAAGCATCATAGCATGACATTACTAATGATTCATCTTACGAATACCGTAAGACGTACTTTTCATTTCATTTCTTTATTGACATGTAATTCGAAGCCCATTGGGGGTCTTTTAAAGCTAAATTACAATATGCATCAAAACTTTAAATAGAACATAATAAACAATTAGAAAAATTAAGTATAAAATAAAAAAATAATATAAATTAAAAAAATCCTAATTTTTCCTAATAAAAGAGAAAAGAAACTGATGAAAGCATATAAGTGATAATCAAGAAACCAAGGAAAAACATAAATAAAAACATTACATTAAAACATCAGAGAGTTGAACGAAAATGTTCCATTAAATGTCACTTCTTTAAATGTAATCTCTTGTATTGGCTTTGGAATAGGTCGTCTTAAAATTGCTCAATTTTGTACTTAAATTAATCTAGTTATAAAAATCGTATACACAGGGTGGCGCACTAATTGTGCTACAATAAGAAATTCAAATAACTTATTTTATAATCAAAGTATTTCTTTTTTTATTGTAGAGAACAATCAATTTAATTTTATATGACTAATTGTGTTTGAAGACGATAGACAGTAAATGACCTCACTGGCTCATCCACGCATATGCGACACCTGATCAGAAAATTATTCATTGCGGCCTGAAGAGTTAGAGTTGAGATCGCTTTAATTATTGTTTTACTGGACAGCTTCAATTCAGTCAAAAAGCTTGGTTTCGTCTTGAACACCTCTTGCTTGACTTAACCCCATAAAAAACAGTCTGGTGCAGTCACTTCCACTGGCCGGAAAGTGGATTTCTCGTCATTAATTTGTTTGGGAATTTGCATTGGAGCTCTGCCATAAACGGCTATATGTGCAGTGCAACTGTGTTCCGGGGTGACAGCCCTTGGCCGAAAAAATATTGCTTCGGCTTAACTCGGTCCATAGTACCGGCTGTCGTGGAATATATACAGTTGGTTCAACTTGCTGGAATCAAATTCTGTTGAATGGAATACTTCTTCACCGCAGTTCTTATTAAAATTTTGTTTAACATTTCTTAATAACGATCCCCATTAACAGTCACCGTTTACTTCAAAGATGTATGGCTCCGCAATGCAGCTTGATAACACTGCATACCACACATTAACTCATTCTAAGTACAGTTCCGTCTCATGGTGTATTTTTTTTATTAGATTCACTCAATATACGGCAATTTTGCTTGTTTACATTGCCGTTTAGATCAAAATGGGCCTCATAAGACTTAAACAAGCAGTTAATCAAGCCTTTTCAATACTTTTTTGGCATGATTAATCCATTTTAATGGCCGTCTGCTAACTGCAATTCGCGCCGATAAGTTTTAAGTCAAAACGTTTAAATTTGCCTAAATTGTCGATGCTACAGCCGCGATAGTGTCTTGAACCCGAGCGTAGGGATCTCGAAGGTACGGTCTTCGTGCAATGCTTCCGAATTCGGCAAAAATGTTTACCTGCCTCATACGAACAAAAAACATATATTGTTGAGGTGACTGCCCCTGGCCGAAGAGTTTCGGGTCAATCCGGTACATAGAACCGGCAGTCGCGGGACTTAGCACGTTTCTTAACTGCGAGGAATATGAAAATATCCGCCTCCAAATCATCAGCCACACTGTTTACTGCTTGGACCGCAGAGGTGCGGTTGTCACTCAATGTGAAAGTCAATGACGTCAACACCCCGACCACCAACTACCCCAAAATCCTTGGGGTCACATTGGACAGCCTTTTTAGTTCCTCTGCACATGCTACAGCTATCTGCGATAAACTCAAAAGTAGGAACAAGGTCCTCAAGTCACTTGCCGGCAGTACTTGGGAAGCCGACAAAGAAACCTTGTTGACCTGTTACAAAGCGATAGGTCCATCTGTAGCAAACTACGCAGCACCTGTATGGTCGGCGAACGTGAGTACGACGCAGTGGAAGAAAATTCAGACTTGCCAGAATTCCGCCCTTAGAACATCAACAGGGTGTCTTCTTATGTCCTCTGAGGACCATCTACATGAGGAGACGAAGGTCCTTACCGTGCGCAGACACAATTTCCTGTTGTCTAAGAAATACCTGCTAGGGTGTTTTCGCAGCAGTCATCCTAACCACCATCTCTTGAACAGGATGCCTCCACCCAGGCAGATCAGGTACGATCTTCATGATCTAGAGAGAGGTCCAGCGGTATAAGAGAGAACCTTTAGATCATCGAAACTATCAGGCAGGTTTGAACAACATTCACGCCGATGATGTCGCAGAAGCAGTATCCAGCTACCGTGTGAATGCAGTGCTAGGGGAACATCCCCCGGAGATTTCACCTGAGGAGAAGGTACTACCTCGGCAGACGCGCGTGGTTCTGGCGCAGCTGAGATCTGGATGGTGCAGCCGCCTCAATTCTTACTGGGCACGAATTGATGCTAACGTTCCGGACATCTGTCCCGCCTGCCATCAGGGACCGGCCAAGCCCACTCAGCTGACCCCCAGGTCTCTGTGGACGCATCCAGTTCAAATGGCGCGTTTCCTTCACCTGGATATCGAAGCAGATCCCCCATAGACGAACAAGACTTCAAAATAAATATATTGTTGTTACAACAACAACAACCTGCCTCATAAAGGTCTATCTACTCGGGGGAGTTCCGCCAAACTCCCGCCTATATATCATTGGACGGAAATGAAGGACTGCAAAGCAAGGTAACGCTGCACCTCTCCTCTTTTTGGTATCCCAAGCATTCATTTTAATAAATCTAAATTACTAATCCTCCAAATAATATAAAGAATAAGCCGATTGCTTACAAAGAAAAAAGTTATAACGTTTGTTTTTCTAGCACGATTCGTGCGCAACCCTGTAGTTTGAATGTTGCCTTATTAATAAAATTAAGATATAAGTTAGCGCACGCAGAACTGATACCTCACATACTATATCACCTAGAAGTTTTTACTGGAACAATCGCGGATAATATCAATAAACATCCCTTATGTTTTCAAAGGATCATGCAATTTTTTTACGGCGATATTAGTCGTGTCGTTTACGACAAACACTCTGCTGTTTTTTTTCATTAAAGGTTTATGGGCTTAGGTTTTAGAATTAGCTATACGAATTTCTGAATTCTACTTTCTCTCAATATGTGGACCTTAAAGGGCAATGATTGATTATTAGTAAATTAATAATAATAAAAATATATCTGTTTTTATTTTAGGTCTACTATGATACACCTAAAGGTGTTCCTCAGTACCTGAATCGTACGGTGGAACGTAAACGTTATCGTTATACGATGAACCGTTCCTGGACCGGACATTTCCGACAACAAAACATGCCCGGCACTGTGAGGAAGAAGGTCTTTATAACACCCATAGGTATGATATTCACAACCATCTGCTTTGCTTTTAAGTTATAATGCCTATATAATTTTTATTTTCAGAGGAATGGAGTTTCTTCCGTGGTGATCGCGTTGAAGTTCTTGTTGGCAAAGATAAAGGCAAACATGGTTTGGTCTCGCAAGTAATACGCGAACGCAACTGGGTTGTTGTAGATGGGATAAATTGGCACTATCGCACAGTGGGTGCTGAAGGCGACTTTCCCGGTATATTAATTAAATCGGAAGCACCATTGGATGTAAGTAGTAGAGTAATTTTCTCATTAGCAACTATTTCATTTGACTTCCTGATTTATAGGTGACTAAGGACATACGTTTGGTTGACCCATCGGACTTGCAGGGTTGTGAATTTGAGTGGCGTTACACTGAAGATGGTGAAAAAGTTCGCGTTTCAACACGTACTGGACGTTTAATACCCATTCCCGAGACCAATAATCAAACCCACGATTACAAGACGAAAGGCGCGTATATTGAAAGAGAAAAGGATACGCCAGGTAAGGAAGCGATTCTTACAGGAAAATAAAAACAAGTCGTTGTTGTTTTTGTTTTAACAACAATATTTGTGGTATATTCAATTGCTTCAATATCCAGGTGAAGGAAACGCGTAAGTTAACCTGGATTCGTCCATATAGACCTGGGCGCTAAGTGGCGTTGGCCGGACATTTAAGGAAGTGCAAACGTCCGGAACGTAAGCGTCAACTCGCGCCCAATATGAATTAAGGCAGCTGCACCATCCAGATCTCAGCTGAGCCAGAATCACGTGCCTCTGCCAAGTTAGCGTCTTCTCCTCTGTTGAAATCTCCAGGGGATGTTCCTCTAGCACTAAATTTACGATATAGCTGGATACTGTTGCTGTGGCTTCATCAGTGCGAATGTCGTTCAGTTTCGAATATTAAAAGGTTCTCTCTTGTACCACTGGATATCTCTCTCTAGATCAAGAAGATCGTACCTGATCTGCCTAGGAATCCTGTCCACAAGATGGTGGTTGGGATGACTACTGAGAATACACCCAAGCAGAGTATGTTTAGATAGCAAGAAGTTGTCTACAGAACCTTCGTCTCCTCATGAGATGGTCCTCATAAGACAAAAGGAGGCAACATGTTGATGTTCTAAAATCGGCATTCTGTCTGGTCTGAATTTTCTTCCACTGCGACCACACCGGCGTTGCGTAGTTCGCTACAGTCCGAACTATCGCTTTGTTAGAGGTCAAGAATGTTTCTGCCGATTAGTGAGTTGAGGACCTTGTTCCTACTTTTAAGTTTATCGCAGATTTCTGTATCATGTGTCCATTCTCAGGGTCCGTGGTTTTCGCGGCGTAGGTCTTTCCATGAAGAAATGGCAAATAACACTGAAAAAAAAGAATAAAGTTTAACACAACTCACGCGTATTCTGTGAAAAGAATCCTATTGCAAAAAATACCTCTAATTAATCACCCTATATATGTGACGCGCAAAATAGAAAGGGACCTAAGGGTAAAAACCAGTTTTGTTCAGGAGAGCCATTTTAAAGATTTAAATACGTGTATCTTTGGTGTACTTCACTTTCATAAAACGCGCATATCTCTGGGAGGGAACACTTTCGGGGCATGGGATCGGTCTCATTCGATGCTTAGATGTTGTCCACATCAAAAAAAGTGAAAATTGATTTTTTTACCCTTAGATCCCTTTCTCTATGCGCTGTCACATATAGGAAACATTGCTTGATTTTTGCATATGTGAAGTATTATTGTCAAACAAAAGTTATATTTAACAAGAAGTTTGTGATGGCTACTAAATATTCGGATATTTTAGTCCTTACATCGTCAACAGAATGAAGCCTAAGGAGATGATTAACCAATCATCGGCGTATGACAACAGCGAAACAGCAGGATAGATTTTGAATACAATCACTTACGTGAATCCTCCTTGCGACACACCCATTTTAATGTTGCGGTATTTGGATTTATGGCCTTGGACCTCAGCTAAGGTTTAACCGCCATTTAGGTAATCGGCAATCTAACGTTTGGCATCGTTTGGTAGGGTGGAATTCATAATGTCGGTAATTTATATGAAGTGTTTCTGAACATTGAGTGCAAAAATAGAAGAAACACTTCTGAACATTGCGCAAATTCTATTTCCATTTATTTCTTCAAATAACATAGGTGTTTCAACTCTATGATTCTCTACCACTTTCCGATCCTCCACAGAAGCAATCCTGTTTCACGCGCTGCAGTTCTGCATTCTTTGCTATGCTAATTACTACATGCCAATATCGTCAGGAAGTGTAGTATTCGGATAGATACTTGGACCTCTTTCCGGCCGTAAATTGCGCAAGTAGCTTCGCAATTTCAACGTTTCCTTCAGAATTTTTGTATAAAGCTATCGCTTTACTTAATCTAGTGTGTACCTTCGATACTCGGTAATGATCTGAATCTAACAAGGTGGAAACTTTCAAACACCATGGCAATATCATCAGGAAGTGTAGTATTCGGATAGATACTTAGATCGCTTTCCGGCCGTGAATTGCGCAAGTAGCTTCGCAATTTCAACGTTTCCTTGAGAATTTTTGTATACAGCTATCGCTTTACTTAATCTTGTGTGTACCTTCGATACTCGGTAATGATCTGAATCTAACAAGGTGGAAACTTTCAAACACCATGCCAATATCAACAGGAAGTGTAGTATTCGGATAGATACTTGGATCGCTTTCCGGCCGTGAATTGCGCAAGTAGCTTCGCAATTTCATCGTTTCCTTGAGAATTTTTGTCTACAGCTATCGCTTTACTTAATCTAGTGTGTACCTTCGATACTCGGTAATGATCTGAATCTAATAAGGTGGAAACTTTCAAACACCAAGGGGTGTAGCTAACAAAGCGACACTTTAGCTATTCTCTAAGGTACATTAAATTGTGTTTGGGGGAATACCAAGCTAAATACTAGGCCTTTCCAAGTTACAATCGCTCAGCTAGGTTTCCAACATTTCAACATTCATTAAAGAATTTGGCCACATTTATGTAAAAGTCTGAACACTCTTAAAAAACCATTTTCTAATTAATTAAAATCTTGCGAACAATTTCCCTTGAGTACTTTAATATCACTCAGAAGAACCAGCAACATTTTCAAACGTTAGCGATAGCGCAGAACTTTCAACTATATTACAGTCATAAACATAGGAGTAACTAAAAACCTATAAGAACCATTATTACAGGTTGGGCCAAAAGTTACCATGGGGTTTAAAAATATCAGATTATTCAAATAACACTTGGAGAATAAATAATGGAGAGATTCACAACTCAACAAAGAACCAGAATAATAGAATTTTATTATTCAAATCAGCGATCAATTATTTTAACACAAACAGATGAGCTCATTTGCATTTGAATGGTTTTGTTAATAAGCAGAACTGTAGGTTCTGGGGTTCTGAAAATCCAATCCATTCATCAACGCAAATTGCACCCTATAAAGGTGTACAGTATGGTGTGGGATCACATCTGCAAATATCAGTGGGCCATACTTCTCCGAGAAGATGGAAGTGCTGAAACCGTAGATGGAGAGCTGTATCGGTTTATAATAGAACATTTTTTACGTCCTGCCCTTGAAAACAGACCTTAAATGTGGTTTCAGCAGGACGGAGGCACTGCCCACACTGCCCGAGACACAATGGCACTTTTAAGTCAAATTTTTGGAGAGCGAATTGGAGAGGAAATTATTTGGCCAGCGCGATCGCCAGCTTTGTCAGCATCCGAGTATTTTCTTTGTGGCTATTTAAAGGAGCGAGTATATGTGAACAAGCCCGAAACAAAACTTCAAATCAAGGCAGATATTGCAGAAATTCAAACGCTACAGCCACAAATTTTGAAAGATGTTATGAAAAATTCTCTAAAACGAGACCATCATTGCGAAGCTGAAAACGGGGGTCATTTAAGTGACATTATTTTTCATTATTTAAGTGACATTATTTGTATATAATAAACTTTTGACCCATTCTGTACTTATAGCATTTACGAGTATCTTTTTGTGTTCTTGAGCCATTTTTATACCTAAATTTTTTTCTGATAATTCATGTAGAAATTTCTTTTATTATTTTTCTTTGCAGCCACTGTAATCAAAGAAATCACCTTTCAACCGAAACTCTGCACCTTTGAAATGGATGTTATGGAAGAAATGGGCATAAAGGAAGATCGTATACCCAAGAAGACCTATTGGTATTAAATACCGCCATACAATAGTAATAAAAACGCAATGATTGTTATATAAAAATATTAATTAAATTAATTAATTCTTATTAAAATTCAAATAACATAAACAAATCAAAAGAAAAGAAACAACGAATGCATTCAAATAGCACGCAGCGCTATTTTCTTGTCATTGTAAAGATCTCCTCCCGATGATCTCTTAACGTTTTGGCCAAGTTTTTTACCGTTCCTTCGGCTCTATCGAAATCTTGTCTCAGCGATTTATTGAAAGTCTCATAAAGCCATGATAGAGCTTTCGATATATTCGATTCGTAGGATACAAACACCTTCGATGTATGTTCGTAACGGGCCAGATTGGCAATGTCGGTGATCATGTACGTGTTGCAATGTTTAACCGCTAAAATTTGACGATTGCTGGTGTACTTGATTTCAACGTGTGGCAACGAGAGCTGTGCACATTCCAGCGAGACCAGTGAGGCTTGCAGGTCTTTGCGACAGGCTAATGCAATTTCAATTTTGTCTTTTGGATTTCTAAATATGAAAGAAGAGATAATGAAGATACGAGTAAAGAAGAATTTGTAGTATGTGTTGAAATATAGAATAGTTAAGGACTTACATTATGGTTTTGAGTTTTCGCCATTGTTTGAGACTTTGTGTCGCCGAATTTGCACAGGCTCTTAAGAGGAGCCCACATATACGCCATTGTTCCAAAGTACTGCCCAATTTGTCTCTCACATCACGGGCTACCTCCAGTTGTGAATCCAGACTTTCCTCCAAGCGACTGATGTAAGTACCTCCACTAATGAATGCTGCCAAAAACAATTAACAACATTAATATTTTATTTCATACTTTGTTTTGTTACAGACTACATTTTGATTGGAAAATAAAAAAAAATTGCGCGGGGCCATTATCCCCTCAATCATTTAAGAGAACCTCTAAAAGTATTCAAATTTATAAGATAATAGTCGGTGGAATTGTACTTTTAACTATGGCACAAGGTACTGTAACTAGGTGGCTGATTTTTTAACAACTACAACGAATTATTAAAGAGCCCATGTTTATTATACCGATGGACTCAAATTCACTATGCGCAAATATAGGGTGATCCATCTAGAGGTATTTTTCAGAACAAAAAATAATTAAAAATTCAAATCAAGTGTGGAATCTTTATTGGTAATTTGAAAGGACATTTTATGGCATTTATTTTTTGGAAATAATTTCCTCCAAATGTTGGCAACTGTATTATGGAAATGAGCGTTCGGTGAGAAACGGGAAGATCCGCTGTTTTCGACCAAAATTTTGTTCGGTGATGAGGCCCATTTCTGGCTAAACGGCAAAGTTAATAAACAAAATTGCCGCATTTGGGCTGAAGAGCAACTAGAAGAGGTTTAAGAGGTATCATTATACCCAGAGAAACCCACGGTTCGGTGCGTTTTATAAGCTGGTGGAATCATCGCTGCATATTTTTTCAAAAATGATGATGGCCGGAACGTAACACTGAATGGTGCTCGCTATCGCGCCATGATATCGATCTTTATGCTACCTGAAATCGAAGCCCGAAATCTTGACGACACTTGATTTCAACCGTACGGTTCCACTTGCCATACAGCTGCTCAAACAATGGATCTATGGAGAGGTCATTTCGAAAAGCAGCTAATTTCACGTTTTGGACGGGTGAGTTAGACATTTTTCTTTGGGGTTACTTAAAGTCCAAAGTCTATGCTAACAAACCAGTTACGATTCAGCTTTTGGAAGCCAACATTACGCGTGTCATTAAAGCCATACCGGTCGAAATGCTCGAACGAGTCATCTAAAATTGGACTCTCAGAATGGAAACCCTGAGGCGTAGTTGCGGCCAACATTTAAAGGAAATTATATTCAAAAAATAAATGCCATAAAATGTCCATTCGTATTAACAATAAAGATTCCACAATTGATTTGAATTTTTATATATTTTTTTGTTCTGGTGGATCACCCTTTATAAACTAATCTTGACGTTTCTTTGCACAATGTTAAGTTTTGTGACAAATATGAAGGTTACTGAAACTGGCCCATATATGTGCATGTTTTCATATAATACAAAGGTCCTTTCCGATTTCAGAACCCTCAGCTCTATAAACCTCATTTTAAATCCGATTCTGATCAAGTTACGCACAGATGGTTAAACTCCCCATGGTGAAGAAATTTCTCCATTTGAACTGGATGCGTCCAAAGAGACCTGGAGGCCAGCAGAATGGGATTGGCCGAACAATTAAAGAGATGTAGCACGTCATGTGGTTCCTGAGCACATCCTTTGTGCATTGAAAGATTGGGGACAAACATATGTGAGGCATGCGAGGAGGACATTGAACGATTGAGCTTTTCCTCTGCGAAAGTCCAGCTTGCGCGGGATTGGGACTTCAACATCTTTCGGCCAGTGTGATAAATCTAGAGCACATAAGCGGGATGTGTTGGAGGAGGATCACAAGTTTCGTAGATATAACAGAACGTCTATAACGATAGGAAATTGACAAACCATCAAACAAGAGCGCACAGCAAGCCGTGTACTGGCTTAGGTGCATACCCCTAACGTAAGGGTCCTTGCCCTTGAAACCCTTCATTTGAAACCAAGCTGTTTTTGTGGCCGGAGATTGAAGGCTTGGTCTTAGACTATCTTGCCATGCCGAAGTCTCATTACGACAGCCAGTTCTATGGACCGGATTGACCCGAAGAGCAATTTCACCAAGAGCTGTCACACCGGCAAACAACAACCAATATCAAAGCTGCGATTTGACTTGATTTTTTGTGGGGTTTAATGATGGACCGATGTTATGCGAGCAATTCTTAAGGGGAATATTCAGCAAACCATTCGTGAGATAGATCCAGAAACCATCACCAAGGTTGTTGAAAATAGTGTTGACGGTATGAGCTACTGCAAAGGCAGCCACGTGAACAAAATTGTTTCATAAATAATAGGATTACTTACCGGGTAAGTCCAAACTACTATTACGTTTTGAAGAGAAACGTTTACTAAGGAATCACAATATTTAACACGCATCTAAACATTTTTTTTTGCTCGGCTTCACTACTACTACTCTTCACTACTCTGTAGAACAGGGTATTATAAGTTAGTTTCAAGGCAAATGTTTGTAACTATCAACAATATTTGAACGAGGCCCACCTTAAAGTATTCCGATCGATGTATATACAAGCATCTGCTGATCCCATTTAACGATGCCTTTTCAGATTAACATATAGTTTCCACACATATGTTCATACGATTTGTCCAAATGTCACATATTACGTCCAATATTGACGAAACTTAGCACGAGTAAGTTTTATGGGCCAAGAAAGGACGGAATTAAAATTGAAGATAATTGGTTCAGATTTAATTAGCTTTTATACATATATTTTCATCCGATTAGCCTCGAAGCCACATCTTACAGCCAATGAAATTTGGCACACGTTAGTGGTTTGGACCAACGAAGGATGTTATCAAATAGAAGAAAACTGACTCATATTTAGATATAGCTTTTACACATATAACACTGTATGACAAATTTAAGCTTTTGGTTGCACACATGAAAAAAATTAGTATATTCTGAAAGAGGAGGAAAAAATAAAATACACGTGTATCCCACTTTTTCTGCATCAATTCGTATATTTGCAAAAAAATTTATGGATATGGACTTGTATGTTAATACAAAATATGTCTATATAAGTGGTTTTTAACCAAATATATATTCACATTTTTCGCGAAAATACGAATTGATCTAGAAAAACTGGAACACACGGGTAGTTTATTTTTCGACGTAGATTCCGAATATATAGGTCTTCTTCATGTGTGCAAAAGCGTGTTGAACGGTGTAATGGGTGGGCCATTTAAAATTTTAAATTTAAATCTGCTGTAAACAAAGTACTAATATTTTTTTCAAATTTCTGGTTTTATTGAAAAGTTGGAACTTTGTCATTTAATAATGGAACACCATCCGATGCGTTTTAGCTTTGCCCAATAGCAGCAGATGAATAATTTTACTAAAAAATCATGTTTTCAGATGAAGCTAATTTTATCTGAGTGGCTATGTCAATAACAAAATTTTCGCATATGGGGTTCAGTCAACCTAAAAAGGACTATTGATAAGTCAATGCATCCAGAACAAGTCACTGTTTGGTGTGGACTTTGGGCTGGCAGCATCGTTGTGCCTTTTTTCTTCGAAAATGAGCAAGGGCCGCTTTTACCGTCAAAGGTGAGCGTAATCGCGCCATGCTTAACGATTTTTTGTTTACAAAAAATTCAAGAGAATCGCATGGACGACATTAGGTTTCAATAACCATCGATATTTTACGCACTGTTTTTGAAAATCGAAAAATCAGACAAAATTATGATATCAAATAGCCGCCAATTAGGATTATTTTCTGTGGGAAGCCATTAAGGGTAAATGTTACGCAAAGCATCCAGAGACAATTGAAGCGTTGCAACATGAAGAGATTCGACCCGAAACGAACAAAAATGTACTGAATAATTCGGTTGATCGGATGAGGTACTGCCGAGCCAGTTGTGGAAGTCATGTGAATGATTTTGTGTTTAATTATTGAATGAAAAAGTTCAACCTTTCCAATAAAATTTGAAATTTGTCGGTATGTACTTTTTTTTACAGCCGATTCAAATTTAAAATTTTAAATTGCCCATCCGTTATGTTCATCCGATTTTACCAAAAACAATGACATTTTCTATATATTGTATATAGCCCTTATTAAAAAGATTTCTCTAGACGTAAGGCACTTGTGAGGTGGAATACCGTCACAGTAGAAATGTCCCTAATCCCGTAGAATTGCTCTAGGCATCCACCATAAAGGAGTGCAAAACTAAGTTTTCAAACTCGGTTGTCTACTTTTATTAAAACGTCAAAATTCTTATTGAAAAATTCTAGTTTTGCTCAACTTATTTACTACTTATAAATTATTTTGAATATTCGTCAATAACAAAGAATATAAATTACTAACATGTACAAAGATTAATATGAAACCTTTGTTCACGATCTTACCTATAATTCCATCATGATTCACATACAGCTCATTCAATTCCGCATATCCTTCCATTAGAGTTTTCAGTCTGACTTTCGTGTGCTCCAATATTTCCGTATAGCACCGAAGTGTTATCAAATGCAACGCGGACTCACTTAGCTGCGCAAAGAAATCCTCGTGGGTGGAAGCCTTTTGTATATCAACAATTACGCCCAAATTTAAAGCTAGCTGTGAAATGACAAAACGAATAATGGTAAATACAATTAATTAACTTTAATTGACGGAAGAAAAAACGAGAAAAAATAACTACTGTAGGCCCACGTGCAGTAGTTCTTTGTTATCGGCGGCAATCTCCAAGAGAATGGGCAACGGGATGGGGTGGGAAGAGCGGGGTAGGATGAGGAACTGAATATGGTTTCATGTCCCATTGAATCATTATTGGTTGTACTGTAATACGTGTTTGTCATTTGTCATGCCATTAACTAACACCAGACCTAAAACAAATTGCTCCTTTTAGATCACGCATCTCGCTACTAAAACGTCCAATTACTAATGTCAAAATTAAGTAACAGATATTTAGAACAATTAGTATTATTCGTTAAATGCTAAGCTTTTAGTTACTCTGTAGTTTCAAATAATGCATTAGAGCTTTTATGTGACTTTTTCTTACTAGATTCAAACTACCAATTAGAGAAAACGAATGACCTCTGTACATATTTTACTTTCAAAGTGACTGCTAGAGAGGTAGGGCTAGACATTTTTATACTATCCACCATCGATGGGAGTATGTTTAAGTTTGTCATTCCGTTTGTAACATTTCAAAGTAGTTAGCTGCACCCATATAAAGTACCTATAATATTGATCGTCATAAAGTTTAAAGACGATCTCGCTATGTTCATCTGTACGTATATTTCAGTCCAAACGAAAAGAACTAATGTCTTCAAACTTACCAAAAATAAATGGTACCTCAGATATAAAGACGTGTTTCGATTAAGTATCGAATACAATATCCGTCAAATGGCCACCATGGCCAAAAACACTGGGCATATCTTTCTTCATAAAATTGTCCATACCTTTTTTCATAGATTTGGCCGTATACTCGTATCACCTATGACGACTTGGATCTCAAACACTTTTCGAATGGGTACAGTCACCATAACAATATGTGTTTTTTTTTATTGAACTAAGAAAGAGTGGCATTTTCTGAAAAATCTAAATTTGACTGCAGTTTTACTATTTGAATGAACCTAAAACCTAATGTTCGGGAACATATGGGTAGATAAAAGCAGTGAAATTTTCTATTAAATTCACATACCTACCTATACCAAAAATTTGTGCCTAATTGGAACTGCCCGAACTATGGACATATAGGTCCATATTATTAATTAATTTTACAATTAGAATAATTATAAGTTCTTTACCCATAGGTCTAAGGGGTCTAGAATGACAAAAAATAGGTCCATTTGAACATGGACTACCCACGTGTCCAGAAACAGTAAAATTTTCTGAAGAATCTGAATTGGCTGAATTGGAGGCCTTGGTCTTGGTCCAAAGCCTAAAAACCGTCCAGTAATATTCAGACATATATGTGGTCTAGAAACAGTGAATTTTTCTCACAAGTCAAATATGGTTTGGTCCAATTTTCTACTCGGACCAGCACAATGGGCCCAAAAACCCGGCTCCTTAACAGTGTTGCCAATTTTGCCATTTTCTAGCTGGATCTAGCGGTTTTATTTTTATTGAGCCAAAAGAAAATGGCTAGATTGAAATTTTTATTTAACTGTGATAATTTCCGTGATGATTACGTCTTCGCTAAACCGGAATATTTCCAAATTAGAGAACTAAATCCTGTGAATATTTTCTATAGTTTATAAATACTGCTGTTTGTTCATTGGAATTTATAATAACATTTGGTCGATGTGGATGAATAACTACGGAGAAGGTTGAGCCATGATACAATATTGTTTCCCATGATACCATATGATACAATATTGTTTCCCTCAGGTATTTTCTTTGATTTTTAACAAAATCCACCAAATTGTATGTTTGGAACAGCTGTTAAACACAAACAAAATGACGGAACTCTCTAAAAACTTGACATTATTCTATAAAGTGACGGTAATTTATGGGAGCAGTGTTGCATTTCATATAACTACGAGGGGAGTTAGGAAAGTCACGGAATTATTGATCTGTCCTCGTACCTTTAAAAACCCAAATTTTTGAAAATCAGAAAAAAATGTGGTTTGAGTAAAAATCAAACAAAAAATAGAAATAATACAAAAATTTATATTTTTAAAAATCATGAAGAATGCAAAACCGAAGAAAGTGTCAAGTCTTATTACTTTCGCGTAAAGACATACAAACTATGAAGAAAATGTTTCAGGGATCATGATAATCGATGAACGAGTTTTGCTTTTAGTCCCAATTACTCGTAAGTGAAGGTATCTCTTTTTTATGTCAAAATTGTCAAGTAAGACGTGTAAAATAAATCCCAACTATTTTTGTAAAATATTTGGCGAATACACGTTTATAAAAAATAGAAAAAGTGTGTCAAACTTCATTTTACAAGTAAATTTTGACTACTACCAGATAGATTTAGAAAATCTTACATACGAAAATTTTTCGATGAGTTGTAATTACATTATTATATTTTTGTATTACAAATTTTTATTTTATTTAAATCATCTTTTACTGATAAATTGAAAAGTACTTAGTAGGGACATAAATACTGTTTCAACATTGTACACACCCATATCAATAGTAGAACTAAAAATACCCCGTTAATGTTATATGGGTTTTGAAAGCTAACCTCAATAGCGTTAGTCTGTAACGGGATTTTAAAATTGTTTCAACTTTCATCATGGAGTGGTCAGATAATGAGAACGTATCACTGTAATAGCGCTATTTTCAAAACGCTCCGGCCACTAGGGATTAGCCGCATGTTCGTCTACCGATGCATAAAACTGTTTGAGGAGACTGGAGATGTAAAAGACCGCCGTTCGAACACCGCATGTCATCAAAGCCGTAAAATCAAGAATTCACAGAAATACGCTCCAAAAACAGAAAATCATGGACCGTGAGATGAATATCACGCAAAAGTCCACGAGTCGAATCATTAAAAAAGACTTGGGACTTGGGGCTTTTAAACGATGTACCGCACATTTATTGACTGCAGCTTTTAAAAAAAATGGATTGAAAAATGCAAACGTCTTTTGGTGAAGCACGCTGATAACTTGCACAGAAAAATTTTGTTCACCGTTGGAAAAATTTTTACCGTTCAGGAAAAATTTAACAAGCAAAATGATAGAATGTATGCGCGGTCATCTAAGGAAGCATCTGAACTGATCCCAAGGGTGGAAAAGTACCATCACCCAGCTTCAGTCATGGTTCTCTTACGATGGAGTCTCTGACCTGCATTTCTGCGAACAAGGAGTCAAAACATCGGCCAAAGTTTACCAAGAAACCGTTTTGGAAGCTGTTGTGAAGCCTCTTAACAATTCCCTGTTCCAAAACCAGCCTTGGACTATCCAGCCGGATTATTCTAAAGACTTTCCAGCCCGCCCATAAGGCTAAAACGTCCTAGGCCTCGCTTCGAAACAATTTTCCAGCGTTCCGTTCCTTTGAATGGCCCTCAGGCCGTCCCGATTTGAACCCATTGGATTACAAATTGTGGACGGTTTTAGAGAACAAGGTTTGTCACAAAAGATACCCCAACATTGGATCTCTTAAGACTGCTTTGGTTCGAGCTGTGGCCAATTTTCCATTGGACGAGATTCGTGCAGCTATTGACGTTTGGCCAGTGCGACTTAAGGCTTGTGTAAAGGCAAAAGGCGGACATTTCGAATAAGTAGATTCTTTTTGGATACAATATACATCAACATTCAGTACATCATAAAAAGTGTGTAACAGTATTTATGTCCCTACTAAGTATATTTTTTTTTTGGTTTGGATTCTCTGCCTCTAGTTTATTAACAAATTCACAAAGCAGGTGTTGTTGTTATCTTGTAATTTGTTTTTTTTTTATTTATTTCCAATATATCGATTGTCATCGCCGATCATCCTCTGGGAATATTAAATTTTAAACAAAACAATATACTTCTTCGTACAGGCTCGCAAAAACCCCTGAACATAAAAAACCAAGACCTGTTTTTGAATTTATTGATTCTTTTTTATGTCCAACTTTAACATCAGTTTTATCATTATTTTAATATATTTATTAAATAAAAATATTTAGAATGTCTTGTTTTAACCTTTTATATAGGTGAATTATAAATTACCTATAATTTATGTCGATAATCAAAAAGATGATTTTAAGGGGCATGTCTTTGAACATAATGCTGTTCTCAGATAAACTTTTTCATCAGTCCATGTCTATACATACTAAGGACAATACGACAAATAAATAGACTTAATCTTCTTAGAGATTTTTGCAGAAAAAATTTGTAGTGTAAACATAGCACCCGGCTTTTAACTATAATTAAAATAGAACTTGACCTTTTCAACATTGTACTTAGTAGGGACATAAATACTGTTACACACGTTTTATGCTTTAAAATAAAAAAATACTGAATGTTTTTGGACCAAGTATTTTTTTAATATGTGACGCGCAAAATAGAAAGGGACCTAAGGGTAAAGAACAGTTTTGTTCAGGAGAGCCATTTTAAAGATATAAATACGTGTATCTTTGGTGTACCATCACTTTCATAAAACGCGCATATCTCTGGGAGGAAACACTTTTAGGGCATGGGATCGGTCTCATTCGATGCTCAGATGTTGTCCAAATCAAAAAAAAGTAAAAATTGATTTTTTTACCCTTAGGTCGCTTTCTCTATGCGCTGTCACATATACATATTTATTGATTGTATTGTATCCAAAAATAATCTACTTATTCGAAATGTCCGCCTTTTGCCTTTACACACGCCTTAAGTCGCACTGGCCAATCGTCAATACCGAACCTCGTCCATTGTAAAATTGGCCACAACTCGAACCAAGGCAGTCTTAAGAGATCCAATGTTGGGGTATCTTTTGTAACAAACCTTGTCCTCTAAAACCGTCCACAATTTGTAATCCAATGGGTTCAAATCTGGACTGCCTGAGGGTCATTCTACAGAGGATATGAACGCTGGCAAATTGTTTCGAAGCCAGGCCTGGTACGTTTTAGCCTTATGAGCCGGCGCAGAATCCTGCTGGAAAGTCCATGGCTGGTTTTGGAACAGGGAACTGTTAAGAGGCTTCACAACAGCTTCCAAAACGGTTTCTAGGTAAACTTTGGCTGATGTTTTGACTCCTTGTTTGCAGAAATGCAAGGTCAGTGACCCCATTGTAAGACTCACCCCACCAAACCATGACTGAAGCTGGGTGATGACCCTTTTCCACCTTTGGGGTCAGTTCAGATGTTTCCTTAGATGACCGCGCATACTCTCTACCATTTTGCTTGATAAATTTTTCCTGAACGGTAAAATTTTTTTTATCGGTGAACAAAATTTTTCTGTGCAAGTTATCAGCGTGCTTCACCAAAAGACGTTTGCATTTTTTAATCCTATTTTTTTAAAGCTGCAGTCAATAAATGTCCGGTACGTCGTTTGAAAGCCCAAAGTCCAAAGTCTTTTTTAATGATTCGAGTCATAGATTTTTGCGTGATATTCATCTCACGGGCCATGATTTTCTGTTTTTGGAGCGGATTTCTGTGAATTCTTAATTTAACGGCTTTCATGACATGCGGTGTTCGAACAGAGCGTGGGCGGCCCGACCGGTGGCGGTCTTTTACATCTCCAGTCTCCATAAACAGTTTTATGCATCGGTAGAGGAACATGCGGCTTATCTCTAGTGGCCGGGGCGTTTTGAAAATATCGCTTTTCTTCATTTCACACTTGAAAAGCGCTATTACAGCGAAACGGTTCTTATTATCTGACCACTCCATGATGAAAGTTAAAACAATTTTAAAATCCCGCTACAGACTAACGCTATTGAGGTTAACTTTCAAAACCCATATGACATTAACGGGGTATGTTCAGTTCTACTATTGAAATGAGTGTGTTCAATGTTGTAACAGAATTTATTTCCCTACTAAGTATTATAGTTTTAAATCATTAAGATCTTTTAGTCACTTCTAGCCATTTTTTTTTACCTAAACCCCAACTTTTTTTGTATTGAAAGTTGGAAACAGTGCTCCTTCATCTACTTATTGAATTTTACTCGTATTCTTACATAAAATCTTATCGAACAATAAATATCATAAAATAGGCTTAACAACAGAATAAATAAATAACGTTAATTCTACGATACATATGTCATAGGTCCCTTGAGTGTCAAACATAAGGTCCCTTTCAACAGCTACATTCCGAAATACAAAGGAATCGTAGTTCAAAATCGAAGACCGCAGTCGTTCAAAGTGCCGGAGTCCTGCTTTGTTTGGTAGAATGAAATGTTCAATAAAAACTAAGCAGTTACATATATTTTCATCAAATCGATTTTTTAGCACTTCAAATAAGTGTAAAATATTCATTAAAATGGTGTATAATTTTCATTAAATTGATGCAAACTTTTCATTAAGTTGATATACAATTTCTTTAAATTAATGTACGGTTTTCTTTAAATGCACAATTTTTGGTGTACAATTTTCATAAATTGATTTACAATTTTCATTTAATTGACGCACAATTTGTATTAAATTGATGTACAGTTTTCATTTAATTGTTGTTCTATTTTTATTCAAGTGATGTACGAAATTGAAGAAATATTAATGAAAAGTTTTCAATCAAATTGAAGAAAAGTGTTGTAGGTTGAAAAAATGCCCAAATTCATCAAATTGATGTAGGAATATCGCTACCTAAAGTCGTAAAGGTTGTAAGTCCACTTTTTGGCTAAATGTATTTTTTGATGTAGAACGCAAGATAAGTTGAAAACGCATCTGGCTTGAAGAAAAAAACCACCAAAAATATATGCCCTGTCACCTTTTATAACTGAAAAGAAAATGGTCTAAGTCCCTATAACATATACAAACAAAGCGAAAAAGTTGTAAGTCCAGCCTTTTTGTTTTAATCATTCTCTGTTGAGTGCACTAGCCACTCATTTTAGAATTTAAAGTTGAAAATATTTGCTTTGATCAAGTAGTCATAGCATTTCAATGGAACTGCATGGTTTTTACTTTTGACATTTGTCAGTTTAAGATTTTATCAGTCTAGAAAAATTATTCCACCAATAAACATTTGTGATCCTGTTGTCTATAAAAAGTGAAAGCTAATTTTTCCAACATTTGTAGGAGGTAAGGTGCGGTCTCTATTTTCATAATTTCAGAACCTTTTTATTTTATAGATGTTCCTGTCTTTTATAGATAATATGAACGCTTCGCAATTAATCAGCGGAGGAAGTAATGACGCTTCTTATAGAATGGAATATGATGACGGTCTCGTTGGATTAGTTCCTTATGGATTTAATACTGATTCAGACGACTCGTATGAATTACCTTCCAAATCACGGATTAGAAGAAAGAGGGTACAACGTTCTAAATGTCAATGGTTCAGTGCAAAGAATAAACGTCTGAGAGAAAATGGAAACCGTTACCTCGGAAGGAAAAAACATGGAGATTCTTGGATTTATAATAATGTGAAAAAACAACGAGCAATTAAACCGAGATGCAACTGCAAAAAAGTTGGCACTATGAAATGTTCCCAGGTAACTGATGTACAAAGAAAAGACATATTTGAAAAATATTGGCAAATGGATTGGTCGGCCAAAAAAATGTTAGTAAAACATTAATTCAAACATCAGTCCCAGTCCGAATCAGAAATCGAAAAGATGATACTAAATCGAGAAGAAGCCAGTCAATAAAATATCAACTTAAGGTACAAAATAGATTTGTGCGTGTGTGCAAAAATTTTTTTTTGAATACGTTTAGCATTGGGTACCATACTGTGTTAAATTGGATAAAGAAACCTTTAGTGCAATCAAAGGAGAACATACAGAGGAACTATGGAGTAGAAAGACAGAATCTTGAGTCATTTTTTGATTCCCTTCCTCTAATGGAATCACACTATTGTCGCGCAAGAACTCAAAAAAAATATCTTTTGCCTGAGTGGAGTTCCAAAAAAATGGTTTACGATTTTTATGTAAATGATTGGTGCACAAAACAATGTGTAAAAAACCTTTCTATAACAAAGTTCAATGAGATTTTTAATATCCGAAATTTGGGATTATTAAGATCAGTGCGAAAAATGCGTCCGATACTCTGTTGGAAATCTGTCACTTGAGGAGTATCTTTTGCACCAAAAAAAAAAGGAAGACGCCAGGACTGAGAAAAACAGAGACAAAGAAAAGGAATCACATGTGTACACTGTTGATCTTCAAGCAGTGTTAATGGCTCCCAAATCGCAAGCTAGCAGCCATTATTATCGTACAAAACTGCAAGTACATAATTTAGTCTTTTATAATCTTAAAAATAAAAAGACAGATTGCTTTATATGGAATGAGTCCGAGGGCGGAGTCTCAGCGGAGGCATTTGCAAGCATTTGGGGATATTTCATTGAAAAAGAAATACTACGTGTAAAAGACCATCCAGAGAAGATTATTATTTATAGTGATGGATGTACATACCAGAACCGAAATTATATAATGAGTAATGCCTTATTAAATACAGCAATTAAACATAAAGTCATCATAGAACAAAAAATTCTTGAGCCCGGACATACTCAAATGGAGGTTGATAGTGTACATTCCGCAATAGAGCGTTCTTTGAAAAATAAAAACATTGATGTACCTGCTGATTATATTGGAATATGCAAATCAGCAAGAAAAATTCCGGAAGCATATAATGTTTCTTACTTGTCCCATGATTTTTTTAAAACATTCAGCAATGTACAGTTTTGTAAAAATATTCGCCCTGGCCGTGGCAAAGGAGATGCAAAAGTAACCGATATTCGTGGCCTTAAATACATTCCAAATGGTGACATATGTTATAAACTTCGGTTTAATGATAATTGGAGACTTCTTCCTCAGAGAATTGACAGACAAGTAATCGCATTGGAGTGGTCAAATTTGAAACAACTACATCAAGAAAGAATAAAGATTACAGCTAAAAAATTCGAAGACCTACAATATTTGAAATCTACATTGCCCAAAGACCACCATCACTTTTATGATAATATTCCTCATGAATAATATTTTTATTACATATTTTATTAAAGAACTCTACAGCAAAGAAGTAAGACTGTTTTTTTTCGAGTTAATATTAATATAACATTATTAAAGTAATAAAATTTTACTTACAAAATATATACTTTCTAATTAAAAATGTAATGAACAATATAATATAATTAAAAATAAAATAAATTATATTAAAAAAAAACTTGATTTCCTTTAGGAAAAGGCGGTAAGTCCAAATCACATCGATAATTTAAAAAGCGAAAAAGTTCAAAGTCCAAAAAAATGCTCAAAAAAGACTACCAAGCATATTTTTCAAATTTTTTTTTAATATTACAAACATTAAAACTTTTGGAAAAATAAATCGTCGAAGAATAAAATTAAGTTATTTGTCTCTCTTGTAAAATTTTAAATTTTGGACTTACACCCTTTGCGACTTTAGGTAGCGATATGTTAAATTCATGAACCTTTTTTACTTAGTGTAGCTAACCACACAAAAATTGGACCATAACCTTATGTTTTGCCCCTTTATGGACACCCTAGATTTGAGGTCTTGACGCTTTACAAACCACATTTTACATACGATCTTGCTCAACCTAATTGCAATAAGTAACCAACCGTGCAGAAACTAGATCATATCGGTTTTTGTTTTTCTATAGTCTACAAGCAAAGGTCACATTCGATTTCTTGCACAAATTTAATACTTTACGTTACGGAAGATTTTTTTTTCAATCTTGGTAAAATTTGTTCACATCGATCCATGATTTCATACAACCCCCTGACAAATGTCCCTCCCGATTCGAGGTGCTGTTGCTCAAAAAGTCACAAATTAATTTGATAGCGATCATTAACCACCTCTACTGAAATTTAATCATATCGGTCGATGTTTCTATTGAGGCCGGTCGATACAAAGCCATGACGCTCCGAAAACCATATTAACATCTGATGTTCTAGATATGAAACATAGTGTGTGATGTGCGACCTCTAACCAACCATGGTAAAATCAGACCATATCGGTCAATGCTTTTATATACCCATTACACATATCCTCCCAAATTTAAGGTCCTGTCACTCCGGAAGTCGCAGTTCAAATAGGATCTTTGCTATATTTCATACAGAAGCATTAAGTTTTGTGCAAACCACAGTGGTGTAGGGTATTTTATAGTCGGCTCTTTTAGACTATACTTTTTTTACTCGTTTACCGCATTTTTAGTTGGATTAAGCATATTATTGAGTTTACTTGACACGAATACAAGCCAGCTATGTGCTGAAAAAATAGAATGTTTGAATGATCTGATAATTCCAAAATAGTAGCAAGGATCATATATTGAAATAACCACATCTTGAACAAATGTGTGTTTAATTTGTATCTACCTTTTGTGTCCATTAAATTGATAACCCTTTACTTTCCCCAGAAGTGATTCTGAAAAACAATTAGAACTTTCTAAACAGTCCAGCTATTGCGTACAACGACTATCGGTTACAAGGATATAAGTTCGCCTGTCCTTTGAAGACCACTGTTAACGATTCCAACTGCATGTGGGAAACGTGTTTGTTTCTGTCTTTTTGTGTAATCAGTTCCATAATACATTAGGGTTTTTTTTTGCTGTTGAGTGTTGATATTCGTGGGTTGAAGATGGAGTCTATTAAAAATGTGTGGCTATACAAAAAACATGTTACATTGCATGTACAATAATTAAATGTGTCTTGTATAGACAATAGTAGATGTGATATGAACTTAATAAAAGACAAAGTTGCGAAAGGGCCAAACGAGGGAAAATTGAATGTGTGTATAATTGTATTCTAATGTTAAAGTACGTAATAGAGCCTAGATTATTAGATTTGTCCACGAAACTAAATTTGCACGGCAGAAATCTGTTAAAGTATTCATACGATTTAGTCATAGCCACGGCTTGGTTAATATGAACCGGATGGAATAGATTACGTATGTGCTATACTAGGAAGTACCCGCTACTTTGAGAACGGAAATTGTCATATAAAACCATAATTCTACTAACCTTAATATGTTTTTTTAGTTTTTATTCGATTTTGCGGATTTGAATCTTTTAAGCCAGGTACTAATGCAGCCAGGTACTCTGTGTAATTTTGAATTGTCTCTTCTTCGTTACTTGCTTTAAATTTTATATTTCACTTTTATTATTAAAGTGTCCAATCGTATTTTTAGCGCCAAACAAACCAGTTAAAAAACCGTTTGACCCTTTTTTATTTCAATTCTTATTTTTTATGCCATTACATTGATATTGTTTAATTAAATTTTGATATTTGCCTGTTATGGCCCTTTCCGTTTTGGCCCTCATTCACTATTTCTAGTGATTTGATATTAATTTCTCTCATTTCATTTTTTTTGGATACGTGTGGCTGTTTTTATTCCTCCCGATTTCAACTATCTATATAAATGGTCCTTTAATATTGTTTTAACCGCTTTTTCTATTTCTCCCATTTAAATCCATTTTATCCCCCTTTTTCTGAGCCATGTTGGTTTAATGCTACTTGTAAACTTTTTGATATCAATCCCCTTTCAGCCTATATCCGCATTTCAATTATTTATACCTCTTAAGTAAATATTCTTGTACCATTTTGATCGCCATTTTAGTTTCTTTTTTATCTGATTAAATACTGTTTTCCCACTTTATGCTTTTTCGCCCGTTTTAGCCCTTTTTACACCCATATCCATTGTCTATGCCATCTTGTTGATTTGATATTGTTTTTCTCATATGGTCATCCTGTTGGTTTAATATTGTTTTCTAACTTCCCGCTGTTGCTCCGATTTTGTTATGCCCTTAATTTAACATTTTTTTACCGCTCTTTTATATTTCGCCCCTTTTGGACCTTTGTTTTATACCATTTATAGTATAGGGTGATCCATCTAGAGGTATTTTTCCATGGGGATTTTTCAGGGTGTACGCTTGAGTTGCTTTAAACTTAATTTTTTCCTTTTCAGTATTGTTTGCCATTTTATCATAGAAAGACTAACACCGCAACAACGTCTCCAAATTGGGAAACTGAATTATGGAAATGAGAAACGAGAAGATCCGCTTTTACGAACAACGGTTTATTCAGTGATGAGGGCCCTTTCTGGCTCAACGGCAACGTCAATAAATAAAATATCCGCATTTGGGCTGAAGAGAAACCAGAAGAGGTTCAAGAGCTATCATTATTATACCCAGAGAAAACCATGGTTTGGTGCAGTTAATGGGCTGGTGGAATCATCGGTCCCTATTTTTTTCAAGAACGATGATGGCCGGAACGTAACCGTGAATGGTGCTCACTACCGCGCCTTGATATCGGACTTTTTGCTACCTGAAATTGAAGCTTGTAATCTTGGCGGTATTTGGTTTCAACAGAACGGCACCACTTGCAATACAGCTGCTCAAACAATAGATTTATCGAGAGGTCATTTCAAAGAGCAGCTAATTTCACGTATTTGACCGGTGAGTTGGCCGCCTAGATCGTGTAATATCAAGAGTTTAGACTTTTTTCTTCGGGGCCACGTCAAGTCAGCTAAGATTCAGGTTTCGAAGCTAACATTACGCGTGTCATGAACGCCATACCGGTCAAAATGTTCGAACGAGCCATCCAAAATTGGTCCTTTCGAATGGACACGCTAAAAACTTAGTCGCAGTTAACATTTGAAGGAAATTATATATAAAGAATAAATGACATAAAATGTCCTTTCGAATGAACAACAAAGAGTCCACACTTGATTTGAATTTTCGTTTTTTTGTTTTGAAAAAAATACCTCTAGACTGATCACCCGATATATTTTCTATGCCTTCCGGTTAATTTATATAGCTTTTTTGTTTTATACTTCGCCTCTTTTGGATTATTTGTATCCCTATTTCTTTTTTCCATGGCATACTCTTGATTTAATTTTGTTTTCGAACTTTCTTAGTTTTCGCCTCTTTTGAACCTTTTTATCCCTTCCATCCCTATTTTAAATTTTCATGCCTTCCTGTTGGTTTAATATGGATTAACTTACTTCTTGCCGTTTTAATGCCGTTGTATCCCCATTTATATTCTTTTTATCATCCTCTTGAGGCTCTTTAGGACCTTTCCTATCCCTCGTTATCCCCATTTCTATATTCCATGTCATCCTGTTGATTAAATATTGTTTTTTCCCACTTTCTGATATTTCACCGCTTTTGGAACTTATTATTCCAAGACATTTTGTTAGTATTTAATATGGTTTTTCTAACTTTTATTTATTTCGCCCCTTTTGCTCCATTTTTAAGTCTTTGTTACCTACATTTCTATTTAATATGAAATCTGACAATATGATATAGTTTCTCTTACCTTTTTTCGATCTCCTTTTCTAAAATTTGTAATAACAATATACCCCTTTGTTCTGAATGTTTCGCAATTGACAAGAACTTTTAAACTTTTCAGCTCTAATTTGTTCTGATGTTATTCCGAATTTCGCCTTTCTTGTAGTATTGGAGTAGAAGGTACAAATTTTCTGTCTTTATATCCCTTTCGGTTTTAAGTTTCCAAAAATCCCTTTTAACTTGGATTTCACTCCCTGAATTTCGTGATTTTACCTACAACTGTTTACTTTTATCGAGAATGACAAGGGAGTTTGTTACGGGCGGTTCGGAAACTTCTTAGCCTAGCACAAAAAGCGCGGTATAAACAGAAAAAAGTTAAGTGTTTTGAAACTTCCATCTCTGCTATGAACACATGTTAATATTTGTTTCGATCTGGCAACTCCTTCATGTAGAAACAGGTGTTCACAAAAGACGCATCCGCGATTTTTTTACAATGGAAAAATTAGAAATGCGTGCTGTCATTAAATATTTACATAAAAAAGGTTTATCGGGACAAGAAATTCATAATGATGTGGTGAATGTGTTAGGTGAAAGTGCTCCTTCATATGCAACAGTAAAAAATTGGGTTGCTGAATTTAAACGTGGTCGTACAAGCGTTGAAGATGAACCACGTAGTGGACGTCCAAAAACAGCAACAACAACAGAAATTGTAGCCAAAGTGCATGATATGGTATTAAATGATCGACGAATAAAAGTTCGTGAAATAGCTAATATCATGGGCATCTCAAATGATCGAGTCCATTTAATTTTGCATGAAGAACTACAGATGAAAAAGCTTTCAGCAAGATGGGTGCCGCACTTGTTAACAGTCGACCAAAAACGCATAAGAATGAACATTTCTCAAGCTTGTTTGGATCGTTTTCAGCGAAATAATATGGATTTTAAGCGTCGTTTCATAACTGTTGATGAGACATGGATCCACCACTATACTCCAGAGACAAAAGAACAATCCAAACAATGGACTGAAGCTGGAGGAAGTGCCCCAAAGAAGGCAAAAACAATTCAATCGGCTGGTAAGGTTATGACAACGGTTTTTTGGGACATCTTGATGAATAATTATTCATCAAGACAACGCACCAGCGCACAAGAGTGTTTTAACAATGGCTAAAATCAACGAATTAAAGTACGAGTTGCTTGACCACCCACCTTATTCTCCTGATTTAGCTCCCAGTGACTTTTACCTGTTCCCAAATCTAAAAGAATTCCTTGCTGGCAAGCGTTTTACCTTAAATGAAGATGCAATTACAGTTGTAAACCACTATTTTGAAGACCTTGAGGAAAACTATTTTTATCAAGGGATAGAATTGCTAGATAAGCGTTGGACTAAGTGTCTTGAAAGACAAATAGAGAAATTAAAACTTGTTTACAGTTTATATAACTAGGTTTAACTCAAATTTTAAAAAAAAATGGGTTTGCTATCGAATATTTGAAATGTACGTTGTATCCTTGAGATCCTTATGGAGCGGCTGGGCCTTAAATCTGGGAGTTTTTTTTAATTTTCAATTGCACCAGGGTATGTTACAAATCGCTCACATGATACATTGCAAATTTTTACATACTTAGGAAAGCTCACATCTCTAGTTCCCAAGTTACTATGGTGTCCACCCTCTTAAGGTGGCCCGATTCCCGAAGTAGAGGATTCCATTATAAACTCGCTTATTTCGCCAAATTCAGAGCTTGTAAAACGACTGGACCTCATATTGGGAATAGTTAAAAATCACTCAAAACGCACTTTGCTAAATTTGAGCAACATCTGAACGTTGCTAGTAGAGCGGAAGGAAATTTAAGCGGGTGGAATCGTTGCATGGTACCTATTGGCAACCATCAACCAAGTCGATCCAATTTTACAAAATAAAGTTATTGTTGTACTATGCGAAATAAATTTTAGACTGCTAAAGCAAAATAACCTCAAATCGAAATGAGTCTTTGTGAATCTGTTCTTTCGATGGCATGGTTTTAAAATGATCTTACAACGCATCTCACAACGCATGACTTCTAGGTGGCATTACCACGAGAAAGTTTAATACAGTCCATTGACATTATTACACTTTTAAAAATGAAACAATCTCGAGAAAAGCGGTTATACAGCATCCGTGGATGTAAATCATTTTTTTAAGAGTTTGTCATAGTCGAAATGTCCGCACATGTGAACATTGTAGGGTGTAAGGCTCAAAAATAAATGTCAACCATCTGTATATCACCAAAACTTACCAAATGCCGCTGTGAGACTGGCGCTGTATTAATTTATTTATTGTATTAATTAATGGACCCAATCTAGGGATTAGGACTTTAAGTCCCTTCTGATATGATCACTGACACCGTTTAAGTAAAATCAACTCAAGAGAACATAAATTTCACACCCCGAATTAAGAAAAAAATCAGTAGAAACACTAAAAACGGTTCTAGCATTTGTCTAAGGGACTTTAATGTCCATGGACGTTGTGACACTTTGAATTGAACAAAATAGAGAAAAGAGAGCCTGATAAATACAATTCGCCTGCTATTAACATGATTGTTTTTTCCGTTTAATTCGATGACTTTTTGCCGAATAATAATTATAAATTTCAACTAAACCAATTTCGCTTCCAACCATTTTTTCTGAATCAATGGCACCTAAATAGCTTTAGTTCTAAATGCAAATAATGCCACCAAGTCATTAACCTATATACGAGTATTTCGTGTACTTCCTTTATTTGCCAATACTCTCAATGCGTTCTATAAATACTTTCAATAAAGATAATTGAGATCTTTTAGATTGGAACGAAATGTTTTATAAGGTATTCCCACAAGTGCAATCTAAACAAATTATTAATCCAGAATTAGATACAAACAAATCCTGAACAAATTTTAAATTAAATAAATACTGAAGCAGTAACATAGTTACTCGTAGTTACGTAGGTTACTATTTATATTCTGGGCCCGACAATAAAAACACAATAATTTATCATTGGAAATGATTTTATTTGTTTTTCAAAATATTCTCCTTTAATATCAATACACTTTTGCATGTGCAAAAACCAATTTTCGACTCCGATTGATACACCTCTCAAACATGATTTTTAAACGGTTTCAACAGCTGCTTCGGGCGATGAAAAACGTTGACCACGCATTTTTTCTTGATGCTAGGGAATAAGAAGAAGTCATCGGGTGCCAAATCAGGGCTGTATGGTGGATGGTCAATCAATTCGACATCTTGAGCGGTCAAATAGCTCATCGTTTCAGCTGATGTGTGAGAGCTCACTCGCATTGTCGTAATGCAATATAATCCGTCTTCTCTTATTATCATTCCTAATTTCTTCGAACACTGTTGGCAAACAGAGGTTGTATACCACTCAGAATTGACCGTCCTACGTTCCACTAAAGCCACTGTGGGAACATGGCCGGTTTAACCGAAACAAACGCAATCATTTTCTTTCATGTACTTTTTGCCCAAACAACTTTTGTTGGATTTGGCTCGTCTTAAAAGACCCATACGGTCGATTGCTGTTTTGTTTCGGGTTCATAGGCATAGATCCACGATTCGTCACCTGTGACAATGTTATACACAGCCTTTGAGCTACCGCAGTTATACTTTATAAATATCTCTTTGCACCAACCCATACGTGCCTTTTTTGAGCATTCGTCCAATTATGTGGGATCTAACGAGAACAAATTTTTTTCACGACCAAATGAACATGCAAAATCTTATTGATGCTTGTCATACTAATGCCCAAAGAGGCCTCAATGTCACATGTCGGTCTTGCTTAATCAGTTCACGCACAGCATCGATGGTTTCTGGCAAAGTGACCGAAGTTGGACGTCCTTCACGAAAGCGGCGTCCGAGATTGAACTCCTGGTACCAGCGATTAACAGTGGTTTTTGATGGTGCTTCATCAAAAGTCGAAACAAGACATAATCACTGACTGTCTCGTTTACCCACGCCGAAAATCGTAAAAAATCATCGCACGAAAATGTTCACAGGATAATACCATTTTATGACGGAGATGAATTTTTCAACACACTGTAAACAAAACAATTCACCCTCAAATGACAAAACGTTCTGAATGAAGTTATGCTAAGAAATGTCAAAGTTTCCAATGGAAGTTCCAGTTTCCATCTGGGAACACTAGTATTGTCAGGACCCGAATCATAAATAGCAACCCTCGTATTTTAATCCGATTGTTGGTAGCGGTCTCACAACAAATGTGGTAATCATTTGCGGGTAAAACCCTTGGGCAATCATCACTAAATTATGAGTACATTTTGATTTTTGTTCCTTAATATTACCGCGTTACTAACTAATTACAATATCATCGGCAAATATTTGAAAAATTATTAGCTTTAATACTAGGACGTGAATCCAAAGTATGAATGAAACGTCGAGAAAATGCCTCACGTTTCAGGACGAAAAAAATAAAGTGATTTTCGGCTTCAATGACTTCGGAGAAGAATCAACTGTAGGTGGAGTGTAAATTACCCATGCCTAATTTAGCCAAGAAGTCATTTGGCACGACACACAATGGCAATCATAATTACCCAAAAACGCCAAGCCCAGTTGACCACATTCTTAATCTAGAGAATAGTTTGATTATATGTGCAAAGCTGCGTTGTTCACCACGTTTGACGGACGAAGTGACGTCAACAAAGACTTGGACAAACTTTTCGTGGAAATATTGAAACAAATGAAGTGTGCTTAGCCTTGAGTGCCAATGTCACAGAATTTTGTATTGCCTTTTGTATTAGTATTCGATTGGATCGTATTACTCGTGGCATTGTGTACATAATTCTGATAAAATGTAGTTCGTATCATTAAAAAGTTCCAAAACAACTTACTAATTACACTAGGCTACAAAAAGATTTCTTTTTTTGCGTAGAGGTCTCATGGAAGAATAGTACACAACCTTTTTTTAGGTAAATAAGTTCGGCCCGGACGAACTTAACCAAACTTCAATATTTTAACTTCAGTCCCTTTTCACCATGGATTGCATTGGAGAATATCACTAACAGTGTAGGGGGATATGATTGTTGAAGGTGGACTATATTTTTTTGGAGGCAGAACTATATTTTTTTGGAGACCTAAAAACCGTTGTCATGTTTATATTCGTGAATTTCATTATTTTGGAGAACCCATATGTGCATTGTTTTCGGCACGATAGGGACCCGAAAATTTAGTTATATTTATAGACCTACCAGCAATAACCATCCAATCCATGGTGGAGAGTATAAAACCTTCGGTCCGCCCGAACTTCGATAAGTCTCTTGGATAAGCTTATTTAGTCTGGCGGCTAATGCTTTCAAACTAAACTGCCACATAAATCAGCAAACTTTAAACATATAAATATTTTCCGGAGTATAGAAGCAGGTTTAACTAAAGACAGAGAAAAAATTAGTTGAAAGTCGATTAGGCCTACAATAATTCGGTTGCAAAAAATAGAGTTTCGGTTGCAATCACCAAATGTTTATAATCTTTGAATATAAGGTTCGACTTACCACAACATGATAAATATGATCATCGTCCTGTACACACAACTAATTGAGGTATTAAGTTGCAACCGCTAGTGTTTGTGGCAACCAATAGTTTTGAAAACAATTTGTTCTGTCAACCAATTATAAGTGGCGATAACTAAAATTTCATCATAACCAATCATAACCAGTGTTTTGGTAACCAATAGTTTTGAAAACAATTTGTTGTATCAACCAATTATAAGTAATGATAACTAAAATTTCATCATAACTAATCATAACCAGTGTTGTGGCAACCAATAGTTTTTAAATTATTATCATGTCAACCAATTATATGTATGATTACTAAAATTTCTTCATAACCAATCATAAAAGGGTGGTGGCAACAAATAGTTTTGAAAACAATTTGTTGTCAACCAATTATTAGTGATGATTAATAAAATTTCATCATAACCAAAAACAGGTTGTTTTATAGTGTATTTTTTTGTGGTTCGAATAGACATTATTAAAGTATAAATAAATAACTGACCTTAAGCCAAACGATTAGTCCAATGTTTTTCAGAAATAATCTTCCGTCAGTACTTTTCATCTATGTTTTAAAGTACTTAAAGTGTTTAAGATTGCTTCTGATAAAAATGATAAATTTTTGCGTTGAATACGTGAATTTTTCGATCCAAAAGTTATTTTGTGAAGGTTCGGATACTTTTTATGTTGTTACGATATTTTAGTTTAGATTACATATAATTGCAGAGCAGCAACTAAAATTCGGTTGTACTTATGGAATACTTGAGGTACAACCTTAATCAAATACGGTTTTGGCAACGAATCTTTTCTTTCTGTGTACATTTAGCGACATAAGTCTGACTTGATCGAAATATTCACCAATTTTTTTGGTGGCGACACATTATTTCCGACCCATAATTTGCGAGTTTCGGTCCCCCAAAGCTTGACAATAAATATATTTTTAGATTTTTATCTTATCAATATTAGTATCATGGCAAAGGATATCAGAACATCGTTCCTAAGTATTTATTTATTTATTTTAGCCTCTGGGTAAGAGCGTATATATGTGACCCGGTCTACGAAAAGGGACCTTCGGTGTAAAAACAAGTTTTCGAGAAAACAGCTGTTAAAGATAAACAAGTCATGTGAAATGAGTGTAGATGAAGAGGTTAGTTTCGTTCTTTGACAAACTTCTTTACGAGTTGGAAACTTCTGCTTTGCGCCATTAGAAAGAGCACACTTTAGTCTATCCGAATCGCCAAAAAAGTGAAAAATGATATTTTCACACCGAAGGTCCCTTTTCGTAGACCGGGTCACATATATTATTTGGTACAGACAAAAAGTGTAACGCATCGAAAAATCATTTTAGATCCATTAGGTTAAAAAATCATCTTAATTAGTTATGGTCACCGATACTTTGTCTCCTAAACCAATAGTATCAGGCTACCCACTAAATATTCGGTTGTAGCGATGGAATGCATGGATTGTATGAACAACTACCAACATTCGGTAGGCAAAAACTTCGGGCTTGACTAGAAATCTGTTATCTCTGTGTAGTTGATGAGAAAGGTCTCATAGCCACTCAAGTCTCGAAGTCGTATTCCGCCAAACAATTTAAATATGCTCGTATCCACTTATTCCATCGCTACAACCGAATGTTGATTGGGTTCAGGGCAATTTTTAGGAGTGTGAACTGACAGTATCGGTTGTAAAGACAAAGCATCGATAACCTTACCTAATTAAGATGATGATTGGAACTCAATTTGTACATGTAGTATTAGTTTTATTTTTTATAGATTTTTGGTAAGATGAGGACAAAACTGACCATCATATATTAGTTAGGTAAAGTAAAGTGGAATTTATAACAAAAATATGGCCGGCTACTTAACAGTTAATGTGACACAACATAACTCAAATAAATGCTTGAAGTCTTGGTCGTATTTTAGAGGGCCTTGTTTTGCAGTTTACTTAAAAAAAAACGTGGATGGATAAAAAATTATTTTGATTCGCCCCTTTGTGTCGATTTTCGTTTTAATTTTATTAAAGAAACATTTTTTTAAAGGATAAAAAGAGACAGTTTATCTTGAACGCTTCACAGTGTTTTTGAACGCTTCGCAGCATCTTCTGGCGACGAAAATCGTTGACCACGCATTTTTTTCTTGATGTGCGGAAATAAAAAGAAGTCATTTGATGCCAAGTCAGGGCTGTTCGGCGGATGACCCATCAGCTACATTTTCTAAGTTTGTAATTTTTACATACCAATAAATGGTATAAATAAATTGATCTCATATGTTTTTGTTATTGGTTTCTTACGTTTTAAACTAGAAAAAATAATTATTTAAATAAAAAAAATATTTCAAATATACAAAAATAATTTTTTCTTGTATTTCTATGTTTAAAGTCGAATTAAATCGACTTTCAATTTTGAATACGTCAAAAAACCGACATTATTTAGCCTAATAATGAAGATGCGAATTTTTATCATTGAAAATGGTTTTATTGCTTTTCAAATTATTTTCCAGCATGATTTATACACTTTTGCATGTGCTCAAACCAATTGTCGAAGCACTTTTTCCACTCCGATTGAGACACCTTCAAAACATGGTTTTTAAACGATTCACAGCATCTTCTGGCGACGAAAATCGCTGATCACGCATTTATTCTTGATGTGCGGGAATAAAAAAAAAGTCATTGCCATGTCGGGGCTGTACGGTGGATGACCCATCACTTCGGCGTTTTGGCCGGTCAAAAAGGCGCTGGTTTGAGCCGATGTGTGAGAGCTCGAATTGTCATGGTGCACAACGATTCGTCTTCTCTTGATCGTTTTTTGAATTTCTCCGAAGACTTCCGGCAAACAAATTGTGGTGAACCACTCAAAATGGAACGTCCTACGTTGCTCAATCGGAACAGTCGCCACATGACCAGTTTTGCGAAGAAACAGGCGACCATTTGCTTCGAAGTGCTTCTTCCACGAACAACTTTCGTTGGATTTGGCTCGTCTTCCAATACCCACACGGTCGATTGCTGTTTTGTTTTGGGCTCATACACATAGATCCATGATTCGTCACCTGTGACGATCTTATAAACGGCTTTTGAAGCACCGCGATCGTATTTTTTCAAAATTTCTTTGCACCAGTCGACACGAGCCTTTTTTTGAGCGATTGTCAAATTGTGAGGGATCCAACGAGAACAACCTTTTTTACGGCCAAGTGTTCATGCAATATCGAATGTATGTATATGGTAGAAGAAATGCCACAGGATGCCTCTATCTCACGGTATGTCCCATGACGATCTTGCATTATAAGTTAACAATCGGCATCAATGTTCTCTGGCACAACAGCCTTCGCGACCTTCGTCTTTGAGCGAGCGTCGGCCACGATTGAATTCATTAAATCAGTTTTTCACAGTGCTATAGGATGGTGCTTCATCGCCACACAAAGATTTAAGTTCATCGATGCACTCTTGTCGTGATAATCCACGTCGAAAGTTGTGAAAAAGGATCGAACGAAAATGTTCACGAGTTAAATCCATTTTTTCGCCGAATTGAATTTTTAAAGTCACTGCAAACAACACAAATATTGGTGGTACGTCAAAACGTTCTGAGTACGTTTATGCTAAAAAATGTCTAACTATCCAATGGAAATGTCAAATGGCGCCTGGCAACACTTAGTGTTGCCTACACCAGAAATATTATAGCAACCCTCGTAATAGTGCGATTCTGCCATGGATCTTTAAATTGTATTAAATAGAACGCTCTCTAAATGCGCTCTCTTAAAATCGATACGTTCTGAAAGTATTGAAACACTCGAATTATGGGGCTCGGATTTCGGGGATACGTTTGGTGTAGCATAGTGTAAAGGGAGTTGGGAAAATATATTGCTACTTTAAGGACATACTAATATTGAACAAATTGCCTTTATGAAAGGACACGATGTTCAACAAAGCAAGGAGGACATGTTAAAACAAAAATTATGAATAATTTTCTTGTTCGTTACTTACATTTACTAAATCCTGTGAAGGCGTTTTCGCCACTATATTATTAGAGGGTAATAAATGTGGCGCACCGATGCCCATGCCAGCAATGCCACCGCCAACAGCACCGCCGCCAGTGCCACCATTGGCCGACAGAGAATTTGTCGGAAGCGGAAGAAAGGCATTCTGTTGACCACTCCATTTACCACCTCCACTGCCACTTACCGCCACCGCATTGTTGTTGTTGTACGGAAATGCTTGTTCAGCCGTAAAGCCATCAATGAACATTTCATTGTTATCCATGACATGTGAAGGCAGCAAAGGCTGTTCTTGTTCTAACGAGGTTAGCGGGGCTGAGACGGTAGCCTGATTGGCCAAAGGCGGTCCATCTTTGGCGTTTTCTTTTAGAAGTCGCGTATCGAAACCTAGCATTTCATTGCGCTGACTTTGGAGATGCTCGATCCATGCCTGACAGGTGGCCAGCCGGGGGCCCGGACAGGTGCCCTCCAGTTTACTGATTTTTTCATCTAAACGCACAAATTCACGTACCACATCCGAGTGATTCTATTAAATGGCACAGAAAGACAAATTCATCACTAACACACACTCTCTCATAAATTATTTTCATAATCGGGTGTCCCAACTAAACGTTGGCTATTTTCTTTGTCAATAACCAGAAATTGAATTAAAATGCTTTTAATTACCGCTTGCGACAAGGGCCACTGGGAGGGCGGTAGGGCCATGCCCCCAACACCACCAGCGGCACCATCACCAAGAGGTTCATCTAGGACACTATTCGTATCCATTGAAGAATTACAGCCCATCATTTAGATCAAACACGATTAAAGCGTATTTCTATGAAATCATGCTTTTTGCGCAATTTCATCAATTATTTTCGTTTTACAATTTGCACCAAAAATTTCCACTCCTTTTTCTCTTTTTTTGTTGTTCACAGAAAACGTTTTCGTTTGACCACGGCCGTGTTACTTTGGAGTCACGTTTGTCCGATTGCACGTTTACTCCTCGAATGAACTCAATAAACTTGAAACTACACTACTACAATGAATAATAAATTTCATTTTCAATGTAAAACACGTTTGCTGGTTATCCACCTCCTCCCTTTTACGAGGGTGGTGTGATAAATCGGAGAATATAAAATGAGTAGAAGAGACTTTTTAAAGGGTGCGAATGAATGTGACAATCAAGCAGGACCTTAAACTTAATGTCGTTCTTCCCTCAAGGGGTCAATTGTCCACCTCAGAGCTTCGATTTTAGCCCGCTACACGCAGAAAAAAAACAGTTAGAAATCGTTCCGAACTTAAAAAATTAGGTTTGATAGCCATACTTTCTGTTGCAAGCAGGACCTTAAACTTAATGTCGTTCTTCCCTCAAGGGGTCAATTTTCCACCTCAGAGCTTCGATTTTAGCCCGCTACACGCAGAAAAAAAACAGTTAGAAACCGTTCCGAACTTAAAAAATTAGGTTTGATAGCCATACTTTCTGTTGCAATCACCATGCCATGCAAAATTTAGTTCCAATAATCATCTAACTAAAATTATTGGCGTTACCGATACTTTATCTCTTCAACTGATAGTGTCAGTTGCCGTGTACCCAATCAACATTCGTTTGTAGCGGATAGTTCGTGCAACCACCAACATTCGGTTGTCAAAAGATTTAGTTGTAGCCACTCATATTTTTTCTTTGTGCAGTTTTTCATGGGCCTATTTCTTTAAGTTGAAAAATACAGGCGGCGCGCGGTAATTTGCTTTTTTTTTGCACGGCAGGCTGTGGCGGCACTGTTGGTCGAAGATAGTGGAGAGTGTGCATGGCTTAACTTAGTGACTGGCGGGAGATTCGTCTGCCTTTCAGTTGCCATCATGCATTGGACACGTGAGGACAGGTCATTTTGTGTTGAAGCATATATTTCAAATGCGCACTCGATCATTGCAGTGCAGCATGCTTTTTCACAGTGGGTGTGTCAACAAGCAAAATATGCGGTACTGGTGTGAAACAAACCCTTGAGCACTTCAATAGAGACCTCTGAATTTAGACCGCGTTACTGTAGGGTCCGCCATTTCACCAGAAGGCATCATTGGCCCTTACTTTTTTCAGGATAACCGTCTTGCAGTAACTGTGCACTCCGAACTGTACTTGACTATGATACAACAGGAGGGTGCCACTGCACTCACAGCGAGGGTTAAACTGAATTTTTTGAGGCAAATGTTTCCTGGGCGGCTTATCTCTTTGTGGGGTGATGAGAACTGACCGGCACGCTCACCAGACTTAGCCCCATTCGATTTTTTCCTTTGTGGTTACCTGAAGTCGAAGAAAGACCTAATTAACAATATTGAGGCTGAAATGGCAGAATATCAGTCGACATTGTTGTCAGAGTTCATGAAAACATCAGAAAAAGTATGTTGCAGTGCGTGGATAGCGAAGGTTGGCATTTGCCAGATACGCGATTTAAAACCATTTAATTTAAAAATTACCTTACAGTTAAATATAATTAAAATATAAAATAAATTTCCGCGCTCCACCCTGTAATAGACCCGTGCTTGATATAGCTGCAGTACAAAGGCCCTAGTCCAAACCAACTTTTTTGTCTGTGTGTACAACTTCCTCCATACCAGGCAGCAGGCCAGAAAGACTGTCCTCATAAATGGGCGGTATTTTAAAGATCTGCTCACAGAGAACAGTTTCGTTGCCACCACCAATTTTCCCCCCAACAGTATGATTAAGGTTGTGTGGACCTCGAGTATTCCATCAGCACAACCGAATGTAAGTTGGTGGTCTGTAATTTTCAGTAAGTGAAAATGAAGTAACATTGTTACATAAAAAGTATCCGAACCTTTAGATCTTAAAATGCATAGGCCATACGTGTTTAAAGAAAAATTTTAAATTTTTGTCAGAGACAAAACTGTTTGCTTACACACTTGAAGTACTCTAAAACATAGAGAGGGCCATGCCGAGGAAAAAATGGAAAAGATGGAAGATATTTGCTGAATAACTTGGATTAAACGATTTGCTTAAAGTTAGTAACAATCGAATTATTTTATTATAAAAACACCTATTCAACCCGAAAAAACCCCATTAAACAACCCATTTTGGTTATCATAAGGAATAATTGGTTACAACAACAAGACTATTGGTTGCCACAACCAAATTAATACCGCGTTTTATTGGTTGTGTGCACAATACGATGCTCATATTTATCATCTTATGGTATTTTGAACCGAATATCTATTATGATTATAAACATTTGGCAATTGCAAAGGAAATTCTCCTTTTGCTAGGGAATTTTTGTAGTTCCAACCGATTTTAAAATAATTTATTCTCTCTTTGTGTTAAAGACAGGTTTTGACAGCCAGTTTTTTAAAAAAACCATGACATTTTCTCAAAAATACTAAAATATAGCTATATTTAATACTGAAGAATTTCAGTTCCGGAACGGACGAAGTGCCTAAAAACGCAGTCCATTCCGAAATTTTCGAAATAAAGGGTGTTTTTTATTGGGGTATAGAACTTTAAGTTGGCATCACGTTTTTAACTGGCGGCTATTTTGTCAGCTGTCAAATGATTAATATTTAGTTTGGTTTGCCATTTCATCATGAACAGGTTGACAAAAGAACAACGCTTGCAAAATGGGCCGAAAATGAGATTCATCTCGATGCTGATTTTCATCACAAAAATTTTGTTCAGTGATGAGGCTCATTTTTATTGAATGGCTACGTCAACAAGCAAAATTGCCGCATTTGGAGTGAAGAGAATCCACATGAGACCTTGAGACGCCATTACATCCACAAAAACTGACTGTTTGGTGTGCTCTATGGGCTGGTGGAGTCATTGGGCCATACTTCTTCCGAAATAATGCTGGAGAGTCAGTTACCGTTAATGGAGACCGGTATAGAGCCATGATAACCGACTATTTTGTTCCCGAATTGGATGGCATGAATGTGGATGAGTTGTGGTTCCAACAAGACGGCGCTACAGGCCACACAGCGCACGTCACAATCGAATTATTGAAGGAAACATTCGATGAGCGCATAATTTCGCGGAATGGACCTGTCAATTGGCCACCAAGATCGTGTGATTTGACACCATTGGATTATTTTCTTTGGGGATATGTGAAGTCGCTCGTCTACGCCAACAAACCAGAAACGTTAGGGGACTTGGAAGCCAACATTCGTGGCGTTATTGCCAACATACGGCCCCATATGCTCGAAAAAGTGGTTGAAAATTGGACCTGTAGAATTGGCTTTATTCGAGCCAGCCGCGGCGGCCACATGCCCGAAATCATATTTAAACATTAATGGCATAAAATTATCCTTCCAATAAAGCCAAATTGATGGACATTAAAACGATTTTCTTGTGTTTTATTTCAATTCGAAGTTCTATACCTCAATAAAAAACACCCTTTATAACGCTTTTTTTATTTATGACACTTTTTTATTTGACATAATGTTGCTTCTCATAGTATGTTGAACTAATACCTTCATATTTCATAGTAGTTTACCCAGAAATTTACGTTTCACCCTCGTACAATAATTTTCTACAAGCTGAAGTAAGCTTGAAACTATGTGACTTGCTAGTTTGGCCATCTAACACACAAAACTTTCCAAACGCACCCATTCACACACACCCACTTGAAAAGTAACAACATTGTTGCCAAGCGTAATATTATCGAAATCCCGCAAATGATTTTAAAAAATTCCTTTATTAGTTGAAAATTCGTTTTCTAACTAACTTTTTTACTAAATAAAAAATAAAGGATTTTAAGTGATGGAAATCATCTGTCAAGTGGCTCCTGTCTGTGTTGATAAACATTTGCTCCCGTTTCATCGCATTTCCAAGACTTTGTGCAAGATTTCCGGTGATAACAGTTCGTATTGCTGTCAAATATTCTCCTGTAGGTTTGCGATTAACTGAGGCTTGTTGGCAAAAACGCACGACTTCAAGTAGCCTCAAAGTTAAATGTTTGGGTAGAAAGGCGCCTTGTTGCTTAAGACGCTTTTGACACAAAATCTCTCAGAAAAAAATCTCCACAATTATTTCGCGCTTGTTCATAAATTTCAAATAAGATTGATGTACCACGCCATTTGCAAAATTTTCAACATCTTCCGATAGGGTGATTAATTTTGCGCCACCTTGTATATGAAACTCCAAAATAATGAAATTATTTCAGTTCAATGCAATTTTTTTAGTGATTCAAATTAGGGTTATCTGTTTGGTTTTTAAAAATCGGTGGTTCGGTTTTTTTAAGTTAGAAAAAAACGTGGGTTCTTAAAAATTTCCATTTTCCGGCTTTGAAATAAAACGGAATAACCTTAAATTCTCCTCAAATGCGTTATACTTTGCAGTTCGAACAAGACAGATAATCATTATTTAAGTATTGGCAGCTACGAGTACATATATGGGAGTGCCATAATATATAGGGTTTTTTTTGGTGCTCTCTTAATACTCGTATGCTAAGGCATTAACTTTTTAAATTTGAAACAAAAACTGAAAAAATGTCTGTGTATACAAGAACTAAATAACTTTTTGCATCATAAAACGTTTGGAATGAAAGCTTTAAGTTAATAGACAAAATATAATTTAGGAAGCGAGTAATAACCGAGCACGCTCATTCTTTCTTTTTAAATAATACCTGAATACTTTTTTTTCAAGAGACTTGAAATTTTCAAAACAAACTGTTTATGATGTAAACTATTTAAAGTTTTCTGTAAACAAAAACATTGTTTCTTCTTTTGTAATATGGTGTGAAGTTATCGCATTACCGACCGCTGGATTCGCTTAATAACCGAGCAACAAAAGATCACGCCTTATGTACACTAGAGTGGTTTAACTTGTGTAGATCCAGTACGTCAGAAAAGTACCTCTGTAGAAATTAAGAACCTGTACATAAGTGGCATGCATTACATCGTTACTGCCCACTGTTCTTATCGCACCTTGGATCCTTGACGATCTTAATCACTCGCTAAACTCGGTAAGACCATGTTTTCACTAAAAGCATAAGAAGTACTACAGTGATTACTTCGGTTTTTTCAAACCGAAGATTTGGCTTCTTAAGGCAGAAAAGCCTTAAGAAAACGGTTTCTAAAACTCTTCCCCGAAGCAAAACATTGCATTTCGAACAAGTCAAGTTATTATATTTTTCTTCTTGCCAACTTTACATATTAATAAGTATACTTAATATATTTAGGGTGATCCATCTAGAGGTATTTTTTTTTTCAGAACAAAAAAAATATAAAAATTCAAATCAAGTGTGGAATCTTTATTGGTAATTTGAAAGGACCTTTAATGGCATTTATTTTTTGAAAAAAAAAAATCAATTTTCCCTTTTTTTTTGATGTGGACAACATCTGAGCATCGAATGAGATCGGTCTCATTCGATGCTCAGATGCCCCAAAGTCCCCAAAAGTGTTCCCTCCCAGAGATATGCGCGTTTTACGAAAGTGATGGTACACCAAAGATACACTATTTAAATCTTTAAAATTGATCTCCTGAACAAAACTGGTTTTTACCCTTAGGTCCCTTTCTATTTTGCGCGTCACATATGATTCCATTGAGCGATGTCTGTTTTACCATTGTTCAGTCGTGGGCCAAGGACAACCCACATTTCGGTATGTTACTTAGGCTTCTTCCGATTTCAGTGTCGTATTTCTAGAAGCAACATATTACATATGATTCTGACCAAATTTTATGCAGAACATTGAGTCACAAACAACCAACTTTGATCAAATTATCTGTTCTGTTTTCTACTTGCTCCACATGGAAGCTACAAATTCAATCCAATCGTTTACAAGTTTGATAAGACTATATTGGACCTTTTTTTTCTTTAGCCCCCATGTAAAGTCTCTACCGAATGAGATCCACAAGCAGTATTTTGGTTAAATTTTGTATTATGCATTATAGACCCGTAAAAAAATGGAAGTACTTTCCAAACAATTGCTTCTTATGTAATTCTAAAGGATGCGAATGGATTTTATGACATTTAAAAGTCACATTAAAGCCCGGACACACTGAAGCTTTTTTTGTTACGCTGCGTTTTTCTTAACTTTCGGTAGGCTAAAATATACGAGTATGTTGAAAATGTACAGCAAGTTAATGATATTTCCGTGTCGGCTAAGAAATATCATGACATACATCTTTTGTGGGTTTTAAACGTTTTTATAAATATCTTTTAGGCTGTAGGATGTTGAAAAATAAGCTGCATTTGAAAAAAAGCTTTAGTGTGCCCGAACCTGAAATGTAATTATACAAAAGGATATATAAGTAAGAATTTCTTAAGAATCCTATTTTATTGGGGGTGCTCTTTTTGCTAGTTCATTCAATTCGGGCGGTCACGAGTTCGAGCTAAATTGATAGTAATTGTCATGTCAAGATTTTTTATGCGATTAAGCTGGCCATAATTAATAACTAGCGCATGCTATTTTTCTTTGAAGTATGGAGTAAGTTATGAAAAATAGCTTCGTATGTCTTTTAAATGCACGATATTGATTAAACGAATCAACGTAGGATCGTGAAATAAGCTGTTTGAGTTGTAAATGAACGAACTCCGCCAGGAGGGAAAAAGTTTTCCTTTAAGGGACTAAAGATACCTTGGAAAAAGGTACACTTTTTTGAGTATTTGCCTACAAATCATTTTATTTTGGACGGCAAATGGTTATAATAGGAACTGTTAGTTGGGAAACACTAAATACCTCAAAAATGGCCATATTTGCTAGACGTTTTGCCTCATATGGCCCCAAAAAACGTTCCACATGGAAGATCAAATTAAAGCAAATATTGGTACGAATCCAAAAATATAGCAGGTTTAAGGTTTTTTTAGGTAAGGGATGGACCGAAAAGACGCAAAAAAGACCATTTATTTTCGCTTTAGTGACATCGGGATGATGAGGGTATGTTAGGTTCGGCCAAGCCGATATTAACAAAGTTTTTACGTCGGAAAGAAAAACTCTGCCTAGATTATTACTAACATTAATGAATAAGTCGAAATTTATTTGACAGACGGAAAAATCTGCTTAAAACTCTACTAAAACCATAATTTCAACCCGTTATGAAAAAATGTGTTTGAAATAGATTTTGAAAATAGTTTGCATTGAAAATTTTAAAGTTAGGGAAAATTGCTATTACCGGTTTCTTAAACGCGATAACGCGATGAATCTCGTATTTATGCTCAGCATTTGTTTATAATTTATTCCTTTGGGTTTTGTGAAATAAGCAAATAAATCAGAAAAGAATACTGTGCTCAAGTCTGAGATCCAACTTTTAAGAAAAGGTTAATGGTCTGTCATCAAAGCCGAACGTGTCATTGACTAATATTTTATTCTATACCTAATCGGAACATGTTTTTTATAAAACCCCATTAAAAAAAACATAACTATGCCAACTATTATTTTAAAAAGAAAAATTCCACTCTTAGTAAGTAACCCTTACTCAATCAAAAAAATTCAAAATAAACCATTTTTGATGGGTACATCCAATTTATTTTTCTTACTCTTAAATAACTTTTTATTTTTTTAAACTCGCCTATTATTTCGCTTTCCGTTGCATACAAACCTAACTTTCCCCCCTTTACTCCTTTGAGTCTAGATTAAGAAAATTCCCACAAAAGAATATAAATCTAACGGGTTGGTAATACTCGTATCAACAACTATCGTTTCGTTCGCTCTCTCATTGGCATGTCAATACATTTGTTTTGTTGACCGCCAATACAAATAAAAACAACAAACAATGACACATACACCCACTCAGCCATTTACACACAGCCAAACACCCTCAAACTCCTGCGCCAATACACAAATGAATAAATATTTACTTACACATGAACCGCATGCAAAGAGGGACAACAACTTTGGCGCTCGGACGCTCAATCGGCGAAAGTGTTTTTTCATTTTTTATGAGGACGAAACAATGGAAAGTGCATGTTTCGTTTATTTGTCAAAATACATGCACACACACGCACATAATTATTGTTGTTGTTAAGTCCTTTAGTTTGTAGTTAAGAATTCAAACACATACATATGCTCATATTTGTATGAATGAATGACAGAGATGGGCAAACACTAGAGTATTAAAAAACCAGGGTTTTTAAAAAACCGCCTTTTCGGGTTTTTTTCAAAGCCGTGTTATTAAAAAACCGACTGTCAAATTTTTAATAATATGTAAACCGGCATCAACCAATATTCAAGTTTTATCATTTCATTCAAGAATGGAAAATATTTTCTAATCCAGTAGTGAAGTGATATAAAGCAGCATTTGATTCAGTTTGGCACAAAGCTCTTATATACAAAATGATTCGCCATCGTTTCCCTAATGAACTAATTTCTATAATACAAAGCTTTTTGAAAGGCAGAACTTTTAAAGTGCACATAGGAAGCACAACATCAGATTTAAACCCGATACCAGCTGGTTACCCCCACGGTTCCTGTCTCTCGCCGCAGTTATATAATATTTTTTACCTCAGATTTCCCTTCTTTGGATGACTGTGTTGTCTCAATTTTTGCCGATGATACGGCGATTCTAAACCCCAACACATACGCTGAAGACGTAATAACTAGCCTGGAATCAGCACACGAATAGTGGAAAACTATTTTTCAAAATGGAATATTTCGAGTAAATGTTCAAAAAACGCAAGCAACTTATTTTTCGAGAAGAAGGAAGCCTTGTTTTATTCCCCAAAGATGTATACGGCCATTGGCGTAACTAGGAGTTTTCATCCATCATTTCGCTCCACGCAAATATGAGCCTACAGGTTTTACGATCCACGAAACCAAAGAACATACATATTATGCTATATATACATACATATTGAGAGAAAAATTACCACACTGCAAAAATGTTTTTATTTTTCTTTCAAAGAAAAAACAATTATTTATCAAAACCAGTAAAAATAACAAACAAAAGTACATACATATAGTGTTATATAAATTGTCTTCTAAGACAAAACAATAAAATTTTTATTAGAACCAGTAGTTCATTAAACGACAAATAATTTTTACACCAATTTTAATTTTCGGTTTTTTTTTCGCGAAAATATTTAAGATATCATCGGCTCTAATTTTGTTTTTAATTATTTCGTTTTCTATGTTAAGAAGAGACAGATTCGAAAAACGCTCCTGGCACATCGTCGCTCGTAACCATGTTTTAATACGACGCATGGCGGAAAAGCTTCGCTCACAGCCAGCCGAGCTTACCGGAAGAACTATAGCTGCTTGCAATAATTTGTACAAATTCGGGCAGAAGTCTTTCTTCACCTCCGTCTTCAAATTTTCGAGATCAATTCCGGCCTTTTTATTTTCCATCATGCTTTTAATTATTAAAGATTCAGCTTGTAATGAAGTTGTGTCGATTTTTAGGATGTCTTTGAAATTTTTGATGAAAGCTTCTCCGTTTTTTAGATCCAACTTTAAGAATGAGTCAACGGATTGTGCCAAGGGCAAGTTATCAAATCTCTTTCTCCAATTACCTATAATATTGTCCATTACTTGATTATAAATATTGATTTTCCAATATTCGTATGCATTGGTAGCAGATGGCAAATCTATGAAGCTACTTTTGCCTAGTGTTGACTCAATTACAAAATCTTTTGTCCTTTCTGGTTGCTGTCGTTTCCTTTTAGAGATTCGAGTAGGGTCGAGAGAGATTTCATGCTTTCCCGCAAATTCTTCGATCTCCTTCCAAAGACCATCAAACTGGTTCCTATTCTTTTCAAAAGTGCTCATTGTGCCTGTTATTATACTACTGGCTTGACCAAGAGTGACATTTTTGCCTTGGAAATATTTGCTCAGTACATTTACTACTGATAGTACTGAATGAAAGACGTGTAAACAGACAACAAAATCTGGTTTTTGAATACACGATAATAATCCGATCGCTTCTACTGAATTTTTATCTTGATTCTTGTTTATTTCATCTTCCAAAACAGCTTTTATTGCTTCGTAATTCGTTAAAACTGCTCTACAGTTTTCAAAGCGGCAACTCCATCTGGTGGTGCTCAAGCTGCTTATCTCTCGACCAGATTTGATACCAAGAGTTTCATTCATTTTTTGAAGACGGGCATGGTTTCCGGGTTCCGCGAAATGGATGTATAAAGCTTCAAAGGTATTGAAAAAGGCAGTTGCTGCAGAAACTTTTGTGCATGAGTCCACAACAACTAAATTAAGCTTATGCGCTAAACAATGGATGTATATTGCCTGAGGGTGTGTTTCCTTTATAATTGCTTGAAGACCTCGGTGCTTCCCAGACATGACGCTGGCTCCATCGTATGATTGAGCGAGGATAGGAAGATCAGCCAAATTGTTCTTTTTCAAAAAGTCCAAGATGAGCGTAGCTAAGCTTTTAGCGTCTCTGGAGGTAGAGCAATCTATAAAACCCATAAATCTTTCTTCTATGTCCAAATCTTTTGCATATCTAATTGAAATTGATAACTGCTCTTCTTTGTAGCATCTGGCTTCGTCCACCATTATAGAAAAAAACCCACATGCTTTGACTTCCGCTACGATTTTATCCAGGGTAAGCTGCGCTATATTCTCAATGATTTCATTTTGAATTTTTGGACAAGTGTAACTAGTATGTTTCTCTAAATGACTTGAAAAACTTGTATCGTATTTAGCTAGAAGTTGACTAATTTCTAGAAAATTGCCTCTATTTGTAGAAGCAAGGTTCTCACGGTGTCCTCTTAAAGGTAGACCTTGCCGTACGAGTAATTTAAATATACTCAGCACTCTGGGGGGGGGGGCGTGCCCCCCCAGGCCCCCCCATAGTTACGCCAATGTATACGGCCCAGAAATACTGAAATTCAATGGGATGAGAAAGTAAAATACTTAGGGGTCATACTAGATACAAAAATGACGTTTAAACATCATATTTACTATGTAATTGACAAGATTAAAAATACAATCCGAATTCTATACCCGTTCATCAATTGGAATTCACATCTTTGTCTTGGGAATAAGCTGATCATCTTTAAAATTATATTCCAATCTATATTATTTTACGCTACTCCGGTGTGGGGCGATGCAGCAATTACGCATTTAAAAAGTTTACAAATTCAACAAAATAAGGTTCTAAAAATGATATACAATTTGCCGCGAGATTTTTCCATCTCGAGATTGCACGCCCTCGACGACATAGAGACTTCACTAGCCAGGACAAGTAGATTAAAAGACATTCTTGCTTATAAATGTCAATCTTCGGAATTAAGTGTGATCTCGGAAATAAGTCTTTTTTTTACTAACTAATTTGCAATTTTTGAATAAACTCTAATTTTTTTTTGTCTGTTGAACGAAGGTTTTTGTTTTTTAAATTTTCCTTCAAACGTAAATATTATGCTTCGAAACTAATTATAAAAAATCATAAATACATAATAAAGCAGAAAAGATATAAACTATCTAACCTCTTAGTACTTAAGACAATTTACATCTGTACAACAAATATTATGAAATAAAGATGAACATATAACTATAACTAAAAAAAAGTAGTGAAGTGATTGACTCTATAAATAGACTAAGAGGATGTATTAAAATCGATCGAGGCAAAAAGAGGTTTTATTATTTAAAAAGAAAATTGGTTAAAAAAACTAAAGTCAGGAGTGGTCGACTATATTATACCCTTTACTTCGGAATGTTTAAAAAAGTCAATTGAAAACAGTTTTCGGACTCATTGAACAGGTTCCAGATATACTTAATCAGAATATAAAATAATGTCATTTCAATTTCTGAGCAAATCGAATTGTTTTTGGTAGCTATATTTATACCCTATACCACACTGTGGAACAGGGTATTATGACTTAGTGCTGATATTTGCAACACCTTGAACGAATGGAGAAGGACCTTATGTTAAGTATACCGATCGGCTCAGAATCACTATGTCAATCCGTTGGGCGATGTCCGTCCGTCTGTCCATTGTAATCCAAATACAGTACGTAATTATGAACCAATTTCGATGAAACTTGGTACATTCTTCAAACTTGGGCCAAGGACAAACCCTATTAAATTTTCCGCATCGGGTCATATTTAGGTTTTTCCCGATTATAGAACCTACAGCTCTTAAGACGAGATATTACAATCGATCTTGACCAAATTTCATACAGAGCATAACGAGTGAACAACACCCATCTCGAATAGATCCCGTCCCTCCCGATTTGTGGAGGGAAGGGATGTCATTCACGTTATAACTGACCATTAATTTACTGTGGTGAAACTGGAGCACATTGGTCCATATTTTCGTATAGCCCCCATGCAAATGTCCTTTTCAATTTCAAAACCTACAGGTTTAAAAGCCACACTTTACCCCCGACTCCGACCAAAGTTAGTGCTGAGGATTTACGAGTTGTGGGTAACACTCGCTGGTGAAATTGGACCATATCGGCCAATGTTTTCGAACATTGGCCGACCTTTCCACACAAAGGTCCATCTCGATTTGAGGCTCTGTAGCTCTAAAAGCAACATATTTTACACCCTTGCACCCAAAGTTTGCATGCTACGTTTTAAACGATCATTTATTAAGTGTGGTGAAACTGGACCACATAGGTCCATATTTTCCTATAGCCCCACACAAAGGTTCTTCCCAGTTTAAGAATCTGCAGCTTTAGAAGCCACATCCCTATCAAATTTATAGAGCGCCATGAGTGTAGAACACCCGTTCCAAGTTTTCGAATAGCCCTCCCGATTTAAGGACCAGCAGCTACAAATTTTACCCCATCACGCTCAAATTGTGTAGGCGACAAATAATAAACTACTAATTTTAAACTCTAACATATTCAGTCCTACCTAGATTAAGCTCCTGACAGAGGTGCATAGTAGTGTAGGGTATCAATCACGCCCAACTTAAACATTTTTACTTGTTTTTTATTAAAATGGGACGGATTCAAAGGTGCGACACCCAAATTAAGCAGAAGAGCAAAATTAATTTTATATTCTCCTATTTTGTTATTTGACTTCCATCTGTCCATTTACTTATACATTTATTTGGGTCCCTTGACCATTTCTTTGGGGAAAATATCCGTATTGGGCATGTATGGTCCAAGATTTGTTGTTGGTCCATATAAATTACTATCCTAAATTTGATCGAAATCTGAATTAATATGGGGTTTCCAGAGAGGTTGTATTAAAAATCGGTTTGCACCTTTGTACTTTGGGTATGTCAAAATGTACACCGATATGAGCTAGTTTTTGACCGATCCTAACAAATTGTGCCTAATTTCATAAAGAAAATATGTAGTATGTGGCTTCTAGAGCTAAAAACATAAAATTGGATGTGTGGGAGCTTCATCTATATATATCTCAACCGATTTCAAAGGCGTCTATCTATTATCTACAAAATTTGACTTTGCAAAATTTCATTAAGTTTAGATGTGATTTGAGGCTTCTATAGCTAAATACATAAAATCGGTTGAACATACAGTGTGAAAGCCATATCTAAATTCGAACCGATATTCATACTTCTGAAAAATTACATTAAGATCAGATGCAGACGGCGGGCAGACAGAGAGACATCGTAAAATCGAATCAGCTGGTGATTTTAAGTCGATCGGTTCACTTAAAGGGTCTAGATAAAATATTTTTTGGTAGTTAAAAAGATTTGCCCTAAAACTAACATGCAATACCCTATTCCAAAGAGTAGCGAGGGGTATACAAAATTTATTCCGAGCGAGTAAATTATAAATTTCCAAAAACCGAAAAACCACACATCAAAAGACCGGGTAAACCGACATGTCGGATTTTAGCTGTTTTGAGAAAGCGACTGTAGCGTTTGGACATAAAAACCGGAGTTCCGGTTTTCGGTTGTGGATACTCTTGATAACACACCTTCGTACTTGGGGCCACTCGGATGTGAATTACTCACTTACACTGGTGAGCAATTCAGAGGACAAATGTTCCAACTGCACTTTTGGGGTTTTCACGCTTTAGAATCCGAAACTTCTAAATTGTGTCATATAGAAACTGAGTATGCAGTTCTAAAATGACCGATCGAGTCCGACAAAATTATATGTATATTTTTTTCGCAAAAAAAACTTAAATCAAAAACACTTTGCGCTTTGGGACACTTTGCGAAGTAATTACATGAAAATCGCTTGAAGAAGTCTCCGACTACTTTGGGTAACAGTATCGAGACAAAACTTTATGGGTTACTATACCCAGCAGAGAAGAATGAGCGGAAAACTCCTTTATAACGGACTTCAAAATCTCAAATTTCTCCAGCGTCTTCAAGATGGAGTTTGGCACAGTGCCAGGGTTGTTTTCGAAAACCTTTGACTTTAAATTTCGAGAAGATAACCAACGAGTTGCAGTGTCTTTCAGGCAGAGCCCTACGCCATTTACTCATTTGTCCGATTCAGGAAGAAATCTATCACTAACTAAAATCCGAATCTATGGGGGCAGCTCTTAAGGCTCTGAGTTAAATAAACATAAAGTCCCGATGCATACTGTTTAAATTCCATCTACCAAATCCGAGCACACGATACGGGACAAAAGAGAATTTCTGACAACGCGCTAACGCACGAGTGTGGTGGGACAGGTACTTTGTCCCTTTTATGCCTTTCGATGGGAGTTTGAACTCTATATGGCATCTTCCTGGCAAACACGAAGGCAGGGTTAATGTGGAAATCGTTACGCGAAATTAAATCAAACGAACATTATGGGCATCAGCCGAAAGAGGGCCTCTGGCTATTGGAAAAAAGTCTACACTAAGAAAAAAAAATATGGTTGGGCTAGCAATATTCGAAGTGCATCATACTATTGTTGGGTATGTGATAGTAGTAAAAACATCATAGTATGGTTGTAAGGATCATAGTTAGGTTGTGGGGATGAAATTAAGATTGTTAGGATTTTAATATAGTTGTGCCACAACCATAGTATGATGATCTTCGAATATTGTCACCCCAATTGCGAGTATCAGCACTCTCAAAGGAATCCTAATAAGACACTGTGCAATAGGCGTTATGGACAACTGTATCGATATTTCAAGAGAGGGAGAGGATCTGCTTCGACGAAGTAGAATCGATATCTTTACATTTAGTTCCTCAAAGCGAAACTCTTCTTCCTGGTCCTATTTCGTCCATTTTGTCGATTGTCGAACATTTTGCCGATTGTCGTACAGAATTCTGACCGAATTCTGAAGGTTTGGTTTTCTGGGTGGTTGTTGTCCATTATAAGAAACAACAACAACCGAAAGGTAGTTGGAGGGATTTTTATTGTGTTTACATGGTTCGGTGAAATACTCTACTACCCACTGGCTCTCGCCCATATACCCAACAATAGTATGATCCTATTCAAATATTGTTACCCTAACCATACTTTTTTCTGCGTGCAATGGAAATTTTAGGATCGTAGCTTAAAAAAATTCGTTTCATCGCTATCGTACTTTCAACAGACATGTGGATGGAGGGTCGGTCGGACTTGGCTAAATCCTTAGCTGTTGCAAAAAGGAAGGACAATTTAAGTAGTGAAAGGTAGAGGGTATAGCGAATACCCATCAAAAAATTTGATCTTATATGAGCTTTCTTTCTTTGTAGCATCCGTGCTTGTGTTAATCCTAACGTCTGTTCGTCTTTCCATCTGTTCGTCTTTCCCGCCATACCATTCCAGCATGACGACCTTTTGCCCAACCTTCCGACCGTACGTCAGTGCGTAGAGAAAAGCTGCCGCTGTAAATACTTAGATATAATAACCGACATACTCGTATCACGGCGGCCCACCAATTTAATTACTGGAAACAAATGTTGTCCGATCCCTGTAAAATGTTGCCTAGCATTTCATTTGGTCCAAGATAAGTATTAGATGTATACATGTCAACTCACTTAATGTATTCTCGACTTAACGTACAGCTGATCAAGAAGCTATATATTTCCACCCTCATTGATAAAATTTTACACTTTGACTACTAACCAACTCTAAAACTGGGCCTCTACGATCGATGTTTTGATCTATTGTATTTAATGGATTTATTCTTGTAACAGGTATAAGAAGACCCATACTATTCCTGTGGACCAATAGCCAGCCTCTGTCAAAAAATAAAATTTAGAGAATTAATGTCTCTCTCTCTCTCTCTCTATCTCTCTTTTCTTCATGATAAAATAAACGAGGTCATGTTAGTTAAGGCATAAACATAATCCTTTACTTAAGTACCTCAACATCCCATAAAGAAACAAGGGGAAACTTCTCTCCGCTCAGTAAGCTGTGCATGACATAATTCTTATACTGACTGAGCTCCAACCGGATAATGCATTTCTAAGAGAAGTTTTTACCTGGCTTAGAGATAATCTCTTACTCGTAAGTCGGCGTCATTTATAATAATTTGTTAGATTTTTTCCCGGAGTTGAACCTGGGTTTACTTGCATGATAGTCATAAACATATTTCTTAAAAAGGGTATACTCGGCTTAGAAATAGCGTACACGCTACATGACGTATGCTATATATTTTATTAGAAAATTAAATATTACTCATACGCTCTACAGCACACTTATGGTGTTTCCTCCCTCATAAGAAGAACGTGTTTTTATTCAAAACATTCGTTTAATTTCTAGCAAAGAAATGCAAATTTAATGGATTTCTTTTGTAACATGTCATCAAAGAATGCTAGAAGGAATACAAAGAAAGAAAGAGAGCAAGAGAGAGAGAGAGAGAGAGAGATAAAACACCTTATCACGTCGTTTTTTATGGCCACAGTTAAAAGCAAGTTGGATTAACGACAACACGTACTCGTAAATAACACTTGTTGCCAAAGTAGAAAAGGCAGCGCTGAAGAAAATACACAAATTTAACGCATAAAAAACAAAAGCAACAATCCACTGTCTTGACAAAAAAGAAAAAAAGGCAAACAGGAAGTAAAATAACACAACACACTTGCAAGACATGTACATATGTATATTGGACATGGATCGTTGAAGAAACACGTACAAATGAATTTTTTGTTCGAATGGCAGACACCTTTGACAGCAGCCACATCGCTTACTTTAGAAGAAGAAATACGTTTCAGGTTGAATATATATGTAAGGAACAGGGGTGCCAATGGGGCGGAAGTACCACTTCAGTATGCAGGTAAGCAGACACAAAAGGCCAATTCCACCCAATTCGTACCCTCATCTCAAGTATGGTTCATCCTGGAAACTCGAGCTACTTAATTGACAATGAGGTACCCAACCCGATTGGGACATTAGGTCGGGACCGACTGGGAGGGAATTCCATTTGGGCAATTCTGACGTTAACATTTTTATGGTCAATTGAAATTGAGAATACAAACTCACAGAAACCCTACGGTAGCACCCAAAGCCATAGTCAGGTAGGGTCAGTTTCAAAGCGGCCGACCATAGGCGGCATAACCTTCCCAAATGTGAGCCTGGAGGCGTCATCGGCAACCCCGGTACCAGGATCAGATCTAGGTCAATCCCCTACTCATCTTAAATTCAACTGATAAAAGAAACCGAATGAAACAACTGACATGAAACATGGAATGTACCGATGCGTGATCCATGTTGTAAATGTCAGCCTGGAGGCGTTACCGGCAACCACGGTACCAGGGGTTGCCGGTGACGTCAAACCGTACTCAGAACGGTTTGACGTACAACCATCATTTGTGTTGATTACAGTGACTTGAAAAAATTAATTGGGCAAAAAAATGGAATGGAATGGAAAAAATGGAACTCGTGAACATTTTCATGCGATCATTTTTCACAATTTTCGACGTGGACAAGAGTGCATCGATGAACATAAATCTTTGTATGGCGATGAAGCACCATCCTATAGAACTGTGAAAAACTAGTTTAATGAATTCAAACTTGGCCGACGCTCGCTCAAAGACGAAGGTCGTCCAAAAACGGCCGTTGTGCAAGAGAACATTGATGCCGTGCTTGAACTGATAATGCAAGATATCATGTTACATACTAGAGATAGAGGCATCCTTGGGCATTTCTTCCACCTGGCCGTAAAAGAGGTTTGTTCTCGTTGAATACCGCACAATTTGACAATCGCTCAAAAATAGGCTCGTGTCGATTGATGCAAAGAAATTTTGAAAAAAATACGATTGCGGTGCTTAAAAGACGTTTATATGATCGTCACAGGTGACGAATCATGGATCTATGTGTATGAGCCCAAACAAAACAGCAAACGAACGTGTGGGTCTTCCAACGAAAGTAGTTCGAGGAAGAAGCACTTCGAAGCAAATGGTCGCCTATTTCTTCGGCAAAACTGGCCATGTGGCGACTGTTCCGCTTGAGCTACGTAGGGCGGTCAATTATGATTGGGGACCACGATTTGTTTGCCTGAAGTCTTTGGAGAAATTCGAAAAACGAACAAGAGAAGACAAATCATTGTGCACCATGACAATGAGAGCTCTCAAACACCGGCTCAAACCAGCGCCTTTTTGACCGGCCAAAACGTCGAATTGATGGGCCATCCGCCGTACAGCCCTGACTTGGCACTCAATGGCTTCTTTTTATTCCCGCACATTAAGAAAAAAATGCGTGGTCAACGATTTTCGTCGCCCGAAGATGCTTTTGAAGCGTTCAAAAACCATGTTTTGTAGGTGTCGGAGTGGAAAAAGTGCTTCGACAATTGGTTTGAGCGCATGCAAAAGTGTATCAATTATGCTGAAGAATACTTTGAAAAACAATGAAACCAATTTTTGATGATAAATATTCGCATTTTACATATTAGGCCTGAAATATATATAGCATCCCCCGTAGCTCTTAAAATGTATGAGATACAGTTTGAAAAAGTCGAAAAATGAGATCTTACTTTTTCAATTTTCTAAACCTGAAAAAACTTTTTTGCGCATTTTAAACAATTACTTGCAAATATGTTAAAAAACTTAAAAACTGGCTAATTTCTAAAATATATCCAATAGCCCGATATAAAATGTCTATGGCTCTAAATAATCCTTGAGTCATTCAGTTCAAACCATTTTCCACGAACCTGAGATTTTTGTGGCTATATTTGACAAATAGCTTGCTCGTTAGTGAGTGGGGTATGAATCCTTAATGGGTTATTCGCATAACATCAGTCCTCCACTCTATACATAAAGTCGATTGTGATGTAGGCTGTGTATCAAAAAAGAGTTTCTTATGCTTCCATAGCTTTCCTTTACTCAAATGGTGTTGTTGGTAGCATTTTCAATGGAAACATAATGCCTCCGCCCAACCCCGCACTAAACCTCCACTCTCTAAGGATGCGTTGGCTTGTTGACAATCTCATGTTTGGTTTGTAATTTTCAGATGCTGCATATCCGCTTGTTAGCATAATCGCCGAAATAATAATTCTCTTCGAATGACAATACGAGTATGATTTATTGATCTAAATTTGTGTCCATTTCGAGCTCTAAAGCCGAAATAGAAAAACGATTAAAAAGCGGTTGGTCATGTGCGATTGATGCGTTTATTGGACTTCGTATGCGAACAACGCGAGGTCTTTGTGCAAAATTCTTTTCATTCTGTTGAGTTGTTGCGACCGATGGAGAATCGATTTTCTGCACTGGGTCGGTCACACATTCTTGTCAGTGCGCAAAGTAGGACGACAGAGAAAGTGAGTGTTGTCCACCAGCATGCGAATCTCACTATCATTTTGCAAAAACTTGCGTACAGCTTGCTCGGAGGGTGTTCATGTTTACAATGATACGATAACGTCAATCAAGCCGTATGAAAGTAAACATGGTTGCTGGTAAATTATTCTATGATTGTGGGGATCATACTATGGTTGTATTTAAAACATACTATGGTTCTATTCGAAGCCTACTATGGTTGTGGGGATTATTATGTAGTTGTGGGGATCATATAATGGTTAAGTGTAAGTCATGCTATTGTTGTGGGGATCATGCTATGGATGTATGTGAAACATACTATGATTGTTAGTTTCATAACATGGTTGTGGGAATCAAAGTATGGTTGTGTGTGAATCATACTATTGTTGTGAAGATCATAATATTGTTGTGCCACAATAGTAACCCCATCCATATTTTTTTCTTTGCGTATAAGTCACAAATTAATCTCGTTTGTGCTCAAATTTCTCATGGTTCCTTCCGTGTGACTGGTAGTTAACGTCGGTGAACTTGGACCATATTGATTCCTATAAACCCCTTACAAATGACCTTTGCAATGTTAATTGTTCGATCGGAATGAACTATACTCAATTTTATCAACATTTGATGCACTATGTTGCTTTTAGAGCTTAAGACATAAAACCGGTTAAACATACATATGTCTGGGAGCCTTATCTTACTATTAACCGATTTTCGTAAAGGTCAACAGCCTAATCTAAAAAAATTAATTTTGCAAATTTCATGAGGATCGAACAAGAATTGCGACCTGTTATTTGAAAACAATCTTTAGATAGACAGCAGACGGACGGAGGGACAGACAGGCAGATACCGTTAAATCGAATCCACGGGTGATTCTGATTCGATCGGTACACCTAAAGTACTAGTTGTAGTTTAGTTAGGTAGTAGTTTTTTTGATAGTTACGTATTCCGTATATGGAAATTATGATTTTTTTATGCTTTTACATACAACAGCAACAAAAACCGAAAACCGGACAGAAAAAACCCGTGTAAACCATCATGTCGGATTTTGGCTATTTTTGTGAAACCGACTGTCGGCTTTGGTCATAAAAACGGGAATGTCGGTTTCGGATACTCTAGGCCCGCTGCACAGAAAGCTTGAACAAATATCCTTTCCGAGTTAAGATCCTGCCTGCTTTTAAGCCACATATTAAGTTCGATCTAGTTAAAATAATACAAAGTGCGTAATGTGCCGCTTACTAATCTAAATAAAATCGGTCTATGTTTATCTTCTCCCTCCTAAAAGTCACATAATAAGACCGCCTTTGCTCAATCTCCGGACGGAAGCTTGGAGTCTTCTGAGTAGCAGAGTGGTGTAGATTATCTCATAGTCGGTTCCGCTCGAGTTTACCCTTGTTTACTTTATACATGCTTTAAGTGACTGGCTAATGCTCACTAATGTGTGTATGTATGTACATATCCTGGGATAAAATAGTGTACACACTGACATTTGGTAGCTTTAGGTTTAACGGCCGATGTTGACACTAATTTTAGAAACTTTTCACCGCTGCATATTAGCTGTAGGGTACAAAAACCCCCATGAAAACAAATGGCTTAAAAGCATTATCAAATGGTTACGCCAATCATGTATATATGCCATTGTTGTTGTTTCGTCATTGTAGCGATTATGACGGACCAAAAACCGCGGTGAAAAGGAAAACCGGAAAAGTATCACATGGCTAAAAGCACAAACAAAGTAACAACTGAAACCTCCACAAGCACCTCACAAACACACACGCAGGCACTCAGAATACACAAAACACATTTTCCGTTAACGAAACGCTCACTAAACACACATACTAATACGTACACCAGCAAAAGTGTTGCGAAAGTCAAGGTGAATAACGAAAATAAATAAACTGAAACGAAAAAACTGAGACCTCAAGACTATCATTTGTTTGTAAACAGAGAACAAAATATAGTGGTGCAAGTGCTCTCTTCAATAAATCCTTTGAAAGAGGGAGAGAGTGAGTACTCGTAGCAGAGGGCGAGTGAAATGGAAAAGGAAAGTCAAGTCAAGAGAGATGGCCGTTAACTTTCCAGTGCTCGGCATATATGCCTGAAAATGAGAGCAAGCACGGTTCACTGAGCATGAGATGGTGGGAGTTGTATTCTAAACCAAGAGCATGTACTCGTAGAGTGGGTGTGTTGTTGTTACGGCGCTGCAGATGTATGTGTGGTGGAAATTGATGGCATTCCAATGGTGAAATAATTCAGAACAACACTGTTGACTGTTGAATATCACTCACACAGATTCCTCCCAATTTACACACCAATCATTCGTTCAGTCGCTTTGGAGACGTTCAAAGATGAAAACGTTCTAACGAGTGGAAAGGCAAAATCGGCGGTTGAATATTTTGAGTGATTATAGAAAGGATTTGAAAGAATATATAATAAAAAAAATATATATTTACCAACAACGCGTAAATATTGAAAAAACATGTGTGAAAGTGAATTTTGAGAAGAAAAAAATATTATGAAAACTTGCTGAAAAAACAAAAAAGACAAAAAATGGGTTTGCACGACAAATTGCGTAAATTCAAACGCAGCAGTCCCAATAATGGCATTGAACTGCAACGACGACGCTCCAGTCAAAATCTTGTTGTACCTCCGGGTCAAGTGAACGAAAACTCACTACAGGTATGGCGTGCTCTGCCACCGCAAATTCGACATGATCCCAGTATGGTTTCATTCCAAATGGAAAATGAACGTCTACATGGTGAGTAGAAAAATGACAAGCATTCTCAGGGACGGCACAAACATCAGTAGGGAGGGCAAAGATGATGCTGGAAGATATTAGAGGTGATGCCAATGATAACGTTGATTTTGAGTAGTGGCATGACGATGAGGACGAGCATGCCGACGAGCATGGCAATGCTTGTGGTTATGACGATTTCCAGTTCAATGTTTTCTGGCTCGTCTGCTAACCTCTGACGATGTTGAGCATGACCGCATTTATTCTTATTACCAGCACTTATGATGCTAATGACTTCTCTTAAGGGGCATTGAGCCAAGGGATAAATTCAACATTTGAGAGGTCAATTTTATAGATAACCCAACATTTATTTCAACTTGAGGTCAACCAACTTTTGATGATACCTCCGGCTTGTCTTATAAATTTCTTTTTTCTTTTTTGTTGCCAAAACATTAAATACAGTAAACTGCTGTAATAATTAGATAAATGACAACCACAATAAGGTTAAATAAGTTTTTATACACTTTGTTGTAAGATTTTTGTCTGCGTTTGTTTTTGTTTTTATTTTTGGGTATTTGCCAATAATAAGCACACATACTTTTGATGTATGTACATATTTATGGCCAAAACAAAAAGGAAGACACAGCAACAACAACAAATCTCATGGAATAGATATTATATGCACTAAGAATAGACGGTATCAGAAAATTGAACGTCATTCCGAGCACATTCAACATGTGGATGCTGACAGCCACCCTAGCCAAACCCGTTGGCCATTGATGTGTGGTACTTGGATGGGGAGAAGTAGAAAGGGATGCGTAGAAGGTCCACTAAACGCATGAACTGAAATATCAAAATAATTTTAAAATAAACCTGCAAGCAAATATATAAAACGGCATAAAGTTACAAACTAAAATGGAGACCGTTTTAAAATTGTTTTGATAATTTAAAATTCAAACATTAAAAAAGGCTTCCATAAATCTGAATTTATGAATAATAAACAACTTGGTTAATATCACAAAAAAAGTAAAAACGAGTTTGAAAATGCAAAACTCGGGCTATGCCGACTTTATGCATCCCTACACCATACTAATAACTAAATAAAATAATTTCTTTGGCGATTGTATATATAGAGTTTTTCTTTCAGAAATTCCAGGGACTCAATTCCAAGGAATCCAGGTCAATTTCGAGCCTAGGAATTGCCTTGGTATTTTTCGAAATTCACTCAAGCTAAATACTTAAAGTAAAAAAAATCTAAAACTTCAAGAGAAATTAATATTTTGATTTTATCTGTAATACAAAAATTCAAATCAAGTGTGGAATCTTTATTATTTATTCGAAAGGACATTTTATGCCATTTACTTAGATGGGACATAAATACTGTTACACACGTTTTATGATGTAAAATAAAAAGTACTGAATGTTTTTGGACGAAATATTTTTTAATATATTTATTGATGTATATTGTATCCAAAAAGAATCTACTTATTCGAAATGTCCACCTTTTGCCTTTACACACGCCTTAAGTCGCACTGGCCAATCGTCAATAGCTCGTCCATTGGAAAACCTCGAACCTCGTCCATTGGAAAATAGGCCACAGCTCGAACCAAAGCAGTCTTAAGAGATCCAATGTTGGGGCATCTTTTGTGACAAACCTTGTCCTCTAAAACCGTCCATAATTTGTAATCTAATAGGTTCAAATCAAGACTGCCTGGGGCCATTCTTCAGAGAAAATGAAAGCTGACAAACTGTTTCGAAGCCAGGCCTAGGATGTTTTAGCCTTATGGGCCGACGCAGAATCCTGCTGGAAAGTCCATGGCTGGTTTTGGAACAGGGAATTGTTAAGAGGCTTCACAACAGCTTCAAAACCGGTTTCTTGGTAAACTTTGGCCGATCTTTTGACTCCTTGTTCGCAGAAATGCAGGTCAGTGACCCCATCGTAAGTGACACCCCACCAACCCATGACTGAAGCTGGGTGATGACCCTTATCAACCCTTGGGATCAGTTCAGATGCTTCCTTAGATGACCGCGCATACACTCTATCATTTTGCTTGTTAATTTTTTCCTGAACGGTAAAAATATTTTCATCGGTGAACAACATTTTTTTGTGCAAGTTATCAGCGTGCTTCACCAAAAGACGTTTGCGGCCCGACCGGTGACGGTCTTTTACATATCCAGTCTCCTTAAACAGTTTTATGCATCGGTAGACGAAAATGGGGCTAATCCCTAGTGGCCGGAGCGTTTTGAAAATATCGTTTTTTTTATTTCACACTTGAAAAGCGATATTACAGCGACCACTCCATGATGAAAGTTGAAACAATTTTAAAATCCCGTTACAGACTAACTCTATTGAGGTTAACTTTCAAAACCCATATGACATTAATGGGGTATATTCAGTTCTACAATTGAAATGGGTGTGATTAATATTTAGAATTTAATTTCCTTCATATGTTGGCAGCAACTACGCCTCAGGGTGTCCATCCTGAGGATTAAATTTTAGATTACTCGTTGGAGAATTGTGACCGGAATGGCGTAAATGACACGCGTAATGTTGGCTTCCAAAACCTGAATCGTTGCTGGTTTGTCAGCATAGACTTTGTACTTTACATGGCCCCAAAGAAAAAAGTCTAAAGGTGTGATATCACACGATCTACCTCCAATTGATCCATTGTGTGACCAGCTGTGTATCAAGTGGTACCGTCCTGTTAAAACCAAGTGTCGTCAAGATTACGGGCTTCTATTTCAGGTAGCAAAAAAGTCCGATATCATGACGCGATAGCATTTACGGCTACGATCATTTTTGAAAAAATCTAAGCCGATGATTCCTCCAGCCCATAAGCCGCGCCAAACCGTGGTTTTCGTGGTGTAAACCTTTCATGATGAAATGTCAAACAAAACTAAAATGAAAATAAAGTTTAACACAACTCACTCGTAATCTAAGAATAAAACTCTATAGAAAAAGAATACCTCTAGATTGATCACCCAATAGTATAAGTAGGGTGGATTTACGCTTTTGGAAGGAAAGTTAAACTAAGGCTGTGAAGTTAAAGTTTAGGAAATTTGTGTCAAGTTGTAGTCGGAGCAAAAAAAATATCAGGAAAAGTAAAAAAAGATAATTTAAAATATACAGAAGAGATATTTTTATTTAGGATGTTGCAAAGGGTACCCTCACTGTTGTAAGTGTTGTATGAGCTAAAGATGTACAACCCTTGACAATTTTCTGTAACTTTTGTGGATATGTTTTTGAGGTGTGCTAAGAGATCAGCTATTATATTGTCGTTCATGGGAAAATTAAAACTTTGTAGTATGTGTTTTGGATAATTAAATTTTAGAGCCTTTAATAACCAACATATCCTCACTTAAAGCATCGGTGTCAGATGCTTTAAGTTTAAAATTCAGCTTGACATACGCGAATGAATTGGCTGTGTTGTAGTGGCTATCAACTTGTTACCTCATTCCTGAAGGACAGACATAAGCAGCGTATGCTGCTGGCTCTTCAGAGCTGTTTTCCAGGCTCAGAAAGGAGGTGACTTTGACCAGGTGTCTCCACAGGGACCTAGAAACCAGCTGAGAGGGATTGTCTTGTCAGCTAAACAGGTGTAGTTTGGTCCTTATTAGCATACCCTACACGAGTTTGACACACTGCCGCCAATTCTTGAACAAATTGAAGTGACTACACCTGTCAGATCTCAACTGAACCTATACCGGAAAAGCATCTTCGACCGGAAAAGCATCTTCTCCTTCTGGGTTACCTCCGGGCGCTGGTGTTTAAGGATGAAATTCATTCTAAAGTTTTTTGCGGATGTATCAGAGTGAATGTCGGTCAGACCTGCTGGTAGAATCTTTGGTTTAAAGGTTCCGCTTGTAGTGTTGGGCAACTCTCTCTAGATTATTAAGACATTCCGTACACGCCGTGGTCGGGAAAGTCAATCTGTGAGGTGGTGTGAACCCTTCTGTAGCGCCCCAGCAGTTAGTGCCCAGGCTGCATAAAGTTGTGTCGACACACGAGCAAGATCATTGTCTCCTAATGGAGATGGTCGTGAGTAGGCTTAACGAGACACACCGTCGCAGTTTTTAGGGTAAGATTATGGCAGGACTGGGTGTTCTTTGGGGGTATATCGGATTTATTCTGTGACTTTCAGAGACTTTCAGGACCACAACTCAGGAGTAACCTTTGAGGGACCTAAGACATGGCCATGCTGGCAATACAAAAACATAAACCGATATTGTCCATTTTCAGATCTCGTACAATGTACTTTTGTTTAAAATATGGGTCGATATGTACGATTGTCACCATTGTTAAATAATAGTCGTTTAAAATGTACCATAAACCATTTGCACAATATTGGATTGAATTTGTGGCTTCTAAAGCGGTCCTGTCGCTTAAATCGCAACGGACCTCTGTGTGGCTGCTATTCGAACTCATTCCAAAGTAAGGGGTCCAGTCGCTCTAGAAGTCACATTTAAACTCAGATTGTGCTCAATGGTAAACTCAGAATGGTACGTTATGAGCAATCGATAATTAACTCTTTTAAGCCATGGTGCATGTTTTATAACAGCTTCAGCAGAAAGGCCCCTTACGAATTACATCAATTACATCCGATCGTGTTCAAATTTTCCAAGTGCCTGGCAAATATCCCTCCTGTGTTAAGGCTCTGCCATGTAAGAAGTCACAAAAAAATTCCGATTGTGCTTAATTTTAACAATTAAGCAGAGCAATTTTTTGATGTATCCCCCAAAAAATAACCGTTACGACTTGAAGTTCTGCCTATATACATGATTTATTTTAATTTTATCTTCCTCTAATCAAGCGCAGCTTATTAAAAGCGACCTATACATTGTGAAATTGCACCACCTTTGGTATATGTTTTCATATAGCCTCAATGAAATATGTCGCTCCCGCTATAGAAGTCACTTATTTAGTCCGACCTTGCTCAAACGCAAGGCATGTAACCATCTGAATAGCAGAGTGGCGAGGGTTACCCTATTGTAAGGCCCGCCCGCTATTAGTTTATTTCTGTATATACGAGTATTGCTTAATTACAACCAGACCGTCTTAAATCATAATTGTCACAATTCAAATTTCATTGCTCTGTTTTAGATCGGTTTGTACAAGAATACGGATTTATCTAACCTATAATCGCTTTACCGTCATGCAAAATAATCGCATGTTAAATTTTATTTAAATCTTGAAGAATTTCAGTTTTTTAGACTGTTAGTTTTCAATCTAGGGGCTAAATTAAAACATGAACGTATCTAATAAAATTTTTATGAAGTTTTTTCATTGTGTAAACTAGCTATAGATGGCTAATAATAAACGGCTTAGGGAATAATCTCATACACGAAACTACTCCGGCATTTCGTTTTTTTATGTTAAAGGAGTCGAAAGAGAAAATACCTATATCCTATGGGTACACACCTAAGTCAGTACAGGACTTGCCCTGAAATGTTGTTTGAGGGCTTGTCAGTATCTTTCCATCTAAATGTTCTGTCACGTATACGAAACTTGTTATCATATACCAACATATCCATCTCAAAAGATCTTGGTTTGTTGCACTGACATTTACATAGAAAGTGTTCCATCAAATGACCGATAGAAACGCCCATCATTTCAGTCTTCTTAAGGCTCAATAGTTTCGTTGTTCCTCTTTATTAGGGTCTTCTTTAAATCGTTTTGCAGATTTTGCTGCCCACTGTGCCCTTTTATAGCTTGTTTTGAGTGAATAGAACTCATGATTTACTTTCAGTTCTTATTGCTTGTAAAAGGAAATACGTTGCTCATGTTAAGCTGACTCTTTACTTGAAAGTTCGTCACCCTTCAGTTTCCGCCAGGGGCTCATATGATTTCTAGGATGCCACTTCATTCTTAATTGGATATTTCTTCTTTACTCTTCTGAATCACTCTTGACTTGATTGTCGTAGTGAATATCTTTACATTGCCGTATTTATTTGAGACACAATCCGTAATGATTTTATTCATTGCTTAAATTACCATATGGTGGTCTGGAAGTCGGACTTATTTTTTGATACAAAGGTACTCTATATAGAACCCTACTCGAGTTTTGTTATCCAATTTCGAGCTGTTGATGTACCAGTAGATACCAGGTTTGTTAAATATAAAGGACCCATCTATCCAGAACTCTTTTCCTGGGATTTCTGTTTGGTGAAGGAAACTAGTCCTTTCCAGTCTCTAACACGCTTTGACACCCTGGTTAATAGAGTTGTTAATGGTATACTTGAAAATAAAAGAAAAGTACATTCCACCGGACTAATCCTTTTATATATCGAAAAAGCGTTCGATACTGTTTGGGACAAGGGCTTAGTTTACAAAACGCAGCAAACAGTCGCCCCATGACCAGTTTTGCCGAAGAAACAGGCGACCATTTGCTTCGAAATGCTTCTTCCACGAACAACTTTAGTTGGATTTGGCTCGTCTTCGAAGACCCACACGGTCGATTGCTGTTTTGTTTCGGGCTCATACGCATAGATCCTTGATTCGTCACCTGTGAAGATCTTATAAACGTCCTTTGAAGCACCGCGATCGTTTTTTTTTTAAATTTCTTTGCACCAATCGACAAGAGCCTTTTTTTGAGCGATTGTCAAATTATGCGGGATCCAACGAGAACAAGCCTTTTTTACGGCCAGCTGTTCATGCAATATCGAATGTTTACTGGTGGAAGAAATGCCCAAGGTTGCGTCTATCTCACGGTATATCACATGACGATATGGCATTATCAGCTTACGCATGGCATCAATATTCTTTGGCACAACGGCCATTTTTGGACTACCTTCACGACCTTCGTCTTTGAGCGAGCGTCGGCCATGATTGAATTCATTGAACCAGTTTTTCTCAGTGCTATAGAATGATGCTTCACCGCCATATAAAGATTTAACTTTATCGATGCACTCTGATCGTGATAATCCATGTCAAAATTGTAAAAAATGATCGCACGAAAATGTTCTCGTGTTAATTTAATTTTTTTTGCCAAATTGTTTTTTCAAGTCACTGTAAACAACACATTCTGAACGTTCTGAATACGTTTATGCTAAAAAATGTCAAACTTTCCAATGGAAAGTTTAGATGGCGACAGGCAACACTTCGTGTAAAATATATGTAGAAACCTTCGTATTAATATATAAAATTGTTATGTCCATAAAACTGTAATGTCCTTTAATGGAAAAAATCAACAAATTAAAAGCTATGTGTATAAACTTGCTTACGCTCTTGTAAACTTTTTCTATACATTAGCGTTTTTCTACCAATGTTTAACATTTTTAAACGAATCCCTAATTACCCTTGCAAATTACCAACTTTTATTTAAAACGCCATACCTTAAAAAATATTTCATTTGTTTTGTATTAAATTGAAATTGGGGTAGGAAACTAGTCCGATTCAGTCTGTTATACGCTTCAATATTCACAAAATTAACAAAACAAATATATCAGATTTTTTATTCGTTTTTAAACTTGGATTTGTTGTCATATACCCTACACTACTCTCCATTGAAATGTGGTTCAATGTTCATAGTAATTCATGAATTTTATGCTTTCTCCTTTGAGGTGAGCACTACGTTATACTATCCTGCACCCAGTATGCTGAAGGGTATACAAATAATAATATTAGATATAATAATTAGCTTCTCCCTTGCTAATAAAGGCATTGATTAGGTTTTGTATATCGCCCATAATATTCAATCTGTGTGCTGGTAATTATCTACCATTTCGTTAAAGCGTTACCTACAGATATATTATCGATGACCATTTCATTTGAAGTAATGCTAATTTTCTTTGTGTTTAGAAAGAGAAAATAGCCAAAAAGCCATTAAGATATTAATATGTATTACTTAATAAACGTTCAACCAAACAAAAAAGCAATTGTTCAAAATATTTATTAAATTAACCTAGGCATAGGGAGAGGTCATAATGTTGTGTCCAGACAATGTCAAACAGCATTCAAAATGATATTAGTCATTCTTGCCTCTCCGCCCCGCGGGTATAATTCGATGTTAATGTCATAAAAACAGACACACAAGGACACATCAAATAAATATTGATTATTACCTTGTTCTTCTCATTTGCCACACGGTGTAATTACGATTAGATAGGGCTATCATTCATCTCTGTTTGCTGGGGGGCAAGTGTGTACTACTAGAAATTAGTCGCCGTGTTCAGGGGCGTAGTTGTCCTTTATGGGTAGAGTACATATTGATATGTATGACAACATGCTAGTATGTATGTATGTATGCCAATTGCAATGGTATTGTTTTCCCATTTAGTTAAGTAAAAACAATTGTGCTTCGGGGCGTATGATGAACAATATTCTGCACACACTCCTAAATAACTCATACGCTTTAAGTTAAAAGGGGCAGCGAGGGTTGTGTATTTGACATTGAAGTGACACTATATAAATGAATTAGACTCCCACACCCTCACATGCCTTAATTAATACAGCACGTTTTTGACACTTGAGTAAGTGTAGGTGAAGAAACACATTTTTGTCGGAATAAGAATGATAGAACTAAAAAGTATACGACAACTTCTGCGGGTGGGCTTTCACAACACAACAGTAGGAAGTAAAAATTGCAAATAATAATAATCACAATAGTCTTTAGTTATATCCCAGCAAAAATATAAAATGGTCAGTTAAAATCCTGACTTTGATTCTATTCAAATCAACTTTTTCAGGGACCTTTCCTTTTAAAGTCAGTTTGAAAGGGCTAGCTTATTTAAGAAAAACCTTTGCTAGGCATTAAGATAAAACTCTTACGAGGGTCACTATATATATTTCTGGTCTAGGCCAGCAAGTTTGACACTTTTTAGCAAAAATGTACTCAGAACGTTTGACGTACGACCATCATTTGTGTGGTTAACAGTGACTTGAAGAAAATCAATTTGGCAAAAAAATGGAATTAACTCGTGAACATTTTTGTGCAATAATTTTTCATAATTTTCGACGTAGATTACACGACAAGAGTGCATCAATGAACTTAAATATTTGTATGGCGATGAAGCACCATCCTATAGCACTGTAAAAAACTGGTTTAAAGAATTCCATCGTGGCCGACGCTCGCTCAAAGACGAAGGTCGTGAAGGTTGTTCAAAAACGACCGTTGTGCCAGAGAACATTGATAACGTGCTGATAGTGCAAGATCATCATGTGACATTTCATGAGATATAGGCATCCTTTGTTTGTTCTCGTTGGATCCCGCACAATTTGACAATCGGTCAAAAAAAGGCTCGTGCCGATTGGTGCAAAGAAATTTTGAAAAAATACGATCGCGGTGCTTCAAAAAACGTTTATAAGATCGTCACAGGTGACGAATTATGGATCTATGCTTATGAGCCCGAAACAGCAATCGACCGTGTGGGTCTTCGAAGACGAGCCAAATCCAACGAAATTTGTTCATGGAAGAAGCACTTAGAAGCAAATGGTCGCCTGTTCCTTCGGTAAAACTGGTCATGTGGCGACTGTTCCGCTTAAGCAACGTAGGACGTTCAATTCTGAGTGGTACACCACAATTTGTTAGCCTGGAGTCTTCGGAGAAATTCGAAAAACGAACAAGAGAAGACGCATCATTGTGCACCATGACAATGTGAGCTCTCACACATCGGCTCAAACCAGCCCCTTTTTGATCGACCAAAACGTCGAATTGATTGGTCATCCGTCGAACAGCCGTGACTTGGCACTCAATGACTTCTTTTTATTCTCGAACATTAAGAAAAAAATGCGTGGTCAACGATTTTCGTCGCCTAAAGATGCTGTTGAAGCGTTCAAAAACCATGTTTTGGAGGTGTCTCAATCAGAGTGGAAAAAGTGCATCGACAATTGGTTTGAGCGCATGCAAAAGTGAATAAATCATGCTGGAGAGTTCTTCGAAAAACAATAAAACTATTTTTGATGATAAATATTTGCATTTTCATTATTAGGCCAGAAATATATATAGCAGTCCTTGATTTTCCCATATAGTCACGTTTAATTTCCGACTATCATCTGAGTCACAAATGGCAAAAATTTCTGATCCATAAACAAGTGATGGGATAAAATATGATTTTGGTCACAGCATTCTAATGTGAAGCAGAGTATTAGTTCAGATTCAACTTTTTACAAAATAAACAAAATCAATTAATGTTTCATTTAAACATAAAAATTCTTATTTTTAAAAATAAAAAATAAATTTAAATTTGTGATTTAAAAAAAAGCCAAACGTTTCTGTATTGGGTTTCCTTATAATTTGGTGACCCTCGACTTTCACACGCGTTTTTAAATTGTTTTTTTTTATAGTATTTCGGGAAGAATTTAAAATTAATTAATAAAATGCCAAAAGGACAAGTTTAACCACCAGTACAGGGACCAGCAGGAACAACGGGTAATGCTATACCAGCTGTAATAGTTACTATTCATATTCCACGGTTTTGGAAAGAGAATCCTGCTGTTTGGTTTGCTCAATTAGAAGGCCGATTTAAAATTTTCAATATTGTCAGGTTTGATCGAAATATTTTGCTGTTCTGCCTTAACTTAGCCCAGTTAAGGAACATCATTTTGGAACGTCCTGAAGATGCCTACGCAGCGACTTATTGACCATTTCTCTATATCGGAGGATGAAAGATTCAAAAATGCTAGCCGACATGCCCGTCGGAGACAGTTAACTTTGTTCGGAGAAATGCGCAATCTTCCCAACGGAGGAGTAAGGGATAAGGTTCTACGAACATTGTAGCTCCATCTTTTCCCATCGCAAACTCAAACTATTCTAGCTACTTTATTTGAACACTTTGAAATGGCTGCAAAGACGGAAAAAATTAGAGACATTTCGTTAACATCAACATCCACTTTTTCCGTATCAATGAATTTTACGAGATAAATAAGTTGCGCCAACAAATTGCTGCACTTGCAACCGCTGTCCAACAGTGATATGACTCAAGATTTTGGCAGTCTCACTCGCCTTCCTGTAAAAAAACCAAGATTATGTAGTTAATTAGAAGTTTACAAAAAACGCTCATTGCTGTCGACAACCGTGTTTTTACAACTCAATACAATAATCTTAACGAGAACAAGCCCAACGACAGGACGATCCTCGTAGCTCTTGACTATACAAAAGCCTTCGACGCGGCTAATCATGCCACATTGCAGAAACGTCCCCTCCGCAAAGTTTGAAACGTTGGTTCGTAAACTATATGTGTGGGCTCCAGTCATATGTAGAATTTAGAGACAGGAAGTCGAAGCCCCGTTGAGTTAAACTAGGAGTTCTCCAGGGTGGAAAGAAGTCCCCGGCCCTGTTTAACCTCTACCTATCTAAAATTCCTGCACCAGCTACAGTGTGAATGTAGTGCTAGGGGAGCATCTCCCGGAGATTTCACCTGAAGAGAAGTTATTACTGGATGGTGCAGCCGTCTCAATTCTTATTGGGCACGAATTGATGCTAACGTTCCGAAAATCTGTCCCGCCTGCCATCAGGGACCACATGACTTGCTGCACCTCTTCAGTTGTCCGGCCAAGCCCAGTCAGCTGACCCTTAGGTTTTTATGGACGCGTCCAGTTCAAATGGCGCGTTTCATCCACCTGTATATCGAAGAATATCCCCCATAGACGAACAGGACTTCAAAATAAAATATATTGTTGTTACAACAACTACAACAGGTTGTCGCCAGAAACGTCTAATGATCGATACCCAGCCACAAATCGATTATTTATATTCGATTCACAACTCCGTATACAATTTTGATTGATTAACGCAGGAGCCGATATAAAGGATGGGTTATTTCAAATTTTAAATTTGAATCGGCTGTTAACAAGAAGTACTAATAATTTGTTCAAATTTCTGGTTTTATTGGATTTATTGGAAGTTTGAACTTTGTCATTTCATAATGGAACACAATGTCATGCATATCACTACCACAACTGGCTCGGCAGTACCTCATCCGATCACCCCAAATTTTCAGTACATTTTCGAGTGATTCGGGATGAATCTCTTCAATGGCAACTTCGATTTCATGTTTCAACGCCTCAATTGTCCCTGGAACATTTATCGTTAATGGTTCCCCACATATAATATTCCAAGGAGCTCAAATCACTGATTCGAAGTGGCCAATTGACATCGATTTTGAAAAACAGTGCGTAAAAACTGTGCGAAAACAAAAATACGTTGAGCATGGCGTGGTAACGCTCGCTGTTGACGGTTACGGCGGCTTCTTGCTCATTTTCGAAGAAAAATGGTCCAATGTTGCCGTCAGCCAAAAATCCATACCAAACAGTGACTCGTTGTAGATGCATTGGTTTCTTAATAGTCTCGTGTGGGTTTTCTGAAACCCAAATGCGGTAATTTTGCTTATTGACTTGGCCATCGAGATGAAAATGAGCTACGTCTGAAAACACAATCTTTAGCCCATTGGGAGAAGCGAAAACTCATCGGATTTCCAATAGTACTAGAAATTAAAAAAAAAATTATCAGTCAAATTATCAGTACTTTTTTTTACAGCCGATTCAAATTTTACATGTCCCATAAAGAAAAAAAAATGGCCGAATGATTGTCAGCCCAAAATACACACCAAACAGTGACTCGTTGTGGATGCATTGGCTACTCAGTAGTCTCGTGTGGGTTCTCTAAATCCCAAATGCGGTAATTTTGCTTTTTGACTTAGCCATCGAGATGAATGATGAAAAGCTACATCTGAAAACTCAATCTTTAGCCCGTTGGGCGAAGCGAAAACGCATCGGATTTCCAATAGAACCAGAAATTGAAAAAAATAGTCAGTACTTTTTTTTACAGCCGATTCAAATTTTACATGGCCCATTAATTATAACTTTGTGACACCATGCATGGTAGAGGGTATATATCCATTCGATTAGACTGCACTTAACGTGATTTTTCCATTCGTTTTTTTCCACTGGCATTTACTTATAAATTTAATCATTTAATATCATTCGAAAAATAACAATTAAAGTTCTCATTTACATAAAAACATTTTGTTGTATATTAATGTGGGAACTATTGTTAAATCAATTCTTTTGATTGTGTTTAGATTTGAAAATTGTAGTTTGCATTAATAGTGAATTTCAAAGTCATGAAAATATGCTAATAACGAAAACGGTGACAACATCCGCTGTAACGGTAGTGACAGAATTGTTTTTAGTGCATTTAAAATGGAGGGAAGAAATACAGTAACGTAACGCTATAATCGCATTAACCGCATTACCCGTAAGACCGTTATAACTCCGAAAACTTTATGAGGAGAAAACTACTTTAAAGTTCTAGTTTTGTAAAATTCAAAATTAAAGAAAATCTGTAATAGTTAAAATAATGGGAAATGAGTTAAAATGCCAAATGATCTCAGACTGGAGAGTATTTTATTATATTCTTGGCAAAATAAACATATTTTGAGTTGCGCTACATTCGTATATAGTTAAGTCCCACAAAAACACATTAAGACACAAGAGAGAAATTCTCTGAAAGAGTGAACTGTCGATTAAAATCGTATACGCACTGATTGGGACCAACACACACTGATACACACTGATTGGTACCAACACACACTGATTGGTACCAACTTTTAAATGCCGGCCCCGAACGGTTAATGCATTTTATGATAAATCATGGCTTAGAGATAAATCTCTTACTCGTTAAGTTGCTGGCGTTTACGAGGTGAAAACCCACCTCGTTAGATGTTCTTACCCAGGGTTGGATCTGGGCTTATTGGCATGATAGTCGTGTACGTTTTCATCATACCCCAATGGCCCCGTCCTTATATGTGCCAGTTTAAAGCTTAGAGTAAATATTTGTATTGCCTGTTCAGACCGACAAAACATATTAGTTTTCCAGATCGTTTTACCATAAAAATCATTGATAACTCTCTGTAAATATCACTAGTAACTCTATTTTTTTCATATGGAGTAACAAGCACGATTACTACAAATCTTGTCAGTTTAAATAAGCTGTTTATAGATATTACAAAATCTACAAATTTAAGTTCAGGTTAAAAGCGGTTAGCTTTGACGCTTGTGTAAAACTAGGAGAATACGTTGTCTGGCCCCATCTGTCATTTCCATTGGAAAGTTTGACTCAGAACGTTTTGACGTACGATCATCATTTGTGTTGTTTACAGTGACTTGAAAAAAATGAAATTAACTCGTGAACATTTTCGTGCGATCATTTTTCACAACTTTCGACGTGGATTATCACGACAAGAGTGCATCGATGAACTTAAATCTTTGTATGTCGATAAAGCACCATCCTATAGCACTGCGAAAAACAGGTTTAATGAATTCAATCGTGGCCGACGGTCGCTCAAAGACGAAGGTCGTGAAGGTTGTCCAAAAACGACCGTTGTGCCAGAGAACATTGATGTCGTGCGTGAACTGATAATGCAAGATCGTAATGTGACATACCGTGAGATAGAGGCATCCTTGGGCATTTCTTCCACCAGCATACATTCGATATTGCATGAACCTGGCCGTAAAAATGGTTTGATCTCGTTGGATCCCGCACAATTTGACAATCGCTCAAAAAAGGCTCGTGTCGATTGGTGCAAAGAAATATTAAAAAAAATACGATCGCCGTGCTTCAAAATACGTTTATAAGATCGTCACAGGTGACGAATCATGGATCTAAGCGTATGAGCCCGAAGCAAAACAGCTATCGACCGTGTGGGTCTTTGAAGACGAACCAAATCCAACGAAAGTTGTTCGAAGCAAATGGTCGCCTGTTTCTTCGGCAAAAATGGTCATGTGGCGACTGTTCCGCTTGAGCAGCGCCAATTCTGAATGATACACCACAATTTGTTTGCCTGAAGTCTGTGGAGAAATTCCAAAAACGAACAAGAGAAGACGAATCATTGTGCACCATGACAATGCGAGCTCTCACATATCGACTCAAACCAGCGCCTTTTCCGCCGTACAACCCTTACTTAGCACCCAATGACTTCCTTTTTTCCAGAACATCAAGAAAAAATGCGTGGTCAACGATTTTCGTCGCCGGAAGAGGCTGTTGAATCGTTTAAAAACCATGGTTTGGAGGTGGCTCAATCGGAGTGGAAAAAGTGCTTCGACAATTGGTTTGAGCGCATGGAACAGTGTATAAATCATGCTGGATAATACTTTGAAAGACAATAAAACCATTTTTGATGATAAATATTAGCTTTTTGATTATTAGGCCAGAAATATATAAAGCAGCCCTTGTATGACCAAAGATTTTTACAGTGGGTAGAAATGACCGCCTCAGTTAAATATTATTAAATATTAATTAAAATGAATATTTGTATTCTATTTACTTATAGAATGACTTAGCGACAGTGTGATAATATAGAAGGGCCTATTCAATGGGTAAACACTAGTAGTTTTCCAGGTTGTTTCTATATGCAAATTCGTAAAATGGTTGGCTACTCTAACTTGAGTAAATGAGACAAATAGATTCAAACTACAAGAGGTGTGATCGGCGAATTCGAGCCTAAGGCTCATATTTTTAGACATAAAAGCATTAATTGGTACTAAAATAATACAGGGTACTAAAATAATACAGGGAATATATGTGACGCGCAAAATAGAAAGGGACCTAAGGGTAAAAACCAATTTTGTTCAGGAGAGCAATTTTAAAGATTTAAATACGTGTATCTTTGGTGTACCATCACTTTCATAAAACGTGCATATCTCTGGGAGGAAACACTTTTGGGGCATGGGATTGGTCTCATTCGATTCTCAGATGTTGTCCACATCAAAAAAAAGGTGAAAATTGATTTTTTTTTACCCTTAGGTCCCTTTCTCTATGCGCTGTCACGTATTGAATCAATATAAAGCTCCATTTCTGCATTGGAAAAATTTGAAAATATTTTAATTATATTAAGTATCTGTTTGATTTGAATTAAATATTGACATTTCCCTATCTCTTGTACATGAATAGTTTGTAAAATGAGTACTTCATGAAATTGATATTATGGGGGAACGAGCTTGAAAGCTACAAGTGTTATCAGTCTTAAAAGGCTATAAACTCCTATACTTGATTGTTAGTTCCAATGATAGGATAAAGCAGCTTTTAAATCGAAGCGACCTTTTGATGCAAGCGGTGCGGCTGTCACGCGTACTTATGTAGCTTCGAAGCTATCGAGACGGAACTACTGCCGCAAATCCAGCCATGAAAAAACTTGGCCTGTCAACTACTAAATCAGTCATTTTGTTAAAGGAAATTGTGCTTCTAAATTATTTGCATGGGAATTTGTAGGGAGACATTGACGTCTCGCTTTAACTGAAGATTTCCTCTAACAATTATTATATTTCACATTTACATATTAACTTTCTATTTCTAGGTAGCTCTATACCCACCGATGACGAGTCCAATGATCCCAACTGCAGAGAGTCCAGCCATGAAGATGATCGCAGTTACGCTGGCTCTGAGTTCTTACAGATGAAAAATGCACCACGACACAATCATGAAAACGATAGGAAAAGGTAATCTCAGCCCCCTATCAGAGTCAAAGTATCCAAAGCATTCAACATTTTCAACTTCTCCTGCAGCACCGATGATGAAGGTCATTCGGATCATGAATCCAGTTACAATCGAAATCCCACAGCTCAATGTATGAACAAAGTAGAGGCCAAGGAGAAAATGAAAAAGCGACGCTATCGCATAAAAATAGCCAAACGTTTGGGTCTACTCGTCTTTTGGGTCTTCTGCGCCGCATCCTTTATGATATTCGAAGAGAAACATTTGCTCCAGAAGACTTTGGAAGTGCCGGCCGACAGGGGAAAGGGTAATGATTGCACGGCCTTTGGCTAAGGGTAACCTTCGAAAATGTATAGGGGTGACGGTCTTTAATTGCAGATTTCCTGTTGCACGACAAACCCACCGGAGACTTTAAATTAACCATTGCAGGGACGTTCAATGAATCCATTTACAATTCAAATGAAACGGAAAACTTTCTAACAATACAGCCGCAATTAAAAGAGACAAATTTTACGGATTTTAAGGTTTGTTAACTTAAATAAATATACAAATATATGAAAATGACAAATTAACAAAGATGGTAAAATATTATTTAGATTAAAATTAGATTTAAATGTTCATTAAAAAAAGTAATCGAATATTCTGTTTTTGTTTACTGTAACTGATAAAGACGATAAATTGAACAAGATGGGCGATATGAGCTTCATCGAGAAATCGAAGAACAGAGATGAGTAAAAATCATTTTATGATACTGTTCTTTGTGTGTTTAAAGTGTGTGAGTTTAGTGTTTTTTATATTACATTATTGACTTTTTAGCGATCTAGTGATTGTATACAAACATATGTGGAAAAACAAACCCTGAAAATCTGTGCATTACTGAAGTGTTGTTTTTCTATATTATTGCAAAGAAGAAGCATATCTCCCATATTTACAATTTGTAGTCTTTGATTACTGGCGTATTCGATTAAGACTCAATAACTTGACTGTATTCCAAAAATGTAATGGCTTTCCGCGAGACTTATTTAGTGCTCCTATCCATTCGACCGGTAAGTCCTACCCAGATAATCGCAGTATTGCTCATATACATATCTCTCGAGGTCTCCTCTCCAGCTCAGCGTACGGATTTTACAAAGAATTTGTTTTTCGCACACAACCAGTATCGCTTTATCTGACCACTTGCGAAGTTGTAGAGATCGTCACTAGACAGATAGGAAAATAGGCCTTTTGGGGACTCATCTATTAAAAAACCACCCATTTTTATCTGCAGGCAGATTCATCACAACTTCTATACACATTTCGCATTTCGTTCAATGAGATCTGAAAGATATCTTAGCTTTTTTGTAAAAGCTGACCTTTTTACCATATACCATTTCGACTTCTAAAAGATTAGATAGTCATAAGTAATACCTTTCTAAAAGAAGGTCTGTTCTACGATACCGGAGGCAGTAGTTTTTGTTACCTAAGCCAAAGTTTGGATTGTGCACTAAATTTGTCATTCCGTTTACAGCACCTACGTTACCGCCCGTCTGTGTGCCTGTTATAAGCACCAGAGCGGATTGATACAGGGTGAAATGGGACCAAATGGGAAAATTACTTCTAAGATATTTTTTTATATATATGTACGAATAAGTATAATGCTTTATTTCAATTATTGAATCTGCTTCTTTGGAGTCTTACAATAAGTATACGAATCTTAAGTCAATCTCATTATGGAATCCTAATATAGATTTTTTTGTTATGGTAGGATTTGATTTAATTTGTTTAAAATAGTATATGTGACAGCGCATAGAGAAAGGGACCTAAGGGTAAATAATCTATTTTCATTTTTTTTTTATCTTTTTTTGATGTGAATAACATCTAAGCATCGAATGAGACCGATCCCATGCCCCAAAAGTGTTCCCTCCCAGAGATATGCGCGTTTTATGAAAGTGAAGTCGACGATTCTAAGCGCAAATAGAAAGGGACCTAATCTTTAAAATGGCTCTCCTGAACAGAACTGGTTTTTAACCTTAGGTCCCTTTCTATTTTGCGCGTCACATATAACTGCTATAGATCATGTGTCTGTAGATCATGTGTCTGAGAATTGTAAGCCTGGTTTGATTTTAACTTCGTGAAGGGCCAGAGGAGATTTACAGAGTGCTCGCGATATTATAACCAATTCAAAACTTTAGTTACGTATGTATAACGAATAACACTAGATTAGTAGAGTGGACGACTTTAAAATGGTTGAGTCGATTTTGTTCGTAGGCGCCGAATTGTACGTACGTACTGTTGTAGGCCTTTAAGTGTTCACATATTTAAGAATTTTAAAACAAGTTTGGTTTAAACCTCGTGAAAAAGAGGTAGTAGCCTCTATAGCGAGACATTTGCGTAATTTAGGTATTGTAGGTTTTCTGTGTTAACTGTTTTAAGGATTACGTATTAGAGAATTTAAACCACGTTTGGTTCAAACATCGTAAGGTAGAATAAAGAATTCTACACAGGCTTTTTGGAGTGAGTATTTGCGATTTTCATGTTGTTGGCCTTTAATTGTTCACATGATTGAGAATTTTAAACCAGGTTTCAATAAAACCTCGTGAAATGGGGCGGAAGCCTCTACGGCCACACATTTGTTCGGAACGTTAGCATCAATTCGTGTTAATAAGAATTGAGGCGACTGCACCATCCAGATCTCAGCTGTGCCAAAACCGAGCTCCTCTGCCCAGGTACTGATCATCAGGTGAAATCTCCGGGGCATGTTCCTCTAACACTACATTGCGAAAACATACCATCAGGTATTGCTTAGACAGCAGGAAATTGTGTCTCCTCATGTAGATGGTCCTCAGAAGACATAAGAAGACACCCTGTTGTTGTTCTAAGAGCGGCATTCTGGCAAGTCTGAATTTTCTTCCACTGCGTCGTACTCACGTTCGCCGACCATTCAGGTGCTGCGTAGTTTGCTACAGACTGACCTATCGCTTTGTAAGAGGTCAACAAGGTTTTCTTGTCGGCTCCCCAAGCACTGCCGGCAAGTGCTTTGAGGACCTTGTTCCTACTTTTGAGTTTATCGCAGATAGCTGTATCATGTGCAGAGGATCGAAAAAGACTTCCAATGTGATCCCAAGGATTTTGGGGTAGTTGATAGTCGAGATGTTGACGTCATCGACTTTCACATTGAGTGACAACCGCACCTCTGCGGTCCATGGAGTAAACAGTGTGGCTGATGATTTTGAGGCGGATATTTTCATACTCCTTTCAGTGAAAAAACGTGCTAAGTCAGTGAGGTAATAGTTTAGGACCTCATTATCAGCGTACGACACAATTTGAACGCCGTCTGATGGTGCAGGAATTTTAGAGAGGTAGAGGTTAAACAGAGCCGGGGATATCACTCCAACCTGGGGAACTCCTCTCTACGGAGCTTCGACTTCCAGCACTCACACATACAAAGTAGTTTACGACCCGATGTTTTAAATTGGGCGGAAGGGACGTTTCTGTAATGTCCATGAATCGAGTAGCATGATTGACCGTGACGAAGGCTTTTGTAAGGATAAGGCCGTGTATTTGCTACTGAAGAAAGCAAGGAGAACGGTCTGTGTAATTCTCCTTTGCTTGCGTAAATTGTGGTGGTGCCTCTTCGACTCGAAGAGCGCGGATACGACGCAATACTCTTACTTTCGCCTTATCTCTCACTGGGTGCTCAATAAAAAACCGGTCTAGCTAGTATGTTATCGTGTCGTTCAAGCTCCTCTTTGTGCTTTATCTAGATGTCCTAAATTGCCTCTTTAACGAGAGGTATTTTTAAGTCTCGGTGAATGTTTTCGTTTTACATATATCAAGAAGCATCGGTAACACTCTGCGACAAATGGTAAGGGTCAGTGATCGGTTTGGAATGAAACCACCGGGGAAAGTTATATTGGTAAAAAAAAGTCATACGTGTTCCAGCGTTTCGCTGGGTCTCATCTAGGAATCGAGATATATCGATTTGAAGTTAGTAAGTATCGTATAGGGGAATTTGTCACGTTTTAGGCTCTTTTGTTTGACATAACTCGAGAACCACTCGTCCGATTTAGCTGAAACAAATTTAGAAAAATTAAGAATTACAATTCCTCTAATCTGTTCTTAAACCGTTTTCCTACTTAAGCAACAGTTTCGCAATTATAAATAAATGTATGAAAAAAAAAAATTATTTTTGCCTAAAAATTAAATATTTTTTTTTTTAATTCATAAAAAATCCAAAACGGTAAAAAGTGTCAAGTCCTATTACTTTCACGTAAAGTCACATAACCTATGACCAAAATGAGACATAAATCATGAAAATCGATGCAAAAGAGCCAAAAACGTGACAAATTCCCCTATACGATACTTACTAACTTCAAATCGATATATCTCGATTCCTAGATGAGACCCAACGAAACGCTGGGACACGTATGACCTTTTTTTGACCGATATAACTTTCCCCGGTGGTTTCATCCCAAACCGATTGTGGCTGTCGCACAGTGTAATCAGCGGCAATGTCTTCGATTGGTGTCTTTGGATTTTGTCGAGATTATTCGAGCTTGCTCTGCTGAGCACCATAAAACCATATATTAGATATTGTTTGGTTTCAATGTCGGAAATGTGCTAAAATTCAGTGTGAAAGTTACCTGTGTGCATTTAGCCTTATTCTCCAGTCAGAGAGCCAAGTTTCTACTCGTCTGAGATGAACACCTAGATTCATAGATGCAATATGCTACTTTTTATGTGAAGCCATTATAGCGGTATCGTCGGCAAAAGTGGATGTTAGTACATTTGGGCTGGTAGAGATAACTGCTGTAAACAGAAATAAGTTGTAATTTATTTCTTAGAATAAAAATTAAGTTAACAGGAGGCGCTACCGCGAAAACAGCCCAGCCATCGATATATTATGCCAACAGTGAGGGGAGCTCAAACTGAAATAGTACTGTAGAACTATTGGTTAAATCAGTTCAGATGGTGGTTGTAAATCGATCCAAAGCTAAATTGGAATTAATAAATTACAGTTATGTATTACCTAATTTATGAAAGATTAATTGACAGCTTAATTATCACAGTTTGCAATTCAAATTCTGAGCATAATAACGTTCAAAGAAGAAATGGAAAACATTGCTTAAAATCATAATGCTAATCAATCAAATGCCAAACAGTAAATCTTAATAACTTAACAGGCACACATACGTAGAAAAAACTATTAAAACCGCATGATATTGTGTGGTCTTGTGCCTTTATATTAGCTAATTTAATTCTATTAGTTAATTAAAAGGAAACTAAATTTAAATGCGAGTATATTATGTATTCATTTATATAGGGTGACCATATTAGAATGATAGGGAAAAAATAAATATAAAAATAAAACAGTAACAGTGTGAAGTAGCAATATGATTCACGTATATTTAAAAGCTACACTTATGACATTTATTGAATTTCATATTATTTTAATGACTGCCCCCAATTCAACTTTAGATGACCAGACTTAGTATGCGCGACGTTATTTTGTCCATAGTTTATGAAACTCATCCAAAGCGGCCGACTAGTTAGTCGAGACTAAGGGCTTGGCTCAATCCCAGAGAAAACAATCATGCCAACGATCAGTGTGATTCTTGTCAACGATCAGTGAGATTATATAAATGTCACTAAATAAAATCTCACGTTGGGCGACAAACAATGGCTTGGTGTGAACCCAATGAAGACAGAACGAGTACTATTTAGGAAAAGATTAGAACTCCTAATTTCCAACTGCTAAAACAACAGCAAAGTACTTGGGCAAACCCTAGACTCCAAGCGATCCCGGAAGAGGAATATAGAGGGAAGGGGAAAGAAGGCACTCAACTTTGTCTGCAGCAAAATATTCGGATGCTTATTTCTTCTTTGTCTGCAACAAAATGGCAATTGAGTTGTTTTCAGATTGGAAACCAAGATAGAAGCAGATGGTAACGATCACCTATCCTCTAAGTGACTAACAGGAAGAAGAACAATTTATTGTTTAGGGGGAATAAGACTTGGTGATAAGGAGAAATGTTGGTTACCAACTGTGCCTATTTTGGTTTTCAATCTGAACATAAATCAATTATGCGATTTTCTTATTCAAAAATCGAACAAATTGAAAGTTTTTTTTTTTTTGAAAACATAAAATTTGTTTTAAGAAATGAATGTTTTTTTTTTTGAAAACTGACGAAATGGCTATTTTATTTTGAAGATATCCTGATCTTCTCTTATGCGACCTATACCAAAATGGTAAAAGTAATACGAGTACTCTAGTAGAATATTTAAACATATTTTAGAACGATCATATTTATAAAATGTATTAAAAAAGGACCAAAAGGACACACTAAAACTAGAGATATTGTTTTCGGTGACCACTACTGAAATTAACTGGCACCATTTTTGTAGAATTAAAAAAAAATATAACTCTCGGTCAAAATCCTTTTTTATGGCAAGCTGATTTTGAAACAACACATCACTCTAGCTAAATTCAAATTTTTGTCGATAGACAGGCAGCCATCGAGGCAAAGACTCAAGGACTTTAAAAACAAGCTGTATAATAAACTGCATACTATCCTTAAACAAATTTAAGCGCACCATAGCACGCTCTGCTATTTATTAGGATATGACAACGTGCCACATTACGCATTAGCAGACGAGAGTGCCAGGTCAGGCGCCTAGGGGCAAGAACAAAACACAGCCTCGGATGCACGCATTTCGTTTGGCGAACTTATAATTCTCATGCACGAACTGGAAGCAGCAGAAACCTGATCGGGATAAGAATCAGTGCTGCATTGTTGTTCGATCCCTTTGGTCGGTCGTTGATGTGACAAACACAAAAGGGATGATTTCTTTGGAAGAGACCACACTCAGTGTATCACAGGTATTATCATCGGGCACTTTTCGATATGCCGAATATCTGCACACATGGGAGAATACATTCGATAAATTCTATACAACATGCTTAGATAAAGAAGAAGAGGAATCAGTGCAGTACCTGCTATAGTCCTGCAAACTATTGCAATAGTAATGTCTCAACTATGCTCTTCGACGACTTTCATGTGCTAGATAATGCTCCTCTTAAACCATACGCCAAATTAATGGAGAAATCTTACTACACCATTTCCAATTGAAATTGAGGAACTTAAATTGAAATTGTGAAAAAACAGTAAAATTTGAAAACGTAAATTGATATTGAGAAAATATAAATTAAAATTGAGAAACTTAAATTGAAATCTGTATATTCTCAATTTCGAATTGAGCTGGAATTTCGCAAAGGAATTTTTTAATAATTTTCACACATTAAGACGAAGGGTAATCATGCAAGATGAAATGGCAAACCTTACTTCATATTTAGATAGCCAGATTGTCAGTACCAATTTTAACAGCCTCAAAAACAAAAATTTTATACTCACAGAAATTTTATAATTTAAGATCACTTAAAACCTAATTGAAAATCATCTTTTACTTCTAGGATATATCGGATCCCTGGATCATACCCTTGGTCAACGAGGATTTATTCGACTATGCCCCAGTGACGTCACGCAACTTAACTTTTAAATTGGACACTGAAATATTAGATCGTATCAGCGAAGACGATACGCAAGTGCGACTGAGGATCTACAGCAATGTGGAAAAAGACATAGCCATAAGGGTTACCTATAACCCTCTGATAATAAATGTGAAGTTGGGAACCTTGTTGGCAGCTGCCATTTTATTAATATTCTATGCATTGTTGGTATGGGAGGTACGTATCAAATGCCTTAGCATGGGCAATAGTAGTAGACAGACACTGAACCTTAAAATCCTTTTCCATATTCTCTTAACCCCTTACACTTTTTACAGGTTTTCGAAAGAACCTTTGTGGCCATTATATGTTCCACCCTCTCCATAGCCGTGTTGGCCTGCTTCGACGACCGCCCCAACATGGAGGAAATTGTAGAATGGATGGATATGGAATTGTTGACTCTTCTCTTCTGCATGATGATTCTCGTTGGCATCTTAACAGAGACCGGCGTGTTCGATTATATTGCCGTGGTGGCATTTGGAGTGTCTCAGGGCAAAATATGGCCCATGATTTATAGTTTGTGCTTCATAACCTGTTTCGTTTCGAGTTTCTTGGACAATATGACCACGGTGATATTAATGACCCCAGTGGCTATACGTCTGTGCGAAGTAATGAGTTTAGATCCAGTTCCCGTACTTCTGGGCATTATAGTCCACTCAAATATTGGTGGTTCATTGACGCCCATAGGAGATCCCATAAGTATTATAATATGTTCCAATCATTATATAGCAGCAAACGTAAGTTTAATTTAAATTGAAAATGGGAAAAAATTATTTGTGAAGTTTATTAAATTGACTTTTTTTTGGCGTTCATGCAGGGTGTCACCTTTATGAAATTCGTTGCTCACACCATACCCGGTGTTATTTTGGCCGTCTTCCAGAGTTGCATTTATTTACGCTTGGTTTTCTGGGATATCGAATCGTTACGCCTGAATGAACCCAAAGAGATAAAAGAGTTGCGTCGTGAAATTCGTGTCTGGCACAAGGCTGCCAAATCGATATCTTCGTTTTCCAAGGACGCCGATGTGGTGCGTGAGACGTTGCTCAAGAAAGTGCGCATCTTGAAACATTCGCTGAAGCGTAAGCTGCGGGGTTTGGATAGTACGGATGCTTATGTCAACACTTTGGAAGATTTGAAAGTTAAGGTAGGTGTCGGACATAAAGGGTTAATATTAAGGAAGACAGAAACAGAACAAAGCGTGAATCAATTGGGAACCAATTGTTTACTGAAAAATCATTCTTGTTTTTAATTGACAAAAAGTATTGGCGTTAAAAGATATGCTTTCTTAGAACGAAAAATGCTATTTACATTAAAAACAACCATTCAACATTAAAGGTGGCAGAGAAATAGAGCAACTACGAGTATATTGCATTGACGCATCACGTCAAACTAATTTTCCTTGATTTGGTACCTCAGGTTAAACTTGCTCTAAACTTTGGTATCGTAGCTGGATTTTTAGCATGGCATCGATCATGACAATAATCTCAAATTAATTATTAATACTCAAATCTAGTTAATTTTTTTCATAAAGCTACAAATTTACTTGAATTGGGTGTATGTTTGACACACAAATGGTTATACTTTGCGGCCCACACATTGAAAAGTTAAAAAAATTACTTTATTCTAGTAAAAGTGGATAAAAATCAAATTAAATTTTGATATAAATAAAAAATCCTTTAATATGCTCAGTACTATAGGATTAGAATATATAAATTTGTCATTCTTTCTGTAACACATCGACATATTTATTTGCGACCATATGAAGTACTTTATATGTTATTGGCCGTCAATAAATTTAAAGACGGGCATGGCTAGCCGTCCGTTGAAAGCACGATTCAGTCCGAGCGACAGAGCTTGAGTCTTCGATATTTTGCTTATAATCAGCTTTCGGTTGGTATTGAAAATGTACCACATCGGATTAAAAAATTCCGTACCAATTTTTAAATTGTAGGATTTTTTTGCTATGTAATGTGATTAATTAACTATTAAATCAGCTGTTTAAGTATAAATGTGGTAGTTATAGATTCATTAACCTTACCATAAATGGGCGTGGCCCTTGGGTCCAAAAACCCCTAACGTTCGGGGACATGTCCAGTGATCCAGAAATGACAAAATCTTCTCACAATTCCAAATATCTACCGATATTTAAGATTCACCTAAACTTGGGATTCCGAATAGATAGACCCAAGGGCGCAGAAAATCGGCCTCCATGAACTATAAACATGTAGGTATTGGTATACATGTATAACAATTTTTGGGAATCAGAATATCACATTAATTTAATCATTCCATATAATTTAATGCCATAACCGAGGGGGTAAGGTCTCTAGGGCGCTGAAAAATATGCCCATTCTCACGTGGACATAAAAGTACTCAGACACATTTAATTTTTCTGACGAATCTATAAGTCAATATGACATAAACTTTACCATTTGGCTGATTTGGAGGACTTGACCAATGGGCATGGTTAATGGGTACTGTATCCCAAACACCGCCCCTTATGTTCGGGGACATATGGGTATCCAAACAGTAAAATATTATATTCTTAAAAATCCAAATATGTACCTATACTTGAGATTTGTGCCAATTTGAAACTCGGTTGGCCGATAAGGGACCTTGGGGCCCAACATTCGACATGACATATAGATATTAAAAACACTAAAATTTCGTCACTGATCCAAATACATTTTAGAATTTCAATAATTTTAAGTGCTAGACCCATGGGTAAGGTCCCTAGGGTGCCGTTGGAACAAAGGCATATAGGTACCCAGAAACAGTGAATTTTCTCAATAATCTCAATATGTGACGCGCAAAATAGAAAGGGACCTAAGGGTAAAAACCATTTTTGTTCAGGAGAGCCATTTTAAATATTTAAATACGTGTATCTTTGGTGTACCATCACTTTCATAAAATGCGCATATCTCTGGGAGGGAACACTTTTGGGGCATGGGATCGGTCTCATTCGATGCTCAGATGTTGTCCACATCAAAAAAAGTGAAAATTGATTTTTTTTACCCTTATGTCCCTTCCTCTATGCGCTGTCACATATGCATTATCTTTTATGTCTAAATTTAAGGCTTGAATCTACAAGTTTCCTAGGGTCCCTCAACAATGGACACATAGTTTCTCCAAAACAATGAAATTTACGAATGTAAACACGAAAACGGTTTATAGGGCCGAACTAACGAGTTCTATGATATCCTTTTCAAATCGAGAAATTTCAAACTGATAAAAATTGGATGGTCCCCATTCACACTAAGCAATTTGACTTGCGCCAATTTTAGTAACCCCTTTTTGAACTTGCCTCTTGTGTTCACACAAGGCAATTCGGTTTATTTTTTATTATTGCCTTTTCAGGTATTCTGTGATTTAGTTGTTCTAAAAAAACATGGGAAAATAAAAAAGTTGTTTATTCAATTACCTCTCTCTCCTACAAACTGAGAGTTGCGGCAATTATAATTGCGTAGTGTGTATGGGGAGATACTTATTTAAAGAATTTACTTTTTAATCGAAGTCAAATAAATAAGTGTATGATTAAATATATATCATTTGTTGCAAAACCAATTTGGTTTAAATAAAAATAAAAGCGAACAAGCGAAAAAAATTCTGCTTTAAATCCAGCAAGGGACATATGTAATCTGTCAACCAGTTTCATGAGAGTTAGGTCGTGGCTCTGGATACATCCAAAGCCTTTGATAGAGCCTGGTACGATACACTTATATCAAAGCTAATCGCGTTTAGATAGAGATCGCACTAAAAGAGTTATTGTAGATGGGTTCTCATCCAACAAACAATCTACTCTTTCGCGGATAATAAGAATCTTTGTCATTCATACTCATTCGACCGTAGGCCGAGTCTTCAAGATATTGAAGAGAAAAGGCGAATTATGGATGGGACAGTTGGCCGGGATGTACTGGCCACTCCCAAATGGGGTGAGTAAATATAGAAGATTTTAATGCGCGTAAGCCACAGAGCAACTTGTTGTCTTACAAGCGATTTATTGACCTAACAGTGTCGTCACTATCTATCGATGGTATGGATTTAGAATAGACGGTTATCAAGAGCATGAAAATACAATGTGACGCTTGTTGGGCTAGACATGTTATTGAAGTGTAGAAAGAAGAATTTCACTCCATCTGATCTTTTCGATATCTATACAAACTTTATCAGGCAAAGATGGAATACAACATCCATTTATGGGCAGGTGCTCCAAAATGATGCTGCTTAATCTTGTTCAAAGGAAACCGATGCTGCTGATAGTTGACTGTAATGTATCCAACTCTATTGTCTCCCCGGAGCATCGTCGGAATGTGGGTTGTGTGTCGCGTTCTATGGGTACTTTCATAGTGGGTGTTCTTCAGACATTCGTTGTCTTATTCCTGACGTGAGGATGTTTGGCAGGGATACGCGCCTTTCTGAAATTCACACACATTTGTTATCGATTGGCCGGTTGACCGCACTATACACTATAGATCGAATTCGTTTTTCACCCGTACTGTCCGTATGTGGAATCGACGTCCGGCATAGCATTTCCCACCAATTTCGATATCCAGAAATTTAAGACAAATGTCAATAAACATTTTATTTCTTATGCGAGTATTATTCAATTGAAATTAACTTGAATTGCGCACATTTTCTCCAAACAATCGATACTCTCTACATTCAATTAGAAGTGATAAGTGAGGTATATTAAAGAAATACTTTTTTAGTATAATTTTTTTATTTTTTTTAAGTATCGCACTCAAATCTGGTACAATTTTGTCAATTTAAATATAGTTTGTTCATTTTAAGTACAAATTTACCTGTATTACAGACTGAAAATACTATTAGAAATTTACTTAACTATATGTCTAAAATAACTCGATGACATCAGTATAGTCTTTCACATAAGTAGCGATAGCTTTCTCAAATATGACAGTGAACGCTGCGTTCTTATTTTAAGTATACACTATTTTTGTCCTCAGAAATTGCATAAAAATCGAACCTGCAATTGAACCACACGACCATCCCCTTGAGTATTGCTTCTCCGATTAAACCTTTGATCCCGAAATAGACAACTATCTTGCATGAAAACAATACATTTCAGTAAATATGACTAAAGTGTAGAACTCTTTTTTTATAATTACTAATAATTTAGTACGTTTTAAATAAAATCTTGAGAGATTGACAGTTGTTTGATTGAAACAATGACATTGTTGTTGTAGTATCGGCAACTGTGTATCTGAGTGACAGCCCTTGGCCGAAGAATTGCTCTTCAGGTCAATTCGGTCCATAGAACCGGCTGTCATAGAACGATAACGTGTTGGATAGTGCTGTTTCTTCAATTGCTGGTGGGAAATTCAAATCATTGTACGAACTTCTTTACAATCAAGGAACATCGACTTGCCTTTTTACGCATTTAAATGTTTAGTTGTTGATCAGATTCAACACATTTTGCCACATTGTTGTCGGTACACATCGTAGAATAATTTATTTCAAAATTGGCGATTGTTCTCCTATAAACTGCTGGGGTCCTCGTTTTTCAGGTTTGTGTTATCTCCAAAAGCCACAAACAAAAAGAAACGCTGTGATCAACTAGAATTGCCAAACAATGCTCTAAATTATGTGAATGAAATGCTGAATTAGAAAAGCCATGCCACCTTAGAAAACCATACGAGTATTAAAAATCTATTCTTTTTATCTGTGGTACAGGGTGACCAAATACGAATTATAAGAAGATACATTTACATTAATCTGACTTTATTCTTAAAGTTCAAAACACAGTATCTTTTAAACAATTAAAATAAAATGTCTAGCTCGTTTGTTTTATTTCGGTTTTTTTTCTTTTGCTTTTACAAATTGAACAGGGATTGACAGGCTTGAGACCCCTTGCATATATATTTTAAAAGAAGACAAGTTTTTAACAAAATGGCAAAGGAACATTAATTTCCGTGGCTGCACACTGCTTTTATCGCGATTTCGGGTCCGAACTCTTTAAGACCAGGTTCTCACCAAACGTTTGAGAATTACTGTCTCACTTTTCAAGTTTACAGTTCAATAACTTTACACAGTTCAATATATTTGTGTAGGATTATTGTTTTTGCAATTGTATTCCTGTTTTTTATGGAACAACATTTTTATTTATATCCTTAGCTAACTTTGCCTGTCAACCCAATTTTATCTTTACCTTGGAATGGGTTCCGGTTCCATCTCACGAATGTCTTGCTTAATATTCGTCTTAAGGGCTTTAATCGCCGATGGATTGTTTTCAAGCAAGATTGTTTTCCATTTCGGGGTCTAAGCTCCAATCTAAGAAGACATAATGAAGGGGAAGGTCGTGCGGGTTCAAATGCTGAATCGATTTATATGTCATTTCTTGAAATAAGTATTGTGACTATAGAAATATATAAAACTGACACAATTAGTCCTATTGATCATAGTCCCCTAAAATCTTCCCTTTTTATTTTATTTTAATTTTAAATAATATACTTTTCTACTTGTCATCATTCCAGTACCCCATCAAAAATAAAGCCCTACTTGCTCAAGCCTGCTGCGCTCTCGTCTTTGTCATCATTTGTTTCTTCATCCAATCCGTACCGCAATGGCGTACGCTGCCCCTAGGCTGGGTGGCCCTGCTCGGTGTGATTGCGCTGCTGATTATCCTCAATCGTGAGGATATGGAACATCTAATGCATCGCATAGAGTGGACAACGCTACTCTTCTTTGCCGCCATGTTCGTGATGATGGAGTGCGTCGAACGTTTGGGCCTATTCGCCTGGATTGGCGAAGTTACGGAAAATGTCATTTTGTGCGTGGATAAAAAGCATCGTCTGGCCATGGCCATATTCATCATTTTGTGGATGTCCGCCTTGGCTTCCGCTATTTTGGACAGTATACCCGTGACGGCAATGATGGTGAAAGTTGTGGTTTCTCTGGTGGCCAAAGAGACTTTGGGATTGCCGTTGGAGCCTTTGGTATGGGCCTTGGCATTTGGTCCCTGTCTGGGAGGTAAGGAAAGAGGGGATGAATGACAATAATTTATTTGATTTTGAAAACGTGTCTGTCTCTTTTGCTGTTGCTGTTTTTGTTCTAGGTAATGGTACCTTATATGGCGCCTCGGCGAATGTTCTATCGGCTGGCATTGCTGAGCAACATGGATATAAAATTTCATTTACTCGTTATCTGAAGTAATTATTTATGTTTTTCTTTCCTTGTTGTTGTTTGTGGAAGTTGTGTTTTCTTCCACTTTATGGGATTTTTTAATTAATATTCTTTTTTGTTTTTGTTTGTGTCATTTTCAGAATTGTGTTTCCCATGATGTTGGGTCAAATAACAATTATCACTGGTTATCTGTTCGTGTCTCACATTCTCTTTGAATGGCATTAGATTTCATGGAGTCTGGAGTACTGAACCAATGGAAATACAAACGTCCCGTCCCGCAGGTTCGGTGTTGAATTTATGGAGCATGCAACCAGCCATCATAAATGACTTATTTTAATTTTAAATATACCTTAATGTTTGTGTATCTATTTACATTTGTGGAAACATTTTTTGGATTTCTTTAATGTGTCTAATAAAATAAATCAAAAATTAAACTTTTAAAAATTTCGAGTTTGACACCGATAATCGGACGGACGACAGTGTTTCCTAATTGAAAATCCCTGAAGATGATTGACGAAGTCAATCGAAATATTGGGAAAAATAAAAATTAAACCAATAACATAACATCGAGTTTAAAGTTCAACTATTCACTTACAACAAATTTCAAGGATTCTATTACGTTCTTAGAAAAGTTTTGTTTGGAAGCTATGGATAATTATATTATTCAAATGTATTAGTATTGTAACGAACAGAAAGAATAGATTAGTAAAAGAAAGGTATATTTGTGCCCACACATTATAACATCATAAGTGGACTTTAGTGGATATCGTTTCTTACACTGCATCATAAATTTGTACTGGGTGTTCTGGCTTTGTGATGATTTTGTGGCTTCATAAAGGAACTGAGATATACCGATTGACTTAGAATCCCGATTTAATTTCATTAAGCAATGTCCGTCCCTGTATTGATCTATCGTTTAAACCATGGTACAGCTCGTATGTGGGAACCAATCATTGTTAAGGTTTGGGCCAAGTATGTCCATCCGTCAGTCGATAGATAGTTGTAATTAAGTTACAGGTCGAATACATGAACCGATTTCGACAAAGGCGGAACAGACGTTGCGAACTTTAGCATTAATTCGAATTCGAATACCAATACGAATTGATGCGGCTGCACATCCATTAGACTTGCCTGATAGTTTCGATGATCTAAAAGCACTCTCTTGTACCGCTGAATCTCTCTCAAGATCATGAAGATCGTACTTGATCTACCTGTGTGAAGGCATTGTCCATGAGATAGTGGTTAGGATGACTTTTCAGCACACCCAAACAAGTATTGCTTAGACAACAAAAAATTGTGTCTGCGCAAGGTAAGGACCGTCGTCTCCTTATGTAGATGGTCCTCAGAAGACATAAGGAGACACCCTGTTGATGTTTTGAGGACGACATTCTGGCAAGGCTTTCCAATGTGACCCCAAGGATTTTGGAGTAGTTGGTAGTCGGGATGTTGACGTCATCGACTTTCACATTGAGTAACAACCGCACCTCTGCGGTCCATCCAGTAAACATTGTGGCTGATGATTTGGAGGCGGATATTTTTGTATTCCTTGCTTTGAAAAAACGTGCTATGTCAGTGAGGTAATAGTTTATTTTCTCGCAGATGTCATCCACTTTAAGTCCTGACGCTAGAAATCATCAGCGTACGACAAAATGTCAACGCCTTATGGTGGTGCGGGAATTTTAGAGAGGTAGAGGTTATAAAAAGTAGGGGATATCACTCCACCCTGGGGAACTCCTTGTTTAACTCTACGGGCCTTCAACTTCCTGTCTCTAAATTCTAGATATGGCTGGCGCCCACACATAAAGTTTACGACCCAACGTTTTAAACTGGGCGGAACATACGTTTCAGCAATGTCCTAGATCAGAAGGGTATGATTAACCGTGTCGAAGGCTTTCGTAAGGTCAAGATTCTGATTAAGACTTATACGTGTGATGATGGCGCGTTAAGCAGTTGCTATGCTGTGCTGCTTGCGGAACCCATGATGAGGATCAGCACAAGTAAGGTGTTTGATTAAGCTGGGTAGGATAAGTGTCTCAAGCATCGTTGCTACTTCAAAAAGATCCATTGTTTCTCTTTCTGTGTGACAAGTGGCACCTATTGAAACCAAATACATATTCTCTACGTCTAAATCATATATTTTCCGCCACAAAAAGCTTCGGATCATCTCCATGTAGCGATTTTCATTGGCCTTAAACGTTATTCCTTTTTCGTTTTCCAAAAAATATGGTTCGATTAATCCTCCGGGCCACACCTAACCGGAACTCTTTGTGGATGAAATGGTTACTCTAAGATAAGTCTTGGATTCTCATCACGTTAAATGAGACAATTCTACTTGTTGAAGGAGCCATTGAGCTGGAAATAGGATTCGTCGGTAAAGTTTATTTTGTTAAACAAATCTTATTTTCTTCTTGTTTTTCGATGGCCCAAAAAACGAAATTAGAGCACGCGTAACGTTCTATTAAAACTAACTCGAATGTATTTAGAATGGGAAAATAAAAATTTAGAATAAAATTACAAATAGAAAAAATTATGATCCTTTAGCTCTAGAAACCTCACATTACATTCGATTCTGAGCAAGTTTTATAGAAATCGTTACGAGCAAGCGAGTTACCAAGTTGGACCTTATCGCCCCATGTTTTCCAATAGTCCACTCATAAAGGTCTACCTCGATTTGAAGCCAGCCGCTCTTGAAGCTATAAATTTAATTATACAAGTATTATGCTCAAACTTCGCTTGGTATATTATGAGCAACCACAAATTAGCTCTTGTACGTAAAACTGGGCCATATCGTTCTATGTTTAAGAATAGCTTACACACAAAAGTTTCACCCGATTTGAGGTCCTGTCGTAAGAGAGAGCCACAACAGTGCTCACATTTTGCAGGGTACGTTTTAAGCGAAAACTTTTCAACACTCGCAAAGCTGAAACATATTGGTCAATATTTTCATATAGGCCCTGTTCGTAAATGCACTGCATTGCTTTGCAGTGACATTACCGATGCAGATGCTTTATGTAGCGCAACTTGTTTGCAAAAAAAATCTCTAAAATGGAAAATATTTTGTTGAATACCATTTTGGTTGTCTTTTTTCTGGCTCAGGAGAATTTTCTCTTTCCGAAGTTTCTTTTGTGGAATCGTCTAAAGAATGAACCAGGTTAGAAGAAAGTGGAGTTATTGAATGTCAAGTGCCATAAATTTCATCAAAGCGCCATAAAACTCCCACGTCGTCGAGTTTCTTGCCGATACCTTATTCCGATTATTTATTCTTCTGTACTTTGTTTGTAAATTGATTAACTTCCTTTTTATTTCTTCAAAATTGGTATTGCCGCTTTAATTTTTTTTCAACTACTCTTCCACTCTTTTTCTTTTTTCCGGGCACAATTTCCTCCTCCATATCCAAACGTGTTCTCACCAAAAGCTTTAGATATTTGCCATCTAAAAATAAGTAAAATATTGCAAAATAAACAAAAAAGAAAACAAAAAATTGCTTAATGATTCTGATCAGACATTTTTATGATGCAGTGTTGTATTTACGAACACAGACAACTGCAATGTTGCCAGATTTTGCATTTGCAGATGAAGCGCATCAGCTTCAGATCAGTGATGCATTTACGATCAAGGCCATAGTCATCTGGAAGTGGCATACGAGATTAAACCTGATATTGCTTAAATTTAGCACAATGCGTTGTACGAGATCTGTTTGTGTTATTTTTGTGGCAACTACAGTGTTTTTCTTGTCGAACTTTTTTCGAAATCCGATTTTTTGCTTTGTTGTCTAGATCCTGGTGCAGGGACTGGACCGCCTCAACAGTGACTAGGGAATGGCCTGGTAGTATTATGTGACCCTTGAAAATAAGCCGGGCAGATGTTCTGTGTTGTTGTGTCAATTAGGACCCAATATGAATTAAGACGGCTGCAACATCCAGGCCTTAGCTGTGTTAACGCGACACGGGTCTTTCAGGAATGATTTTCCCCTGTTTTTTTCTTGGAGGTGGGCTTTGCGGACAGCTAACACTCATTGGAAGTTTATGACCGTTTGTGCAGTGTCGCTGTGAAAGCTGTCTGACTAGTCTCTGTTCTGTGGGTTCTTATTTAAACCGTTGGATTTCAATTCACACTTCTTAGATATCTCTTCTGGCATGTCTAGGTTAAGGGTGCAACTCTATCAGGTGGAAGTCCGGATAATTCCTCCGATAACATCCCAGCGGGAATTGCTTAGACAACATCATTTTGTGTTCCCATACCGACAGTATACTAACCTCGAATAGGTTACCCTGTTGTGTCATGAGGATTCTGACAGCTCTGCAACTTTTTCCATTGCGAGCCACTGACGTTCACAATTTACCACTGACCGGCCTACGGCGTTTTATGTAGCTTGCAAGGTTTCCTTATCGGCGCCCCAAGTGCTTCCCTAGAGCGACTTGAGTACCTCGTCCTTATTCGGCCTTTTGTGGCAGGTGGCTTGCTCAGAGTACGAAGAGGGGCTATCTATGGTGAACTGTATAATCTTGGAATAGCTTGCTCAGAGTACGATAAGGGGCTATCTAAAGAGCCCTGAAAAAGATTGTGAAGAATAACAGTCGGTATTATTTCAAGGACAACTAACAGATTAAGGCTAAGTCCCACTTCCTTTCAGCAGTGGAAGAAGTTGACAAGATTAATATGAGACGATCTTTACGCTGCCTGGTGGTTGTGGAATTTGGGAAAGGTATAAATTTAACAGGATTGGCAAACATACCCAGCTCTGAGAAACTCCTTATTAGTTCAATTAGCTTCGACTTTTCGTTTATAAATTCCACATACTACTGGCGTCCAAACATGTAGTTGACGATCCAACGTTGCAGATGATTCGTAAGAGTATTAGTAGCTACATAGGTCCTTAGTATGTTTAATGATATCGAAGGTCCTTTATAGAACAAGTGCTTCGATTACAGTTTTATGACACGGTAGAGGCCATGAATTATCTGCGTGGTTATGGCACTAAAAGCTGTTGTTGTGCTGTGCTTTTTAAAAAATCCAAGCTGTTGTTTGGCGACAGGAAGGTGTTCTATGTTTACTACCGGTGACAAAAAGAGAAATCGGCCTTTTGGGCATTCCCTAGACTTGGGTCTTTTCCTGGCTTAATTAGCGGGACCACCCTACCCACCTTTTAGGCTTCGGGAACTATTAGAGCTGCCATAGACTGGTTGAGGAGCTATGTCAAGTACTCAAATGCCGACTCTCCCTGCTCAATGACACAGCTTTGCGGAACACATCTACAACCTCACCAATAGCAAAATGCTTAAGGATGTCATCAATTAGGAGGCCATGACTCTCCTTTTTGCCTTATCAATTTCGGGTGCTCAATTAACTGCCAGTTTAAACTCGCACCCCTCCTCGAATCGGTCCTCTTACCGTCAACAATAGTTTACTTTTTCCGATTACATGGTGTTATTCTTTCAAGCGATCCATCCACTTATTTTGCCTAAATGAGTTGACCAAACTTTTGATTTCCAGGATAATTTCTCTGATTTTGGAATCACTAGGGTTTGATCTTCGAATGCCGTCACGCTCGTCTGCAAGTATCGCTACATATGCTAGGAAGTTTGGTTTCATGTATTAGATTCGAGCAGCAGGGAGAGAGTAACCGGTTGGTGCTTTAACGGTGTCTTGGAAGTTCTTATCCGCTACCAGCACGTCGATTGGAGTGTTTAGATCAATGAAATTCAGGTTGGAAAACTCGCGGAATCCTTCGCTATCTGCCTTTCTTCGATTGAGGAGAATTTGAAAATGGAGATGATTATGGCGGGGTGATCCCATACAAATGATACAGCGCTATAATATTGTCTGGCGAACTTGTGTTATCGTTCTCAATTCTGCTGAAGGTAGAGTTGTCAATTTGTTCCGACAGAAGTATTTATTTTTTCACATTGAACAGGGATTAAACCGGCTCAAGACCTCTTGCTTCTATATTTAAATAGAAGACAAGTTTTTAACAAAATGGCAAAGTGAGTGAGTTGTATTTTCGTGGGCAATTGTGTGAAGAAAACTTGAAAAGTAAGGTTTACAACAGTAGTTCTCATTCGTTTGGGGAGAGCCTGGCCTTATAGAGTTCGGTTTTACTTTCAACAATTGCAGCAAGGCTTTCTGAAGAGGGTTGGTACGGACCTGAAATCATGATAAAAGTAGTGTGCAGCCACGAAAATCAATGTCACTTTGCCATTTTGTTAAAAACTTGTCTTCTATTTAAATATAGAAGCAAAAGGTCTTGAGCCGGTTTAATCCCTGTTCAATGTGTAAAAGCAACAGACCGAAATAAAAACAAACGAGCTAAACATACTTATTTTTTTTTCGTCCGTCACTTTGCACCTTGAAGTCTTAGTGGGCCTGGTGATTTTCGCCTGAAATGCTCAAAGAGAAGGGGATAGGTTCGTATCTAACGGATCTAGTGAAACTGAAAATTGACTCGATGATCCCAAAATTCGTTCACTGTTCAAATAAAAGGTATTTATGGTAAGCTCGTTCGTTTTTTTTGCCTTTTGCTTTAACACAGTGAATGGGGTTCAAAAGGCTTGAGATCTCTTGCACCTACATTTTCACTATAAAGTCAACATTTTCTAACTTTCGATTTTTGTGAGAAAACATCGTACAGCTATCCCTACCCACTTTACAAATATGTTTTTATCTCTTTTCTTGTTAATAGTCCAGATCCATTTTTAACAGACATTTTCTGTGTGTTTACAGATCCTATACAAAGCTCCGTCAACACTGTTTGCCATGCCGCTCTCGTTCCGACTGATTTTTCTCTGTGCGTATGATTTTCTTTAATCACATAGGTTTGCTTTTTGTGTACGTATTATAATTTAAACAAAATATGTTCCTCCATCAACATAATTTATTATCAGCTATTTTTACATCATTGCGTTACGAGTCTGTGTCAATGTCAAATTTTCAAAAATAATTTTAAAAAAAGTGTCTAAATACACACACTAAAGTTTCCCACTGATTAAAGATAATTTTAGTTCAATAACCTTCGCGATTTGTTCGCTAATATAAATATACATCAATATAAAAATGTATAAAATTAAAATATACAGAAACGATAAAATTAACGAAATCATTATCACACTATCCCACCTCCGCTTGCAACAGCAACGGCAAGAATAACGTCAGTGTACACCGCACTAAATCTAAATGAGGGTCAATAACAATTTCGATATTGGGTTTTACATACTTCGTCGCTTAAATAAGAATAAAGTAACAACATCATTTCAAACTAAACACTAAATTAGACAACTTTTTGAATACTAACTTCTGAATTAAAATTAGTTTTCGATTTTTAATTGCTTAGAGTTAATTATTTGTAGCTCATAACGTAGCGTGCACAATTTGACATTTGTACTCGTAGCTTCTTAAACTGCAGGTCTTTAAATCGGGAGAGACCTGTGTGTAGGGGCTATTCAAAAACATGAATATGGTCTACTCTAACAAGACATGATGTTGGTCGCTCGTAACGCTCCATGCGAAATTTGGTATGAATCAGATGTAAGCTGGAGATTCTAAAACCGGAAGAACCTTTGAAAATGGGCAATACGAAAATTTTGACCTATGTGGACCACTTTCACTACTGTTAATAAAATCTTATCGTTTGTAAACTTGCCTAGATAATCTATACGATTCCATACAATCTGTAATAGATTTCCAAAAACTTGAAAAAAAAAACTATATTTTAGAATCCAATATGAGAACAAAGATTTGTGTTGATTAAAACCAGTTAATTATTATAGGGATTATATTCTAATGTTAGGATAACTAATAAAAGGCAGCAACATTGAACTAAATGGTGTTTGGTTACTACAACGAACTTATCTTTTGTTGTCACCAATTTTTGGCACTAAAGTAACATGTACTTATATCTCATAATTGGTTGGTTAATAAAACCCCCAGCTGTGGCAACTAATATTTTTACTGATTTGGATTGCTATAACCGATTTATTGGTTGAAAGTACACTAGTATTGTAGATACCAGTTTATGATAATTGGATTGTTGGCAAATTCAACAGAAAGTGTGTTTTTCCAACCAAATTTTTGTAGCTCGGACCGATACTCTGTTTTTTGTATACTCGTACAATATGATTATTTTGAATAATTAAAATATTTCTACTACCTTTTTCTTTCCAAAAAAAATTGGAAGAAGAAATTATTTTGTAATATGCAATTCAAACGATTAAAGCATTTGAGTAGGTTAACATTTTTACGTCAGATTTAAGTCTGTTGTATATTGAATAGACAACTATATATGAATTCTTCTTAAAATCCCCTATCTATCGATTATTTGTAGAACCATTCAAAAAGACAATATATGAAGAATATTTTTTAAGATTGGAAAAATTTTTGATTGCGCAAAGCTCAAAAACTATAGAAGATACTGAAAATATGTAGATGAGATTTGGTTAGGTAGTGAATAGGGCTTTTCAAAAAGTACAATCTCATCAATCGGATATGAACCGTAGTTTTGGCGTGCATTTGAAGTTGCGCATAACTCTAACTCAAAACTCTAACTATACTCTAACACTAACTGAAAACTTAAAGATGCGATTTGTATAGGTAGTGAATAATCGAAAGGCTTTCGAAAAAGTCAAATCTATTGAATCGAATATGAACCGTGGTTTCGGCGAGCATTCGAAGTTTTTTACGTCCGAGGCTGCCAAATTTGGATCGGTGCTACAAAACAAGTATTCAGGCTAAAGGTTCAACTATTTTCCTATATACACGCAGAAAAAAAGTATAGTTGGGGTAACAATATTCGATGAGGATCATACTTTTGTTGGGTATATGGTTATGGCACAACAATATTATGAACCTCACAACAATAGTATGATTCACACATAATCATAATATGATCCCCACAACCATAGTATGATTCACACTCAACCATACTATGATCTCCACAACCATACTATGTTCCTCACAACAATAGTATGATTCACACTAAACCATACTATTATCTCCACGACCATATTATGATCCTCACAACCATAGTTTTTTTTCATACAACCATAGTATGATCTTCACAACGATAGTTTGATTCACACGCAAACATGCTATTATCCCTACAACCAGAGTATGATTCACTCAAACATACTATGATCCTCAAAATTATTTATTAGGATTGGGTACTGTTGTTATTCAAAAATAGAGATTTTTATCAAGCAAGTTATTTTAAATTGCATTACAATTAGTTCATAGCCAGAATTGAGGCCATGTTTTTATAGAAAATTTCATTCAAAAAATATATATTCCAACGGCAGTTAAAAATACTTTTAGTTGCCAGCAGGCAACTAACTTCACCATCCGTAGACCCCAAGTAACGAATGTGAATAAACCATGATCAATGGCTATATACTTAAGTGCAGAGAGATTTTAAATAAACGAGAACCAGTCGGTAGTACAGATTTCACCGAACAAAGTAACCACAATAAAAATCCCTCGAACTACCTTCTGATTGTTTTTGTTTTTTGTAATGGACAACAACCATTCACAGTATCGTGTGTATGGGTTTTTTTGTATATCAAAAAAACATACGCACACACATGCATGTATGCTCTATAAAACCTGTTTTGTTATGTTCATTGTCGCAACCATACTGTATGATTGCCGTAATCATATTATTGTTAACGTTAATTTTAAACAACAATACTTCTGTTGCACAAACCATGTGTATATGGTTACTACAACCATATTTTCATTTTTAAATTTGGCAATAATACTATTGTTAAATTTCAACAATAGTAATATTGTCGCAATCATACTGTTGTGAAAATAAAATACAAAAAACAATACTATGGTTGCGACGAACATGCTTTTATTGTAGAGAACATATTATTGTTGCGGTGACCATAGTGTGACCATATCTTTTTTCTGCGTGTACTCGAATACACATTGCCTATGGCTGCGTGAAGCTAGGACAAACATATAGAAAATTAGAGACTTTTTTCCAACCACAGTGTGCCCGTTTTTCTATAGTTGATCTAAAGCTTGTAATCAAGCTTTAGGATGCAGTTTTAATTTCCGATCTTAATGAATTTGAAGAAGTACGTTTTTAGACCAAGTTGGAGAAAATCGCTTTAGATTTAGCTCCCACACATATGATAAACCGATTTAATGTAGCTTGGGTCTTTATCTCTATATGACTTACATATATCAAATCTTATCGTATTATAATTTGGCACAGTTATTGCGATCGACAAGTAACTAGCTCAAATAAAAATGGGCCACATGGGTCCACATTTTGATATAGCCCCAGTGCAAAGATATCAACCGATATCAGCTACAATAGTTTTAGATACAAATGTTGCTTGGACCCAGTGGCCCTAGGTCTTAACCGCCATCTGAAAAATGGACAATATGTTTCTCAAATGAAGTAGAAATTGCCTTCGACTACAAAAAGTCAATTTATTGACAATTAAACTTACTTTTGGTAGTGAGTTAGCATTTCTGTTAAGTACAGGGTAAAATATATGTATAAGTAATAATGGTGCAGGGTATAATATAGGTGGTCCAGCTACGATTTTTCACTAGTTGATACGTTAATTTAATTTTCTTTCTGTATATTGTCTTAATTCTTTATGGCAGAGTTTTCTATCAGACTCCATGCTACAGGAAAAAGGGTTTTAAGCGTTTTCAGCTTTAATATTTCCACTGGGAAAAGCTATCCTGTTATGTCATGTTACATTAATGACTTTTTAAGCATGAGTTTTTTTCAAAAGCCTAACTAAAAGGGTTAGCTATGAATAACAAAAAAACAAACACAAGTATTTTGAATTCACTTGCTACATTTTAAGGATAATATCCGTTCACAATTCTCATTTGTCACAATTTCCCTAGACATTTTAAAAATGCTTGAATTTCAAATTATAAGTATAGCATAAAATATTCCTAGTCATCTCTCAATCGTTTTTAATTAAAAATTTACAATAAAGGGAAACATACGAAAAAGGCGCTAAACTGAATTAAGCCAACTTCGGTGCACTCTACCGCTAGGGTGGTTTATAAACCAGTAACTAAAGATAATTTTGGATCTAAAAATCAACACACAGCACTTGTTCAACGAAAGAAATTTCAATTTTAATCAGATGCAAAACACTGCTTGTTTTCACAATTACTAGGGCTGCTATATATATTTCGGGTCCGGCAGTAAAAACAAAATAATTTATCTTTGGAAATGGTTTTATTGTTTTTCAAAATATTCTCCTTTAATATCAATACACTTTTGAAAGTGCACAAACCAATTTTCGAAGCACTTTTTCCACTCCGACTGAGTGGAAAAAGTGATTTTTGAACACATCAACAGCTGCTTCGGGCGGTGAAAAACGTTGACCACTCATTTTTGTCTTTGTGCTAGGGAATTAGATGAAGCCATTGCACGCAGAGAAAAGATATGGTTACACCATAGTCACCGCAACAATAATATGTTCTCTACAATAAAAGCATGTTCGTCGAAACCATAGTATTGTTTTTTGAATTTTAATACTCTTAATACCGACTGGTTCTCGCACTGCCTGCACTTAAGTACTTATATATAGCCGGTGATCATAGTTTAATAACATTTGTTTCTTGGGGTCTACGGATGATGAAGTAGCATTCACCCTTGCTGGGAACTAACAGTATTTTCGACTGCCGTTGGAATATATATTTTTGTTTCTTGAATGAAATGTTCAATAAAAACATGGCCTCAATTCTGGCTATTAACTTATTGTAATGCAATTTAATTTTAATTTTTGAATAACGGCATTACCCAACCTTAATGAATAATTTTGGGGATCATAGTATGGTTGCGTGTGAATCATACTATGGTTGTGAGGATCATACTATGGTTATATGAGAAACATACTATGGTTGTGAGGATCATAGTATGGTTGTGGAGATCATAGTATGGTTGAGTGTGAATCATACTATGGTTGTGGGGATCATAGTATGGTTATGTTTGAATCATACTATTATTGTGAGGATCATAATATTGTTGTGTCACAACAATATACCCAACAATAGTATGATCGTCTTTGAATATTGTCACCCCAACCATACTTTTTTTCTGCGTGTGGGAGCCAAATCAGTGCTGTAAGGTGGATGGCCCATTTTTGAGCATTCGTCAAATTATGAGGGATCTAACGAGAACAACATTTTTTCACGGCCAAATGAACATGCAATATCTTATTGATGCTTGTCATACTAATGCCCAAGGATGCTTTTATCTTACGGTATGTCACATGTCGGTCTTGGTTAATCAGTTCACGCACAGCATCGATGGTTTCTGGCAAAGCGACCGAAGTTGGACGCCCTTCATGAAATTCATTCTGGAGCGAACGGCGTCCGAGACTGAACTCTTGGTACCAGCGATTAACAGTGATTTTTGATAATGCTTCATTGCCAAAAGTCGAAACAAGTTGATTAAAACACTCGATAACCCACGCCGAAAATCGTTAAAAACCATCGCACGAAAATGTTCACGGGATAATTCCACTTTTTAACTTTGGTGAATTTTTCAACACACTGTAAACAAAACAATTCGCCCTTAAATGACAAAACGTTCTGAGTGAAGTTATGCTAAAAAATTTCAAAGTTTCCAGTTTGTATCTGGGAACACTAGTACTGCCAGGACCCGAAATATAAATAGCAAACCTCGTAAAGCCACCTCATCACGAAAGTATGGTAAAACAAAACAAAATATTTACTACTTGTTAACTTATTTCACATGGTTATCGTTACAAAATTAAAATTTCCTAGGACCACAAAAAATAACTGGGACCTACCCGGGCCTTCCTTTTGTAAATTAACTATAATTCACTAAGTCTTTCATTTCCAGAAGAAATCATTCACCCTTCGAGAAAGTCCGATATATATTTGCATATTGTAAAGGGTTGCAACAACAAACTAAACGGGGTTTGGTAATTACAAAGAATTTATCTGTTGTCACCACCAACTATTGCTACAAAAGTTGCATGTACATCTTAATTGGTTGGGTGTCATAACCACCAGTTTGGGAAATAGTTTTACTGAATTCGGTTGGCATAACCGACTTATTTATTTTAAGTACCGTAATATTGTTGTAGCAACCAACTTATGTGGTATGTCGAAACATGTTACGATCAATACCATGGAATATTGGTGATTGCAACAGAAAGTATGTTTATCCAACCGAATATATAAACGATTCTAGCCAATTCCACCGAAGCTTGACCATATAGGTTTATTTCTAAACATATCCCCCATGCAAATGACCATTCCAATTTTAAGTCCTGCCACTATACAGAACACCTTTTGCATTCGTTCTAGCTCAAATGAAGCTGAGTGCGTTAAGTACCTATAACTTTTCACGGATGGACGGACAGAAATAAATAAAACGTCTACAAATTTCACGAGATATACGGTGAATACATCAAGGTGTTACCAGCAAAATGACAAAATAAAAATACGCCCCAGCCCACAGTGGACGAAAGAGTACTGAAAACAAAATTGACGGCACTGAGTCGAGGCGTGTGTTTATGTCATGAATGTTACGTCGTCATACGGCACATGCCAAACATTCATGGCGACGGCGATGATGATGTTGATGATGATGATGGGGATGATCGACCATACACTTGGCATTGTGTCGTCTTTATAAACACCACCAACAACAAGCACAGCAGCAACACCGCTACAACGATAACGGCGACAGCGGAAAAGCATTACAAAATTTCCATTTGCAAATGTACGAGTGAGTACACCGCCGCAAACATACCACGACCGAAGAGCACAAAGAGCCGTTGAGGAAATGGAAAATTGGAAAAGTCCGTCGAAAGACCACAAACGAAAATCGATGTTGACCAAATGGCACGCATGGACGACGCGCGAGAATGCAAATCAAAGTCGAAGAAGAGCAGACAACAATTGTCTGCTTTTGTTGTTAAATGCGAGCAGCATCAAAGAAAAGAATCAAGAAAAAAAGTCGAATTTTCCTAATTTATGACCTCCAATTCTTCTTCGTTCTACGGTGTCTTAATATTAAAAATATATTTTTTATTTTTGGATACTTTTAGTATAAAAACACAACAGAGAGTGTGTGGCTGGGAAAAAGAGATTTGTGAATACTAAAATGAAATGAAGAAAAAAATAGCGGAATGTTTCGTTGGAGAACATAAATGGAAAATGAACATAACCCAGGAAATATTTTGGGGCGCGTTCGAGTCAACTTCGGGGCGAATCCAGTGGGATCCTTATTGACTGCATCTCAAATAGATTCACAGAATCTATCTGGGAAAAGGTATTTTGGCACCCCTCAATGTAGCGGTCAATGCATGAGCGGCAAAACCTTTCCAGGTTAATTAGGTTTACGTTGTGTATTTTCGATAGCTTTGTAAAAACTTTTAAAGTGAAAATAAAAAAATATATAAGTAAATAAACGGATACGAGTTGGATCACGAAGTAAACGTTAGATTTTGGTTGCTGCTGCAATTCTATGATCAAGTTGGGTGGGCAATACTACTGGTTTTGTAACACCCTAGTTACTGGTTACGACTCATTTTGGCATAAATCGAATATGTCATCCCCTTTATTTTATCTACATTTCTGTTTTTTTCTTTATTCAACACTTCTTCTTTTCTTATTGTGAAGCAAATTCAGAGTGTTGTGTCGAATATAGCAGTCTAGAAACTAGAACCCTTTGTACGACGAGCATAAGAGCTGGAGTAAATGTGTGCTGTTGTTCTGCCTAAACAATTATGAAATATTCTTACCCTTGCACACTACATTTTAAAGGACTTCGAAAGTTCGAATAGTTCCAGGGTGTCTAAGCTCATCTTCTGTAGTACTCTGAAAATATGGCAGGAATCACCACCATTCGATATACAAGATATGGTAATAAAACTAAAAACATCGATATTTAAAGTTTGATTAATTTAGAGCTTTTGTAATTTTGTTTATGGATCGCACGGTACTTGCGTTAAGCTGTCTTCTTGGATTTATTCATTTATTTAGACAATTCGTCATGATTAAAACACATTTCTATAAACAGTTATCCTGTTCAGATTCGTGAATTTTATTGTTTTGAAAAATCCATATGTCCATTGTTAAGGGGGCCCAGGGATCCCGTAGATACGCCCTTAAATTTAGACCAATCGTAAAGATTAAAGCATATGTGACGCGCAAAATAGAAAGGGACCTAAGGTTAAAAACTAATTTTGTTCAGAAGTGCCATTTTAAAGATTAGGTCCCTTTCTATTTGCGCTTAGAATCGTCGACTTCACTTTCATAAAACGCGCATATCTCTGGGAGGGAACACTTTTGGGGCATGGGATCGGTCTCATTCAATTTATGGATGTAATAGTCTTCCTACCCGAAAGGTTGTGCGTGCTATTGTGGATGAAGTTGGATCCAAATTCTCACTTTTCTATGTTCCGGTGCCAAAGAGCCGCCGTTCCGCTCAAAGCGACGAAATGAGCCAAATCAGTCGATTCCACGTCGTTCTCAGGAATTAGGCATCTCTCAAACCAAATGTTGGCGTATTTTGCGATAAGATCTTAACCTTCATCCTTATAAGATCAAACTGACTCAATAACTTAAGCTACTTGATCATTTGGAACGCCGAAACTTCTCCGATTGGGCTCTGGCAAAGTTCAACGAAAATCCAGAACTTCATCGAAAAGTCATCTTCAGCAATGAAGCTCATTTCTGGCTGAGTGGTTTCGTCAATAAACAAATTATGCTTTTTGGACAGCAACATACCCATATGTGTTCAAGTGTGGTTGAGCCGTCCGGAAGTCGTTTTTCGACAATGGAGAGCGGTATCATGCCATGTAGAAAATTATTTTTGTCAAGAATTGGAAGAGCTTGACATCGCCGATACGAGGGCCTCCATATACATTTCTGGCCTAATAATTAAAATGCGAATATTTATCATCAAAAATGGTTTTATTGTTTTTCAAAGAATTCTTCAGCATAATTTTTACACTTTTGCATGAGCTCAAACCAATTAAGCATTTTTTTCTTGATGTGCGGGAATAAACATAAGTGCCAAGTCAGGGCTGTACGGCGGATGACCCTTTACTTGGACGTTTTGGCCGGTCAAAAAGGCGCTGGTTCGAGCCGATGTGTGAGAGCTCTCATTGTCATGGTGCACAATGATTCGTCTTCTCTTGTTCAATTTTCGAATTTCTCCGAAGACTTAAGGCAAACAAATTGTGGTGTACCACTCAGAATTGACCGCCCTACGTTTCTCAAGCGGAACAGTCGCCACATGACCAGTTTTGCCGAAGAAACAGGCGACCATTTGCTTCGAAATGCTTCTTACACGAACAACTTTCGTTAGTTTGGCTCGTCTTCGAAGACCCACACGGTCGATTGCTTTTTTTCGGGCTCATACGTATAGATCCATGATTCGTCACCTGTACCGATCTTATTAACGTCTTTTGAAACACCGCGACCGTATTTTTTTCAAAATTTCTTTGCACCAATCGACACTAGCCTTTTTTTAAACGATTGTCAAATTGTGCGGAATCCAACGAGAACAGACCTTTTTTACTGGAGGTGTTCATGCAATATCGAATGTTGGTGGAAGAAATGCTTAAGGATGCCTCTATCTCACGGTATGTCACATGACGATCTTGCATTATCAGTTCACGCACGGCGTCAATGTTCTCTGGCACAACGGCCGTTTTTCGACGACCTTCGTCTTTAGGCTAGCGTCGGCCACGATTAAATTCATTAAACCCGTTTTTCACAGTGCTATAGGTTGGTGCTTCATTGCCATACTAAGATTTAAGTTCGTCGATGCACTCTTGTCGTGATAAGCCACGTCGAAAGTTGTGAAAAATGATCGCACGATTGATTGATTTTTTTCAAGTCACTGTAAACAACACAAGTGATGATCGTACGTCAAAACGTTCTGAGTACGTTTATGCTAAAAAATTTTAAACTTTGCCATGGCAATATCAGATGGAGCCATGCAACACTTAGTGTTGCTTGAGCCAGAACAATATATAGCAACCCTCGTAGTCATACTCGGCAAATGGTTCTATGAATCCAATTATGGATTTATTTTAATGTTTTGACTGAGATTAGAGTCGGACGCTTTAGCGAAGTGACGGCGAAGGCTTTATAGGTTCTTCTGGACGAAAATAACATCGTTTTTATTTGTTTTAATTAAAATGTTGCATCTAGACTTATGTGTTTAGTAATAATCCGATAACTTTTTTGTAGAATCACCCAGTAAACCAAATTTGCCGACAATGTCTGATATCAAAAAATTCTGAACAATGTCTGAACTCTATCGAGAATTCTTACCGAAATCGTTACCAATTCTGTTCGATTTGTCTGGGATTTTTTATTTATTATGTTAAGAAATATCTGAACAAATTCGGCCGAATTCTGTTAGACTTGTCTGTGGGATTTTTATTAATTTTTTGTTCAGACTTCTCTTATAGACTGGCAACGAATTCTGAACTATTTATCTGAGGTAGTCTATTCGTTTAAAATTTTTGTTATTTGCTTCATAATTTAAAGTTTTTGTTCTTGTGTTCAGACATGTCGGAACTAATTCTGAACGAATTCTTAACTGTTTGTCTGAGGTATTTTTATATTTAAAATTCAAATTTTGAACGTTTGGTTAGCTTAGCTGTGCGAAGGATTTTTATTGTGTTCGAAGGAAAACTCTACTGCCGGCAGTTCTCGTTAAATGCAAAACTGGTTGCCCTTAAGTGTATAGCCACTAAACATAGTTACAGCACAATTATTGCTTGCGAAACTGACAGGCACCCCTGTTTGTAACTAAAAGTCTTTCCGAGCGCTTTTTGAAAATGTTTTACAACTTTTTTTGTAGAACAAAATTATTTTCTTCTTTTTGATTGTTAACATTCAGAATTTACCATGAAATAATAAGCACAGAATTCGTTCAGAATTCGGTTCGTAATGTCGGTAAAAACATCAGAGTTTAATTAGAATTAATGCCAGAATTCTGACCAAAGTCGAATTCGATACGACAAATTCTTTAGAATTTCCCAAGACTACAGTTCAGAATTCGGTCAGAAATCGGTTCGAAATGTCTGCAAAAACATCAGACTTCCCTCAGAGAAGTAGTTCAGAATTCGTGTCAACCCTCTCATATGTTTTTCGTTACGAACTCGCTTAGAATTCTGATCCGAAATCGGAACATTTTACCGATCGTCGTACAGAATTCTGACCGAATACTGAAGGTTTGGTTTGCTGCTGGGCAGTTACGTTTTTGCATTTATAAAGTTTTTCTTTCAACAATTGCTGCGAAGCTTTCTGCTGAAGATCGTCACGGACCCGATAGCCCGATAAAATAAGTGTGTAACCACGAAAATCAATGTCACTTTGGCATTTTGTTAAAAACGTGTCTTCTATTAAAATGTAGATGCAAGAGGTCTCGAGCCGGTTAGTCCCTTTTCAATATTTTATAATTTTTTATTTTGAAATGCTTATCAAAATAATAAGGTACGTTTTTGCTTTTATAAAATTATTTTGAAATAAATACTTATCAAATTTTGGTGTTTATCAATTTTTTATACAGACATTCTCTATTAAATTATTAAATCATCTATTCATTAAGAAGAAAAAATGGGCAATAGTTTCGCTGGGTGGTGTAACCAACTGAGTACAAGAGTTTTTTCTGCTGTTTTGTTTAATATTTGTTGTTTTTTTTTTGGACGTGTTGTCTTTTATATGCATTCTCTGTGTGTGTTTTTCGCGTTTAGGGTGGCATACGATTTCGATTCTCTGGACGCTAATAGTTTTGGATACAAAGCGTTTTGAAACACATTTAATATTGAAACGGACGGCATTTTCATCAAAATACATTCGCCTTGGCAAACAGGAAAAAAACAAACAAAACAAAAACGAAAAAAAAAATAATTGAACGTTTTCCAAAAACGAAAAGATAACGTCAAAAAATATCAAACCATATGCAATTGGTCCCTAAAGACCACATAATTCGGGACGTCAATTAGTGATAACAATCAACAAGAGTTCAAGATACTCGTAATTACTGAAAACCAAACAAATACAAAAATAATTTACGAAAATATAGAAAAAATCTAGAAAAGTTTATGTTTACTGCTGTCAAAAATATTTCGAAGTGTATAATCGTGTTATTATTTGTGATAAAAGTGATTAAGGCGTGCAATTAAGAAAATAAAATCCATCCAATTAGTATAAAAACAATTAAAAAGAATACTAATAAAAATGAAATCGTAGCCGACAAAGAATGCCATTTTAACTGCATACGTACAAAAAAAAAATCTAACCATCCCTCCCCCTGTCTAGTATTTCCGTAAACATAGTTGCAATTTTTTTCAAAAGAAAATGTCTCAACATATAAGAAAGCCCACCTTTGTAATAACCGATGATGACGCCGATGATTATAACAATTATAATTACGATCGCCATCGACAACAAATGCAGCAGCAGGCGCAACAGCAGTATTTGTACTATCCCGACAACAATGATCAGAGTCGTGGCTATTACGATTTACCAGCAGCTAATCCAGATGATGATGGTGACGACGACGACGGTAATGAAGAGGAGCGCCATTCAAAGATACAGGATATTCTTCAATGGTTACATCAACGTCCTCAGGATGGAAATCGGTAAGTTTGTTTTATTCTTCTTTTTTGTTTAAATTTTTGATCTGTTTCTAGCCCCGGCGCTATTTGTTGCTAGCGTGCGGTTTTTTTGTTTATTGTTTTCGGTGGCGGCCACCATGTGCCATTGGCGGTACGAACTAAGTCCCCAATGAACTAACTCCCCAAATCCGAAATGAACTTAGTCCCCAAATTTGGGGACTTAATTCATAATGAAATAAATCCCCAAAGTAGAAAATGAAATAAGTCCCTAACAAAGTGAATTAAACCCCCAATACAAAAATGAACTATGTCCCCAATGTTGAGGTTTTTTCCCTTAACGACAAAACCCCCCAATTCAAAAATGAAATAACTCCCCATTTTTCGTCTTTGGTTCTTTATTAAAAAAAAAAGAAATATTTACATACATATATAATAATACATATTTTCAGGCAATAACAAAAAAAAAACTAAATTCATTCAAATATAATATAAAAGAATTAGGTGTAGACATGCATTGAGTCTTCTACGACTTTTCGGCAATACGGTCAATTGTAATTTGGCACGCCCTTTGAAATAGCATCAGCCTGTAGTTTTAGGTTACATTCGTCGCAAATTTTTAAATGCTTACACGGTATAAAAACTATATTTGGGCTTTTGTCCTGACAGACAACACAGACATTTTCTACGTTGTATGATGGTGGTTCACTAATATCTTCAAACAAATCTTCGTCCGAAGATTCTTCTTTAAAAATATTTTCCTCTTCTACCATATTTACACATATGCCATTCTTCTCGTACACCATTCGGGACAGAAATGTAGCCACTGTTATTTTTCCCTGTTGCAATAAAAGAGATGCTTCCTTTATTTTTTCACTTTTTTCTACACTTGACCTTCTTCTCTTTTTCGCAAGCGATGCCCCACTTTCGCACAGCATTTCGAAATGTCGACTTTTAAAAAACTCTTCATCTCGAATTATTCGTACGAATTTAAAAAATGACCATTTCTTTCTGCAGAGCGTCCAAGAATTCCGTTGTAAGCCTCAACGGCAGATGTTGTCCGGGTATCCTGGTTATGTATTGTGAAGTGTTCACATCCAACCTGAAACATTACATATGTACATAGAAAAGAAGAAACAATATTATTTTATGGAAAAATTATGTGATGAATTTTTATTATTACCTTATTAATCCACTGGTTTTCAAAATATTTCAAAAATGGTAAAAATAAAAAGTTGCTATCCATCAACAAAATTTTGGATTTTAGGTCAGTAAAAGAACTTTTTATTAATTCCGGCGGCAATAAAGGAAGTGCTAAGATTTGTGGTAAAGCAATGATGCACTTTTGGAAGACCTAATGTATTCCAATAAGGATTTTTGTTTTGCCATATTTCGCCTTACAGCCTGGCAAAAATGAAACCTGAACAACAAGAAAGGAAACATTTTGTGAGTGTAATCTCAAACTGAAACCCTTAAGTACTTAACTATATGACATTGTTGTAAGTATGTTAAAAATCTATTTTAGATATGTATATGAGCAATATATCAAATCTCTTCGGTTGTAGTGTTCTGAAATTTGTTTCTGAGTGTAATTGGGTTAAAAATAAAAAATTCGCGCGAATTTTTTATTTTTAACCCAATTACACTCAGAAACAAATTTCAGAACACTATAACCGATAATGTTTAAATATATGAGAAATGTTTTTTTATACTATATACTTACCAGCATCCCACTAGTTTTGCTCGAGGGTAAACAAAATGCACAGCACTTCTCAATCCCTGTTCGTAGTCGGTTATGAATATTGATGGGTCCAAATCAAATATATTTTCCTTAATATATTGAATGAGGTTTTTGTATATTTCATTTGTTTTTTTGCTCATCAAAACAAAAAATACTGGAAAAATCTATCATGCATATAAACATTAACCAAAACTTACCTCTTCAAAATATTCTATGTAAATTACAAGTAACTGCTGAAAGCAGCCATGCGGCACTATTTTAAAGGTCCCATCCATTAAATACGTCCTTTTAGAAGCTAGAATATTTTCTCTAATCAAATCAATTGTTTTCAATGAAGAAAACAAGCAGAAGGAATAATTGCCTTCCTCTATTGCCGCCGTGAAGAAATGCTTCTTTCGACAAACCAAAATCATTCCACACGTGTTCCAGATTGAAAGCTTCAACTGTTTGAAGAGCAGTCTTGGGAGACGTCACCAAGTTTCGGCTAACTATTTTTTGCAATCCCCTTTGAATTTTTGAAAAACTTAAATTTTTTGTGTCGTCTTGCTTGCTATATAAAAATCGTTGCTTAAAATATAAATTATAAAAATGATTTCCAAACATGTACTTACCTTTCACAAGTCTTTCTAAAAGCGCTTCTTATAGTTCTAAGATTAGTCTTAGTACCACCAAGATTTCCCGCCGCATCTTCACAATCTCGCTTTATTGCATTTAAAGCCTTCAACTCTTTGTAGGCTTCCTCCTCGCTGTCATATTTTTTTGGAACAACACATTTTCCATCAGAGAGCAAGTTTACACGAGCTTTTCAATTTTGTTGTCTGCACTTGTATTTCGATACACCTTTATAAACCGATTTTCTCATATATATCATTTTTTGCTCGATCACGTACAATAACTCACTGTTTCTCCTTTTGCCAGGAATTATTTCAAAATTCATTTTTTTACTACTTTCCACTTTCACGTTTTATTTCCAACTAATTACTGTCGCTAAAGAATGGACCATGAATGAGTCGAAAGAAAACATTGTTTCATTCATTATAACGGTTTTTACATTGGTATTTTTACAAATTATTTAATTTTAAAGAAAATGAACTAATCCCCCAAAATAATGAACTAACCCCCCAAAAATAATTTTAGGGGGTTTGTTCATTTCTATGAATTGGGGAGTTGTTTCATTATGAACTAAATCCCAAATTTTAAATATGAATTAAATCCCCAAAAAATGAAATAAGTCCCCAAAAGTCGTTGTTGTTTTTCTCTGTATATAATTTTGGGCACTTAGTTCATTTCGGATTTGGGGAGTTAGTTCATTGGGGACTTAGTTCGTAACGCCTGTGCCATTAGCAGCCACATCCCACATAAACTGTGTGTTGTTGTCATCATTAATCAAAAGATTTTAGATACAAATCTGCTTGTGTCGTGTGATTTTAAATTGAAAGTGTGGCAAACGAGAATTTTTATACTTTACTTATCGGCTAAAACAAATATAGTACATCGAGGACAGATGAGTGGATACAGTTTAAAACATGAAATATTTACAACTCTGCGGTAATCTAAGTCGCAGAGCAAAGTAGTTGCAAGGCGCCCTTTTAATTTGTAAATAACACAGGATGTCCTAGAATGGCCTAACACATTTCTGTTAAGAAGCCTTTTCATATTTAACAATATGCGTGTTTTATTTGCCAAGCAAAAAAATAGGACGAAATTCCCGCAATGACAATTTTTTCAAATCGTTATCAAAACAACCTTTTACTTTTTGTTCCGGCTGAAAATTTGTTGAATACATCCGTCAAAAATAGTTTGGTTTAAAAATTTTTGATTTATAGAAAAAATGTTATTGTAGAACGAAGTCAGAGTTTACTAAACTAGCATTTTTCAATTTTTTTTTTTATTTATTGATATTCCAAATGTTACCGAACCTTAAGGGAGTTACTTGGTTAGCAAGCAAGTTAAAAAAACCAAAAGGATTTACCAGATTTATTGTTTAAACATTCTTACACCACACACCCTGCTTTATTAAGAAACGGACCTAAGGTTAAAATCCAGTTTTGTTCAGGAGAGCCATTTTAAAGATTAGGTCCCTTTCTATTTGCGCTTAGAATCGTCGACTTCACTTTCATAAAACGCGCATATCTCTGGGAGGGAACACTTTTGGGGCATGGGATCGGTCTCATTCGATGCTCAGATGTTGTCCACATCAAAAAAGAAAAAAAATTAAAATTGATTTTTTACCCTTAGTTTCCTTTCTCTATGCGCTGTCACATATGTTTTTTTATGTATAGCTTTATAAGAGTAAATTAAACCCATTGAACAGGGATTAACCGGCTCGAGCCTTTTTGCTCCTGAAGGGTGGCACGCGGTTATTTGCTCATGTACTCTAACAAGCATGTCGACTGGTATTTTGCGAATTTTAGCCTCAATATTGTTAATAAGGTCTTCCAAGGTGTTGATATACACCTTCGACTTCAGGTAACTCCGAAGGAAAAAATCGCATTGGGCTAAGTCTGGTGCAGGCCAGTTCACATCACCCCTCAAAGAGATAAGCTGTGCAGAAAACATTTGCCTCAAACAATTCATGGTAACCCTCGCTGTGTGTACAGTGGGACCAACCTGTTGGAACCATGTATCCTCGAATTGCATTGCAATTGCATCCAGGAAATGCTAAAAGCAAGGGATTGCTTCCGGCCGGAGCGTTTCGGAGATTGCACTGCCCTAACTCTCTCTCGAAGTTTTGTGGTGATGTAATCCTTCTCTCAGGTCTTCTTCGTACACATGACACATTCCCTGCTGTTTTCAATGAAGTTACCCAATTTGCAATTGATTACCGCCCAGAAACAAGTCCGCGTGGTGGAACAGCGAATCGTAAACGAAAAGCACGCTGCACTGCAATGATCGAGTGCGCATTTAAAAAATACGCTTCAACACAAAATGACCTCTCCTCACGTGTCCAATTATGATGGCAACTGAACCGACGAATACAAATCTCCTGTCAGACACTGTAAGCCACGCACACTCTCCACTCTCGTTGGCCAACAATTCCAATTCAAAAAAGCAAATTACCGCGTTCCACCCTGTAGATTTTAATAGAATACAAATTTTTTACAAAATAGCAAAGTGACATGGATTTAAAACATAAACAAACGAACAAAATATGTATATATAATGGCAAAAATCGGCAATATAGTTGGCATCGCCAATTAAACATTAAACAACACACGTTGTAAGGGAAAATCTATAGTGGCTCTGAGTGTGGAGTCTTTGTGGAGGTGGTTAACGTGCATCGTATTTTCGTGGGCAATTGTTTGAAGGAACTTGAAAAGTATGATTTATAATAGTACACACAGAGGAAAAACTAATTGGAAATCGGTTGGAACTACAATGACTCAGTTTAAAAAGAAGATTTTCAATTGCAGCAATTACCAAATATTTATAAATATTCGGTTCGAATTACCACAAACAAACAGTTTTTGCCATTGTCTAAAATTTTAATTTTTTGGTTTATTCAGAAATTTAATTCTAAAGGTTCGACTACTTGGTATGTTGCACCGATACTGTAGTTTTAATAACAGAACATTACAGAGCGGCAAGTAAAATTCGGTTGTACTGATGGAATATTCGAGGTGCATATAACCTCAAACATTCGATTGACAAAAAAATTCGGTTGTGCTAATCTATCTGTTCTCTGTGCGTAGTACTCATGCTTTTGGCGAGAAACTGGTGGTGAAAGTTTAGTGATCCTTTCAACAATTGCTGCAAAGATTTCTGACGGAAGATTGACACTAACCTGAAATCGCGATAAAATTAGTGGGCCACGAAAGTTAATGTATTTATTTATTTATTAATTTGGAGATTTACTATAATTAAAATTGCAATAAATCTTAGAAAATAAAAGCACGAGCTTCTATGGCTATCGGCTTTAAAGTTAATGTAACTTTGTTATTTTGTAATAAAAACTAGTCTTCTATAAAAATGTAGCTGCAAGAGTTCTCGATCCGATCTTAGATAAAACATTTATCAAAAAATCCATTCTCTTTCATTTTATCAAAAATTATAATCAAACTAAGTAGTATACCTTCCCGACGGACACCCTGTACATATGTAGTTCATGATTCCCTCATGAGTGGGTATGAGTACTTAATAAAAATTAAATTCCCTCACAAATCGGAATAAAACATTAATTTTACTGTTTGGCTGAAGCAGAGGCTTTGGCCCAAGGTCTAGCAGTTCATTTGGCTCCAAAATTAAATCCTGCCAAACAAGAACCCACCACCAACAACCATATCTCCTAATACTGACAATGGAACGCAACAGTATAAAAGCTAAGAATCGCCCACTTGATATTCTTAAAATCGTTGTTATTTAAAGTTAAAGATACGAAAATGATTTACCAGACCTCTTTATAAACAGTCTTACACGACACACCCTGCTATATAAAAATATGGTTTTTGTTATGTAAAGTTTTTGCTGATTAAATGAAACACATTAAACAGGGATTAACCGGCTCGGGATCTCTTGCATCTACATTTTAGTAGAAAACAAGATTTGTTACAAAACGGCAAAGAGACATTGATTTTCTTGGCTTCACACTGCTTTTATCGCGATTTCGGCTCCGTGACGACCTTTATTAGAAAGCTTCGCAGCAATTATTTAAAGGAAAACTGAACTCTACTTCTAAAAACAGACGTACTTTATTTTTTTGGATATGTATTTGAAACCGGGCTACCATAGGCGGCTCATAGTCGACGAAGAAGTGGTTTGTGCCAATTTGCTTTACTCGGGAGTTTTTTAGAATTTGATGCTATGTTAGAACAGTTTTAGATTTACCAGTTCTAAAGTTGTACTAGTAGAGGCCAATAATGTTGTTCATGCAAGGCTTAAGCAGTTAAAACACAATTCGCTGAGACACAATTCGCCAGAAAAGACAAATCAGGAACTTAGAAGAAACTTAACTTTTAATTATACTTGAACTTAAATGCACTCTGTGAAGGAAAAATGTAAGTTGTTTTTCCATTAGTTTTCTAAAGAATTTTTATATACGAATGCATATCAGTTATTCCGTGACGTTTCCAACTTCTCTCGTATTTATATGAAATTCAACACTACTCCCATCAAGTACCATCTGTTAATAGACTACTGTCAAATTTTGAGAGAGTTCCGTCATTTAGTTTGTGTTCAACAGCTGTTCAAAAAACTGCATTTCATTCGAAAAGTCACGCAAATGTTGAAATGCCCTCGTATATATAATTTTAATGCGAAAAACTCTATTGTTGACACAAAAATAGTCTAGTTTAAGAAACTTTTTAATACAATCTACGCATAATCTAAGAATAGCTGATGTCTACGTAGACAATTCTGCAAGGGCACCAATGGCATTGAAAACGAGAGACTTTAATGTCCCGGCTATTGACGGATAACTACAAGAACGGGGCATGACATGATGCTGGAATTCCGTGAATAACTTGACTCTAAGTTGGGTGATGCTGGTAGTTCACGGTAGGGTTGTAAAAGTCGATTATCGATTAGTCGACTAATCGACTTTTTGTAGCAAAAATTGAAATAGTCGTGATCGACTTTTGCGTCCCATTCAAAGCGAATAATTAAATTTTCAGTTCAACTTCTTTCGGCTACCGGCTGAACAAATATTTTTAATATGGACCATTCTGTGCAACAAGGTATTATAAGTTAATTTCGAGGCAAATATTTGAACTACACCCACCTCAAAATCACAAGCCGATTCGTTTATTTGTCCGTCCGTTCGTCTGCTGTCTATCAAAAGCTTGTTTTCCAATTACAGGTCATAGAATCACTAGCTGATTCGATTTAACGTTGTATGTATGTTCGATTGTCCGTCTGATGTAGTTCAAGAGCTTGTAACCAAACTACAGGTCGCAATTGTTGTTCATGAAATTTGGCTTTGCAATTTAAAGAAATTCGGTTCTATGTTTTTAGCTTTAGAAGCCACACATTACATCCAATCCTTATGGAATTTGGCTCAATTTTGTTTTTGCGCCAAGGATTTGCTTTATTGAAATTTAAAGAAATCGGTTCAGATTTAGATTTATGTGTTTAGCTCTAGAAGTCACATATTACATCAAATCTTGATGAAATTTGGCAAAGTTCATAATGTTAATCAGTTATTATCTGAGATAAAATTAGGATACATCGGTCCACGTTTTCATATAGAGCGAGTACAAAGATCCCTCTCGATTTGACACACAACCGCTTTAGAATAACATTTTTAATTGGACCAGCTTGAAACTGGACCATATAACCCATTATTTAGGCAGTTAGGGTCCCAAAGCCATACAAATGGTTTGAAGCCCGAGAAACGGCATCTACATAGACATATGGGAGGGTGGGTTTTAAATGAGAATGACATTTTCCCTGAGGTCAAAAGAAAACACATTTTTTCTAATTTGTCCTAATTTGGTGACGGAATTTTTGGCCAATTTAAACATGTAAAAATGAAAAAAATAATGAATTCTTTTTCCAACTGTGATATTATTTTTAAAATCTGGCAAATTTAGAATCCGTCCAAGCGGTCTGTAGACCTGTTTTAATTGGCTTTTCACAAATTTAGAATTTTAGGATATAATGTAGTAGGCAACGTCCAAATTTATCTTTTTTACTTGTATTTAATTCTACATGATTTTGCTTATACAGTCCACGGATGCTATATTCAAATTTGCCATTCTGTATGCAACACCACGAAATAATGATTGGAGACACGATAATGTCTTATTTTCATAAGCTGTTTGGGATTTAAATGGCCGAAATCGGTTTAGGGGAAAAAGTTTCCCTTTAATGGACTAAGTTATTTTTCACTTATAAGTAATTTTTTTTAAATATTTGCTTAGCAAATAATTTTTCTTTGTGGGCGGTCAATAGTAAAATGTTAACAGTTAGTTGGGACGCATTAATAACCTCTGAAAATGGCATAGTTACTGAAGTTTTTGGTTTAAAAAAAACGTAAAAAATTTTAAACGTACCGCATGGTCAAAACGGGCGACTACTACATTTTAATACGAATCCAAATATAGAGTAATTTTAAAGTTCTGTCTGGGGTTAGGGACGGACGCATGGCCGAAGGGGCACAAAACTTGCTTTATTTGCGAAGTGATGTGGAGGGTATACAAGGTTTGGCCTGGCCGAACTTAACGACGTTTATACTTGTTGTTTTAATTTTCAGTATACATATGTATATGGGTCATTTCATGTCAAATGACTCAACTTTTTGATGTCTTTCGGTCGGGATTAAACTTGCACCAAGGATAGTCCTATTGGATAGTAGTCCAGACACAAACTATGAACGAGATCGGTCAAGGACTCTTTGAGTAAGAGATGGTCGAATTTTAATATTTTGGCCTGACATGTGTTTTTGAGCATCCATGTTACTTAATACCTATTGAGCGTTATTGATAGCTATTTATACAATCTTTTTAGAAAAAATTAAATAATTTGTTCACTTTTTTTTGCAAAATCAAATTTTGTTTTTCCTTTTTTTCCAATAAGGACACTTTTTTGGCTTAGAACTTTTTCTTTAAGTGCATAATGGTCTCGCAGTGGGATGCGACCTTTCAAGTATCAAACAATTTTACAAGTACAAGTCCAGCAGCTATGTATGTTATTTTTGAGGTATTAACAAACCCTATTTAAATCGTTGCTCGTCCACAAAAAATTATGATTTGTTCTTCTTTTTTTTTAAATAACCACCAACACTCAGGGGATGCCCCCTATACATGCGGTGCATTGCGTTGGCGAGTGGAAAGTAAAGGATCGAAGGGGGGAAAGAGGGAGTAATGTTTATTGACACTTGCCTTGAACTTCTGGATGTCGCAATTAGTGGGAAACACACTTGCCGGAAGTCGATTCCACATACGGACTGTACGAGCGAAAAACGAATTTGATCAGTAGTGTATAGTGCGGTCAACTGGCCAATCGATAACAAACGGGTGTGAATTCCTAGAAAGTCTCGTATCCCTACCGAACATCCTCTATCGGGAATAAGGCGACGGAAGTCTGATGAACACACACCATGAAAGTAACGATAGAACAGCGTCACGCAACCCACATTCCGACGATGCTCAAGGGAAACAATAGAGTTAGATACCCTACGTTAAGTTGGGTGATGTCACCAATCAGCACCATCGCTCTCCTTTGAACACGGTCAAGTAGCTCCAAGGATGATTTTGGAGCACCTGCCCATATATGGGAGTTGTATTCCATCTTCGGCCTGATGTAAGTTGTATAGATATTGAAAAGATCAGAAGGAGTGAAATATTTCTTGCACCGCTTTAAAAAGCCTATGCACTTGAGTGCTTCTTTCGACACTTCGAATACATGTCTCGCCCAACGAGCGTCACATTGTATTTTCATGGCCAGAACATCAAGAGCTTCTGATTGTTCAATATCCGTACCATCGATAGAAATTAATGATGTTGTTGGGTCAGCGAATCGCTTGTGAGACAACAAGCAGCACTGTGTCTTACGTGCATTAAAATCTACTCTATTCACTCGACCCCATTCGGAAATGGTCAGTAGATCCCGGCCAATTGTCTCATCCATAATTCGCCTTTTGTTTTCAATATCTTGAAGACTCGACCTACGGTCGAATGAATAAGAATGATAGAGGTTACTGTCGTCCGCAAAGGAGTAGATTGGATTTTCGGTCTGAACCAACAGATCATCAATGAAAATTAGAAATAAACAGGGAGAAAGGACAGAGCCCTGTGGTACTGCTGCAGTAAGCCTATGTTTGTTGGATGAGAACCCATCTACAACAACTCTTATAGTGCGATCTCTAAGAAAGCTCGATATAAAACGAGCGAAAGTATCACCGACACCAAAAGCCATCAGCTTTGATAAGAGTGCACCGTGCCAGACTCTATCAAAGGCCTTGGATATATCCAGAGCCACAACCATACTCTCACCAAACTGGTGGATAGACCGACTCCAGCGCTTCGACAAGAAAGCCATCAGGTCTCCCGTAAAGCGATTTCTACGGAAGACATACTGTCGATCACTAAGCAGGCAGTTGGACTCTAGATACCTCACAAGATGGTGGTTGACCATGCTCTCCATTACCTTAGAGAGCGCAGATCAAATCGTCTGAATGTAGACAGTTTTAATAGCAGGCTTAGACGACAGGACCCCTTATCGAGAGGGATATTTGCGTTAGGGCTATATGAAAACATGTGCGAATAAGGTTCATTTTCACCAGAGCTACATAGTTGTTGTTCAAAATCTGATGTAATTTGGGGCTCCTAGAGCAGCTGGTTCTAAAATCGGAAAATATCTTTGTATCAAAACATTGACCGGCTTGGATTACTCACCAAAAATTTGTGTATAAATTTTAAGGATTTATTTGTCCTTTTAACAAATACACAATATTAGTGTTTCCGGTTTACTTAGAAAATGGTATGTCGAGTGCTTTCATGAGCGTGTAATGCCATCGATGGTAAGTGAAACAATTATGAACATACTACAATATAATCTTATCAGCTCGATTGGGTGAATGGGTTCTTCTAACATCCAGACTACAAATTCCATATAAATGCCTTTACACACACACCCACTTAACCCTTGTTTAGACAATTGAACGACTTCTTTAAGATGCTGGTCGTAAAGCGATTTAAAGCTTCGTCGCCTTTTTATTGACAGCGGAAGGGTGACTTTTTTCCTTGTTATGCGAAACACTTTCATCCCTTGGTCGATTTTGTTTATTTACCATGCGATGGACGGTTCAATGGCTATGACAAAATGAATATTTAAATACATTTGCCTTTGTTGGAGGTTATAGCAGTTCAAGCATTTAGGGACATAATCTTCCTTTTAATTTTCAGAAAAATGCTCGCATAAAATGGTATTGATAATGACGCACTCAATATGAATACATTAAATACTGGCATATTTGAGTACTTAAATACATGCATAACTGATTATTTCACTTGTTATAATTAAATTCACTATATACATTGAATATATCAAGTGACATATTCACCCTAAGTCGCTCATTTCCCTAAGATCTGTTCTTTGAAAGTCTTAAATAAAGTTGTTGATACAGTTTCTTAGGGTGGCGGCAATTTTTCTACTAAACTCTTTTTCATCTCAATGCTTTTACTTTAATGAAAGAAAACTTTAAATTTCATAAAAAACTAAAGTTTTCTTTTTGTATTTTTTTCCTTTAATGGGTGCATCTTTCCATTGATTGCCATCTTGTCTTGTTCAGGCATTTCAGCTTTTATTTCGTTGAGTCTATGCTACACGCAGAGAAAAAATATAGTTTGTATATGGTCACGGCAAAAATAATATGTTCTCCGCAATAATAGTACGTTGTCGCAACCATAGTATTGTTTTCTGAATTTAATTTTGACAATAGCATGATTGCCGCAATATTAATATTGTTAAAATGTATTACACCTAATCCTGTTTTTGCACGGTACATGTGTTCCAGAAAATATCGTGTAAATAAAGACACTACTTAATGGAAAAATGTTAGATTGGTTCAGCAACCCAAGAAAGCCTACGAAAATTAATACATAATTCGGTAAAATAAACATAAATTTTATTCTTCAGTATACCATGCCCATTTTATTTCACATATTATATAAAGGAACTAATTTTATATAAAGGAACTTAAAAAATAAAATCATTTTAAAGTTTTTAAGCAATAAAAATCCAATTTAAAAACAAAAAAATCTCCTATGCAAGGAACATAAAAAAGTTGTATAGAAATATAAAAAATGGTATAAGGGTAAATTCTATTCGGTATTAGTTTCTGAATGTAAGCGCATTCTTTTCTGCTGCGGTGGAGCAATATCTGTTTCGTCAGTAGAATTGTTCAGTTCTACGTCCACATCTTCAACTGCGTTCATTGGTAACTGCATATCAGAACTTGTTTCAGGCACAGGTTTATTTATTTTAATAGCAAATTCAGTTATAGTACGTTGCGATCCTACTTTGGAGAGTTCTTTGTACAGTTCCTTGTATCGAGCCATACAGGATTGTAGATCTGATTGAAATTTCACAGCTCCCCTAACTATCGGTATAATTTGCAATGAAATGTCAAAATCACATTGTGTTGCCATATTTAAAAAAAAAACGGAAAAATAATATTTGAATGGCAGTTCCTTGTGGAAACAGTGGCAAAACTTCATTATTAACTGGCAATGCAGAAGAGAGAAAAAACTATGCATATGTAGATAAAATCACAGTTAAATTCAAAATAGATTTTATTTCCGTCTAAAAAAACGTGTAAAAACAGGATAAGTGTTTTCCTGCTATTTAGAAAAACGTGTAAAAGCAGGATAAGTTTATTTCTGTCGACCGTGTTATTTCAAAATAGTGTAAAAAAAGACCGTGTAAAAACAGGATTAGGTGTATTGCCAAATTTAAAAATAAAAATATGGTTGTAGCAACAATATAAATATGGTTGAGTGACAAAAGTATTGCTTCTTGTGTTTTATGTTAACAATTATATGATTACGGCAATCATACTGTATGATTGTAATTTTCTTTCATTTGAATAAGCTTTTTAGAACAATGTTATTGTTACGGATCTAATGCAATAATAGTACTTTTAATATGGAAATTAAAAATTTTCAAACAAACTGCTTGGCTTTGTTCAACTGAAATATTTTTAATAAAAACGCTTATATTTTTTAAATTAATTTTTTCTACTGTTAAATAAATCGTAGAAGTGAATTTGATGTATTTTAAAATAATTTTCATAATTCAAAACTATTGCTGACAACTTAACCCAATTCTAATAAATAGTTTTGGGATTATAGTATAATTGTGTGTAATCATACTATGGTTGTAGGGATCATAACATGGTTGCGTTTGAATCATACTATGGTTTTGAGTAGCATACTATGGTTGTATGTGAAACATACTATGGTTGTGAGGATCATAATATGGTTGTAGAGATCATAGTATGGTTGAGTGTGAATCATACTATGGTTGTGGGGATTATAGTAAAGTTATGTGTGTGATCATAGTATAGTCAATTGTTGTAAGGATCATTGTATGTCTTGCTACGGTCAAGCCAACGGGAGTTTACTCTCTTTTGTTGGATCTTTGGCTGATCTTTGAAATATGTTTCTGATGGACACCATGAAATAGGTTCTATTACCGGTGCATTTCTAGGATTTAAAAGTGTTTCCATTTACTAAAATGTGTATTTTTAAGCTCGGTAGGAAATGAAATTATGTAGAAGTCGTGTATTTACCAAAAGTCATTTTTATTTACCATGTGCTAAAATCATATATCGTCGGTGTTCCTAGCAGAAGACCTACATATGTGTTTTGCCGATACGTTTCAGGAGAGCCAAAAAACTGTTGCATTTATTCATTTCGCGGAATTTCCGAAAATTAGTAATTGCCGTCGATTTGTATATAGATTTGCCACGATTTTAATAAACAAAATTTTGAGTTTAAGTCGCGATTTTGTGTGACACAACAATATGTAAAAATAAGTCACATACGCACTTTTAGTATTGACTTTTCTGTAAAAATAAATTGTGTGATAATTTTTCACATAGTCCATTTTTGGCAAATTGGCGAAATATATTGGCTACGGTTGCCAGACAGACTCTACAGTTGTTTGTAAACACGCCAATGATTTTTTCAGCAGTCGTTTGGCAAAGATTACTTCGGCTACAAATCAAATGACTTATACGGGAGTCTCACTATATTTAATGAGAATTATCCTTTGCGTAGCGCAATATCATTTCTACCAATTCCGTTTCGCATGGCCTTTCATTGAAAATCACGGATGCAAAAGCACAGAGTGTGTTTGTTGAACATGTTATGAAAACATGCGTTGCACATAAGGGCGTACTAATCGTTATTAAATATGTTTTTGTTTTTTTACAATTATTTATTAGGTCTTTTATCATAATTATGACTTGAACAGTTTTGTGCTGGTTCGAGATCTTTTTGTTGTTTCTTTTTCAGAATCAATTCTAAGATCAGCGTACAATTCTATGACGCTGTAGCTATGTCCGACCGTCAGTGTGTTTGTTGAAAGCACGTAAGCGGTCACAATAATCAACCTAGAAAGTCAACACTTTGCAAAGAAATGTATTATTGTTGCAAGTTGTTTGGGATTTATAATGGGCCAAATCCAGTCAGAAGAAAAAAGGTTCTCTATAAAGGGACTCAAACAGCATCTGAATAATCACACTTTTTGACCGTATAAAATTCGGTATCATGGGATTGTCCTTAGCTGCTGAAACTAGGTATGAAACTGTCTTTTGGACAAGGTCTATTTAGGGTTGAATATGGTCTAAATCGATAAAGGCTTTGTTATAGCCCCCATACAAAGTACCTTTTCGAGTTCAGGTACCGGCGCTATGGAAACTGCATTTATAGCCTGATCTCGACAGAATTTGATACATAGTAGTATCATGGTATGAAACGAACTGTTCATAATTAAGACCATATCGGTGTATCATTTTATACAGCCCTCATACGAAGGTCCCAAATAGGGCGTCTTCAATAATTTTGTGATAATTTTTATAAAGAAATGCACATAGGCCTTTTTCTAAATCCTGAACCAATAAAGATATCGAAAAACGAAAGTTACACAGAGGCCCTCTGCTTGGAACTACGACGATATTAAGTCTTATTAATAGAGGCTTTACATAATAATTGCCAAAAATCCAACCCAGATTTGCCAAAAAACAATTTTTTAATTTTTTTCGACCACATTTAGTCGAAACCGACCAAAACGGCAACACTGGTGTGGACCTAATTAACAGTTTATGTATGTAAGTTGTTTCAAATTTTGTGCGAAGTATTTTAGTAATTAGGAATAAAGCAGAGGGTTGCTATTTATATTTCGGGTCCTGACAATACTAGTATTCCCAGATGCAAACTGGAACTTCCATTGGAAACTTTGACAAGAAACAAAAAATATACTTATACTTAAGACTCACAACATCCCATTGAGGAACATGGGCAAGCCTCTCTAAAATTAGTGAACTGTGCTCGATTTAATTCTTATACTCACTAATCGGGATGCCGGCTAATGAATTTTATTGAAAAGTTTTTAAATGGCTTTGAGATAAGTTTAGGACGAATTCTAGGTTTGTGTACAATTATGTATTACATTATATCTTAAATTTGGCTATATTTGAGACCCGTTCAAAAATGCATCCAAAATCGAAAAATATTACCTGTCGAATGCAATATGTTTTTTAAAATTTAAGGCATTTACCCATGGACTCTTGGTGTATAATAGCAGCCCTTCTAACGAAACTCAATCCACAAGTTTTGTTTCGGCTGAATCTGACGAATAACTCGTATCTTGTGTCTGTTAATAAAAACATTTGTATAGCAGTAATTCATACTTTGGGTCTTAGTTATAGGCATAAATGTTTTGAGAAAACACCTGTTTTCGACAAAAGCCACATGTTTTGCTAAAATCCAGTTGGTGTGTACATAGTACGAAACGTGTTTCATTAAATGTACTCGCACTTGTAAAATTCTGTTTTATTTTCTTTTTTTGTTGAATATACGAGTAATTTTAAACTGTTCCCATGTAGATGCAGCTCTTATCGACATCAAAGCAAATCCACTCCACCAGCAACGAACAACTGTTGGTTGCTATAGTTGCAGTTGCTCACTTTGACATTGACTAAATGGCAACAACTAATGTCAGGAACGACGAAGCCGGCACCGGGATGGACGGACAGACGAACACGCATACAAGTGTGTTTCGCTGGTTAACGAACGTACATGTTCTCATGCACACTTGGATGGAGTGCATGCCATGCTGACACTTGAGTTGATTTCATGTGTTGTCACACCAACGTAGTACCCCCACTAGCCAAACGACCAACCATCCAACAACCACTCCTCGATCCACAAACATCAGACGATTAAGAAGTAATTAATAATTCCGCAACAGATACCCCGTTAGAGAAGTACACAGTACGAGTCCACATTACATAGCGATTGTGTGACGGCGGCATGTACGTTTGAGAGCAGAAAATTTGAAAGGAATGCTCGTTAATGTGGACCACTTGTGTGTTGAAAGCAAAGAAATGGTTTCTTGTTCAATGCTGACATTATGTACACCCTACGAGTAGGATTTTATTTTGTAGAACCATTTTGGGATCACATTTAAATTTTGTGGGAACATATAGTTGCTCTATTATGGCAACCTTGGATCAAAACAAGTTCAAAATAAACCCAAATACTTTTTCAGTTTATAACCGTCAAAGAGTGAAAGGTATACTTATATGTATGTCACCCCGTTGAAAGCTCAAATATTGGTCGGAGATCCTATAAAGTATGTATGCATAGAGAAAGGGACCTAAGGGAAAAAAAATCAACTTTCATTTTTTTTCTTTTTTTGATGTGGACAACATCTGAGCATCAAATGAGACCGATCCCATGCCCCAAAAGTGTTCCCTCCCAGAGATATGCGCGTTTTATGAAAGTGAAGTCGACGATTCTAAGCGCAAATAGAAAGGACCCTAATCTTTAAAATGGCTCTCCTGAAGAAAACTTTTCATCAACTTTTCACTTTTTTTTTTTTGATGTGGATAACATCTGAGCATCGAATGAGACCGATCCCATGCCCCAAAAGTGTTCCCTCCCAGAGATATGCGCGTTTTATGATGTGAAGTCGACTAATTCTAAGCGCAAATAGAAAGGGTCCTTATCTTTAAAATGGCTCTCCTTAACCTTAGGTCCCTTTCTATTTTGCGCGTCACATATATTATTCATCGTCGTAAAATTCTAAGCCTCTCTAAGTCTACTTCTAAACTTCTCTCAAATCAGTGAGCTTTGCAATGCTGACACTTTTTGGTCCTACGCGTAGGATTTTATTTTGAAGGAACATTTTTTGATCACATTTGAAACAAAACAATGTCAAAATTAACTCCAATATTTTATGATTTTTATACCCACCGAAGCGTGGATGTTATACTAAATTTGTCACTCCGTTCGCAACACCACGAACTGTTGATCACAGACCCTATAAAGTACATATGTACGAGTATATTATTGATCGTCGTAAAATTCTTAGAGGATGTAGCCACGTTCTTCCGCCATTCCGTGTGACTGTTGAAAGCACTATAGCGGTCAAACAAATAACCCTAGAGCTAGGAATTTAGAATGATGATAGCTTGTAGTAAGCTGTTTGGCATTGTAAATAGGCGAAACCGGTAACTAAAGGTAACTCGTTAAAAACTACATCTTTTCGAGTGTTTGTTTAACAAATCCTAAATTTTTGGTGGACAGACAATGGTTAAATTGGTTACTGTTGGGTCTCACTTAATACCTAAAAAACTTCATAGTTGCTGAACATTTAAGTCAAAACGAGCACGTTCAGACGTGTGGTTTTCATGAAGAAATAAAATGCATATAACTTAATGTTGAGGCCATGAATATAGCTTTAGAATAAAGATAAGGGTTTGCCATTATGTTTTGAAATGATTTCGGCAAGTTGCCGCCGCGGCTGGCTCGAATAAATTCTGGATTAGACGATGCCCAATTTTTACAGTAGTTATTCTCTTCTAAGGCGTCAATCGTGTCGGGCTTATCTGCGTAGACGAGCGACTTCACAGAACCGCACAAAAAATAGTTCAGCGGCGTTAAATAGCACGATCATGGAGTCCACGACACAGGCCCACGATGCGAGATAATGCGCCCCCAAAGATTTTCTTCATTAAATTGATTGTTTCGTTAGCTATATGGCATGTATCTCCGTCTTGTTTTAACTAAAGGTCGTACACATCAACATCCACCAAGTCAGGCACGAAAAAGTCATTAATCATGGCTCTATAGCGTTCTCCATGGACTGTAACATTCATTATGGACTTATGATTCCCTTCGCCCAAACAGTGATTTTCTAAAGATGTAACGGCGTATGAACAATAGCTTGTGGATTTTCATTACTCCAAATGCGACAATTTTGGTTATTAACGTACCCATTCAACCAAAAATAAGAGTTATCGCTGAAAAATTTTTTTCGTAAAAATCAGGATCGGTGGACATCTCGTTTTGGGCCCATTCACGATTTGCAAACGTTGTTCCGTAGTAAGTCTATTCATTATGAAATGGCACACCAAATTGAGCATAAATCAAGTGACAGCTGTCTAAAAGACCAACTGGGAAAAAGTTGTAACCAGATTGAAAACCACACGTCTAAAAAAAATAACCCTAGTTTTATTTTGAAGTTTTGACTGAGATAAAGGATAGACTTTTGGGCCGAAAGAACCCAAAAAAGGAAATTTTTTCGCTTTAGTAGGTTATGGTCTGTGGAGGACATATAATGTTCGGCCTGGCCGAACTTTAAGACGTTTCTACTTGTTTTACTCTCCGAATGATAAAGTGTATGCTTAATATGTTATTCCGACCGCAAAACCACAAAATATATATACTCGTATTACAGGTCGTTATAAAGTTCTATAATAATTTTGCCATGTCCATCTCTTAAAAGCACAATAGTGATCAAACCAATTACGATAGGATCTAGAAACTTTGCACGACGAGGGCCTATAGTCACACGGTGTTTAGAATTGTACTCGTAGCAATTAAAAAACCTTAAGTCGGGGTTTTTGGATTTTCAGAAAAGCCAAGTGAAAATGGTTTTTGGACCCTCTTGTAAGGGCTCTTAATGTAAAGGGTGTTTTTTATTGGGGTATAGAACTTTAAGTTGGCATCACTTTTTTAACTGGCGGCCATTTTGTCAGCTGTCAAGTGATTAATATTTAGTTTGGTTTGCCATTTCATCATGAACAGGTTGACAAAAGAACAACGCTTGCAAAATGGGCCGAAAATGAGATTCATCTCGATGCTGATTTTCATCACAAAATTTTGTTCAGTGATGAGGCTCATTTTTGGTTGAATGGCTACGTCAACAAGCAATATTGTCGCAATTGGAGTGAAGAGAATCCACATGAGACCTTGAGACGCCATTACATCCACAAAAACTGACTGTTTGGTGTGCTCTATGGGCTGGTGGAGTCATTGGGCCATACTTCTTCCGAAATAATGCTGGAGAGTCAGTTACCGTTAATGGAGACCGGTATAGAGCCATGATAACCGACTATTTTGTTCCCGAATTGGATGGCATGAATGTGGATGAGTTGTGGTTCCAACAAGACGGCGCTACATGCCACACAGCGCACGTCACAATCGAATTATTGAAGGAAACATTCGATGAGCGCATAATTTCGCGGAATGGACCTGTCAATTGGCCACCAAGATCGTGTGATTTGACACCATTGGATTATTTTCTTTGGGGATATGTGAAGTCGCTCGTCTACGCCAACAAACCAGAAACGTTAGGGGACTTGGAAGCCAACATTCGTGGCGTTATTGCCAACATACGGCCCCATATGCTCGAAAAAGTGGTTGAAAATTGGACCTGTAGAATTGGCTTTATTCGAGCCAGCCGCGGCGGCCACATGCCCGAAATCATATTTAAACATTAATGGCATAAAATTATCCTTCCAATAAAGCCAAATTGATGGACATTAAAACGATTTTTTTGTGTTTTATTTCAATTCGAAGTTCTATACCTCAATAAAAAACACCCTTTATAAGTATAAAGATTTTAAAACTATTGTTATATTTAAATTTGTTAGGTAATGCCATTCTTTTTGGTAAAATCGATTCAAATCGAAGCTTTATCTAAATTTGAACCGATTTTGTTTAATATTGAAATCGTCCAAAGAGCTTACTCGTGCTAAATCTCACCAAGATTGGATAAAAAATATGTGGCTTCTAAAGCAAAAAACATAAAATCGGATAAACAAATGTGTGGGAGCTTTATCTAAATCTAAATCAATTTCCTATAATTCCCAGTACTTCAGTGCTTGGTCCAAACAACTTGTGCCAAATTTCATCAAGATTGACTAGTATGTGTGGCTCCTAGAATTAGAATCGGATGAACCTATGTGAGCGGGAGCTATATCTTAATCTGATTCAATTTTCGTCAATTTTGACTGCGTCAGTCCATACTTCTGCCAAATTTTGTAAAGATTGGACAACAGATGTGACGTGCAAATTGATTACAAGCTTTAGATGGTCGGAAAATCGTTTCAAACTAAACATTGCTCCCACATATACGAGTATCTTTATCCAATTTTTTGTGTTAAGCTCTAGAAGCTGCTTTTACATCCAACTGTGATCAAATAGTGGAGGAACATATAAAACAAAAAAACCAATCAACAAATTTTGGCTTCTGCAGGATAAATACGAAAAAGTTCTATTAATTTGTGAAAATGAAAAAAAAAATATTTTGAATAATATGCTAACATTAAAGAGAATACTTATGAAGTAAGTAAGTTTATTTCTTTAATTAACGTCGAGAATTACCCCACGTATTTCACAAATTAATAATATTTCCCTTTGACGATGGTGGTGAAGCTACACTAGTTTTAGGTTAATGTAGCCTGTCGTGTTGTTTTCTATTAAAAATATAGAGCCCCTGAATGCGCAATTCAAGGAAATTGCAAAATTTTGGAAATAAAATTATAATATTAAACACCGAGATCTCGAGCTTGAGAAAGGAGAGAAATTGCAAAATATTGGTTATAAAATTATAATACTAAACACCAAGATCTCTAGCTTTAAGCAAGAGTTTTATTTTTTAAATAATAATCGATTTAATTTAAGATGAAATATTACATTCAATTTCATATTGGTGGTGTTTTAGATACATTTTTATAGTTTCACTACCCAGACTTACTAATCGAGTCTTTACCTTAAAGCCGTTGTCAGGTTTATTGAAATTTCATTTAAACAAAACTAAATACGTTTCAAAAAGCAGTCGAAAACACTTTGAGTTGCAAAAAGGGATGACTTATGGTCAACATTACTTCACCATCGTCAGATCCTTATTCTATAGGGTGGTTAAATTTAAAGGGCTGATGTTGATTTGTCGCGCAAAAGAGCCATTGTTTCGTTAGCTGTGTGGCAAGCGGCACAATCTTGTTGAAACCACATATCGTCCACATCCATATATTCCAATTCGGGCCATATAAAGTTACTATAGCGAACACCATACACAGTAACTGCCTGACCGGCCTCATTTTGGAAAAAATACGGCCCGATGATGCCGCCAACCCATAAACCGCACCAAACAGTCACTCTTTGTGGGTGCATTGTTTTTTCGACAATCACTCTTGGATTATCATTCACCCAAATGGGGCAATTCTGCTTATTGACGAGTCCACTGAGGTGAAAATGTGCCTCATCACTGAAGATGCTTTTCTTTGAAAATTGATTTTCATTTTCATAATAAGCCTGAATAACTTTAACGCATTTCTCGCTTGTGTATCTTTCCATGGTTCAAATTGAGTTAGTCTGAAATTGAGAAATATCAAATGAAATGCAGAAAAAAGCTTGATGTTTTGGTGAAGTTCACATTCAACATCGGCCCATAAAATTTAACCACCTTATTAAGAGCAGGCAGCTACGCATTTTCTTAAGAGTAGCAACCATCTTAGGGTAGTCGAACCATGTCACCATCAATACCATGGAAAGTTGGTGATTGCAACAGAAATTGTGTTTATCCAAACGAATTTTTGTAGTTCGTACCGTTTTCAATCGATTTTTACTCTGTACGTAATAATCGATCGGTCCAAGTTTTTTCCTCTACAGCTGCAGAATATTGAGAGAGTAGAAAATTATATCGTACTTAGACCGCTTAATGGACGTTCATGTTTTTACACAAAGCCGAGAAAATCTTTGGCTCGACCATCCCACTGTGCACATAATATGAGTACTTGAGGTAACTGCTCGCCATTGATCTGTACGATATACAAAAAAACATTTAATATGCAAATTCATAAATAACTAAAAATGACATTCACGAAGAAAATTAAACAAAAAAACGACACAAAAAGTTATATTTTCAAAGTATTCATTTGTTTAACAATAAAAAAACAAAACGAATGCAAAAGTGTTTCTTTGGATAAAAGTCGGCAAAAAAAACGTATGAACAACAAAAACACTCGCAACTAATTGTCAGAGATTTGATTGTAGCAGTCGCAGTTTGTTTTTTTTTGTTAAATTAATTTTAATTAAATCGAATTAACAAAGTCGTTGTTTTCTTGTTTGCCATACCGCCGAACAACCGAATGGCCGCCCGCTTTTTTACATGGAAGTGATGCGACAGGAACTTGTAATTTGGAAATTAGTGACAATTAACAGAGTATATCGCATTAAACGCCAGCTCAACATGCATAAAACTGTTTCAAAATGTTAAAATGGCAAAAAACAAATAGTTATACATGATTATTGAATGTAATCACTAAATGTTCTTAAAAAATCTACTTCGAACGTAATTTAAATTGCATATCACTTCGGGGGCTATTTTAAAATTTAATTTCCATTAAGGTTTGTTTGCTTTTATAAGATTCTAATTTGCCACATGCGATAGACAAGACAGCAACAAAAAAATATGCAAAATACAGGGAATCTTCATAAATTAAGTTGAAAAATCGTGTAATGATAATATCATTGATAACGATTATAATCGCTGAAAACTATATACTAATAACAGTTAATAAAACTTGGATAGACGTCAGTCGTATTTGGACAGTGTTTAAAAATTCAAAATATTTTCCTAGAAATTGTCTGTGATGCAACTAAAATGTTTCCGTTTGTTAATTACCCATTCTTGCACGCAGAGAAAAAGCATGGTTACCATATGGTCACGGCAATATTAATATGTTCTCCGCAATAAAAGTATGTTCATCGCAACCATAGTATTGTTTACTGAATTTAATTTAGACAATAGTATGATTGCCGCAATATTAATATTGTTAAAGTGTTACAATAGTATTGTTGCCAAATGTAATAATGAAAATATGTTTATGGTTGGTGCGACAAATGTATTGTTTTTTGGATTTTATGTTAACAGTAATATGATTACGGCAACCATACTGTATGATTGTATTTTTTCCTCATTTAAAAATGCTTTTTAGAACAATGTTATAGTTACGGATCTAATGCAATAATATTATTTTTTATAAGAAAATTAAAAATTTTCAAACAAACAGCTTTGGCTTTGTTTAACTGAAATATTTTTTTTTAAAAAAGCTTATGTTTTTTTAAACTGATTTTTCCTACTGTTTAACAAATCACTCCTATTTTATTGAATTTAATGTATTTTTAAATAATTTTCTTAATTCAAATCTATTGTTGACAACTTAACCCAATTCTAATAAATAATTTTGGAATCATAGTATAATTGTGTGTGATCATACTTTGGTTGTAGGGATCATAACATGGTTGTGTGTAATCATAACATTGGATCATAACATGGTTGCGTGTAAATCTTACAATGGTTGTGAGGATCATACTATGGTTGTGTGTGAATCATAATATTTTTGTGAGGATCATACTATGGTTGTGGGGATCGTAGTATGGTTATAGGTGAATCATACTATTGTTGTGAAGATCAAAGCATGATTGTGAGGATCATAGCATGGTTGTATTTAAATCATACTTATGGATAGTATCATACTATTGTTGTACCGCAACCATACACCCAACAATAGTATAATCCTCTTCGAATATTGTCACCACAACAATACTTTTTTTTCTGCGTGTTTTTATCATAAAAATCATTGTTTCATACATTAGGGTAAAAGAAGTATTACGTGATTTTGTGCCAGATTTACTTACAATCCTTTAATATTTTAAGACAATTGTGCTAGTCTTTCCCTTACAATCGAAGATACAGGGTGGTGCACCAATTGTGATACAATAGGAAATTTAAATAATTTCTGGATATTCTGTATATATTTAGCAATGTGTGCAGTTGCCTCATCGTGCTGGAACCAAATGCTGTTGAATTGGATAGGTCTTTAGCGCAGTTATAGGTAAAAAAAACTACTCCACCATCTTTACAACAAACCCCCATTGACAGTCACTGTTACACCCTTTTCTTCAAAGAAGTTTGGCCCGACAAAGCAGCTTGATGAAACTGCGCAGCTGTTCAGTCTCATGGAGTATTTGTGGATTAGATTTACTCCATATAAAGGGTGTCCCAAGAAGAACGCAATTTTTAAATCTGGCAACATTCGAAGTGTCATTGTTTGACATTTGAACAATTGTTATTGTTTGTTAGTAGAAGGTACGAGGTTAGTAAAAATGGAGCGCTACACGAATGAACAACGCATTCTCATTGTGAAATTGTTTTACCAAAATGGTGAAAGTTTTGCGGCTACAGTTCGCAAATTGACGAGGCCCATTTTCATCTTGATGGCTTCGTCAATAGGCAGAATTGTCGCATTTGGGGTGCGGAAAATCCTCGAGTGATTCACGAGAAGCAAATGCATCCTCAACGTGTCACTGTGTGGTGTGGTTTTTGGGCTGGAGGAATCATTGGGCCTTTTTTTATGAAAATGAGGCAGGTCAAGCGCAAACAGTCAATGGTGTTTGGTATCGTGAAATGATAACCAGTTTTTTCTTGCCTAGAATTGAAGAAACGAATGTGGAGGGCATGTGGTTCCAACAAGACGGCGCCACATGTCATACAGCCAGAGAAACAATTCAATTGCTGCATCAGTCATTTCCCGGTCGTGTTATTTCGCGTTTTGGAGATCAGAATTGGCCGTCTAGATCGTGCGATTTAACACCATTAGATTTTTTTCTTTGGGATTTTTTGAAGTCGATGGTTTACGCGAATAAGCCGACGACGACTCAAGCCTTAAAAGACGAAATTGGACGCTGCATTAATGAAATACAGCAGCATTCATGCAAAACGGTCATTGAAAATTTCATTAAAAGATCGCGTGCATGCCAGCAAAGCCGCGGCGGCCATCTGCACGATATATTGTTCCATACATCATAACCTCATTCTGTCTACTTTACGATATAATAAAGTTTCACGATTTTTTCTTAAATATCTGTGTTTTATTTAAAATTTAAAAATTGCGCTCTTCTTATGACACCCTTTACATGCTTACATTGGCGTTTAGATAAAAAGGGGCCTCATCAGACATAAACCAGCAATCATCAAGCTGTTGTCTTCTTTGGTCATTTCAATAATTTTTTTTGACAAAATTCCATGCGAATAGGAATATAGAGAGGGTTAAACTTGCTGATAATTTGACATTGTACGGAAACAAGTTTAAGTCACCATGAATTATCCGTTGTAATGACCGTCTGCAATTACCGACAAGTTTCGAGTCAAAACGCTTTGTCTGAATTGATGATGCTACAGCCGCGATAGAGTCTTGAACCCGAACAAAGGGATGTCGATGGTACGGTCTTTGTGTGACGCTCCTAGATTCGGCCAACATGTTTACCAGCCTTATAATGTTCCATCTACTTGGGGGAGTTTCGTCACACTCCCGTCTAAGTTTCCTATGGACAGAAATACAGAAATGCAAATCTTCTTTTCGGTATCCCGAGCATTCAAAATAAATCTATATACCAACCTTCCAAATAGAATAAAGAATAAGCTAATTGCTCGCACAGAATAAAAGTTATTTCGTTTTGTATATGTAGCACAATTTGTGCGCTACCCTGTACCTCGACCTTCATTATTGTTACCGATAATTCGAGTTTTCCTTCATTTGCATTTTTATTTTCCGGGACTATGGAATTTTTTTTCTGAAATATAGCACTAATACAAAATTATTTCAACCTACAATGTTTTTGGATATCGTAGAGGCTAAGGAATAGTACACTAAAAAAATTATGTTCTTACTTACTATTTACGAAACAATCTTCTTATTATGTTCTTCGTACATTCCTTACATTATTGGCGAAGTTTTCGTACATTTTGTGTGTTTGAAAAAAAGTTTTTACCAATTAACGAACAGGCTGCATACAAATTTCGTAATTATTTCTTTATATGTTTGATGAAAAGTTGCTTATTTTGTTTGAAATGTCTTCGTACTTTTAATAGCCTATGTTTTACGAAAATGTTGTTATGAAAATGCCTTTATAAGAAAATTATTCGTCGTTTTTAAGAACATTTTCCTATAGACAACTAATTTAAATACTCATATTTTTGGGAATTTTATTGGTATTATCGATCTATTGGTTGTGTGGACGTAGTATATCGAATCATTTAGTGGTATTTTGAACAGAACATTACATGTGAAAACATTCGGCGACGGCAACGGAAATTCTTTTTTTGCAAAGGATTTTTTGCGATTCAAACCGATTTCTATCCGATATGGACAAATATTTGGACCATTTAAACATAGACATATTGATACCAAAAAGTAATGAATTTATCTTACAATTCCGTGGTTGTCACGGACCTGAAATCGCGATAAAAGCAGTGGGCAGCCACGAAAATCCACTCTTCCATTTTGTTAAAAACTTGTCTTCTATTTAAATATAAATACAAGAGGTCTTGAGTCGGTTAATCCCTGTTCAATGTGTAAAATCCGAAGGTCGAAATAAAACAAACGAGCTAAACATTAAATTATTTTCAAATATGGCCACGCACCAAACCGTGGTTTTCTCTGGATATAATGGCACCTCTTGAACCTCTTCTGGTTCCTCTTCAGCCCAAATGAGGCAGTTTTGTTTATTGACGTTGCCGTTGCCCCATAAATGGGCCTCATCATTAAACACAATTTTAGTCGAATACGGCTGATCTTCTTGTTTTTCGCTGAACGCTCACTTCCATATTACAGTTGCCAACATTTGAAGGAAATTCTATTTAAAAAAATAAATGGCATAAAATGTCCTTTCGTATGAACAATAAAGATTCCACACTTGATTTGAATTTTAGTATTTTTTTATTTATGAAAAAATAAACCTATATGTCTTCCAGATTACAATACAAAATCATTACAAATCCTTATACGACATTATTTTTAAAATCGAATAAATTAGGAGTCCTTAACAGGGTTCTGTTATCTCATGAATACAAAAGTGTAACTAGGCATTTCAATGAGTCTACTAAGTTTGAGTGCCGGATCCACGGACCGAAACCTCGTTCAATTTTAATAAGGACAGCAATAAAACAAATCAATTTTTTGAGGATTTCAAAATATATTATTTGGTTTTATTTTTCAGTTATTGTTAGGTTTGGTTGGGGTCATGAGCCCAAAACAGATGTTTATGTTTTTATAATTTATTTATTTTAAAATATCTCAATATTTCAAACAGACTTCGTCGTTCATCATCAGGGGTAATCAGTTTATATAGTTGTTAGCTTCTGTCCTGTTGTACTTCTAATATTTAATTTTATATAAGTTAAGCTAATTTGTTACAAGAGCAAGGATCATAATGGTTGGGGGTATTAACTCAAAATATTACGTATCCTCTTTAAATATGCCCTAGTTTGTAATGTTTTCATAAAGTTAGTTAGTTTAATTTGTGAAAGGACCAACAAATCAAGGGTCTGTAACATACAATTTCAAACGCAAAAACAATGAATGCAAAAACTGCTGCTGGTCACCGGCTTCAGTTCTGATATGACCTGTATTGCTGCAGAGGACATGAAGGAAAAATTTTATTTTGAAATATTCACCTCATCTTTGGAAAAGCATCACTGTACCGCGTTGTATGCTAATGAAGTGATTCAAAAGCAATCATCGCATATGTTTTTCACCAAGTTTTTTTTTAACAATGTTGTATAAATAATATTTACGACCTCCAATTAATTCAATTATAAAAAGTCTATTATTTTAGGTATACTCAATACATATGAATAGGTATGTACTCGAATGTAGGAAAATATTTACATGAATACGAGCATATGACCGAACGTAGAAATACGCTTTTTAATGTGCAATACATATTTGAAAAATGTTTGTGGGATCGGATTACAATTTTTAGTCGGATTTTGTTGTCTGATTATAAACGGTTTCGATGCCTAGCGCCTTTAAAGAATTGACCTCCTATGTGAATATAATTGAGCAGATCGTGAGCCAAAACTTATAACTGTTCATTAGATTGTTAATGCATAAGTACTTTCCTAATAGTGTGATAATCATTTGTTTTCAGTCACCGATTCTATAAGTAATATATCTTTCATGAACATCTGATTCGTTTAGAAGGTAAATCGTGTAAAATCTCCTCACAAATCGCATTAAATGGATGTTATGAGATGTTAACGATATATCGCTAATCGCTTAGTTAATTTATGCAGATATAATTGAAACGAGCTTAATATACGAGGCTTAATTTTTTTTTTGTTGATATGTTACTTGTAAACATTAGGTATGTACGAGTACTTAGTAGGGACATAAATACTGTTACAACATTGAACACACCCATTTCAATAGTAGAACTGAACATACCCCGTTAATGTCATATGGGTTTTGAAAGCTAACCTCAATAGCGTTAGTCTGTAAAGGGATTTTAAAATTGTTACAACTTTCATCATGCAGTGGTCAGATAATGAGAACCGTATCGCTGTTATATCGCTATTCATGTGCGAAATGAAAAAAGCGATATTTTCAAAACTCTCCGGCCACTAGGGATTAGCCGCATGTTCATCTACGGATGCATAAAACTGTTTGAGGAGACTGGAGTTGTAAAAGACCGCCATCGGTCGGGCCGCCCACGCTCTGTTCGAACACCGCATGTCATCAAAGCCGTTAAATCAAGATTTCACAGAAATCCGCTCCGAAAACAGAAAATCATGGCCCGTGAGATGAATATCACGCAAAAGTGCATGAGTCGAATGATTAAAAAAGACTTGGGACTTGGGGCTTTCAAACGACGTACCGGACATTTATTGACTACAGCTTTAAAAAAAATAGGATTGAAAAATGCAAACGTCTTTTGGTGAATCCCGCTGATAACTGGCACAGAAAAATTTTGTTTCACCGATGAAAAAATTTCTACCGTTCTGGAAAAATTTAACAAGCAAAATGATAGAGTGTATGCGCGGTCATCTAAGGAAACATATGAACTGATCCTAAGGGTGGAAAAGGGTCATCACCCAGCTTCAGTCATGGTTTGGTGGGGTGTTTCTAATGATGGGGTCACTGACCTGCATTTCTGCGAACAAAGAGTCTAAACATCGGCCAAAGTTTACCAAGAAACCGTTTTGGAAGTTGTTGTAAAGTCTCTTAACAATTCCCTATTCCAAAACCAGCATGGACTTTCCAGCAGGATTCTGCGCCGGCCCATAAAGCTAAAACGTCCCAGGCCTGGCTTCGAAACAACTTGCCAGCGTTGATTTCCTCTGAAGAATGACCCTCAGGCAGTCCAGATTTGAACCCATTGGATTACAAATTGTGGACGGTTTTAGAGGACAAGGTTTGTTACAAAAGATACCCCAACATTGGATCTCTTAAGACTGCTTTGGTTCGAGCTGTGGCAAATTTTCCAATGGACGAGGTTCGTGCAGCTATTGACGATTGGCCAGTGCGACTTAAGGCGTGTGTAAAGGCAAAAGGCGGGCATTTCGAATAAGTAGATTCTTTTTGGATACAATATACATCAATAAATATATTAAAAAATATTTGGTCTAAAACATTCTACTTTTTATTTTACAGCATAAAACGTGTGTAACAGTATTTATGTCCCTACTATGTGTATTAAGCCTGTTTATCTATCATTTCCGATTGTTTTTGAATAGATTTTTTAAAGTTATCGCTTAGTTTATTTTGTAAAGATTAAGATAGGAGGGAGTCCCAGAAGTCCCCGAAACTTTTTGGCAAACTAGCTAGCTTCACATATTCAATTTTGCAATAAATCATTTCCGCAATTTTTTTTTCTGATCTGAATTGTCTGGCTCGAGGTCATTAACAAAATCCATAAACAGGTGTTGGTGTTATCTTTTAATTTGTTTTATTTCAATATTTTGGTCCGCTTCGACGATCATCCAGAGGATATATTAACTAAAACGCAAAAACCGATTGAAATACCATGATAAATGACACAATTATTACAATAAATAAACTTTAAACAGAACGATAAACTTCTTCGCTTCAGGTTTTTTTGAGAGTAAAAGTTAAATTTTGTGTCCGTATTTAAAGATTACATTCATGTACATGTGCGCGATTTGGTCAGTGTCAGATTTTAAGTTCATTTTCTCGTCATATGAAAAAATTATTAAAACGTTCTTCAACAATATCCTCCTTTAAAAATGATCTGCTGAATCTGAATTAAATCTGTTATGGTTCATCACGTATAGTTTTTTAAATATCTTAAAAATCCTATGATTTTTTTACAACTCCAGCAATTTTCGTTGAATTATCAAAAAATATACCACGTAAGAATAGTAACAGTGCGTTCTTTTTGTTGTTGTTGCTATTTTTGCTAAATCTAGTGGGAGAGCTTCAGAATTGTGGCACAATTGACAGTTGAAAATAAAAGTTTTCAAAAAAATAAAAAATAAATTATAATTTATTTTGGCTGTAACTTCCACACTTTTTATTCGATTTTTATAAATTATAATTTATAAGTGCATGAAAGATGCACCCCAAGATTTGGCTGAGTTGGAGGGCTTGACCTATGGGCCAAAAAACCATCCTCTAATTCTCGGGGACATATGGGTACCAAAATATGTACCTATATTAAGATTTGTGCCAACTGGAACTCGTATCGGATCATATGGCTCTAAGGGACAAAAAATCGGCCTACTCAAATTATAGAAACATGGTTATTAAATAAAAAATACTCGTACTCGTACAGTTTCATCATGTATCTGGATATATTATTAATTCCACGTTTCGACTAAATTTGTCTTTTAGGTCCCTAGGACGAGCAAATAAGTCCTTTCGAACATGGATGTATGGTACTTAAAAACATAGCAATTATCTCACAAATCACAAAAGTTGGACTTACTTTCAAAATTTAAATTAATTTCCGAACCGGATCTATAGAAATCCAAAAAATCGACCACATTCAACTAAGAACACACTTTAAAACTAAAAAACAATTCCTTACACATCAGCATGTGCCATTAATTTTAGCCTTTGGCTGCTTCAAAGGCCTTGGCTCTAGGCCCGAAAATAACATGGGCACTTCACCAATAGCCATATTTCCCAATACTGTCAATGACATACTGAAACGTAAAATTAACAAAAATCTTTGGCAGCGACACAAAGCTGATATGCGATCTCTGAATGGGAACTCGTTAGTACTGAAAAGTAGGGAGAGGTGCCTTCCTATTATATGGAGCCCTTACCGCGAAAAAGACATAAGCGCCACTTGCTTTTCTATAGAAATTTGTACAACGCCCTTAAGCTTAAATATTAAAAATAAAATATTAATTTTTTAAAGAGGAATTATTTTTGAAGGAGTAATTACCCCACAAGCTTATTATTGATATTTACAAAGATATATTCAATTATATCGGAATCCTCCAGACAAATGAGCCAAAAACCCCTCATCTGTAAAATTATCTTTTTAGCGGTTACGTATTTTTCGCTTTTAGAACTTGATATAGGCCGATTTTGTGTTAGTTAGCTCTGCTCTGCATAAATATCATCAACTCTTCTCAAGACATTTCGAGAATTTGATGCAATCTAAATGTCACGATTAATGTCTTGAAGGCGGTGAAGTTGGCATTATTTGCCATCTTCTTCTAAAATCTTCCAGCGACAGTAGATAAGAAAAGTCGTGGCACTTGTCGAGTGTGTCAAAAAATATGTATAATTTCGTCTAAACAAAACGTCATATCATTGTGTGGGTCCTGGGACTTCGGACAGTATTTTCTTTTCAGAACTAGCCACGGCTTGTCCTTGTCTCTTGCAATTTTGACAGGATGTAAGCGAACACAATTACTACTTCTTTTGGCCCTTGGAAAGATCCCCAGTAAACCAAATTTGCCGACAATGTCTGATATCAGACAATTCTGAGCAATATCTGATCTTTATCGATTATTCTTACCAAAATCGTTACGAATTCTGTTCGATTTGTCTGATGATTTTTTATTTATTATGTTCCGAAATATCTGAACGAATTCGGCCCGAATTCTGTTAGACTTGTCTGTGGAATTTTTATTAATTTTTTGATCAGACTTCTCTTAATGAACTCGTCAGAAATCAGTTCGAAATGTCGGCAAAAACATCAGAGTTCCCTCAGAGAAGTAGTTCAGAATTCATGTCAACCCTCCAATATGTTTGTCGTAACGAACTCGGTAAGAATTCTAATCCTGAATCGGAAAATTTGTCGTACAGAATTCTGACTGACTTCTGAACGTTTGGTTAGATGGGCTGTGCGAGGGATTTTTACTGTGTTCGGAGGAAAACTCAACTGCCGGCAGTTCTCGTTAAATGCAAAACTGGTTGCCCTTAAGTGTATAGCCACTAAACATAGTTACAGCACAATTATTGCTTGCGGTTTTATTTTCGTAAAGTGGCGCTCACCGAAAATGCAGACACCCCTGCTTGTAACTAAAAGTCGTTTTGAACGCTATTTGCAAATGTTTTACTACTATTTTTTGTACAACAAAATTATTTTCATTTTTTTGATTGTTTAAATTCAGAATTTATTATGACATAAGCTAGGAATTCGTTCAGAATTCGGTTCGAAATGTCGGCAAAAAAATTAGAATTGAATAAGACTTAATGTCAGAATTCTGGCGAAGTCGTTCAGAATTCGGTTGGAAATGTCGGCAAAAACATCAGAATTCCCTCAGAGAAGTAATTCAGAATTCGTGACAACCCTCTTATATGTTTTTCGTTACGAATTTGCTAAGAACTCTGATCCGAAATCGGAACATTTTGCCGATTGTCGTACAGAATTCTGACCGAATTCTGAAGGTTTGGTTTGCTCGTCATAAAGTTTTATTGTACGAGTATTATCAAGTTCAAAAAGGGCAATTTTTTAACACTTCCGTTTTCACTCTTTGCTTTTTTCAAGTTTGAACGAAACTTTGGACTTTGTTTTCTGCCCCCCTAAACTATATTTCTTGCCAATTTGATTACTTTAATTCGAAAAAAGAACTTTTTCTAAGCAGACTTATTTGCCTGGATTGAGATATAAAAGTTTATATAATCAAAGTACAAGCTCCAGCAACAAAAAGAACACCAAGCGTCCATACAACATCGACATCGAAGTAATTCTCTGCCAAAAGAACTGAATTAAATTGCAAATTCCAAAAAAGAACAAATTGGCGTATGGCGAACATGTACGAGTATTATTGTCGTTATTCATAAATCTTTTGCATTATGGCAAAAATTAAGATCTTCATTTAAATTCAGATCTTCTTCTCCCCCTAACGCCCCTTATCCACAAATTAAGAGAAAAGCTTTGTGTGGACTGATACACATACCAGTACATGGGGCCTACGCACGTCTACCTCTGCGTTGGCACAGAGAAAAACCTGACCGTTCACACTCGTACGTACTAAAACATGTGCACACAATGACAATCAGCGGGCAAGTGTACCGTGCCATTTGATTCTCCGGCAATTACAGACAAATTGAATAAAAGCGGACGGACGGATGGATGGACAGACGGACGCACATCCCTCGCACACATACGCGCGCACGCACAAAGATTCAATTCAAGTGAGAGATGATGTTCTCGAAACTTAATAGTATGTTTAATGTTGTTGTAATTCAAATCAATTTGTTGTACTTAATCTCGGACAAATGTGGACGCTCTTTTACGCATTCTCAGTTTATTTATGGACATCTATTTTTAAAAACTCAGATTTCAATTTGCTTCATTACTCGTACTGATAAGTCGGAGCATGTGTTGTGTGGCTCTTTTCAGGGAAAGCTCTGTAATTGCAGCCAATTATCGGAGTTTTGAAAACGAATACCGAATAATATGAAAAATTCAATTTGTCTTGTTATTTAGAGTATAGTGTAAACATTATTTTATTTTTTCAGTGATCAGTAGGTGGAAAGAGAAAAAAATAAATATTTAATATGAATTCAATCAAAAAACTACATTAATTAATAGAAAATGTAAATAAATACGAGTGACTTTGGCTCCCTCGAAACAGATGGAGTGCCAGTCTATAATTTCTCTGACTCATCCTGATAACGTTAATTGTGGTAGCACGAATTCTTGATGTTCTGCTCCATCATAATAGCGTGAGTATACTTCGTTTATCATTATATGTATAATATTGTATTACTGATATATAGTTTTTGATAAATACTTTGACAAATACCTTAGGCTTCCAGGTATGTGTCAAAAACATAGCTGTAAGAAAAGACTTACACTCGATTAACGTTTATAATTTATTATTGCTGAAATATATTGTCGAAGATCAGGCTCAGTTCAAAACATGCAACTTGAATTTGGTCGTGATATTGGTTTCAATGCGCAGGCAGTGCATTGCAAAGGTATGAATTTACCGAATCGACCGGGCCGAAATTTTATACTCTGTCAATTCCGTGTGAAACCGATCACTATTATTAGGAAACCGTGAAACCGATCACTATTTTGACGAAATTTTGTACATTGGTTCAATTTGGTGTTCTAAAAAAATACAGTTTGGTTTTTTTAAAAAAAATTAAAAAATTCTGAAAACTACAGCATAGCAACATTTTCAATACGTTTTTTTTAAAACTCATTACCTTTGTTCTATTTATGATATTTGAGAATTTTTTTTTAAACTATCAAGATTAAATTGAGGTTTACAAAATAATTTTCATAATTTTTTTTTTATTTTGAAAAAACTACTAATTTACATATGTGGATTTGCAAGAAAAAGTAACTGCTTGTGAATACTCCTCGATATTGCGGTGCCTTTTTAAGACCCCAGTTAAATTGTTAAATAAATATCATATTCAGATTCTTTAGATAATTCCACTGCTTCTGAATAACCACATGTTCATATTCATAAGGACCTATTTTTCGGTTCGCATGGACCTTAGGACCCATGGGACTTTAAATTAGTCTTAAAATTATGAAATCGGAAAATGTATGTAAGGATCCCTGACGAAATGTTATTGTATTTTAGTACCAATATTTCCATAGTTCAGGGAGACTGCTTTGAGTCTCTACTGCCCAAATGAGCCGGTCCGAGTTCCACACTGACACGAATCTTTAATACTGGTTCATGTTAAGATTCTATAGAAAATTTCACTTTTGCCCCTATTTGGTCTATTTTCATACCAACCCATCGCCGCTATGAGACATGTATCCGGTAAGTTAAAAGACTCCTGCCCTTTCGCTTAACAGACGGTCATGGCTAGATCGTGTTAGAGTTTCGTGACAACCAATAATATATTATTGATATATGTGACAGCGCATGGAGAAAGGGACCTAAGGGTAAAAAAATCAATTTTCATTTTTTCTCTCTTTTTGATGTGGACAACATCTGAGCATCGAATGAGACCGATCTTATGCCCCAAAAGTGTTCCCTCCCAGAGATATGCGCGTTTTATGAAAGTGAAGTCGACGATTCTAAGCGCAAATAGAAAGGGACCTAATCTTTAAAATGGCTCTCCTGTACAAAACTGGTTTTTAACCTTAGGTCCCTTTCTATTTTGCGCGTCACATATACTTAGTAGGGACATAAATACAGTTACACACGTTATATGCTGCAAAATAAAAAGTACTGAATGTTTTTGGACCAATATTTTTTAATATATTTATTGATGTTTATTGTATCCAAAAATAATCTACTTATTCGAAATGTCCGCCTTTTGGTCAGTGTCTCAAGTCGCATTGGCCAATCGTCAATAGCGGCACGAACCTCGTCCATTAAAAAATTGGCCACGGCTCGAACCAAAGAAGTCTTAAGAGATCCAATGTTGGGGTATCTTTTGTGATAAAACTTGTCCTCTAAACCCGTCCACAATTTGTAATCCAATACGGTCAAATCTGGACTGCCTGAGGGCCGTTCTTCAGAGGAAATTAACGCTGGCAAATTGTTTCGAAGCCAGGCCTGGGACGTTTTAGCCTCATGGGCCGGCGCATAATCCTGGCTGGTTTTGGAACAGGGAATTGTTAAAAGGCTTCACAATAGCTTCCAAAACGGTTTCTTGGTAAACTTTGGCCGATGTTTTGACTCCTTCTTCGCAGAAATGCAGGTCAGAGACCCCATCGTAATAGACACCCCACCAAACCATGACTGAAGCTGGGTGATGACCCTTTTCCACCCTTGGGATCCGTTGAGATTCTTCCTTAGATGACCGCATACACTACCATTTTGCTTGATAAATTTTTCCTGAACGGTAAAATCTTTTTCATCGGTGAACAAAATTTTTCTGTGCAAGTTATCAGCGTGCTTCACCAAAAAGACGTTTGCATTTTTCAATTTTTAATGATTCGACTCATGGACTTTTGCTTGATATTCATCTCACGGGCCATGATTTTCTGTTTTCGGAGCGGATTTCTGTGAATTCTTGATTTAACGGCTTTGATGACATGCGGTGTTCGAACAGAGCGTGGGCGGCCCGACCGGTGGCGGTCTTTTAAATCTCCAGTCTCCTCAAACAGTTTTATGCATCGGTAGACGAACATGCGGCTAATCCCTAGTGGCCGGAGCGTTTGGAAAATATCGCTTTTTTCATTTTACACTTGAAAAGCTCTATTACAGCGATACGGTTCTCATTAGCTGACCACTCCATGATGAAGGTTGAAATTTTAAAATCCCGTTACAGACTAACGCTATTGAGGTTAGCTTTCAAAACCCATATGACATTAACGGGGTATGTTCAGTTCTACTATTGAAATGGGTGTGTTCAATGTTGTAACAGTATTTATGTCCCTACTAAATATATATGTGACAGCGCATAGAGAAAGGGACCCGGGGAAAAAAAATCAATTTTCACCTTTTTTTTGATGTGGACGACATCTGAGCATCGAAGCGTTCCCTCCCAGAGATATGCGCGTTTTATGAAAGTGATGGTACACCAAAGATACACGTATTTACATCTTTAAAATGGCTCTCCTGAACAAAACTGGTTTTTACTGGTTCCTTTCTATTTTGCGCGTCACATATACATCATACAGTCGCATATCAGCATTTCAAATGGAATGACAAACTTATACATTCACCCATCCTCTAGTGGAGGGATAAGCGGCCACGCATATTTTCCGTTTCGGAGGATATACGCTTTTTTGAGCATCAGCAATGAGTCAAACAAGATTGATTTAAGCGTACATCCGTTTAATTGTTCTGACGTAAAAACAAGAGAAAAACATAAGTTCGTTTATTGGGCAATAGGAGGTATACCCGATGTTCACTTTTTGATTTCATTGAGCGACCATCCGACTATCGTTGTAATCAAATTTCGAACACTGTTAAATCCCCGCTTTGGAATAATACAAAGGTCTTTTTGTACCCTCCTTCATAGGATTGATAGTGTATTCCCTTTATCATTTGTTTGCAACATACAAAATACTGGTCGGAGACCACATAAAGAATATATAGGCTAAATATAGGCCAAAGTAATGGAACGATCGTTATAAAATTTTAGCAGAATGAAATTAATTACTAGAAAATTGTTATAAACTATGTAACGACGAAATTATACAATAGTTTGCGCCGCCGGCAAAACAACCCTAAACTTAAGGCTATATTTCGTAAACTAATACTGGCAATAGTAGTTGGTGTATAGGGTGCACAGTAGGGCGTACCTCAAAAAAAAAAGTTCGCCGTACACCTTCGAACATGAAGTATTATTGAAAGGTAGTTTCAAAAATTTTTTTTTTTATTTTTTTATGCCGAACGTAGGGGTCTATATAACTTCTGCATTTATAAACGGATTTTAAAGTGTGATACATCGATGTTTTTGTCTCGACGAGGCCGATTTTTTGTCTTTGAAGTCATTGAGCTCAAGCACCCCCTTCTGGTACTTACCCATCATATCTCAGTTGCTACTACCCTAATGTACCACTCTAATATCAGAAAATTAAAGCTCACGCGGGGTGCTTGAGCTCAATGACTTCAAAGACAAAAAAATCGGCCTCGTCAAAAACATCGATGTATCACACTTTAAAATCCGGTTATAAATGCAGAAGTTATATAGAAAAATGTAAAAGCGCGACCCCTACGTTCGGCATAAAAAAATAAAAAAAAATTTTTTTGAAACTACCTTTCAATAATACTTCATATTCGAAGGTGTACGGCGAACTTTTTTTTTTTTTACTTGTAACCTGGTACGCTCTAGTGCACAGCCCCTTGACAAAATTTTTATATTAAACCGTGAAGGGATTAAAAGTTTCGGCATGGCCGAACCAAATTTGGCCACTTGGCTGCTTTCAGAGCCGGCTATTCTAAAAGCTACACATTACCTCGTTTCAGATCAAGTTTCGCTCATTTTGATGCTCAAATTTGTCATGATGCGTAATGAAAGATCTCTAACTAATTCTGGTGGAAATGAAACAACACGATCAATGTTGTCATAAAGCCGCATTACAATGTCCCCCGCAATTTGAGAGCCTTAATATATATGCAATACCATACACAATTTGAGAGTGATCTGGTATAATTTGTGGCTTCTAGAGTTTCAGGACCTCAAATGGGGAGTAACCTTTGTGTGGGGCCTATTCGACAACATGAAGCGATATGGTCCAATGTGACAGCACAAGAGTCCATGGCTCCATACGAAATTTGGTAGGAATCGGATGTAAAATGTAGCTCTTAATGCAGCAGATTCTGAAATCGAGAAGGACCTTTGTTTAGGGGCTGTATGGAAATATAGATTAATGTCTCACCTGAAAATTACTGCTCGCTTAGAAACTACCATGCAAAATTTCGTGGTAATCGAGTAAAATTTGTGCCTTCTAGAGCTACATCAGATCGCGAGGGACCATTGTGTGGGAGCTATTCCTAGACATGGATTGATGTTTTCAAATTTCACTAGAAATTGGTGTTGGGCACACGTAAAACACTGTGTGAACTTTGGTCGAAATCGGATGTAATATGTGGTTTTTGGAGGGTTAGTTTCGAAATCGGGAAAAAATTATATATCATTTCAAAATATGGACTACTGTGGACCAATATCAATAGAGTTTATTTCGCACAAACATAAAGAATGTAGTAGCTTCAACGAAATCGGTTCATAATTGTGATCTGTACTCTAATTACAACGATAGCTGGATAGACGGTTGGACAAACGGCCATCGCCTGATGGATCAGATAGTAATTCTGAATCGATAGGTATACTTAAGATGGAGTCTATCTCTATTATTTTGAAATGTTGCAAAGATCTGCACTAAGTCATAATACCCTGTACTAGAGTGTGGTGTAGTGTATAAATACTAGAGAGAATTTCCACATTGTGTCACCGAACAGTGGGAACTTTTCTAAATCAGCATTTAATGTATTTTACATTCAAATGTTACCAACTCCAGCGCAATGACACCCGGTGTTTTGACGTGATTGCATCAAGATTAGCAATTAAGATAAGACTGTTAAATAAACTGCACAACTAACCGAAAGCTATTATTTGAAATTAAACAAAACTTATAAAATAAATAAACTATTGAAATTTAATTCAACAGATAAACAATTTATATTTCCGTTATAAATTGTTATCAAACGGCAAGTGATTTATGCGGTTGAGTTGCGCGAAGTGAGGCGAACATTCGATAATTGGTGATTGAACAGAACAGAACACGGTTATCGAATTTCAAATTATTATGTTTGTCGTTCAACACTCTCATAATGTCACATTGCCCTAGTTTACATGAACGACATAAAGCATGCAAATTAGAAAAGTACAAAGGTCAAGCGAAACCATTTATTATGAAGGCGAATCGGTTACAATGTGAAGAGATTAAATACCTGTAGACAATTTTATATGAAATTCTCGTTTGGACATAACCGAGATATATCTTTATATTTCAAATCTAATTATCTCATATGGAGAGACGTTTCCACCATACCCTCGTTGTAAACCATTAGTGTAACTCTTTAGTTGGGTGTGAAAATACTTTGATTTACGATATCATGTATTGTATTTGTTGTTTTTGTTTTGTCTGTTGTAAAATAGTATCTCAGCTGAGTTTATGATTTTATTATAAATTTTGTTTTATGGCAATTATTTATTTTATTTACCACGTTTTTCGCGTTGCAAAAGTTCAGCATGCAAAAAGCTATTTCAACAAATTTTAGTAAAATAAGTGAAGAGGAAAGACAAGCAGAACATTGAGCGAAGTGATCGGTCGGTATGGCTGTAATGTCTTCTATACGAATGCAGATGGATAATGATGGTGGGGGCATTTTTAGATATATTTTTATAAGTTCATGAACCAATCAGGGATTATTACCGGCTCGATACCACTTCCATCTATATTTGAATATAACATACGAGATATTTTTTAACAAAATTACAAATTTTATGTTTGAATAACAAACACCTAGAGAATAAAGACGATGTTTGAAAAGTTTCTTAATTTGCCATATGCTTAGAACATTATTTAGTAAATGCTTAAAAAAAGAACAGCTTGAGGAGGAAGGGAGAGATGTAAGGCGAAATCCCAAATTTTGTCTTTGGCTCAAAATGGTCATGTCTTCCTAACTATAAATATCTTACATCAATATCTCTACTCTGTCATAAAAAACGACACGAAACTTTTAATTTTTTAATGTAATTCAAAGATTAAAGAAAACATTTATTTTCCTTAACTAAAAGTGCAAAAATTTGACCTAATACCCTTATGTAGAACAAGCGCGATGTACACATATTTCCATTAAAGTCGTATTAAGAAACAATTGAATACTTAACTCAAACCAGCGAGAAGTGTGCAGATATTATATGGTTGATTCTGAGATTATGGGCCACTTTGCTGTCCTTGGTTGTTTCAAGCGGGAAAAATAAAATATATTGTACTTTATTATTTACTATACAATAAATCTTTATAGAACCTTTAAAGTCTTTGAAATTGTTTTTATAAAATTTATTTGTTCTTCGAAAAATTTCATACCAAAGTGTTTAAATATCATTACCCTGGTTGTCCCTAACACTACTTTCAATTGAAATTTTCTCAATTTTTTACATAAATATTAATTATTTATGAAAAAAAACCCAGCCCCTAGTAAAAAATAATATTCAATTAATTTTGGTGCTATTAATGATTTTAAATTTTTTATTCAATTTATATTTTTATGGATGTTTAATTTCTGTCCCTGAAAATACACAGTATTCCCCTCTAAAATCTAATATTCGCTAAAATTCAAATTTCCAATACAATCTTGATTTCAAGCAACTCAAATATGATTAAACATTACATGAAGTGGGTGCACATCTAATAGTTTTTTCGTCAACAGTCTTATTAAAATTAAGTAAGTCGTGTTTTGTCACTCGCTGCTAACGTTCACACTAAAGTTGGTCATTCCCCGGTTTTTTTTTAAATGTTTTTTTTTTATTTTTAAATTGTTGCATGATTCCGTTAAAAATTAAAATGCCGATGTGTACATTTTAAAAATGACTAGTCATTCTTAAATCTATGACATATACGTATATTAAATTACGCAAAAAAAATCGAATGCTAAAAATTATGTCGAAATTGGCCCATAATCTCAGAATCACCCATATATATTTATAGACAAGCTGTTTCGGGTGATCAGTATTTATTCCAAAATAAAAAAAAATAAAATTAAGTGTGGAATCTATATTGTTAATTTGAAAGGGCATTTTATGCTATTTGTTTTTCGAATATAATTTCCTTCAAGTGTTGGCCGCAACTTCGCCTTAGGGTGTCCATTCGAGCATTTCGACAGGTATGGCGTAATGTTGGGTTCCAAAATATGAATCGTAGCTGGTTTGTTAGCAACTACTTTGAACTTTATGTAGCCCCAAAAAAAAAAGTTTAAAGGTGTAATAACACACTATCTAGACGGCCAACTTACCGGTCCTAAAAGTGAAATTAGCTGCTCTTCGAAATTACCTCCAGATCCATTATTTGAGCAGCTATATGACAAGTTGTACCTTTCTGTTGGAACCAAATGTCGTCAAGATTACAGGTTTTAATTTCAAAAAGTCTGATATCATGGAGCGATAGAGAGCACCATTCACAGCTACATTCTGGTCATCATAATTTTTGAAAAAATATGGACCGATAATTCCACCAACCCATAAACCGCAACAAACCGTGGTTTTCTCTGGTTATAATGACACTTATTGAACCTCTTCTGGTTGCTCTTCAGCCCAAATGCGGTAATTTTGTTTATTGGCTTTGCAGTTGAGCCAGAAATGGGCCTCATCACTGAACAAAATTTTGGTCTAAAACAGTACTGAAATAAAATAATGTTAAAAACAACTCACGCGATTCTGTGAAAAACCTCAAGATTTATCTCCCGTTATTATGTATTTCTTATTTTTTCTGCGATTGTGAACATTACAGGAAATCGTGTGAAAGCTTGTGGTATGATTTTAGAACTTCACGCATAACTAAAGATAAGAGATTAGTTATATTTTGGGGTTACATTGGAAAGCCTTTTTCGAGCCTCTGCACATGCTACAGCTATCTGCGACTAGTTAAAAAGTAAGAACAATGTCCTTAAGTCACTCGCCGGTAAAGCCATAGGTTACAAAGCGTGAGGTCGGTCTGTAGCGAACTACGAAGCGTCAGTGTGGTCGGCGGACGTGAGTATGACTCGTTGGTATAAAATTTAGATCAGCCAGAATGCTGCTCTGAGAACATCCACATGGTGTCTCCGTATGTCTTCTGAGGACCATCCTTACCGTGTGCAGAAACAAATTTCTTGTTACGTATCTTAGCAGAATCTACTTAGGTGTCTTCGCGGTAGTCATCCACCACCATCTCATGGACTGGATGGTTTCGCCCAAGCTGATCAGGTATGGCAGCTCAGGCAGGTCAGGACGATAAACACGCTGATTAAGCGTCACAGCGTCAGTATCCAGCTATAGTATGTAGTGCTTGGGGAACATCCCCCGGAAATCTGGATTGTACCGTCGCCTCAATTCATATTGGCGCAAATTTATGGCAACGTCCCGAACGTCTGTCCCTCATGCAATTTGGGACCACATGTGCTGCACCTCTTCATTTCCCCTGCCAAGCCCACTTAGCTGACCCCCAGGTCTCTTTGGACGCATCCAGTTCAAATAGTCCATTTCCTTTGACTGTATATCGCAGCAGATCCCCCATAGACGAACAAGACTTGCAATAGTTCATATATAGGTCTTACAACAACAACAACTTTTTTGATTTTAAGGCATATACGTGTAACGTTTGTATTTTAGAAGAAAATTAGCCGAATGTGAGACTCGACTTGGCCCTAAACACCAGTCATCTTTATCTATTAGGTACTGGGTACACAAAAAAAAAAATTTTATCGCTTATCTAAATATGATGTAAGGATCACAATTTTACAATCTTAGAACCCTATGCTAAAACTTCCTCATAAATGCAATTATGCATTTATTTAATAGAATTGGGTATTGGAACGATAGGTCCAATGAGCCACAGAAGAACAACATATTTATATGTTTAAGCTCTCAAAATCAATAAAATTCATTTCGAATACATATATGTGACACTCAAAATAGAAAGGGACCTAAGGTTAAAAACCAGTTTTGTTCAGGATAGCCATTTTAAAGATTAGGTCCCTTTCTATTTGCGCTTAGAATCGTCGACTTCACTTTCATAAAACGCGCATATCTCCGGAAATACTTGACCGATTTTACTCTGCTATACCTTGTTTTGAAGGTAATTTTAAGCATTTATTTCATTACTCATTTTTTATTTCTTTTTTTCTTTGTTTTTTTGTTGTTGTTATATCTTGTGTCAATAAACTATTAAAAAATATTTTTTTTCTATATTATATTTTCTATATTCATGGAAGTGAAAAAGGTATAAGGTAAAAAAAAAATTTTAAAAATAGAACGCATTATTTCACCACTTTAAAACTTACACAGTCGGTAAAACAGACCTGTAAGAATACGCCTGCAAAATTTCAAAAATAAAAAAAGATGTAATCATTTTCAAAATCGAAATAAAAGGATTAAAATGATACAAACTTAAAAAATTCTATGGCGTTATGCCATACCGTTTCGTTATTTTAGAAGTGCTTAAAATTACCTTCAAAATAAGGTATAGCAGAGTAAAATCGGTCAAGTATTTCCGGAGTTACATGCGACTGAATGAACACACCTCCTTGATAAAATCTCCATTTTACCAAAGTTCAATTGGTCATAACTTTTGAAAAAAAAAATTATATTTTTTTTTTCTAATCGCGGATGAAATAGAATTGCTAGAGGACCAAATCTGCAAATTTTCATAAAAATCGGAATCATTGCGTTAAATTTTTGCCCAAAATCGTACCGTTTGGCATGGAATGACTCACATATGCTGTTTTTTGTAGGGCTTGGCAACATTTTTTCCTGCCCACATAGGTCCTTTAAACTGCCGAGCCGTTCCCTTTCCTAAACGATACCGAACAGTAAATTTTTTTGCAAATCCAATTATGCAACTATATTAAGAAATTAAAACCCGAAAATGTAAAAATTTAATACATATAAAATTAATAAAGAAAAACAAGTAAAAAACTTGTTAAGATCGGCCATACCGAGACTGTACCCTTCCCCGTTGAATACATTTTTTCGGGAGAACTTTAGTTTCTTAAAAAGAAACAATTTCTGGGTCGATATAACGCAGAATTTTTTTGTAAATAAAACAGTTTTCAGAGACTTGGCTTAATATTTTTTATTGTGATAGAAGGGTCTATGATAATTATATCTAAAAGTATGGTTGTCGCAACCTTAGTATTGTTTTTTGAATTTAATTTTTACAATAGTATGATTGCGGCAATAATAATATTCTTGAAATGTAACAAAAGCATTGCTGCCAAATTAAACAATGAAAATATGGTTGTAGCAATAATATAAATATGGTTGGTGGGACAAAAGTATTGTTTCATGGGTTTTATGTTAACAATAACATGATTACGGCAATCATACAGGCAAAATCGTAATGTATTTTTAATTTGTCAATGTTATTTTTACGAATCTTACGCAATAATAGTAGTTTCTATATATAAATTGATTTTTTTCAAAACAAACTACGGATTAGTATAACTGAAATATTTTTAATAAATGAATTGTTTCTACTGTTAAATAAGTCACTCCCTTTATAAAGAGTTTTATGTATTTTTACATAACTTATTTAATAAAAAGCTCTATTGTTGAATAACAACTTAACCCAATCTATACAAAAAAATTTGGGGATCATAGCATGGTTGTGTGTAAGTCATACTATGGTTGTGAGGATCATGCACATTATGGTTGTATGTGAAACATTCTTTGGTTGCGAGAATTATAGTATGGTGGTGGGTTCATAGTATGGTTGAGTGTGAATAATAATATGGTTGTGGGGATCATAGTATGGTTGTGTGTGAATAATTCTATTGTTGTGAGGACCATAATATTGTTATGGGGATCATAGTATGGTTGTGTGTGAACCATACTATTGTTGTGATGAGCATAATATTGTTGTGCCAGAACCATATAACCAACAATAGTACGATGCTCTTCGAATATTGTTACCCCAACCATACTTTTTTTCTGCGTGTGGAGGTTCAATGTCATTAATGTGCCGAATTATCTCATCCTTTACCTCTTGAATTGTTCTTGGCTTACTGACGTACGCCTTTTCTTTAAAATATTCCTAAAGAAAGAGGTCCAACGCTGCCAAATAACATGATCGTGGCGGTCAATTAACATCGCAACGACGTACAACGATAACCGGGCCATTGAATTTCGTTGGACAAGAGACATTGTTTCGTTGGATGTGTGGCAAATGGCATATCCTGTTGTCTCAATTTCAACCCATAAGAAGTCCGTTATCATCCCGCGATAGCAAACACCATTTACGGTTACTGCTTGGCCGACCTAATTTTCGAAGGAGTACGGCCCGATGACGCCGCCAGCCTATAAACCGCACTAAACAGTTACTCTTTGGGGATGCATCGGCTTTTCAACAATTACTATTGGATTTTTATTTGCCCAAATGCGGAAATTCTGCTTGATAACGAATCCACTGAGGTAAAAGTGTGCCTTGTCGCTAAAGATGATTTTCTTCGTGACGTCACCATTCACTGCTGTTTGTTGTTTAACAAACCATCCGGCGTATTGACGACGCTTGAAATGTTTAATAGGCTTTAGCTCTTGAGTCTATTGAACCTTATAAGCGTGTAATTTCACATCTTTAGTCAAAATTCGCATCTGTGATGCTCGTTAGATGTTTAATTGTTGCGCACGACGATGAGTCGAGTTGACGGCTCTTCTATCACACTATAGCGATCAATACTCAATACTTTCCGCATGCACAGGTGTTTTTACATTTTATACCCGGTATGTTAAAATTTAAGTACAATTCTCCCGGTTATGTAAACATTTGTTCGATTATGCTAACCAAAAAAGTCACGAAACGCATTTTGATTTGAACGTTTCGTAAAAAGCTTCAGTAATGTTAACGCGCTGCTCAATTGTGTACCTCTTCATGGTTGAATTTGTCAAACACTGGATGAAAGAAATGTCAAATTTAGTTTGACAACAAAACTTGACGTTAAGCTGTGACTCACCTCCCTTTACAACTTTTTCCAGTTGGAACTTTACTATGTATTACTTATACAAATCACTGTGTGCTAAGCCTTGCAGCCAAAGAGATGACAAACCTAATAGACCACCCAGTTTGCGATAGAAGAACCCCATCTTAGGTTGCCAATTGCAAATATGAATGATTGAACAATCCGCATGTTGTCCGTCCAACGTTGGCCAAGTGAAAAACCAGTTGTTGCTACTGTCTGCTGCATGACTTGAGGTGCTGTTGTTGCTGGCTGTGGCCGCTGAGCCAGTTGCTGCGTCTGCCGCAGCTATTGTTATTGCGGCAAACAAACATTGCAAACTAAACAATTTTTACACATTGTACTTTGTTGACCATTAACGCTTTTCCTTTGTGTGTGTGTGTGTGTGTGTGTGTGTGTTTTTCTTTCGAATTGTTTGGGTTTTCCACGTTGTTTACTTTGAGCACATCAAGCCAGAGAGCACAAGAAGAAAACCGAACAAACACACATACACACAAACAATGGTAAACATTCCAATAAGCAAATGTGTATGGGAAATATTGTGGAAAACAGGAGAAAAGCCTATAACACCAGTACCAGTGTCAAGCTGGTGGCGACAATAACAGAGAATGTCGGCTATTGTTGCACGTAGCAGAGACCGACTGGCGGACGGACATAAGGAACAATTGTTTATGCGTGGGGTTTGTTTGCCTTTCCGCAATGGCTTGTACGCAAAGTTCGACCCACCGCTCTCCTGTCATAAAATAAATGTCTCCGGCTATTTGACTGGAAAGAACTCTACTCCACGTAGGCATGTGTGTGTGTGTACGTATGCGTCGGTATCTATGACAAGCTGTATCTATGAGTAATTTGTCCGTCCGTATGTAGCTGAAACTGTTGTTTGCTGTATCTCTGAGCTATGAGTTGCTGGTATTCCAGCAGCTTTAAGTGCGCAGCTTACCACACTCTAGCGCTCTCTGTGCCCTGGTGCTGGCAGGCTGGTGTTATACAGCTGATTTCTGTCGCTCAGTGTAATCTGTATAGCGACGTGGTGGTGCAGTCAAGCAGTGTGTGTTGTACACACAGATACTCGTTCTCGTCCGTTTGTGTGCGTTGGTATTGTTTGTATGGGGAAAAACTTTAAAACGTTCGCCTGAGATTTATTTAGTTTGCAACTTTCATTGAAAACGGTAGTCTTGCTGGAATTCCTCGCCAGTCAACTTGATGTGGATACACACATGCGCCTCCTCTTCTTGTTCTTCTTGGAGGAGTAAAAGAAAAATCGAACCTTTGTAAAAAATAAAGAAAGAAAGAAAAAGTTCAAAAAATAAAACCTCCAAAACGTCGTGTTTAAAAACGTTCACACGTTCCGGTCGCGGCAGTATTCGTCTTTGGTGTTGGTGCTTTTGAAAGTAATTAAAGAAATTTGAAAACGGGTTCATGGTCACTGAAGCCACCCACCCATATTTAATCTTTAAACAAGAAAATTTCAATTTTGTAAAAGAAAAACAAATGAAAGTGCTTAAGCAACAAAACATAAAAAAATCTTGCAAAATTGCAACTTAAAACACTTGTTGAAAAGATAAAGAAAAATCTGTAAAGCCTTACAAAAGTTTAGCTAAAGAAAAAGTGTTTTTGTTTTGAGTTTCCAACTAAGCCAAACGTATAACATACGCCTAAGAAAATTTAGCTAATCTTTAAGATACTGTAAGGCAAGTGTTTCCTAAAGTTACAATCTTAAGCAGTCCATGACCGACCAGTGACTTATGGATATTTTTTTCGTTTTTCTCAACAACATTATTTATCGTGGATTAATTTTAATTAATATTTACAAAATAAACTAGTGTTGATGAAGCAAAAAAAAAAAAAAATCAAAATGGATTACAAAATATTCTCAATTTACCAGAGATACATCATTTAATATTCACAGAGTATCATCATTTGATTCATCTCCACTAGACGTGGACACAGGCGTTTTTCTTAAAGCTTTTAAATTAATATGTACTAAACAAGTAGGTCAAGTTGACAAGTATAGCCGGCTCAAGATCTCTTACCGCTATAGTGAAATTAAAAACAAGTTTTATGGCAGAGTGGCCTGTATTTTCTTGATCTTTTATCGATATTTCGGATCCAAAACGGACTTTATTAGAAAACTTGACTAACATTCTGGGATGCAACTTAACTCTTTAATACAGGGTGGCGTACCGATATTACTACAACAAGAAATTCAAATGACTTGTTTTTTACTCAATGCATTTTATTCTATAGAAAATTCACTTTAACTGTATATGACTAATTGCGTTTGAAGATGATAGACCTCCAGGCTCATGAACTTATATGCGACATTTGATCAGATACTTATTCATTGCGGACTCAATGGTTAAAGTTGGGGTTGCTTCAATTATTGTTTAAATGGACTGCTTCAATTCAGTGAAATTCCTTGGTCTCGTTTTCTATACGAAGGCTATATAAGTATATGTGACCCGGTCTACGAAAAGGGACCTTCGGTGTGAAAATATCATTTTTCACTTTTTTGGCGATTCGGATAGACTAAAGTGTGCTCTTTCTAATGGCGCAAAGCAGAAGTTTCCAACTCGTAAAGAAGTTTGTCAAAGAACGAAACTAACCTCTTCATCTACACTCATTTCACATGACTTGTTTATCTTTAACAGCTGTTTTCTCGAAAACTTTTTTTTACACCGAAGGTCCCTTTTCGTAGACCGGGTCACATATATTTCTGGCTTAATGATGAAAATGCGAATATTTATCATCAAAAATGGTTTTATTTTTTTTTCAAAGTATTCTCCAGACTGATTTATACACTTTTGCATGCGCTCAAACCAATTGTCGAAGCACTTTTTCTACTCCGATTGAGACACCTTCAAAACATGATTTTTGAACGCTTTAACGGCATCTTCTGGTGACGAAATTCGTTGACCTCACATTTTTTGCTTAATGTGCAGGAACAAAAAGAAGTCATTGGGTGCCAAGTCAGGGCTGGAATTCTTGATATTAATTTATTAGGGGGGTTTTCGTCGGAGCTCTGACATAACCGCTCTAGCTATATCATTTGGTTCCACCTTGCTGGAACCAAATGATGTTGAATCTGATACATCTTCGGGGCAGTTCTGGGTAAAAAACTCCTTCAACATCATGAAATAACGATCCCCACTGACAGCCACTGTAAAATTTTTTTTAAAAAAGTATGGCACCACAGTGCAGATTGATGAAACTGCGCACTACACAGTAACTCGTTCTGGGTGCAGTTCCGTGTCATGGAGTGTTGGAGTATTAGTGGATTAGATTCACTCCATATATGACAATTTTGTTCGTTAGCAGCAACTTATCAAGCTGCAGACTTCTTCGGCCATTTCAATAAAATTTTGGCAAAATTCCATTCGAAAAGGCAAATCCAAAGGGTTAAACTTGTTTGTAATTTGGACTTTGTACTGAAACAAGTTGAAGTCATCATGAATTATCCCTTGTAATGACCGTCTAACAGCAATTTAAGCCGATACGTTTTGAGTCAAAACGCTTAGATTTGCCTGAATCGACGATGCTACAGCCGCTATAGTGTTTTGAAACCGAACACAGGGTTCTCGATGGTACGGCCTTCGTGCGATGCTTCCAGATTCGGCAAACATGTTTACCTGCCTCATAGTGGTCCATCGACTAGGAGGAGTTACGCCAAACTCCGCCTAGATTTTCTTGGGATGGAAATACAGGACTGCAAAGATAGTACCGCTGCACTATCCAAATCCTCTTTTTCTAAGCAATCATTTTAATAAATCTAAACACTAACCTTCCAAATAAAATAAAGAATAAGCCACACAGAAAATAAGTTATTACGTTTTCTTTTTGTAGCACGATTCGTTCGCCACCCTGTATGTGTGATAAAAAGGTTTTTCGTTTACAAACATCACCTCATAGTAACACATGCTATTATAGCTTAGTGCTGAACAGACATCCAACGCGTCTTTAAAGTGTCAGAAGGCTTGAGAAAATATGGCTGCTAAAAACCGGCTGAAGGGGACGTTAAAAAAAATTAATTATTTTATTTTTAAAAAATTATTTTTTTTTTTTAAAAATATGCATTTTACATGTGGTCGAGACAAAATTTTAATTAAAGAAAATCCTAAAAAATACCCACTGCCGGACAAAGTCTTTAAGATACCTTAAACCATTTTGTTATAAGTCGTCGCTTCGTTATAGAGCAAGATCAGCACAATTTCTGGGTTCTAGATTCGATGGTGGTCAAACATGGGGGACCTTTTCATGGGGGTTTCATAAAACATGAATCGATGTGAAGCCAGTTTTCTAGGAACTATTGGTTTGCAGTTTCAGGGGGTAACTTAGACAGGGTGTGTCCAAAAAAACTGGAAACCAGTTTAGTGGGCTTGAACGGGCATCTAAACCGGGTGTAGTTATTTGAATATACACAATACTATCAATTCGGCAACTGGGAACCAATTGAGTGGGATTGAATGGACATTTGAACAGGTGTTGTGTGGTTTCTGCTAGAAAGCATCTCACAACAGTTTGACACACTGCTCTTAATTCGGGCTTCAAGTGAGTTGAGGCGACCAGACTAGCCGATCTTCGTTGAGCCCGTACCATTCTAGTTGGTCGGTGTTGCCTTTTTTCTCTTGCGCAACCTTTAGATAATGATCTCCATGTACGGCATTTATTCTGAAGTTGTGGTCAATTTCTGCAATTGTGTCGGAGTGATGCCGATCAGAACTGCCATATAAGCCCTTTGATCTAGAGGTTCTCTTTTGGACCTCACATGCCGGATGGTGATGCCTATACATAAGGTGGTGATTTAGATGATTTATTCTGTAATACCCTAGCAGATACCTTTTCAACAATATGTAGTAAGCGTTATGGCATGTGTGAAAATTCCTCTACTGCGCCTTGCCTACCATCGGTGTCTGCATTGCCAAAAATGATACCAAAAACTTTTATATGATAAACGCAGACGTTATTGATTTATATCATTCCATGTTTTCATATAGGTCATACACAGAGGATGCTAGATTCTAGATCCATCCGCTCCAGAAGCTGATCATTTTATTAAATTGGAAAAAATAATTCAACTACTACTACATGGGACCAATTTGGTCTATAGTGTATGGGAGCGGATTGGACCGATAGAAAAAGAAACTGAAATAATGATGTAAAAAATTAAATTGATTATGACTTATTTTGTAAGCTACATTAGTGTTAATGTATTTGAAACATGGCATATATATATTTCCCTCAAAGATAAGCTTTTTGTATGGCTTAAAAGTTAATCCCTTACTTGTTTAGTCGCAGGAAGTTACAAGATAAAATTTGCCGTTAAAAAGAAAATACTATTTCATACGAGTATTTGGTTATAGTGATTATAAACCCATAAATGATATGATCGGCTTCATAGAAGATTTAGTCGCCAGTTACAAGTTCCCCATGTTATACATAATACTTTAGTTATGGAGGGAAGTTTATAAACGGTCTCCAACAGGGGTCTCGTGCACGATCTTACAAGATCACGAAGCTTGTCCAAACTAGATACATCAGACTTTAAACGATTCGATGGCAGGGCCTCCCTTACTGTGTACCTGGAACATCGCACCAAACAACGTATTTTTCTCTTTGAGAAATGTTTGTGTTATGGTTGTGGCATATGAGGGAGTTTGTCATTTCGTTACCAACACCTCGTTTTCAACAGTGAAAAACTCCACAGGACGGAGTGTGTCATTTCGTTTGAAACACCTCGAAATGATGATCAGAGACTAAAGTATATATATTTTGATTCGTCGTTAAAATCAAGACCATGTCTGTGTGTGGAAACAAATAACATGCCACAATACTGAAGGTAGGAGGCGGAAACCGTTGGGATTAAAAAATGGATAGGAGAACAAATTTTCCCTTCACAATCTTTCTCTAACCTCTGGAAATATCAGTATATTATATATACTTTTTGTTGGGATTTTGTCGGTTATTTATCACTGTTAGTGATATGACGGTGATATTTGGATCACATAATACTGGACTAGAATAAAAACAGAACCTGTTGGAAAAGTTGGTACGAGTAATATCACGATTTCAGCTTAAAAAATCGTGTTAACACCAAAATAATGGACCGATAGTTATATAATTTTTACAGAATTTAATATAAGTAAATTTATGAAATAATTTAAAAATATATTCAGTTAAAACTATACAAAAGCGCTTGGCATTACTCATTCAAATCGGAAATCAACTGAGAAAAGTAATATCTAGTGAACTACTATCGGTAGTACGATGGTTAGGTTTATAGAATTTGTACCGGTGTCTAACCTTGAAAAGGTTATCCTCGGTATATTCATTCGGTGACCCATTGAGGATCCATTATGATTGTCCTTTGTCTATGAACAAAATACTCTATAAGTTCTTTAGGAAGCTGCCCTTAAGAAACGCTAAGCTATACACATAGAAAAAATCAGTTGGAGATCGGTCAGAACTACAATTATTTGGTTGGATAAGTAAATAAATACTTCCTGTTGTAAATACCAACATTCCATGATATTGGACTTACCATAAGATGGTAGCTACAATAACGAACAACAACGGTACTTACATCCACTAAGCCGGTTATACCAATCGAATTCAGTAAAACTATTGGTTTGCCTAAACTGGTGGTTGTGACAAGCAACCAATTATGAAGTATTTATATGAGAACATATAAATTCTTTGTAGTAACCAACCCCCTTTTAGTTTGCAGTTGTAACATATTAAACTATGCAACAAAATTTAATAAAACTAATTGAATAAGTTATGTTGAGAAACATAATATTCAGTAATCAGAGGGGCGATTTGAGTATTACATTTGTCTACCCATTTTGTTTTAATAACCTTCAAAATATGACCGATATGAAAAAATATATTTAGTTTTACATTTTGTCAAGACTTCAAGCATTCATTTAAGGTACCCTTAAGTAGTCGGAAATATTAAGGCTTAAACTAAACTTTACTTCACTGAAATAATAATTACATAGTTCTTAGTTTTGGGATCATGATTCTACTAGGCATTTCATTCAATAGAAACCATAAATTATTCAAAAAGTTGTCATCAATACTTTTAGCTGCAAGCAGGAATTACTGCTGTTTTGGCGAGAGCTACTTCACCATCATCAGACCCCAAGTAATGAATTAACTGTAACAAGTATCAGAAGCTATATACTTAAAGACAGACAGATTCGCATTCAAAGGGAATTGCCTGCAGTACAGTTTTATTCCAGACAAAGTAAACACAATACAAATTAATTAGATTGTTGTTCCTAATTATTAACAATTTCAAATAATTGAATTGTTAATAATAAAATCTTCGTCTTCTTTACGAGATATTAATTTAGTGGTGATAGTTTCCACACACCAATTTTTGTTGAAATTTTAAGGTTGTTTCTTTTGTGAAGCAGCGGTTTAATTCTGTTCTTATTTAGTTTAGGTCAGGTAAAACGATAATAGGTTATATAAGAGTAGTTGGTATATATGAAGTGGAAGTAGAATGAAAGCCGCCAGATGGAAAAGTGGGCGGTGAGGTGCCGTTTTGAAAATGTTCCTAATGGATCGCAATCCATGATGAAGGTTAAATAATCATCGCCCTGACTTTAATTAGGCCACTTAGTATTTTGTGGTTTGGCACGGCTTGCCAGCTGCTACAAGCTGATACTTCTATCGACTTTTTAAAAAATAACCAATTTTAAAATTTTTATTATCCACATTGTTTGACACACTGTGTAATTTTTTTCCAATTTTTTCTTTCGGATAAACGTAGTATTAGAGACGGAGTCAAGAACATGTTTTCATTTATGATTATTAAAAAATATGTATTTAAAAAACTATTGTAACTGTTGGTTACTTTTCCTGCATCCGGATGTGATTCGCTAACTTGGCTTATCAATAACGAAGTAGGTTGAAAGTTAATCTAACTAGCACTTTAACTAAACGTGATATCGTGCGAAACTCTCTGAAACTGCAAAAACCGGCGTTGCTCTATCATTGCCATCGTCAGTCGCATTTGCTGAAATTTTATGCAAATAACTTGTGGCAGCACAGCAGATATGAAAGCCATGGTTAACTTATGTTGGCATAGTCGTTCACACATTTGAGGATGTGTTAATTAATACTGTAAATTTAAAAAAAAAAAATGAGAAATGATGTTAAGCTGTCCGACTGCCGGCCGTCTGATTTGACTAAACATTTGACGTGCTGCCAGTCAGATAGACTGATTGCTAATCACACAGTCTAGTAGCTGCTGCAAATGAAGTTCATATTTAAGCAACGACCACACAGCAGACGCTTATTGGTATCAAGAGCATTTTCTTCGAAGAAAAACCGGCTTTTTTCATTCCAACCAACCAACGAACGAACGTTTCTATTTTTTTTTTGCTCGTTTCGTCTCAAATGTCATCAAGCGAAATTATTACTTTTTTCATGATTTTCCATTTTGCCAGCAACGGGTTTTCTATTTTTGCCACCGCTGGAAAGTTGTTTTTTGCAAACGGGGAGGGGGTCTATGAAAGGAATGGTAAAGGTTGACTTGAGATTTTATCTCAAAATGAAATGCCTTCAGGTAATCACGATAATAAGGGGGCTATTAAAAAAACACTCTCGCTGGCAAAAAGTGAGCATGTTCATGCAGGCATATCCCAAGAAGTTGAAAAGGTTTATTAGCGTTGCTTCATAATTTTAATTTACTTGCGTTTTTCTGGTGGCGGCTGTTCATGCTCCAGCTCTCTTTCAAAAACGAAATCACCTGAAATGTGACACATTTTTAATGTTACGAAAAAAGTACGGAAAAGACACGTTGAGAAGTCTGCCGTTTTTTATGTTCGAACAAGAATCAGATTAAATTATTTAAAATATGTTCAGGGCTGGTTGAAATTAAAAGTCTTTGCCTGCCTGCCTGTCTACCTACAGCTGCTGCATGGCATTCAAAATTATTTCATTAAAATTATTTTCATTTGGATCATAATGTTTCTATTTGTGGGACCAGTAGTGCCATTTTTGGTGCTTCAATGTATTTTTCTTGTCTACGTAAAATCTTTATCAAAATGATCCCATGGTTTTTTATTAATAATTTATTTATTATATTTTTAAAAAGAAGAAAGTTATACCTTTAAATTCCGTTAAGGAAAAAAACTGAAAACTTAAATAAGTGGTAAGGTTAAGCATCGATAACTAAGACTGTGTAGCAAAACCCTATAGTTAATTGACTTAATTTACTTCGCTTTTGCTATCCAGTCTTAATAAATTGACTAAAAACACAACCTACACTTAATGACAGGGATTTGAAGTTTTAAACTGGCTCGCAGGCATTTTATGAAGAAATATCTTAAAGGCTAAGAAAATCATAAGCCGGACGAGACCGACTCCATGATCACCCCAGAACAAAAGTAATATCTCCGAATTGGTTTTCCCCTATAAAACAGAGTTTTTTATCGCTAATTTAGAACAATACTGCGCAAATCTAAAACCAAACGTCATTAAAATCAGGTACAACTTTCCGCCCATTGATCGGTTAGATCCAAAATTGGAAGGTTTAAGGGCTACATGAAACCATGAACCAGTGCGCAAAATAATGCCAAAAACCAAATTCATTAAAATTTGTAGCTGTTCTGTTAAACCCAAATCGGGAATTACATTAATATATAGTCTAATAAAAACTTGAATCAACAAAGGTTATGGGCCCAGTTCCACACGCTGGTTAATGTTTTCAGTTGGTCTGAGCATTCAGAAATTGTTGAACATTCAGAAATTGTTGAACATTCAGAAATAGTTCTAGAAAAGTTTGTGTTGTACATATCTAATAAAAACTTGAATCAACATACTTATACTTATATATATATTTTCAGCATAATGTATCCTATGTTTAAAATAACCCCACAAAACAAATTTCATTCGGATGAAATTCGTTGCTGTTAGATCGGTTAAACCCCAATTCGGGTGGTAGAGGACTGCTATATATATTTCTGGCCTAATAATGAAAATGCGAATATTTATCATTCAAAACGGTTATATTGTTTTTCAAAGTATTCTCCAGCATGATTAATACACTTTTGCATGCACTCAAACCAATTGTCGAAGCACTTTTTCCACTCCGATTCCGACACCTCCAAAGCATGGTTTGTGAACGCTTCAACAGCATCTTCTGGCGACGAAAATCATTGCCACGCATTTTTTTTCTTGATGTGCGGAAATAAAAAGAAGTCATTGGGTGCCAAGTCAGGGCGGTACGGCGGAAGACCCATCAATTCAATGTTTTGGCCGTTCAAAAAGGAGCTGGTTTGAGCCGATGTGTGAGAGCTCGAATTGTCATGGTGCGCAATGATTTGTCTTCTCTTGTTAGTTTTTCGAATTTCTCCGAAGACTTCAGGCAAACAAATTGTGATGTACCACTCAGAATTGACCGTCCTCCGTAGCTCAAGCGAAACAGTCGACTCATGACCAGTTTTGCCGAAGAAACAGGTGACCATTTGCTTCGAAGTACTTCTTCCACGAACAACTTTCATTGGATTTGGCTCGCCTTTAAAGATCCACACTGTAGATTGCTGTTTTGTTTTCGGCTCATACACATAGATCCATAATTCGTCACCTGTGACGATTTTATAAAAGTCTTTTTAAGCACCGCGATCGTATCTTTTCAAAATTTTTTTGCACTAATCGACACGAGCCTTTTTTTTGAGCGATTGTCAAATTGTGCGGGATCCAACGAGAACAAATCTTTTTTACGGCGAGGTTTTCATGCAATATCGAATGTATGCTGGTGGCAAAATGCCCAAGGATGTCTCTATCTCACGATATGTCACATGACGATCTAGCGATATCAGTTCACGCACGGCTTAAATGTTCTCTGGCACAACGGCCGTTTTTGGACGACTCACGGCCTTTGTCTTTGAGCGAGCGACGGCCACGATTGAATTCATTAAACCAGTTTTTCACCAGTTTCGATTTTAGTTAATCGATGCAGTCTTGTCGTGATAATCCACGTCGAAAGTTGCGAAAAATGATCGCACGAAAATGTTAACGAGTTAATTAAATTTTTCTGCCAAATAGTTTTTTTTCAAGTCACTGTAAATAACACAAATGATGGTCGTACGTCAAAACGTTCTGAGTACGTTTATGCTAAAAAATGTCAAACTTTCCAATGGAAATGTTAGATGGAGCCAGGTAACACAGTGTTGCCTTGGCCAGATATATAGCAATCTATGGGAGCTATATCTAAATAGTGTCCGCCCTAGGCTCAAGGAACTTACTTGTGCAAAATGTCATCAAGATTCGATTAAATATGTGGCTTCCAAAGCAAAAAACATAAAATTGGATAAACATATAAGTGGGAGCAATAAAAAAATCTGAACCGATTTCCTACAATTTCCATAACTGCGGTGCTTGTTCTAAAAACTGACTAGAGCTAAATTTCATTAAGATTGAATGCAATATGTGTGGGAGCTTAATCTTAATCTCAGACGATTTTCTTCAATTTCACTATTGCCTTTCCTTGGCTCAAAAAGCTTACTCGTACTAAAATCATCAAGATGGAAAGTAAGATGCGGTCTTTATATCTAAAATCATAATATTCTAATGAAAATATTTGTGGGAGCTATATCTAAATCTCAATCGATGTTCTCCAAATTCGACGGAGCCAAATCGACCTATGTTAAATTTCATCAAAATTTGATGTATAATTAGCTTCTAGAGCTTAAATATAAATCTGAGCTGATTTTCAATTTTAATGCGTCCTTGGTTCAAGAAATGTACTTCTGTCCAATTTCATTAAAATCGATCAACAATTGCGACTTGTAGTTTGATTACAAATTTTGGATTGACGGACGTACGGTTGGAAAGACGGACAGACATCTTTAAATGAAATCAGCAGGTGATTATTCGTCTATCGGTTTACTTAAAAATTTTTGAGCTAGACCCAAGTATTTTTGATAGTTACAAACATTTGCATTGAAACTAACTTATAATACCCTGTTGCACAGAGTGTTTTGGGTATAAATAGATGTACATTAGGGTGGGTTTTTTGTAGCAGTTGTGCCATCGATTTTTCGATAGCTTCAGGCATGAGGAAAAAAAGTTCCACTACGACATATCAAAAAGGAGAATCGTAGAGAATCGAATCAGTCGTATTTATGTTCTCACGCGCTCGTATGATATATTGCATTGTTTGTGGCAATGTATATTAATACTACAATACGTATTGTCACCTTGGAAAGGTGATAACTTAAATAAATAATTTATTTTATTACCTACTAAAAAAACTTAAAAATAAAAGTTGAGAAGAGGTCAAAAAATTTAAATTTGATCGCCTCAAAAATGTCTTGTGGTGGAACTTTTGTTTCCTCATGCCAAAAGCTATCGAAAAAAGTTTGTCCTTACATTATTTTCCCGAGAATTCAAAAAAGCTTGTACAATTGATGCACACAACGGAAAAAAATAGTCTTTATGATGTCGGCGTTCTAGTCATCAAATAGAGTCCATAAGCCTTTTTTCGGCATTCCATCTCATTTCAAATTAACTCAAACAGTAGGGTGGAGTGAAATTCAAAAAAAAAAGTTAACCTCGGAAAGAGATGTAGTCTGGGGTCCTAAAGAGGGGAAAAATAAAGAAAAAAATTTTTAGGGATCGCGCCACTCCCTAGAAATTTGGAAATTATCGCTATTTTGGCGTTGATTTTAGAAAAGTCCTAAAAATTAACGAGTTAACTTATTCGAAATTTAAAAGTTTGAGCTTGTTCAGTGCCCAAACAAAAGTATTTGAGGCAAATATGAGGATAATCAACTAATATTTGTAGCTTTGGTGGCGATTTCATTGTTCAGTCAATTTTCTGAAGAAGGGACCATTTGACTTATTTTACTTTTTGAAATTTTTGAACAATGAGAACAATTTTTTTAAATTTTTTCATGCTCTTATTTCATTGTTTACGCTATTGCAAACATTTATTGACATAAAACTTTAAAATCGGTTCAGGGGTTAGGAAAATTCACGCCTTCAAACATGTGTATTTGTTTATTTTGGCGCGACCCCTAAAAATTTTTTTAAATTTTTTTCTTTATTTTTCCCCTCTATAGGACCCCAGACTACATCTCTTTCCGAGGTTAACTTTTTCAAATTAAAAAAAAAAACATGTTTTCACTCCACTCTACTCAAACAGTCCTAAAATTTGAAAATTACTTATGGGAAAACGTGTGAAAAAGAAGGTCTTGCTTTAAGGAGCAGACTTATTGGCAGGCATGCTACAGAAGGTTTCATGGGAGAGCGCTGGATGAGAATTTTTGTAGAAGGTCTGGCTTTCAGGAGGCCTGCAAAATAGTATTTTCTAATAATTTGATGGCAATAATATAATAATCATAAGATGCACAAAGGATGCCTCAAAATTTCTTCAAACACACAAAATAAATCTTTTAATAGTTTCAACTGTAATCCCATTCTCTAAGACTACATGCTTGATTAGAATAAAGTTGTATGCGAGAAAATAAATTTATAACTTACTTCAAATCAATCAATTAAGATGAATATAAATACACAGTGGTACGAGTATAAAAGCCGACTTTTGTAACTACCGACCAAGCCTTGAAAAATTGATATCCTATAAATCAATAATTAAATTTTAAAGTATTCGCCTGAGAACTAAGAATTATTTCTTACAAGCCAAATACTGCCAAAAAGAATATATCTTGTCAAACATGAATGTGGAAAGGTTCTTGTTGTCATTAATCAAATGTCTTTCCCAGGACAACCTTATCTGTTGACATCCCCAAGTAGATGTACACCAATCAACTTGATAACTTTAATGAGGTACGCATTATTAATTATTTAAACTTTTGTATGAAGCATCAACAACTGATGGTAAAATTCGGGCTTAAAAATATTCAATTTTAGCTTTTAATTGCCGATCACAGCTGTTAACAAAAGCATTTAAAATAACACAAAGAGAATTTCACTCCTCGGCCAAAAGAAACACTAAGCCCTCTCCTTTTAGGGGTAGACTGCCTGCTTAGTGACCTCAAGCCACAGCCCTATCATCACTCATTTGTATTCGCTTTCACTATATTTGAACATAATATCGTATTAATTTTGACAAAATGTCGTTGCTTTCTTTGTATTGTTGGCTGTAATCAGATACTCGCAGACTGTCTGTCCGTTCGTCTGTCCGTCTATGCTGTGGAGTGAGTGTCTGTGCAATTTTGTGGTTTTACACAACGTTTTTTCGTCTAAACATCCTATTTCATTTGCATAGAATTCCAAAAGAAATTTTATCGCAAATCCCACACAATTACAATTGAAACCGCTTGTTGTATTTACTCGTATATTGGGAAATTAGTTCGCAATTGTAAAATATAATTGCTAATACGTACAAATATAAAATGTTGTAATGGAAATGCATTAAAAGGGTATTATTTTCAAAATACGAGTACATACATGACGAACGAGTACTAGCAAATTTGTGTGCAAATTGTGTGTGCAAATTGTAACATTTTCGAAAAATATTCTCTCGGATTTTATTTTCATATATCAGAGGTGGTCGTGTTAACTAAGTTGCGCCGGGAAATAGTTTGGCCAGTTCACGAAATGAAACATCCGTTTATTAATGCAGAACCCCAAAAGGAAATAAAAAAATCAGTTATGGGTGAGACTATATGAAAGTCCAATGAATCGACTGAAACTTGCTTACTACACGCAGAGAAAACATAAGGTTACTAAGAGTATGGTCACGCCAACAATAACATGTTCTCTGCCATAAAATCATGTTCTTCTCAACCATAGAATTGTTTTTTTAATTGCATTTTGACAAGTGTAATTGGGGCAATATTAATATTGTTGAAATGTCACAATAGTATTATTGCCAAATTTAGAAATAAAAATATGGTTATAACAGCCATATACATATAGTAGATGCGACAAAGTCATTGGTTTTCTTTTTTATATCCATTGAAAAAAAAACAAGAGCAACAGCATACGGCAGTGCAAGGGATTTTTATTGAGTTTACTTTGTTCGTTATAATACACAACTGCCGGCTCGTTTATTTAGAATCTGCCTGCACTTACCTACAAGGATAAAAGTGTGATTGAGGGGGATCAAACTATGGATGTAGGGATCAAAAAAAGTTTGCATGTGAATTATTCTGTGGTTGCGGGGATATTACTAAGGTTGTATGTCAAACATACAATGGTTGTGAGGAACATTATATGGTTCTGGGGATCGTAGTACGGTTGAGTACGAATCAAAATATGGTTTTCGAAAACATAGTGTGGTTGTGAGTGAAGCTGTGAAAATCATAATATTGCTTTGTTACATCCACATACCCAACAATAGTATGAATATCTTCGAATATTGTCACTCCAACCATACTCTTCTGCATGCGGTATTGTTTAATTTTTATACTTATCCTATATACGTGGCACCAATTCTTCTGTTTGTCACAGCATATTTGTCGTTAACTAATATAGTTTGCACCTCTTTCTCCTTAATATCTTGTGTACAAGGTGGTCCAAATCCAGCTCTTTTTTTGTAAGGCTAAGTAAGACCTATAAGATCCATTTTGATTCTCTGCAAAACATAAAATGATCCTATGGGTAAAGAATTATGGATATATCTTCATCTTTAAACAATTCAAAAACAACAAGCTAAAAATGCAAAAGTTAAGCTGGCTGACAATGAGATAAGGGTATCTACGAGTACTTTTCAGAAGATTCGGTGCCTCTGTCCGGATCTTAGCCAAGTTTCGGACTTTATATGGTTCTTCTAGAGCGGGAAGGGTAGGCTGACAATGAGATCAGGGTATGCTGGCTGACAATGAGATCAGGGTATCTACTTTTCATAAGATTCTGTGTCTCTATTAGGATCTTAGCCAAGTTTCGGACTTTATATGGTTCTTCTAGAGCGGAAAGGGTATATGGGATGGGGTCCAAAGTTCAACAGGGTTAAAAAGGTGAACGCTGCACTTATCTCAATCAGAAGAAGGTTGATTGGGATGCCTTCAGAGAAGCCATCAATAACAACTTCATACCTTCTGGTGTTCGGGTAGCTAAGAAGAAGTTTAGGGAAATCATCAATGATGCAGCCGCTGGCCATATACCTGCTGGTCGAATACCCAAGGTAAGGTCGAATTTTCTAGCAAAGGAAAATAAGCTTGATGACATTCGTCGCTCCAACTCCAAGTCGAAGAGACATCACCACAATTTGCCTTTGCCAAGTTGCCAATGTAATACACAGTTCATAGTCAATGAAGCCCTGAATCTAGAAGGAATCTCAAGGAATGATATTGAAGCACTTGTATACCCCGGGAGTAGAGAGTAGAGTACATTTATTTATTTTCTATGCACGGGAAATAAGCTGATTGGTAGTAAAGACGCCAGCATTGACGAATATTTCAGGTTGATCTCTTTAGTTTCGTCAGTAGGCACTTAAAGCACTGCTCCTTCAAAGTCGTACTGAACACCCTCCATGTACTGCTCATCAGCAGGGGTTCCACAAGCAAGAGAGTACAACAACTGATTTCGCGAAATGCCAAGTATATGCCTTGGCCTTAACCAGAACAAGCCCAACGACAGGACAGATATGTCCTCGTGGCTCTTGATCTCACCAAGGTATTCGACCAGGTCAATCATGCGACTCTTTCGAGAACAGCTTAGACACGTCCCTTTCGACTAGTATGAAACGTTGGATAGTAAACTAAATGTGTTGGCGCACAAGGTTTGATAGCCAACTTTAGTTCTGCGATTCGCTCTAGTTTAGGTGATATTCACATTTTTGGTTTATTTGATAAAACGACACCTAACTACCTTATTTTAAACCGATTAGATATAAAGCGCTTTTATTTCGGATAATAATTGTTGGAGATATAGGCAAAATTCTACAGAAATTTCGAATTTTCGTTACATAAATTATGTTGAGCTGTGGATTCTTTACCAGTGTTGTATTTTCAAAATAACTCTGTCATAGCGAATTGAAATCCGCGTACAAAAAGCAAATAAACTTTACAATTCGGTTTAATTTGACTGAGTTATTCAAGATTTAGTCAGAAATGGGAACAAATTTCCCCTTCGGTACCACAATGTCGAAAAACGTTTATATGAATATCTCCTAAACTAGAGCGAATCTGGCAAATTGGAGGCCAGATTCGTGATCAGTAACTGACTATCTAACCTTCTGTTGTAGTGTTGAGCAGTGTTATCGGTAGCTCGAAACGTAAGAAAAATTTACTGTAAAGTGTCTCAAGGATAACTAAATTTCGTTAGTACTTAAAGTATAAATGTATTTTAGGGATCTGCATAAAATTCAGGCTCGGACACTTTTACTTTTACATAGCTAAATTCGGCATCACCCTAATCCCATAATTCTTTTACTCACTCACCAGGACCTAAAGTTTACAGATTAATCGTTTACCCGTAAAAATCGGTTCAGATTTATATATAGCACCCACTTATCTGTTCCATTGTTTTTCTATCCTTAGCTGTAAAGGCCACATATATCAATAATTTTAATAAAACTCCCACAGTCCATTCATATCGATTGATCAGTAACCAGCTCAGATAAAAATGGTTCATTTCGGTCCACGTTTTTTATAGCTTCTGTTTAAGTTCATTTTAGACTTTACATACAACCGCTCTACAAAATCCATATTAATTCTGAACCAATCTTGGGTGATATGGACCCATTTTTTGATATCATCTCAAATAGCCTGGGCGCCCAAAAAATGGCTTCTACAGGGACATATGGATATCCAATAACAATAAGGCCACAAAATAAAATTTGTTTTGCTATTTAGTTCAAATTGGTCGACGGACCCTAGGACCGAAAATACGTCCCCTGTTTTCGATTGGGTTTTCTGTACATCTAGAAGTGCAGGATATAATAATGTTGACCACGATCGACTTTAATTTTTTTACTAGTTTATTTATAAATAAAAAAAACTAACCTAATTTCGTCGCAATTGATTGATTGAATGCATTCTCAGAGTCTAGAAATGGGGCAAATCAATTCCCATTCTTAGGCAAAAGGCTAAAACTGGAATGTCGATTAATACTTGTACGAGTATCGGTTTTTACTAGAAACTAAACCCAATAGCCGGGTTAGATCCGAAATGACGGTTTTTCTAACACACCTGTTATTTGGGCACTCCCATGCGTACAGGGAAGTACCTTTCCTCAACGTCCACAGCGTGTTATAAGGGTGTTTTTTCAGACGTGTGGTTTTCAAGAAAAAATAAAACACAATTAATTTAAAGATATGGAAAAGAATTTAGCTTTATTATAAAGGAAAGGGTTTGTCATTATGTTTTACAAATGATTTTGGGCAAGTGGCCTCCGCGTCTGGCCGAGAGGCCTAATTTTCGACTACTTTTTCCAGCATTTGGAGCCGTATATCAGCAATAACGAGCCGAATATTGTCTTCTAAGGTGTCAATCGTGTCGGGCTTATATGCTTAGACAAGCGACTTCACATAACCCCACAAGAATTAGTCCTGTGGTATTCAATCGCATGATATTGGAGGCCACGCCACAAGCCCGCGCCACAGGCTCACGACGCGAGTTAATACGCTCGCCAACAGTTTCCTTCAATAAATTGATTGTTTCGTTGAATGTATGGCATTAAGCGCAGTTTTGTTGGAACCAAAGGTCGTCCACATCAAAAGCCTCCATTTCATTATTCATGGCTCTTTAGCGTTCCCCATTGACTGTAACATAAAAGGCGGCTTCATTTTTGAATAAATATGGACCAATGAGCACACCAAACAGTGACTTTTTGAGGATGTAATGGCGTCTTAACAATGGCTTGTGGATTTTCATTACTCCGAATTCGACAATTTTGGTTATTAACGTACCCACTCAACCAATAGTGAGCTTCATCCCTGTACAAAATTTTCTTGTAAAAATCAGGATCGGTGGCCATCTCGTTTTGGGCCCATTCACCACGATTTGAAAACGTTGTTCCGGAGTAGGTCTATTCATTATAAAATGGCAAGCCAAACTGAGCATAAATCAAGTGATAGCTGTCAAAAAGACCAACTCCGAAAAAAGTATAGCCAGATTAAAACCAAACGTCTAAAAAACACCCTCTAGTAATCCAAAACTGATCCGAATTATTATATCTTGCTCTACGAGCTAAGTTACAGGGTAATGATAGATTTTACCAGGCAAAAGCTGAAATTAGTTTTGCTTCAATCGTTCTTATATGTTAGATATCCTAAAGGATTATTTAACCCACAGTGATCCGTTTTTTCATTTATCATAATAATTACGACTTTATATTAAAATTTATTTAAAGCATTCCAAAGCATGCACGCAGCGAAAAAACATGGTTACTACATGGTCACGGCTATAATAATATGTTATCCGCAATAAAAGTATGTTCGTCGCAACCATAGCATTGTTAACTGAATTTATTTTTGACAATAGTATAATTTCTGCAATATTAATATTGTTGAAATGTAACAATAGTATTATTGCCAAATTTAAAAATAGCAACAATATAAATATGGTTGGTGCGACAAAAGTATTGTGTTTTGCGTTTTATGTTAACAATAATATGATTACGGCAATCATACTGTATGATTGTAATTTTTCTTTATTTAAATATGCTTTTATGAACAAATGTTAAAAGCATATGCAAAAATAGTACTTTTTTTTATCGAAAATAAAATTTTTTAAACAAGCTGCTTTGGCTTTGTTTAACTGAAATATTTTTAATTAAAACACTTAAGTTTATTTAAACTTATTTTTTCTACTGTGAAATAAATCACTCCCTATTATTTTAAATTTAATGTATTTTTGAATAATTTTCATAATTCAAATCTAAATAGTGATTATACTATGGTTGTAGGGATCATAGCTTGGTTGCGTGTGAATCATAGTATGGTTGTAAGGATCATACTATGGTTGTATATGAAACATACTATGGTTGTGAGGATCATACTATGATTGTGGAGATCATATTATGGTTGAGTGTGAATCATACTATGGTCGTGGGGATCATAGTATGGTTATGTGTGAATCATACAATTGTTGTGAGGATCATAGTATGGTTGTATTTGAATCATCCATTGTTGTGAGGATCATAATATTGTTGTGCCACAACCATATACTCAACAATAGTATTACCCTCTTCGAATATTGTCACCACAACCATACTTTTTTTCTGCGTGTGTGCTAGAAATTGAACCACGTTCGCAAGTGCTCTGAGATATCGAAAGATAAGAAAGCTCACACAAACTTCCCCCCCGCTCAAGACGTAACGATGAAGTTGCTTAACCCTGAATGTGGCGATATAAACGTTCATTTGCCAAAGAGTTTATAAATTTAATAAAAGTCTGTTATCATTAATGTCTCCCTCCGCATGTTTATAAATAGAGATTTATTGTAATGCAAAATTCACAAGTCGGTCCACAGAGAGATATATGGTGTTATATGTACATATGGGCTATATTAAATACATTTGCACATGTACATATATAATGAAGTCTTGTTTATTTGTGCACTATAAAAACATCTGTAGCTAATGGACTTAGTTTGGCGGTATCGGTGTGGCTCACTGCCTCAAATTGCTTGGTTTATGGTCATATTAACAAGAAAATGAAAGGCGAGCGGGCAGACGATCGGACGGACGGCCGGCCAGCTTTGTATGTGTCTCTCATATGTTTGCTGAAATATTCCAAAATAAATGAATTAAATATTCAACACCTTAACGATTACCGTAGTCGATGGCGGTATCGGGCCGGTGCAAGTTGCCGCATTTGCTGCCCGTGTGCCGGAGGCAAATAATTGCACCCATAAACTTGCTGCTTCGCCAGCAATTGACGTCTGCGGCAGTTGTTCAGGCTGATGTTAACGACCGTTTATTGTTTGTTTGCCTGGCATTTTGCTTACCACTAGCCAAGTTCTTTCGGCTCACCATTTGTATTTGAATGGAATTGTTTGATTTCAGCGTGAATTTGTAATGGAAGTTATTTTGGTTGCAAAGTGATTTCTTCTGTAACCAACCCGTTGGGTTTAGATGTTGGACGACTGTTTGTATTTTCAGTATCAGCAATTCTCAAGTTTAAAATGTAATTAAGTTTTAAAAATGTACGTTGTTTTGCGTTAAATGTCAAAGCTTCAATAAAATCGTAATGCATATTGTTTAATTAATATCAGTTTTATTAATTCTCAAGAGCTAAATGAGTGCATTTGAGATGAGACAGCGAAATTTTGAATAAACAATCTTGTTCACGTGCAGCTGGATCTATGTACAGAATGTTTTGTATCGCAGAGCTCCACAGTGGTACTGGGTAGTATCAGCTAGTGCTTATGTTTGTAACACTTTATCATGAATGGAGTTAGGCCCCATGTTTGTTATAAGGATTGCTTCAGAACCATTGTCTCAGTCGTTGTAAACTAAGTTCCCAGGGCCCAGTACGAGTCCTATTAAATTCGACTGTGTCGGTCTATGTTTCGATACAACACAAAGATCTTTCTCGGTTTGTGAACCTAAATCGCCGAAGCCATATATAAGTTTGGATTATGACCAAATTTCGCATAAGGCGTTTCAGATGATCAATATCCATATCAGCTGAAATGGGCCTTCTCTTTGGTAAATTTTTCTTCCACATATTTTCTCTGCGTGTACTTAGTATGGTTATGTTTTTAACTTTTCAAAACAAAGACATTCATAGCAGCAATCATTATTAAGTCATGGAAATTATTTATTTACTGACACAGTTAGACATTCCATGTGTTACTTCTGTGTCTGTACTAAATCGTACGGTAGACCACCTTAATTATATCCGTGTGTATTAACAATTAAAATACAAAAGGCCAATTTTAGTCAGTCTAATTGATTTTGAATGTAATCGATAAGAAAACTACGTTTACTTATGAATCATTTTTGGTAATACTGGACACCATTTTCTATCGCTATTTAAGAACAAGACTTATTAATACTTTCAAGAAATATTTGTATCGTAAACACGGAAAGAAACTTCGGTTGGAGATCCTTCCTAACTACGACAAGTAAAAACGTCTTTAATGTCAGCCAGGTTGAATCTCCACTTAAATGTCCCGTGGTTTGAGCACTTTAATCTCATTTAAATCTTTAAAATAAATCCCTATTAGAGTACCCATGTATTTATCAGTGGTTTACAAGTTTGACACCTATTTCAAAATAAGTCTTTTTTGAATTTCTAGTAACACTTGCGTTGAACTCCCATATGGCCGTATCTAGTATTGATCGATTCGATCGATCGATTTTTTTAACGACCATTTCGACCTTGGCTCCTTAGGAAGTTATGTGATTGCTTTAACTTTGCTGATTTACTTTTTCTTCCCCATATGACAAACAACACCAAACATGTTCGCGAAGATTGTGAAGTAAGTCATTCTTTACTACAGCCTTTGAACTACTACCACTTTGTTCAAACCAAGTGTAGCAAAATTGGACCGTATCGGTCCAGGATTTTATATGGCCCACATACTCGTACAAAAGTCTTTTCTGAGTTGAGGCCTTGTCGTTCTAGAAGTCACATATTAACATAAAGTCTCCTCCTGAACTGGGGACCTGTCGCTCTACATTTTTCATGGATCTTTTTCACTTCGTGGCCTATTGCAAAACGACAGAATTTTAGCCTTAAATCAAAAACATCAACTACAAAACATAACTTTGGTAGAGACTATCAGATTTGTAGGGGCGCCATTCAATGCTCACTTCAGCTATGATCAATACTCGTAGCATGTAGAAATCCTGTTAAAATTTTTCTATAAATACCCAATCATGCCTTAATTTGAGCCACATTGGCTTCATACCACCTGAGTTTATGGTTTTGTTCTCGTACTATTTACAACTTTTACCAAAAAACTGTCTTTTGAATAACTTTTAGATTCTCATTGAACACATGTTTTAAAGAAACGTGGTCTCAAATCTGACTACGAACAAAGCATAACAGTTTTCACAGACCAACGATACTTACCAAAAACAAAAAAGAAATAAAAAATAAAATAGTTTCAATTAATTATTTATTTGTAGACCCACACGTCATGCAACGAAATGAGAAAGGGACTATTTTTGTAAAGGTTGAAAATAATAATCGAAACTAAAGTTTTTGGTCTCCAAAGAATGTTAAAAGTATACAAAAAAACAACAACCGCCGAGTTGTTAGTATGAGCAAGCGATTCTATATTGTTAACCAAAAGACTAGTTGGCCGGGAAACCGCAAGAATATGGCTAGAAACAAACATGTGTAAGGAAACAGTTTTTCACATTCAATCATATTAAAGTATGAGAAAAAAAATCATTTTCAATTTGGATTAAAGTATACAAATACTACACTCAGAAAAAAAATAGTTGGAAATCGGTTGAAACTACAATGATTCGGTTGCAAAAGATTAATTTCGGCCGCAATCACCAAATGTTTATAATCGCAATGTCGTATATAAACAATGTCGTCATCGTACTGTACTCACAACAAATTGATCGGCCATATCATTAAAACGAGAAAAATGTATTTTGTTGCCACAACCAACAGTTTTGCAGACATTTTGTTGTTGTAACCAATTATTAGTAATGATAACTAAAACTTAATCATAACCAAAAATGGTTTGTTTAATTGTATTTTTGTTTAAAATATAATAATAAATTATAAGTGACTTAAACCAATCGATTAAGCAAACTTTTTTCAAGGAAAAATCGTTCCTCATATTTTCCAATTTCTCCTCATTATGACATTCTCCTCGTCATGACGAATACTTTGTATACTTCTGCTGTGTAAGCAAACAGTTGTTTGCCTCTGACTAAAACTTAAATTTTTTTTCGTTAAGCAAATGTGATATTTGGAGTTTTAGTTCTTAAAATAATTTTCTGCCGGTTCGGATACATGGTATGTTGCACCAATACTACATTTCCAATAACTGTAAATTACAGATTACCAACTACCATCCGGCTGTACTGATGGAATACTCGAGATGCATGTAACCTCAATCATTCGTTAGGCAAACAAATCTGTTGTGGCAACGAATCTGTTCTATGTGTGTACGAATTCAAACGATTTCACGGGTTCAATCTAACTGGTTGTGTGTACAATTTCTTAACATAGGGATAATTAGCTCTAATCACTGATAGAACTCTTTTTCCGATACTACAAAAAGTTCTCTAAAGTGACAAATTTCTTAAGAAATCGATTGGAGAAACTTTAGGAAGCTTGTAGGCAACATAGAGTACCTGGGTCCAATATATGCAGCGTAGAATGATCGCGATGATGATGAACGCTCGTTATGATTCCATAGCTCGGTAGATTTGTGTTGTTAAGCTCAGACCACGGATTATTGGTTTACACCAAGGACCATTGAATGTAACGATGTCTCCTCTAACACACTCTTAAAAAGTTCGGGCAATCATCACTGCTTCCACAATGATTAAATGTATTGACAATTGGTATATGGCCATGACATCGCAATACTTATATTATCGCACCATAGATAATATGGTCTTGTCACAAGCTGCACCAAACATTTAATCTTTGTGAACAGCATGATGCTTGCCCGAACACTTGTAGAGTGTGTTAGAGACCATTCAATAAAGTCCTATCCCCTGGAGGTCATTTGACTGACACTGGATGGGAGATCCTCAAGAACTTCGTGAATAATCTGTTTTCACCACTTCTAGACTAGCCCTAAATTGTAGCGCAAAACAGTCCGAGGGACTGCCTTACCAAACCATATACCTAGGTTTGGTGAAATAAAGCCAATCCATAATATGTCCCGTAGCTCATTAAAGAGCACTTTTTTAAGCGGCACACAGTGGTCCAGAATCGATTTCCATCGGCCAAAATTCCTTAACTTTTGATCTAGTAAATATTTTTGAGTTCTATATAAAGAGCAATTGTAGCCAAAGAGTTAAGGATTATTTTTAGCTATTAACATTTAAATAGGGCTATAGGGAAATATTTTAGAAATTAGCCTGAAGATGACTTCTTTTTGTAATGAAAAGCGCCGATGTTGATTTTAAATAAAACACAAATTATTTAGGAAATTTTTGTCATTTCTTTTTATTATGATAATATTGGTATTGTTCAATTATGTATGGAACAAAATATGGGCCAAATGGCCGCCGTGACCTCGGCGGCAAATTATCACATCCTTTAGCTATTAAATTGTTGCTGGCTTATCGACGTATACCTTTTCTTTCAAATAACCCCAAAGAAAGAAGTCCAACGGTTTCAAATCACATGATCTTGGCGGCCAATTAACATCGCCACGACGTGAGATAGCACGGCCATTGAATTGGTCTCGCAAAAGAGCCATTGTTTCGTTAGCTGTGTGACAAGTGGCACCGTCCTGTTGAAACAACATATCGTTCACATCCATATCTTCCAATTCGGGTCGTAAAAAGTTCGTTATCATCTCATGATAGCGAACAAGATTCACAATCATTAAAAGAATGCAAAACCATTTTGAAAAAGAGAAGAGGTTCTTCATTTTTTGGTGATAACTTTTGCTCGCCCGAAATTGCCCCTTGAAAGATAGCGTACCATTATTGTAAAAATTCCCAAAACGCGAATTACACATTTTTTTTAATAATTTTTACAAACTGTACGAAAAATTAAATCACACTTGTTAAATTTTAAAAACATGAAAAAATGAAAATCGACTATATGGAAAAACAATTTTTTTCGCATTTTATGAACAATAACTTACAAATATGTAAAAAACACGAAAAAAATTTTACTTTTCTTTAAAATCGGAAAATATGACAAGTAGTCAACTTCAGGCTTATTTTAAGATATACGCAATAGCCCTATTTAAAATATTAATAGTTCAAAATAATCATTGAATCCTAGGCTACAATTACCCTTTTTACAGAACTCATAAATATTTACTAGATCAAAAGTTATAGAATTTTGGCGATGGAAATCGACCCTGGACCACTGTGCGGCGGTTTTTCACACCTTAATGTACACTTTCTTATATGTCTTGCCTTTCGGTGGTATAGGTGGTTATTCCTTCATAGGAAAGTGTTGTGAAACATTTAAAAGTTTACGAAAGTTTTTAAAATTCCGTTAATATTTCAATCCTTTTAAAAAACGGATGTTTATAAAGCGCTTTTGTGTATTTTTCACTTTGGCGCCTTTTGAACGTGACGCTGCTTCATGTTTCTTTTGGCTCACAAATTGCCATTTGCACAGGATAAATGAGAACTTGACGATGTGTCTTACAAATAAAAACGTTACGACCTGCAACGTGATTTATCAACCTAAGTTCCCCGGAGAGATCAAAACTGATTTTTCCGCTAAATTTCATATTTTCAAATGAAAACAAAAGATACGCTAACGCCAACGTTAGAGGGCAGGCAGGGCGTAATCCATATTTCTCAGGAGTTTTCATAAAGCACAAGCTGCTTGATACGGTTGCTTGGTTTAAGGAAAACATATTTGCTTACCTGGGTCACGTCTTACAGCACAGGATACGTTTGTAACGGTGGCAATCTTCGTGGAAATATCATACACACATACATTAAATCTGCCCTGTCTGTATGTACGAGTATGTGTAGATACCACAAACGTATCTGATACGGAAACAGATACGCGTACGAGTACACCGCGGATGCTAAGCGAGTTAAGAATCCGACTTAACCGAACAAATAAACAATTTTGCCAACGAACACATCTGTTTGTAGGGCATCCTTCCCTCCTCCACCTCCAGCATTCATAACTCACAAACGCTTAAAATGCTGGAAAGCATTGCACAGTGACATTTGGAACAGCTATTCAAGATTTTTTCACATAAAGCCTTTACTTTCGCGAATACAATATTTTCAAAAGTTTTTTGCTTTGTTATGATCATTTGTTGTTAATATTTTTGGAAGAGTGAATTACTTCACAAGCTAATAAGATCAGGTGTGTTGTTGTTTGCCACATGAGGAACTAAGAAAGGAATTCGCTGACTTACGTTTTCTTTCCTATATGTCAAACAACTTTAAAGGTTCTAGAATATGAAAGTACTCGTATCGATACATTTTCTGAGTCCTTAACTTTAATGGCCCGAACCGCTGCGTGTCCGGATCCCCGATCAATTACAAAAAAAGAGTACCCATACTCAAATTAAAACACATTTCGTTAAAAATTCAAAAATAATTATTTTTTAAATTTGACCGAAACTGGAGTTTGGAACCACGGATTTCAGCGACAACAAATATTATAATAGATGTATTTCCTATTTCAATAGGACGGCTTATAAATGTTGACCTGCTCGAATTAAATGTCACTTTTGCTTGCAAAGTCCCATACCCTAGAGGTCTATTCTTAAGCCAGTACACGACGGCTTATAAATGTTGACCTGCTCGAATTAAATGTCACTTTTGCTTGTTTCCGTTTATGTGATTCCGACGTTCTATTTCGTTTTCGCAGTGTTGTGATTTCATATTTCGTGCAGGTAAACCAAAATTTTAATAGTGATCGCATATAACAGTCATTTGGCGCAAGTTAGTTATGCCACGCTATATGACTGTTAAATTTTTTTGACAAAATCGGTTGAAATGGTTGTACTTATTTAATACCCACAACAACCCATTAAGAAACAAGCGGAAACTTTTCCCAAATAAATGAGCTGTGAACGATTTAATTCTTTTACTCGCTGACCGGGACAGAATGTTTAACGCCAAAGTCGTTCCTAGTCGACCTGGCGAGAACTACAGTTCAAGGTTCTTCTGATCACCCGCGATTTTCAATAACAGATTCACACCAATAATTTTCTTTATATCATCTTTTAGCCATATAGCATGGATTGGATTGTCTGTAACTTATTTTTCTTTGGCGGGGACTGAATGGTTTCATGTGTACAAATTTACGAGATTACCCCACTTACAGTGTTTTACGAGGGCATATAATTAATTTCGAGACTTTTTCAACTTCCCTCGTAGTTATAAGGTATGAAATGCAATACTGCTCACATCAAGTACCATCTGTTAATAGAGTACTCTCAAGTTTTAAGAGAGTTCCGTCATTAAGTTTGTGTTTAACAGCTGTTCAAACCATACAACCTCGTGGATTTTGTTAAAAATGGAATAAAGTGAATTTCGAGTGCTCATTAAACATTATTTTTGGCGGAGAAAAACTGTCAATCAAACTAAAGAAAATCTTGATAAATACTATGGGACTCTGCACCATCGATTTCAATGGTAAACAAGTAGTTTACCGACTTTCGTTGTGGTCGCACAAGTACAAATGACGCTGAACGTTCTGGACGGCCAATTGAGGTCAACACGAAGTTCGAATAGTAAAAGTGCGTGAGATTGTTGATGCCATACGCATTTAATATGGCAGTGTGGATTCGATTAAACATGATCAGTTGGGTTTGAGAAAGCTGTCTGCAAGATGCGTGCCGCATTTGCCCTCCATTGACCATAAACTTGACAACTTCGAAGGATTGTTTTGAGTTGTTTAACTGCAATTCCAATTAGTCTAAACAATGGGGTTTTCTGGGTAAACCGGCCCCGAAAAAGGTGATTTGTCGGCCATTAAGGTAATGGCAACAGTTTTTTGGGATGCACGCGGGATAATCCTCATCATTTACCTTTAAAAGGGGAAAAAAATAAACGGCGGATATTATGCCAACTAATTGAACCGATTTAACGATGATTTTAAAACAAAACGACCCCATATTGCCTAGAAAAAAGTTCTGGTGAAAAAAGCACATGTGCAGTCTCAGTATTAAAATTGCATGAGTTGGTTTACGAATTGGTACCTCATCCGCCATATTCTCCGGATTTAGCCCCCAGTGACTAATTCCTATTTCCAAACCTAAAGAAATGGATTGGTGGAAAGAGATTTAGCTCCAACGATGAAATCATTTATCAAACAAATGCCTTTTTTATGGACCTCGAATAATCCTATTTTTTTGGAAGGGATACAAAAATTGGAGAAACGCTGGACTAAGTATATTGATAAAAAGGAGATTATGTTGCAAAAATAATTTATTTTATCAAAAAAAACTGATTTTTATTCGAAAGTTCAAGGAATTATTGATCTGCCCTCGTGTCTATAAACATGTTTCGACTCTACATTCTTCCTAGTTTCACAAAAAATTAGCTATATTTCTATGACATCCGAAATTGGTGTTAAAAGTCACATCCGTTCTGTACCCTCCTTAGGAAAGACACACTCCGACCACTTTTGAATTTATGTCATGCCAACAACATTGGTGCCGTTTTACGGGATTTTATGTCGTGATAGTGTTAAAGATGGTGCTCATGAGCACTGGCGATCCGCGGTCTCCTAGGTTTCCCTGGCAATGGCCGATTCACCGCGATTTTATAAAACCGATTCCCACCAATAATTTTCATTTCGATTAATGAATGAATATTATATTATCTGTGATGTATTTTTTATGGCAGGTGCTGTATGGCTTCATGAGTCTACTCCTGCAACTTCTGCGTTATACGAGTATCTACAGTTCGCTTCAGTTAATCTAAATGAAAAGGTGCGCTTAAAAAATAACACTGGTCAACACCAAATTTGCCGCAGAAGGTTTGATAGGCAACTACAGTTGATTTGGGATGCTGAAAACGAATCTGGCCTCAGATTTGTATGATTAGCGCTAGTTGCGGAGATTAACACATAAATCATTTTTTTTAATTTTTTTTTTATTTAAAGGAAGCTTAACTGCTTTATTTGTGAACTGATTTTCTAAAAAGTTGTTCTCATTTCATACAAAATCTTCAATTACCCAGTCAAATTGTAAAGCCTAAATAACCTTAACGCTTTGATCGCTTGTGTATCATTCCATGGTTCAAATTGAGCAAGTCTGAAATTGAGAAATATCAAATGAAATGGTTCACATTGAACAATTGGTTCGTAATATGTAACCACCCTTTACATGATTCTGAAAAGTAATAGCTTGTTTTTATGAAAATACAACAGCGAAATACAAACAAATCGGAGGCCAGATTCGTGCTATGCAGCGCCAAATCAAGTTGACTTTCAAAACTTCTGCCGCAGAGTTATTTTGAAATTTTGTTGCCAAGTGCTTTTGGTAGATTGTTTGGAGTCAAATATCAAAGACACATACCCTAGGGGTCTATTCTTAAGCCAGTACACGACATGTTGTGCGCTCTGGTTCGAAGATTTGTCAATATTGGTAGACTAACTGGACGACGAAAAATAGGAAATCTAGCCACGCATATTTGAGTATGCACTTCATTCCTTCTAAATTTTCTCTAGAACTGTTTAGGAGATGCGTTTGAGATAAACCACGAGGATATCTGCAAACGATAAAGGACTAGGGTACGATGGCTTACCGGTTCACTCTATTCGTAACATATGATGTAAAAAAAAGGCCAATCGGTCGTATTGCTCAAATATATGACGGATCTTCACTCATAATCTCAAAGGATTTGATAGGAGTTTTGGACTTTGTCTGGAGTTTGTAACCTTTCAAGTGTATACGAACATTTTTAGTTAATATTAGCAGTCAAATATATTTTTTTGATTGAGAACAAAAGATAAATTTATATAGAAAAATATCTGTCTCTGTAGAACATTTGAAAATTTTGGTTTAATATTTTGAGTTTAACAATTTCCAATCCAACTGTACTCTTAGATTTGACAAAATTTAGTGACCGAGCTCAAGGTCCTTAGAGGCATAATAGGGGAACTTCTAGCGTGGACTTTAAACAATAACATTTTCGCACGAATTTGTATGAACTCGTTGCGCTGATTGACACTGGCAATGCCATATTATACTGAGAAAGGCGCTAAGCGACGTTTTTTTATAATGATTGTTGGATTCGAGCCCACTAACACACTGCAGGTTAAAAAGTCCAAATTCTTCGGTTCGTCCAAACTTAACAAATTGTGAACTTCTTGCTTTAATCGGTACCTAGTATTCCGCTTTACCCAAAGCTACTTATACGGGTGATTAAATTTGAGGTTCCCTACTTTTTTAAAGAAAAAAACACAGAAAATTCAAACAGAATTGGGAATGTTTATTATCATTTAAAAGAACATTCTTTGGCGTTTTTTTTTGATAATTATGTTTATTAAATGTTGGCAGCGGCTACGTTTTAGATGGTCCATCCGTTGAGTCCAATTTTCAATGACTCGTTTGAGCATTTCGACAGGTATGGCGTTAATAACACGCGCAACGTTCGCTTCCAAAACCTGAATCGTAGCCGATTTGTCAGCATTACGTAGCCCCAAAGAAAAAAGTCTAACGGTGTGATATCACAAGATCTTTGTGGCCAATCGACCAGCCCAAAACGTGAAATTATCTGCTCACCGAAGTGTTCTCTCAATAAATCCATTGATTGATGCGATGAATGGGAAGTGGCGCCGTCTTGTTGAAACCAAATGTCGCCGAGATCACGATCTTTAATTTCAGGTATCAAATAGTCGGTTATCATAGCACGATAAAGGTCGCCATAAACGGTTACGTTCTCATCGGCATCATTTTTAAAGAAATATGGATCCAGGCCATAAACCACACCAAACCGTTGTTTTTTCTGGATGAAATGGCAGCTCTTGAACCTCATCGTCCCAAATGCGGCAATTTTGCATGTTTACATACCCATTGAGCCAGAAATGTTTGCCGATTTGTTGACTATATGTGACGCGCAAAATAGAAAGGGACCTAAGGGTAAAAACCAGTTTTGTTCAGGAGAGCCATTTTAAAGATTTAAATACGTGTATCTTTGGTGTACCATCACTTTTATAAAACGCGCATATCTATGGGAGGGAACACTTTTGGGGCATGGGATCTATCTCATACGATGCTCAGATGTTGTCCACATAAAAAAAAATGAAAATTGATTTTTTTACCCTTAGGTCCCTTTTTCTATGCGATGTCACATATGTTGAACGAAGTGCACGAAACACATTCCTCACAGAACGTGAATTTTCGTAATAAAGTTGAACGATTTGTAAACGTTGTTTAGGCGTAAGTCTTTCCACGATAAAATGCCAAACAATACTTAACAAAAATAACATGACATCAATGACACGACTCACACGTGATCTGTCAAAAATAGGCTATTGAAAAAAGTATCTCTACTTGGATCACCCTATATATTACTGAGTTGTAGTACATGACCAAGCCACACACATGAAATGATTTTAACCCAACTTTAGGTTTTTTTTTAGTTCAAACCGTTTACAGAGTGCAAAGTTTACTCAAATCTGGAAACTGTAGTTCTTACATTCCCTTATTGGCTTTGCCATGGTGTAACTGATAGTGAAACGATTATCACACAATTGCGAGTATCCCAGGTGTCACCAAGAATATAATGATTGTGATATGTTAATAAACTTTTAAAGTCTGAGACAAAAGCCTTCTGTTAGCTGCTTTATAAAAAGACCATTTGAATTTTCGTACTAGACTTGTAAATTTTGCCCTTTTTTGAGCCTTTTTGATTTTTTTCAAATATTTTCGATGTAAACTGTGTAAAAAGTTTCTCTTTTTTAGCAAATATTTTATCCCTATTACTTGTTTCGTTTCAAAGCACTGTGCTTGTTTGGCAACCTTGGCCCAACCACACTTTGACTTTGTGACGTAACAACACAGTCGACCCCTTCCCACCCATAGTCATCCTCAAGCATAAAGTGTAAATTTGAATTTGAAAAGTTTTCTGGAAGCGTGCGTGCGTTTGGATTCTCTTTTGGCAGGATATGAAAAAAGTTTTTCGCACATTACATAAGTCCCTAAACTAATTGGAAAGCATTAACAATTTAAACATACATTTTTACTGTGTGAAAAATCCCAAAAGTAACGCATAAGCGATGAACTACGGCAGCAGGACACGTGTGGGGGAGCTAAAATTAATTATGATATTTTTGGTCAAACAAAATAAGGATATACAAGAAGCTCGCGGTTTATTTATATTCTTTGCGGGTGGTCCATATAAGACTCCTGCCATTCGCTTATTTCCGCTTCCCTTTTTTTGGGTTGTATTTTCGCCAACTTCTATGGGGAAGTGGTGGAAGTTTCGGGTTTTGACCATATAGCCACGGTGGTACACCTGTGGAGTAGGATGTACGTAACATGTAAATAACCATTGACCTTAATTTCCGTGAGTTGACGGAATTGATATTGACTACGCTGGTGTTCGCGGGCTATAAAAATAGCATGACACATATTTGTTTAGAAATTACATCTGTAACGAAACTTGGTTCGCCAGGAAATAACCATAAACATCTGCATGATTATGGACCGGAAGAAGGTTTTCTTTGTGACTGCATAAGCCTTCTGCTATTAATAGCTTAAATAGAACAGTGTTTTTATCTGCGTGTGACAACAGCAAATTGAGAACATTTTGCAAAGTAAGGGGGGCGGAGGGAAATCCATTTAGAGATGCCGTGATGTTACTACTCAACGGTAGTCTGTCTCATTAATGAAAGGCTATTAGGATTTCTGGGATTAATGGGCTTTGTGTCCAGTTGTGACGACACCAAGTGGAAGAAACATTTGGACAAGTTGCTGAAAGTTCATTGGACTGATGTTGCTGGACAAATATGAATGGTACATTTTAAAGTAATTATTAGACAGCGGAAATTTATGCATTATCTTAAATCAGTCAGATTAAAGTCAAATTTTGTATAAAGGCTAGTTGTGAGTCCAGTAACATGTTTTCGTCTCTGCATATTTCATATAAGTGCAAAAAATATGCAATGAATATGCAAATAAAAAATTTTAAAAAATTTAACTTATTGAAAAATAATGCAATAGTAAAAATAATTTAAAATTATAAATATAATCTATTCATTAAATTTGACTTTGGTAACACAATCTCAAGCCTGTAATTGGCACTGCAACCTATAAAAATCATCTATTCCATAGAAATATTCTGGGGCTTTTCCGAAAAAATTGCAAAAAAATTTAACTTATTCAAAAATTATGTAATAGTAAATATAATTTAAATTTATAAAATTAAATTTATTTATTAATTTTTATCTATTCATTAAATTTGACTTTGATAACACAAACTCAAGCCTGTAATTGGTACTGTAATCTATAAAAATCATCTATTGCATAGAAATATTTTGGGGCTTTCCCGAAAAAAATGTTAAATGCAGAGAAGCTTCTTTTTTATTTCATTAGAAAGAAGGAGCATATTTATTTATTTAAATTCGTAAAACCAATCATTTTACTGTTGTTTTCAAGCATACAAATTTTGCATACTTTTTGCAGGTTTTAAGCAAATAATATACATTCTGTAAAACATATGCAAAAGAAAGTTTATGTATTTCGATTATTTTCGATGTTTTTTCGACCTTCCAGTAAAAATATGCAATGGCATAAAACTCTGCTGTCTAGTAATTGTACACAAATCAGAAGCCACCAGTGTCCGGAGGCTACGCAAAATATTCTTTGTTGTTACGTTCATTTTTTTTAACCGAGTCCAATTTAATATTCCATATCAATTCTATTTCAGTTAAGACTGTCATATCCTTTTTTGATATAATATGAGTACCTTGAAATACTTATACAACAATTTCGAAATTTCTACATTAGCTTGTACACAACCACACAAAGCCCTAAATGTAGACCATAAGGCCACTGTTGCTCGGATCGTTTCATACAATCTCTTGAACACTAGTGAGCCATGAATAGAATAATCGAAAAACTTTATGTATTTACAGAATGTTTTTGTGTGGACATTTCCTGGAAACAAATAATAAGGGATTTCAGGGTGCTACGCTGTCTATTACAGTTAACACTAACACACGCACAGACTTTTGTTTCGGTGTCAGTATCCGCAATAGGGTGTACCTTGTTTTTGAATAAACAAAAATAATAAAAAGGCATCAATGTCGCTTTATGTGTCGCTATATTAAGTTGGCGTTTTGTAGTATTATTAGTAGAATTAGCAATACGATAAAATGTCAAAACGAATCATTAGTTGGTGCTCAATGCACGCAGAAAAAAAGTATGGTTGTGATGACAATATTCGAAGAGGATAATACTATTGTTGGGTATATGGTTGTGCTACAACAATATTATGGTCCTCACAACAATAGTATGATTAAAATACAACCATACTATGATCCTCACAAAAATAGTATGATTCACACATAACCATTTTATGATCCCCACAACCATAGTATGATTCACACTTAACCATACTATGATCTCCACAACCATAGTATGATCCTCACAACCATAGTATGTTTCATATACAAGCCTTTATATTACTATTATTAAAGGTAGGTGCCCGACTATCACACAACAAATCTCCGTAAGTACAACAGGCAATATTTTGCTTCGATTTTTTTTACAGGTGAATTAAGGCACCTTTTGCAATTAGAGATTTATCCCTAAGCCATGTAAAATAGACGTTTAGTAGATGAACCTTTAGGGCCCCTATCATTCATGTGCAATTTCAGTCGGCAATGCCATAATGTTATTTTAAAAATGTCCTCGTCTGTTGTGACCTTGTCACCTTAATAGCACGATTATTTAGTGCAGAGTTATTTAAATTCTCGGAAAATTTAACAGCTGGTACAGACTAAATTTAATTCTGGCACCTAATAGTTTGTTTTCGTAATAGAAGCATAAGAATTTCTGAGAATTTAGCTCAGATTTTATGTGGTAGCATTTATGAGAAGGTGTTATACTTACTTATATATTTGTGACCAGATACGAACGATAGGAAATTTAAATGAAATAAAACAACATTACTATGATAATCAAATTAATTCTGAATTGATTTTAACGATACATTTATGTAATTATATACGAAATATCACATCATTAAAACTACCTCCTCGGCTTAATTTAATTTTAAAGACTCAGAGCAATATGAGCAACTTTATTTTGGTACAATCATACTGTACAATCATGGTAATCAAATGGTACATACCAAGATCGAGACGTCCATCTGATAAAGAATCGCCATACATTATTTTCATAAAATTCAGCATCTAGCGAAAATCATAGCTCGCTAACAACGCTCTATACGAGTATTAAGAAACATTGACGGTACTGGCATATCCACTTCGTGAAAAAGTCGATATGGTTCCTAAAAAGAGCACTGGCAAAGCACCTGCTGTCGGCGGTTGTTGTCGTCACGTCGTCAGGTTAAGCTAGGACGCCTCTGCGTTACTCTCCTCCATAAATTAGAGTCACCCGTTATTTTGGCCCCTTTTTATTTAATTTGAGTGTCCATATGTTCATTTTGACTAGTGATAGCTCGTTTTGACCATAGGGGCGTTCTGGGCCTTATGAGCATTGCAGAAAAATGATTTTCAATATTGATTAAAAAATCTTCTTATGCAATTTACAAATTATTCAAAAATTATGTAATAAAGCTATTCACATAATCAGCACACAAATTGTAGGTTGCTAATTAAATTTTCGTTCAATAATCAAATTGTAGTATTGACTAAATTTTTTGCAGGAATACGTCAATAAAAAAAAATATGTACTATAAACAAAATGACTAACGACCCTTATCAAAAATTACTCCATATAACTCAATTGCATATAAAATTTAAATCCTAATTTACCGTGTCAAAATCTATTACAATTTTAATAAAAAATGACAACCAAAAAATCACATGGACGAATCCCGTTTATCCAAATCTGTACTGTCCCATAGCTATGCCCATCGGCTTTACACTTAAAATCAAGCAGCAACGTATAAGTATATTAAATGTGAATTCCAGGCGGTAGCGTTTCCACTAAACTAAGTCAACATAATAAAATTCTCTTTGTCTATGATTTCGGGATATTCCTAATTTAATTATAAATTGAAAATTGATAATGCACAACCAATGCTCTTCCATCAGTATGCTTCGCATAAATTTTGCTGAGCAAAGATGATAAACTGTACAAGATGGCCGATTTGAGATTTATCGAGAAATCGAAAAACAGAGTCGAGTTAAAACATTTTGGGAATACTGTTTTTGTTTTGTTTAAAGTGTTCGAACTAAGTGTTTTCTGATCTTTTTGTGTTTCAATTTTGACTTTCTGGCGTTCAAGTGATTGTATACAATCGAATGTGAAAAATAAACCCCGAGCATTTGTCAGTTACTGAAGTGTGTTTTTCTATATTATTGCAAAGAAGAAGCACACCGCCCATATTGTACAATTAATCGTCTGCTGCGAAGTATAAAAATATCCCCAAATTAAAATTTGGTATAACAACTTGAAATAATAAAAATGATAAGCCATTCGTATACACTATTTATTCAAATCTTTTAATGGGTGCTATTTTTCGATGCTTTGATTTCGATTACCATTTTGGTTATATTTTTTTCTGCGTAATTTAGCTTTTTGAGGTAGCCGCTAGCGACGACGTTTTATTTCAATAAACGTTGACATAATTGTCTTTTTTAACTTTTTTCTGGATTAATGCTTCGAATATCTAAAAGTCTCAATAGTCGGTTGCAGCCGAAACGGATGCCTGGTATTTCAATGCAGTTAAGACACTATCTAAAGACTACACCACTTTTCGTAAGTCTGATCCAAATCTATTAATAATATGGTGAGCTATGGGGAATGAATATCCATTTATTTGGTAAATAGGTTCCCATGTTCTAAGTTAAATTTCGCCAAACAACTCAAATAAGCCCTTTTTTTTGATTCACTGGACAGGATATGTGCTTCAATTGATAAGCTTACTATTTTATGAGTGAAACACTTTCGCATTTATTTTATTAACAGAAATTGTTTAGCTCGTTTGTTTTATTTCGGTCTGTTGCTTTTACGCATTGAACTGGGATTAAACCGGCTCAAGACCTCTTGCTTCTATATGTAAATAGAAGACAAGTTTTTAACAAAATATCAAAGTGACATTGATTTTCGTGGCTGCACACTACTTTTATCATGATTTCGGGTCCGTAACAACCCTCTTCAGAAAGCCTTGCTGCAATTGTTGAAAGTAAAACCGAACTCTATAGGGCAAGGCTCTCCCCAAACGAATGAGAACTACTGTTGTAAACCTTACTTTTCAAGTTTTCTTCACACAATTGCCCACGAAAATACAACTCACTCTTGAATATAGAAGCAAGAGAACTTGAGCCGGTTTAATTCCTGTTCAATGTGTAAAAGCAACAGACCGAAAAAAATAAACGAGCTAAACATTATTTATTTCTTTGATTTTATTACCATTTTGTTAATAATTTTTTTCTGTTTAATTTAGCTTTTTGAGGGACGAATTTTGATTTCGAACAAGTCAAAATAATCCTAATTTGGTATCGACTTTTTTCTGGATTTAATGCTACGAATACATATTTTGTTTGCCTTTCATTTCTATATATTTAAAAGTCTCAAGTCGCAGACTTTGAAACTGAAGCCTGGCATTTCAATACAATGAAGACACTATCCAAAGACTTTACCACTTTCCGTTAGTATGATCCAAATCCATGTATAATATGGGGAATGAATATCCATTCATATTAAAGATTGCCAAAAATGTATTAGCCAGAGTTACTACATTATTTCCATGCGAAAGACCGCTTGCAGTTTAAATAGCTTCCCATTATAGAAGTAAAATTTCGCCAAACAACTTGATTGTGCTCGGTTTTTTCAATCCACTGAACAGGATATACGTATTTATGAGCGAAACACTTAAAAAGGCGTATTAACGACCAAAGTAATTTTCCGATCGTTATAAAGTTAAAACAAAATTTATTTATTTAATTACCAGAAATAATTATAGACTATGTAATGATGGTAAAATTGGGGTAAGGGACCGCTCACACAATCCTGAATTTTAAAAGAAACTATCTCACGAACTAATAGAGATGAGACGCTGATATTTGGAGCATATGATGTTGGCATGGATCGCAACACATCCTGGAGAAAAAAGGCCATAAATGCTGTGGCACCACTTACAGCTAAAGTAATGGACCGATCATGGCTAAAGTAATGGATCGATCATTATAATTTTTTAACAGAATGAAATTAATTATTGACATTTAAATATAGATTATATTGTGTTCGAATTGGGCAACATGTGTTCCCCCTCCTTACAAACCTAAATTTTGAAAAGCTATACCCCGTGAACTATGCTGATATGACGACAGAAATTAGTATATATGTGACGAATGAGACCGATCCCATGCCCCAAAAGTGTTCCCTCCCAGAGATATGCGCGTTGTCTGAAATTGAAGTCTACGATTCTAAGCGCAAATAGAAAGGGACCTAATGTTTAAAATGGCTCTCCTGAACAAAACTGGTTTTTAACCTTAGGCCCCTTTCTATTTTGCGCGTCACATATACTGTTGGTATAAAAAGAAAAACACCCTGATGGAAAAAAAACTGTTCCACTCCCCCATGGCAAAATACTTATATTGGACCATGAGGGAGGTTTATATGCTTCATAATTTGACCACTTTTTTGTATTCTATTTTCATTGCATAACAACATTTTTTTAAATTTAATTTAGACAATCATTCATATGACTACCACAAATGTCTCGGCAGTACCTCCACTGATCAATCTAATTTTTCAGTCCATTTTCGATCGGTTAAAATCTCAACTTCAATTTCATGTTTCAATGCTTTAATTGTCTCTGGATGCTTGGTTTTCAATGGCTCTTCACAGAAAATAATGCAAAGGGATCAAATCACAGCACCGAGGCGGCCAATTGACATCACAATTTCAGCAGATTATTCGATTTTCAAAAAAAGTTGCATAAAATATCGATGGTTGCGTTGGCTGTGTGACGTTTGGACTCGTGATGTTGAAATCAAATGTCGTCCACGTGATTCTCTTGAATTTTCGGAAAAAAATTCGTTGAGCATAGCGCGGAAAAACTCACCGTTGATGGTAGCGGTGGCACCTGGCATATTTTCGAAAAAAAAATAGCCCAATGATGCCGCCAGCCCTAAATCCAGACCAAACAGTGACTTGTTGTGGATGCATTGGCTTCTTATTAGGCACTTGTGGGTTCTCTGAACCCCATATATGGCAATTTTGCTTATTGATATAGTAAAAAATTAAAGTTCTTCATCTCCTGCCAAGCAATCTTCAGAATATTGCACTAAGCTAAAACGCATCGGATGGTGTTCCATAATTATATGACAAAGTTCAACCTTTTCTATAAAACCAGAAACTTAAAAAAAATTTATTAATTTCTTTTTACAGCCGATTCAAAATTAAAATGTTAAATCGCCAACTCTTTATATTACTAAAAATTCTATATGGACTCCAAAACTTCTCTTTACTCGTATATCTGACTAACTAATTTTTTAGTCAATATTTACATATTTTGATTAAGAGAATAATGCAAATATTTAATAACAATGGCTAAGAATTTTAAGTGTGCTTGCATTTTTATCACAACAGATTTAAATAATTTTTATATGAATACGACTTTTTTTATTTGGCAGAGACACCTTTGTATTTTGTTTGCTTCATAATAATTCTATTTAAAATTGTTTTTAAAGTGTCGTTTTCGGTTCACCCTAATATATTCGTATAGACCCGTAAATGATATACAGACTACTGGCAAATGATAAATCCCATCACTCCAGCCCCTCAGGAGCACTTAATCAAGAAGTGGGTGTATGCTTGGCAGTTTTTCTTTGTGTTTTCTTTGCGAGCCAATCCGCCCAAAGAATGTTCCTTTTGTTTTGTTGTGAAAAGAGTCTAAAAGGCCTAAACAAATTACAATTAAATACAATTCACTTTGAAGAAGTTGTGTTTCTTTTTGTTTATAATTTATGAACAGACATCATCGAATGGTTGTTTTATTATTGGATTTTTATTTTGTTTCCATTTCAAGCGCATGTTTTTCTGCTTTGTAGGCATTAGAAACATTTTTTGTTTTTGCGAATCGAAAAGAAAAATACTACACAAATCTGAAAGGCTATAACTGACTTTTGAAAAATACTTCAAGACAGTTGTGCTGCTCACACGCACCCGGCACTCCGATGGCATAGTAGCCTTGAATGTCCTGAAATCTATTATGCGCCGACATGTGTGCGTTTGATTTGTATGTACTCGTATTTTTATCTTCAATATATATACAGTTATTTTATTATTTATTAAATTGAATTAAGTTGATTGTGTTATTGTTGTTGTTATCGTCGTTATCGCCAGCCATTGCGGCTGTGTTTTCCATCAACAACATTTCAATACGAGTAATTTCGTTAGTCTCTTGTCACTTACACAAAAACTGATGTCGAAAAAACACACACATACACAAGTTTGGCGGAAACGGAAATTATTTATGCCTATGTGAACATTTTTATAAAGGTAGATTGTTTTTTTGCTTTTCCCTTACTCAGCGGGAAACAAACATATTGGATACGCACGAATTCTAGATAACGCACAAAAAGACGGGAATTTTTAAGTAGATTTGATAAAAAATATCACATGTGATAGACTTTGAAGGAATGGGAAAGAAATTTGACGGATACTCGTATGGGTTTTCTTTGTAAGAGCATTAAAATGTCAAAAATTCCTTGAAATCAGTTGCCTTTTTCGTCAGACGACGTAAGGTGAACTGTCTTATAAAAGTTGATTTTTATTCACGGATATATCTTGGGCATGAAAAGTCAATACTGTTGTTGTAGCAGGCGATAGGAGTGGTGGCATACGTATAACATTGAATATAAAATTGTAAACCAAGGAATGATTTTTAATACCCTACCAAATTGTGTACTTAGATCTAGTGACGTATGTGTCCTAACTCAAAATACTCTTATGCTAAGAATAGGCAATATGTTGTGGTAAGACTTAAGGTGTAAGTAGCTTGGCGTCGTATTATAGCAACTGTGTCTATCCATTACTTAAATGCCCTGATTCTATACCGGGCAAGAACATCTGAAAGTTTTCAGCGGCATTATTTTACCTCGTAAATGGCGTAGACTTTGCTAGTAAGAGATGATAGCTAGCTACCTGAGGCTAGTCGAGAAATCTCTAGCGATGTAACTGTATTGAAAAAACAGTGCAAAATTCAAATATAAATGAAGCGGAGGTGTACCTACCACCTGTTAAGAACGTCAGGGAAAGAAAGAAATGTGGATAATTGAACAGGGATTAACCGGCTCACGGGACCTCATTTTCGTGGCTGCACACTGCTTTATCGGTATTTCAGGTCCGTGATGATCATCATTAGAAAGCTTCGCAACAATTCGTAATTTCGGCCGGGTCGAAGCTCTCATACTCCACACCACGAATTTCGTTGCAGTACGAGTATGTCATTGAATGTATTGGCGGATGTGGTTGTTGACGGTGGATTTGACAGAACTAAATTTGTCGTTGTTGAAGGGGGCCAAATGGGTCCTAGGAAGCCGCGTTTTATAGGTGGTACCACGCCTTTTATCCGACTTTAACACAACATAGTCTGTAATAAAATGTTAACTTACTTAAGACCCGCAACATCCCATTAAGCAACAAGAGGTGTCTTTCTCAAATCAGTGAGCTGTGCAGGATTCGTTTCTTATACTCACTGACCGCGACCTACTGTTTAACGCCGGCTCCGAATGGCTATATAAGAAGTTTTAACACGGCTTAGAAAAACTAACCTGGGTTTAATGGCATGATAGTTGTGAGCACTTCCATCATACCACAAACAAAATTGATTTTATTATATTAAAATTTGATATAGATAGGCACATTACTTTGGCCATAAATGCAAGTTTTCAAGGCGGACGTGGTACCACAGACTTTTCCACCAGATTCCAAATTTCATTCTGGCTTCAAAATTCTTCGAAACTAGTTTATAATAAATCGAAATGCCCAGTGTTTAAAGAACTTTGTAACTTCAATTTTTCCTCTTTGATAGGACAACCTTGCATTTCAAATACCATTTTCAAGAATTTGATTAATTATTGAGGGGAGAAAGTTCATTTGTCACCAAGGCGATAATAAATTCACACTATGTACAGTGGAACTTGCTCCTGTATCCTAATTAGAGTAGGAAGAATAAATGTCATATTCATTTTATCGTGAAGCAATTTAATTGGTGTTCCCCAACGAAATACCATTAATTTGAAATTGATGATAGATTGTGTAAAATAATGTATGCATTGACGGACACACAGACAATTTAAATAAGTACAACAACCTTTCCTCCCCACCAAATAGAAAAATCGACATTAAGGTCATATGTACTCACCGAAGACGTCAGTTCCACATAATTTGATTCCACAGAAAAGAAAGACATACCGAATTCAAATTACTTGTTGGCTTTTTGGTATACTATATTCGTAAAAATGAACAGAGACGTTTAGAAATATAAGAGATGTTTTTCTAGTTCTAACAATTTTACACAGTGGGGGAAAAGTACGAAAACTTTTTTAAATAACTCATTTATGGCCTGGTTAGTCAATAGCTTTGATTTTCGTTTTAAAAAAGTATATTAAAGAGCGAGAAATATAAGAGATGTTTTTCTAGTTCTAACAATTTTACACAGTGGGGGAAAAGTACGAAAACTTTTTTAAATAACTCATTTATGGCCTGGTTAGTCAATAGCTTTGATTTTCGTTTTAAAAAAGTATATTAAAGAGCGAGAAGTGGAAATGTACATTGAATAAGACAATTTCGATACAAATTCAAACATTTTGAGGTCTTAACATAATTTAACAGCAAGATTCTAAACACATAGTTATGATTCAAACCCCATTCGAAACATAAAAGGCGCAAATATTAAATTAAAATAAGTTTTTATCGGTCAGTAGGTATAACAATTGAAATTGGGTCTTTTATGGGTCTTAAGTAAGCTTTTTTTAATCAACTCTAAGCTTGACCAAATTAAATATACCTAAATGTTAAATAATTTTTATACAGAAGTTTATTACTAGTTTTTGGCGACAAATAGAAAATGTCCACTTTGTGTCTTATTTAACTACTTTAGTAGGTACGGAGATTTATATATCATTTAGCATGTATGGACTGTTAATGTCATTAGAAGCATTTTCGTCTTTACGTCTGGTTCTCACTATTACTTTCAAAGGCAGTTACCAATCTTTGCGCGTTGTTCTATTTTAACAAATAATACCTCCATGCAATCTCAGCCAAATCAATATTCCACATTTATTACCAATTGTTTTCTCAATTCCCCCCACAGTGCCTTGTGACAGTCACTTGGTGGTTGCTATTAATTAATTATTTATTTATCGAGTCATTTTCATGTGTTGCATGAGAGCAATTACACTAGTTTACCAAAAATATATACTCCAATTAAAGTGAGACTTTTTCATACTTTGGCTGTTTAGTGTAAAAATAGCAATAAGACATATTTATCTTACTCAGGATATAGTTTGACTCTCTGAGTTGTGTGCCTAGGCACAAATAGCTAATGTAATTACATGTAGCACTAAAATCAAGTTAATGGGAAAGGAATTAGTTCGTGTGAAGAGCAAGAGCCGCATACTCTTTGTTTTTGACTATGTTAAAGATGGTATACTACATTTGTCATTCCGTTTGCAACACTACCAAAAATTCATCGTGGAACCAAATTTTAAAAATTGTTGTAAGAATGAAATTTTGGCAGAGGTAAGGTGCCTAAAAAGGAGCCAATTTTTATGTATTTTGAGCTTTAGCAGAGAATTGACTGTATATAAAGTTTGGTCTGGTCTAACTCTAAAAAGTTGTTTAAATTTAAATTTTATTTTCGTTACTAATTCAAAAACTATCTAAACTTTAGAACTGTAATCAGGATTATATCCAAACTTTATGTAATCACAATTGAGGAACAATCTAGGAAGAGTAATAGGGCGATAATCAGGATTCGTTGATGTTAAACAACATATTAAGAAGTAACTCGTGTAAAAAAGGGTGGCCTAATTTCGGGTTCATTTTTGAAGCAACTGTTTTATTCGCTCGAAACCTTGACAGAATTTAAGTATATTTCTTCGTGGAACGAAGTAAATCGCTTAACGCATAAACAATGTTGGGAATTAATTGAATTAGTTTCAAAGTTTCCAAAGTAAATGCTCTGTGCTGCTCGAATAGTGCGTTTATTAAAAAGCAGATTTAGCCAGAATGAGGCTTTTGTTTGCAAATTTGTGTAAATGTTCATGACACTAGCATGTTAGTGGACAACATTCACAGTTCCCTCCGTCTTAAGGTTTGAACTGATGAGATTATGACTGAATCATTATGTCAAAAAAAAAATTGGAATTGTTTGCCAAATTCGTGATTAAACCACACTTTTCTATTTGTTTTGTAGCTCAAGAACACATCAGCCATTCTTAGTTAAAAATATTGGTTTGTAATTTATCGCACACGCAGAAAAATTCAAATAAAAATTGAACCGATGTTCTCAAATTCTGCTGTCTAACAGTACCATTAGTAACATTACTAATTTTCGATAACCTTTTTTTCTTTTTTATACCCTCCACCTAAGGGTATAATACATTTATCATTCCGTTTGCAACACCACAAAATATTAATCAGATACCCTATAAAGTATATATATTATTGATAGTCGTAAAATTCTATGACGATCTAGCCCTGTCCGTCCGACCGTCAATGTGTCTAAAATTGTGCATAATAATGGCTATTTAAGATTACAAATGAGCGAAATCGGCCAAAGGGGGAAAAAGTATCCCTTTATGTAACTAAAAGTACCTTAACAAATCATAATTTTTTGTGTCGCACTAAATACCTTAAAAAAGGGGCATAGTTGCTGAACGTTTTTGACCATGTGGCCCAAAAGACAACCCGCATAGTCAAAACGGGATCATACAAGTCAATTATGACTAAACAAATTCTACATTTGGTACCAAGCCTGAAATAGCTTGGATTAGCTTAAATTACGGGCGAACGCATTGCCGAAAGGGCCCACAAATTTTACCATTTTTTGCGCTAAAGTAGCGTTGGGACGGTGGAGTCAATATAAAGATCTTCGCCAGTGCTTTAACCATAACTTAAACAATTATGGCGATGTCAATAATCTAATTACTGTTTTGTACTTATTGGACATATGTGATTATATAGTGTGATCCATCTTGAGGTATTTTTTCAGAACAAAAAAAATATAAAAATTCAAATCATGTGTGGAATCTTAATTGTTAATTTGAAAGGACATTTTATGGCATTTATTTCTTGAAAATAATTACCTTCAAATGTTTGCAACTGTATAATGAAAATGAGCGTTCGGTAAGAAACGGGAAGATCCGCTGTTTTTGACCAAAATTTTGTTCAGTGGTGAGGCCCATTTCTGGCTCAACGGCAAAGTCAATTAACAAAGTTGCCGCATTAGGTCTGAAGAGCAACAGGAAGAGGTTCAAGAGGTGCCATTATAACCAGTTAAAACCACGGTTTGGTGCGGTTTGTAAGCTGGTGGAATCATCGGTGCATATTTTTTCAAAAATGATGATGGCCGGAACCGTAATGATGATGACCGTAAGTGGTGCTCGCTATCGCGCCATGATATCGATCTTTATGCTACCTGAAATTGATTTGGACAGTTGAGTTGGCCGCCTAGATCGAGTGATATCACACCTTTACACATTTTTCTTCGGGGTTACGTTAAATCCAAAGTCTATGCTGGCAAACCAGCTACGATTCAGGTTTTGGAAGCCAACATTACGCGTGTCATGTCAGCCATACCGGTCGAAATTCTCGAACCAGTTATCCAAAATCGGACCCTCAGAATGGAAACCCTGAGGAGTAGTTGCGGCCAACATTTAATGGAAATTGTATTCAAAAAATAAATGCCATACAATGTCCTTTCAAATTACCAATAAAGATTCCACACATGATTTGAATTTTTATATTTTTTTTTGTTCTGAAAAAATACCTCTTGATGGATCACCCTATATTTAACGGCAGTCAGTTTCGTCAACGAAAACACAAGCAACGTGGTTTTGTTGACGAAAGCATGCGAAACGGACTGCCGATTTATATAATCAAATATACCCCTGATGATGACTGAAGATTTCAGTCGAAATATTGGGAATAAAAATAAATGAATAAATAAAAAACAACAACAGTTTTTAACCGAAGGCCTAAAGCCGGACTAGATCAAAACAAATTCAATTAATTGATAAACTTTCGCTTTGTGGAAATGTGTAAAATTTCTTTAGACTATCAGTTCGGCTTGATTAGTAGTTTCACTTGTCCCTTCTTGTCGAAATGAGCCCAGGATGAATTCGCCGATGAGACTCTATCTTGTTTGATTGCTTTTAGTATACAAAAAAACACAGCTAATGTTGTAATCTACTCCATGTGATTACAGTCGTTACCTTGGTACTGCGTGGGGTACTATTTTCAGCTACTAAAACTCCATACACCAGCCGGGTCTTATTTGCAAAAAGACGTGATGACAAAACCTTACCTTTTACTTGAGCTAAAAACCAAAGCCCCCGCGAAACTAATAAGGCTAGACTAAAGTTTTGGAGACTGTTTATCATCCCATGCAAAATATAAGTGTTATAGAAGTCGATCAGTTCTTGCTTCATCCCTTTATAGCCCTTAAAATTCTAATTAATATCCGTAGTATCTGCAACGAATTTTCGATTTACGTCGCCTTATTGATACAAACGATGAATTGGACAATCGGAGATGTATGTTTTTAAATCCAACTAGGGTAATGTAAAGGGCTGTCCAACTGAAACGCGCGATGTTAATTGTAAATAAAACAAAAAGTTTTCAGAGAATTATCTTAAAATCTTTATTACGATAGTAGGATCTATGACAATTACATGTGAAATAAAATATCGGCCAAATGCTCGCCACGACTTTTGTGGCATACCTCTTTACGATGGTCCATATTTTCAACGACTCTGAGATATAATGGAGGTTCAATGTTGTTAATCATCCTTAAGCTATTGAATAGTTCTTGGCTTATTAACGAACACTTTTTCTTGTAAATATCCACAAAAAAGAAGTCCAACGGTCTTAAATCACATGATCGTGGCGGCCAATAAACGTCACCATGACGTGAGATAGCACGGTCATTGAAATTCTATTGCAAAAGAGTCATAGTTGCAAGCGTAACCCTCCTGTTGGAACCACATTTTGTCTATATATGGACATAGACGAAATGTGGTTCCAACATGAGGGTTACGCTTGCAACTATGACTCTTTTGCAATAGAATTTCAATGACCGTGCTATCTCACGTCATGGTGATGTTTATTGGCCGCCACGATCATGTGATTTGAGACTCAATTTCTGGCCACTAAAGAACAACAAAGAATTAAGTTGGGCAAAAAAAACTTGCCGTGAAGGTGTGACTCACAATTTATGTCGTGCTTTGTGGTAGGACCACCCTTTACATTGGCACAATTTATCTTTATCATATCTGTGGCAACTTGTTAAAACATCTATTCCCAGGAATTACAGATTTCAGATATTCACGAGTTTTCTTAATTCATTTTTTATTCTGAAAATCAGTATTCACTTGATCGTCAGGGTGAGTGTCTTAACTATGACTATTTCAACTATTTGTAGACTAGTGTTATTGAAACACAAACAAGTCGTTTAAGTTGCCTAAACAATTCATAAATTCGTAACATGATGATAATACAAATTTCAATTGTTATTAGGTTTGTCTTTACTCTTCCGACAAACAAATATTACACACACTCAGGCACGCACAACGAAATTAAATTTCAATATCAAGGACTTTTACTAGCTCATCCTCCCCCTCTCTCTCCTCCGGACGACAACAACACACATGTTAATTCACAATAATTTATCCCCAACACTTTGGAAAAAATCGAATACAATTTGGCTGTACGGTTTTATGTTTCTGCTATGTTTTTGCTGAGGTTGTTGGCATTTTTGTGATGATGACATCAAATCGCCGAAACCTCCTCCGAATTCTTTTCTCTCTAGGGAGTATGCATATGCAGATCTTCAAACACTTAGCCAGGACTTTCCTGATGGGATTACGAAGTAATTATCACCAAAATGAAAGTAGGCAAAATAGGGAATGTGAAAATAAATGAAAGAATGAATAGAATTCTGCTGCCGATGCTATAAAGTGAACTGAAATGTTTGCTAGAACTGATATAAAGAGGCAAAGTCATTATCAGACTGAGAATAAGTAGGACGACTACAGAAAACAAACACTGTGGGCCGGGAGCGAAATTTCGACCAAATGTATTTTTTAGCTAAGTAAAAAATCTGCAGGCTTGTTTGAAGTTCAAATCCAAGTTTAAAAGGAAATAGAGTTCATCGGGGAGATGCAATTACTGGATTTGATATCGCATCATGATTTACGTACGAGTATACTAAATTGATGCAATCAACAAGTTATTTTATTGATGCGTCATGCCAAAGATTTAATAAAATACTTAAATTCATATTGAACAGGGAATAAACGGCTTGAGACCTCTTGCATCTACTTTTTAATAGAAGACAAGTTTTTTACAAAAATGGCAAAGTGACATTGATTTTTGGGGCTGCACGCTGCTTTTATCGCGATTTCGGACCCGTGACGACCTTCATCACAAAGCTTCGCAGCAATTGTTGAAAAAAAACTGAACTTTTTTAAGTCTTACTTTTCACAAAAATACAATTCGCCTTTACAACCTCTACAGAGACTTCACATTCAGAGCCATCTATAGATTTTCTTTTACAACGTGTGTGGTAAAAAGAGTTTTGTTTCATTTTAATTAATATCTGCTCCTGTGCTTCTCCGTTCGCTGAGCAGAACGAATCACTTGATCGTGGATTTTATTATTATAAGACTTCTTTCCATTAGCTTATTTCACGTATAAAACATCGTGGAAATAATAGTCCGTTAATACCGCCAAATATTTTCCACCAAGCTGGATTGCCAATTGGTAGAGCTCGTGCTCGTTGCTATCGGTTGTAATGCGGCAATATTACTTGAAGATGTATCCGTTCACCCAAAACTGGGGCTAACGATGGTTTTTGCCGATCCAGAACACAAACATCTACCTCATGGCTCAGTATACAAAAACTTTCAGTTCCTTGGAAACTGAACGAGTGTAAGCCCAAAACAAACGGAAATCAGCAAGTTAACCCATTCCTGCCTAATGGGTATTTAAATACCCAAGAAAGTTTTGATACATAAATAATTTTAGCGTGAAATTGAGGATTTTTTCTTCTTTTAACTTCTAGGGTCTTTTGGACATAAATTTTTAAATTTCATAAAAATCGTACGAGCCGATCTATGGGCAGGTAGTAATGGGTAATGTCGGCGAAATGCTAGATTTTTGCCTGCGGCCAGAAATTACCTTCTAATTTTCTCCAGCACACTCCTACAGCCATAGGTAGTATTTCCGACACATCATACATTTCGTGGACTTGCTTATTTCATTTGATTCCGTGATCTCGATTTAAACTTTGAAAAGCCACAAGAGAACATGAATTTCGATTGTGCGCTGTAATGATTTGTCTTTATTTCCAAAATAAAAAAGATTTTAAAAAATAAAAACTGTTCAAGTCATAATGATAAAAGACCGAATTTAATTATAAGGACAAAACTAATAAAAAATTGTATAATGGTTTAACAAATTGTTTACTTGGCAAAACAAATAATTCGCGAATTTAGTTGATATTTTCTGAATTTCAATTGATATTTTCTGAATTCCAATTGATATTTTCAGACTAACTATTAAAAACGGCTAAGACTGATTTTTTTCTGTACAATTAAAATCAGTTTTGGGTGGATCGCGAGACTTTCTAAGATATTTGAGTTTATATGTGAAGATAGTTTGGCACAATTAATAAAAATCATTTACGCTGACCAGGACCTAATGTTAATACCGCCTCCGAACGGCTACAGCATTTATATAGGGAAGCTTTAAAATTGCACAAAGATTATTCTTCTTTTCGTCGCTGGAAATCACGAAGCGGAAATACTGTCGCTAAAAAAATATTAGATTTTTCTTGCCGTATTTGATCAAGGGTATATTCATGTGATATTCATGCCTTTAAAATAAACAAACAAAAAACTATCATAACGACCAGATTCGGTCCGGATATTCTTTTCTATGAGTTCGATGATGTTTCTATTGTCTGATATGCCATATCACCTGGAACCCAAGCTTCCAAGGTAGGCTTAGATTCTTTCGATTTTCTTCGTCCATGCAAAGAAATAGCACTTCTTACAACAATTCTCGTACAAAAGCGTTTCAAAAACCTTATTCTGATATTCTAAAATTATTAGGAGACACTTAGTCAATCCATATCCTAGTTCTTAAAACAGCTCTCCCATGAGCTGCATGAGGTTAATTAACCGACGCACAGTGCTTCAGAATCGTTTTGACTGGCCAAAACTCTGTAAATTTTAATGGATAAAGATATTTCAGTATTTTTTTATTTGACAGATAACATCGGATAGCTTTTCTACAGTATCAATTTTAATAATATCGGTTAGAAGTTATGGCGGAATTTAAGGTCAAAGTTAAACTTTTGACTTTTTGAATACACAGCTTAGAAATTAGGGCTTATTTGTTGTTTTTTTTTTCAAAGAAGGTGGAGTTTAATTTTTCCAAATATTCTTTGTTGCCATCGTACTGGCATTTCTTTATCGTAATGGTACAAATGATACCACGAACATATTTTTTTTAAAACCTTAAGACAATTGATGCACCAATTTTTTCTAGTAAAACCATCAATCGTCTTTTTCAGCTTTCCTTGTTATGACCCTCCCTATGAATAATTCAAGTACAGTAAGACCTCGGTAATGCGAACTTCGCTAATCAGAATTATCTAGTAATCTGAACTACTTTTTACCTGTACTACATACTCTATAATCCAAACTGATTGCATTTTTTAATCCGAATTGACATCAAAATATGTAAAGTTATTAATAAGCATTATTTTAAAAGTGTGTCATAGTTCGAGTGCAGTCAAATTTTGCTGAATTCAATCTTCATTACGCGTTCAGTACAAAGAAGAAAGATGTTTTTAAGAAGAAAACCTTATCGGTACTTCTGTTTTTCTTTAATAATCTTTTATAAATTCTCAATAAACACAATTTATTAGTGTTTTCTTTTTTTTAAGTTTCGTTTTTTTTGTTTCTAAAAATTGTTGGCCATTTTTTAAAAAATAAACATATTTTTGGTTTTAAAAAATGGGTTTTAAATATATAGTTTATATTATTTAAACATTATTTTTACTGTGAACAAGCATGTGTGATATAAGTGTAAATCTTTAGAAAACACGTGAAGACAAAAGTATCCAATAATCCAAATTTTCGATTCCTTGCACGATATTGTTTTTTCCAGAAAAACCACCACATCCCAATTTGCAAATGAGAGTCAACCATATTTCTTCACATCATTTCCTTTAAATGATTATAAAAATATATTCTGAACCACCGTGCAACGGCTAGAAAATAGAGGTCCAACATAAATGCCTCGGTTGTGGAATTTTCTTTAAGCAGATTTTAGCTGGCAATTAAATTGGGTGATGGTAGTTTTTATGACCATGATGCCAGTAAACCCAGGTTCAACTTCAAGTAAAAATATCTAACACTTTTAGGCGTCGGGTTTTCCACCTCGTATACTCTTCTTTAAAATGCCTTAGCAGTTCAGGACCGGCGTTAAGCATTAGGTCCCGGTCAGTGATGAATAATAACTTTGTGCACAGCTCAATGATTTGAGAAAAGTTTACCCTTGTCCCTAATGGAATATTGTAGGATTAATGTAAGTAAGTTAAAGTTCATATCATTGCAACAGAAAAAGATATTTCTGATTGAGTTTCTCCGAACTATTCAATCAACCTTTAGATTATTTGTAAAACATTTATATAAGAGTTAACGAAACAGCTCACGAAATGGCTTGGTAGGGCTCTAATATGTAGGCGACAGGCCTATATTACGCGGCACCATTTCAGGCAATGAAAACCGAATTGGCATTGTGGGCAAAAACAGCAAATACCTGAATATGTGACAGCGCATAGAGAGAGCGCATAAGGGTAAAAAAAAATAATTTTACTTTTCTTTTTCTTTTTTTGATGTGAACAACATCTGAACATCGAATGAGACCGATCCCATGGCCCAATAGTGTTCCCTGCCAGAGATATGCGCGTTTTATGATAGTGAAGTCGACGATTCTAAGCGCAAATAGAAAGGGACCTAATCTTTAAAATGGCTCTCCTAAACAAAACTTTTCATCAACTTTTCACTTTTTTTTATGTGAACAACATCTGAGCATCGAATGAGACCGATCCCATGCCCCAAAAGTGTTCCCTCCCAGAGATATGCGCGTTTTATGAAAGTGAAGTCGACGATTCTAAGCGCAAATACAAAGTGACCTAATCTTTAAAATGGCTCTCCTGAACAAAACTGGTTTTTAACCTTAGGTCCCTTTCTATTTTGCGCGTCACATATAGAGATCACCACCAACACTTTATGCGAAGATCCCGACGATGGAAAGACTAGGAAGCTTATTGAGCTGAACGCGTAACAACTGAGCACTCTTATTGGCATAATAAGTGGTCACTTTCGTCTCGGGCGTCACACCTTCCGCATCAGCAGGGCATGCTGTGACCTAAACGAAGCCTTTGAAAAGAAACCGAGGCCCTGGATCACTTTCTATGTCACTGCCCTCACTTTATGTAGAGAAAGAATGACGCATCGACACAGGGACTTTTCTCCGGACCTAGGGCATTTGACTTTCACTGCCTGGAGAGCCTCGGGAGCTCCGTAAATGAGACAGACCACCTCAATTATCTATTTACCATATCCTAAATAAGCGTACAATAGACCGCAATATTGGCTTAGACTTATATAATTTTTCCCTCTACTACTAGCCAACCAAACGCTAAGTCTAATAGACATCCCAGGTGTCAATATTTATTAAAATCCATTGTTGAAGAGACACTCTTAAACAAGTAAAAAATGTACATGAAACATCTGAAGGCAGGGTTTCTCTAGTAAATATCCGCGACTTAAGACTAAGCTCTTACGCTTGTATAAGCTTCTTTACTACAATAATTTTATCAGAGAATAGCATGGTGCTCAGCTTTCTGATTTGAGAAAATTTCCCAGTTTAGTCCTTAAACCGATCTTGAGGGGATTTATATACCACATACCACATAATATCCATCGATGAGTTATCCTAGCTAGAAAGCTTTGGAAATCACATTTTCCAGCAAGTATTCCGATTACTTTAAGTCCACCTACATCCGCCGGTTAGTCCAATCATGTCGTTCGTGTTGTAAGGGTCCTTGAAAGAAATATGAACTTTTTTGAATTAGCATGGGATTCTCATTAAAAACATTTTTTAAACCGTTCACTGAAGGTTAAAAACTAAAAATCACTTATTTTTAAACATTTACTGTGAAGCTTGCTTAGGTTGGTGCACATACGTCAAACCACTTGGAGAGTCATTGGACCATTTGTAATTGTCCTTGACAAAGCCATAACTTCCATACGAAAAAACAAGTGCTGTTATGTTTGTTTTAAATAAGCGTTGCCCAGTCTAATATACACACATACACATCCGTGATTCGGTAAAGTGGCGTGAAAAAGACCGCCTAAAAGAAAAGGAAATTCTCATAAACACAAAAGCAATACTTACAAACGTAATCGGAGAATTCACCTCCGAAATGTCAACGAAAGCGAAAACGTTATACCAACCACACACACACACATACACCAAAGTTCCAAAAGAAAATCAAATAAACAACAATAAAAGAACGGACAGACCGACGACGACATACACACACACAGCCAAAGATAACATGCAAAGAAGACGCAAGACGAGAATTGAAAAGAACGTAGCGAACGAACGAAATGTGATGATGTCTTGCTTAGATTTGAAAAGACATTTTCATTGAATCGCTTGTTCGAATAAGACCACAAAAACTGAAAGACAAAATTTAGACGGAAATACAAAAAACTAAACCTACACACACACAAACGCATTTCGGTCGGGTTTCTTTTGTGGCCAAAAGTAGCAAAGAAAAACACATAATGATGATAAAAAATTGAGATTTTAAATAAAGTGCAAAAAGAAAATTTTTCAAAACGGGCTTTAATCGCTTGGCAGTGAAGTGGCCCCACCCCAGCGTATGAGTGACGTTAAAATGAGAATTTAAAATTAAACAGAATTGTTTTCGTGAATATGTTAATATCGTAAATCTGTGAGTTTATGAGAGTGTTTTTGTTTTGTCGGATAATTGTAGTGTTTATGAACTGTTGAGTTGTTAAAAATTGCCATGTATTTAGTGGAACAAAATCGAAATGGGATGACAAACAAAATAAAATTCAATAAACTTAAACGAACAGCATTAAATCCAGTAAGACAATGGGTTTGTTTACCGGTAAAAGAAATGAGTTATGGAGCGCAAGGGCGTTTAAGGTTATCCTTTACTTTTTTCTCAACGGTAATGAGACCTTAAAACAAACCCGGTTTCCTAATCAACTCTATAATTGACCATCCAAATCACCATTGGTGACAGTTGTTTGCCCTTTCTCTTAAACAACCGGTAAAAGAGCAGTTTATGTGGCTTGACATAAAAAAAGCAAAAAAAAATTGCCACACCCACAAAATGGCATAGGAATTTCGGAAAAATAAATAACCAAGGCTCTCTGGCCAAGAGATCCACGGGCCTTAGAAAATTATTTTTAGTTAAAACTTTTATTATGTGGTCGGCTTTCAATCGTGCTTTAAATCTTTTTGTAATGTACAGCGCTAATCTAGAGACTTGCTACTTTATAGTATTCTGCTTTCGATACTGTCGCAGTAATTCAGGTAATATTTTTCAATTTAAGAAAAAAATTGTCGGGAATTTGGGAAAAATTAATATCTAAGGCTTCTCTGGTCCAGAGATCCACGGGCCCTAGAAACTTAATTTCTTATTAAAAATTGTGTTTTCTGTAAAGTACATTCCTAATCTAAAGACGCGGGAGTTTAAAGTCTTGTGCCTAAAATTCTTCGATTTAAGAAAAAATATTCAGGAATTTCGTGTAAAAGCTCTCTAGTCCAGAGATACCCAAGCCCTTTAAAATTATTTTCTAATTAATAATTTTGCTATGTGGTCGGCTTAAAAGCTTTTTGTAGTGTACTTAGTAGGGACATAAATACTGTTACAACATTGAACACACCCATTTCAATAGTAGAACTGAACATACCCCGTTAATGTCATATGGGTTTTGAAAGCTAACCTCGTTAGCGTTAGTCTGTAACGGGATTTTAAAATTGTTTCAACTTTCATCATGAAGTGGTCATGTAATGAGAACAGTATCGCTGTAATAGCGCTTTTCAAGTGTGAAATGAAAAAAACGATATTTTTAAAACGCTCCGGCCGCATGTTCGTCTACGATGCTCAAAACTGTTTGAGGAGACTGGAGATGTAAAAGCTGTTGTGAAGCCTCTTAACAATTCCCTGTTCTAAAACCATCCATGGATTCTGCGCCGGCCCATAAGGCTAAAACGTCCCATGCCTGGCTTCGAAACAATTTGCCAGCGTTCATTTCCTCTGAAGAATGGCCCTCAGGCAGTCCAGATTTGAAACCATTGGATTACAAGTTGTGGACGGTTTTAGAGGACAAGGTTTTTGACAAAAGATATCCCAACATTGGATCTCTTAAGACTGATTTGGTTCGAGCTGTGGCCAATTTTCCAATGGACGAGGTTCGTGCAGCTATAGACGATTCGCCAGTGCGACTTCAGGCGTGTGTAAAGGCAAAAGGTGGACATTTCGAATAAGTAGATTCTTTTTTATATATCAATAAATATATTAAAAAATATTTGGTCCATAAACATTCAGTACTTTTTATTTTACAGCATAAAACGTGTGTAACAGTATTTATGCCCCTACTAAGTACAGTCCTAATTCTCAAGGCTTCTGCTTTGGATACTGTCACCGTAATTCGGGTAAAATTATTCAATTAAAGAAAAAATGTCAGGCATTTCGGAAATCGAAAAATCAAGGGATCTCTGGTCCAGAGATCCTCGGGTTTAGAAAATGAGAAAACTTATTTCTATGTGGCCGGCAGTTTGCCGGGCTTAACATTTTTCCGTAATCTACAGTTATAATTTGGGGAGTGGGGACATTAAAGCCTTCTGCTTTGGACACTGCCACTGTAATTCGGATAAAATTCTTCAATAAAAGAAAAATTTACACAAATAAAATTTTTTTGAAAAGATTTTAGTTTTTTTTGTTCAGTGGGCGGCTCCCAACATTTTTATACCCTCTACCGAAAGGTGGGTGTTACATTAAGTTTGTCAATCCGTTTGCAACTCTACGAAATACTATTAATCGGAGACGCTAGAAAGTAAATACGTATATCATTACGTAAAATTGTAAGACGATATAGCCATGTTCATCTATTGTTGTTGCAACAATATGTTTTGCTTTAAAGTCCTTTTCGTCTATAGGGGATCTGCTTTGATTTCCAGGTGAAGGAAACGCGACATTTTAAACTGAAACTTAAGGTCAATCAACTTCACTGACTCTTTAACGCGAACTTTAAACTAAGCCTCGAATATAAGGTCCTGCTATACAATATGCAATCAAACTTATCTGATTATATGGAGCTCAGCTATGGGCCAAAGCGAGCTCGAGCAATCTCGACAAAATTCAAAGAGTTCAATCTAAGACATTGCGGCTAATTATCGGTGCTCCTTGGTATATGAGGAACGAAAACATCCACCGAAATCTGCAAATACCCCTTGTCAAAGATGCAATTCAAGATAACAAGATGATGCACAAACAGAAGCTCGAACGACACGGCAACATATTAGATAGATAGTTACTATGTACTCTAAGCACGTCGAGACTTTGGAGGAATGCACGCCAGGTATTCTGATCTATACCTGCGAGTCTTTCGTCACAGCATATTGCGAATACACGCGCACAAAGATTGTGTAGAATCCTTATTTCTACTTCACGAGGTTTAAACCAAACATACTCGTAGTTTAAATGCTCTCACAAGTGATTCTTATTACAGTCAAAACACAAAACGGAATTGCTGGCTATAGAGGCCTCAACCTCTATTTCACAAGGTTTAAACCAAATCTGGTTTCAAATTCTTAGTTATGTGAACCCTCAAATGACCTTTAGTAGTACGTATGAGGGCGGCTCGGAAACTTCTTAGCCTAGCACAAAAAGCGCGGTATAAACAGAAAAAAGTTAAGTGTTTTGGAAACTTCCATCTCTGCTATGAACACATGTTAAATTTTGTTTCGATTTGGCAACTCCTTCATATAGAAACAGGTGTTCACAAAAGACGCATCCGCGATTTTTTTTAAAATGGAAAAATTAGAAATGCGTGGTGTCATTAAATATTTACATTAAAAATGTTTATCGGGACAAGAAATTCATAATGATATGGTGAATGTGTTAGGTGAAAGTGCTCCTTCATATGCAACAGTAAAAAATTGGGTTGCTGAATTTAAACGTGGTCGTACAAGCATTGAAGATGAACCACGCAGTGGACGTCCAAAAACAGCAACAACAACAGAAATTGTAGCAAAAGTGCATGATATGGTATTAAATGATCGACGAATAAAAGTGCGTGAAATAGCTAATATCATGGGCATCTCAAGTGATCGAGTCCATTTAATTTTGCATGAAGAACTACAGATGAAAAAGCTTTCTGCAAGATGGGTGCCGCACTTGTTAACAGTCGACCAAAAACGCATAAGAATGAACATTTCTCAAGCTTGTTTGGATCGTTTTCAGCGAAATAAAATGGATTTTAAGCGTCGTTTCATAACTGTTGATGAGACATGGATCCACCACTATACGAGTATTGCGCATAAGAATAAAATCTACTCTGCCAGCAAAAGTTTTATAAAACTAGAGTTCTCTACTCTGCAAGCCTAGAGTTATTTACTCTGCAATCTAAAATATCAAACTAATAAAGTTGACTTACCACTGTGACCAAATTAATGCAAATTCTGCCAAAAATACGCAAAGAACCGTATAACGCAGAAATCCATGTAGGGGTTCTCTATTGAATGTTACTTTAAAATTCGTATACTTATTGTTAGGTTCCTACGGATAATAATACCAAATAAAGCATTAATAAAAAAAAACTGGATGCATCTAAAGAGACCTGGGGGTTAGCTGAGTAGGCTTGGTCGAACAATTGAAGAGGTCCCATCCGACTTTGGACTTTTTATTCTCGTTTTTCTTTTTCGACTATACGAAAAAGAAAAACGAGAATGAATAACGAGAATGTGATACTCTGTGAATATTAAAATATACAAAAATATAACATATAACATTATTTTAAGTTAGCTTTAGCCTTTTTTTGTTTTTACAGCATATCCAGAATGGTGCAGGGTATAAATTGTCGGCCCTGTCGGATAATATTTTTTTTCTTGTCCAACTCTGACTCGCTTATTGCCATTTTGGCCTCATCTAGACTTTAAGTAAATTCTTTTGTAGTATCCTTATTTGTATTACTTTGTATTTGTATTACATTGTCGCTACTTTAAAGAGAACTTTGCCCTTAGAAATTGACTTAGTATGTTTGATTTTGTTGCTCCCGGCTTAGGAGCGTTTTCAGGAAACACTATTAATATTATACAAACAGAGTAGATGATGTTATGCAAATTCAATGCTGAAAATCGTATTTGAACTCTATGTATGTATGTTAATTTCAAATAACATCTCATTTCTAAAAAAGGTCCAAAACAGCCTGAAGGCAACTGAAACACACAAAATTTGCGCAAAAAGAAGGAGAATTGCGAAAAAAATGCCATCGGAAGCATGAGAAGCAGAAGCTGTAAAAACATAACTATCTAAAACGAAGAAAAAACAAAACGAAAATGTACAAAAGAAAGGTTTAAATGAAGCAACAACGGCACAAAAACAGCAAGAACAGAAAAATATATGAAAACAAATAAATTTTCCCCGGTGAATCATACAAAGAAAACGAAAACCAACGCTTAATTCTTAAGCGGATTTCAACTGTTAAATAATACACAACTAATATTCATACATTCTAACAAAATAACAACAACAACAATGAATTGGTCCCCATAAACAAACAACATCATTAAATAAATAAATCAAATAAAAACCAGGTGAATTTTGAAATGAAAATTTAAATAAAAAAACAAAAACAACAACATCAGAGAAATCAACAAAATTGTAATGTTCAATTCCATGGAAATTAAGTACCTGTCAGTCATTATTCCAAAGTTATGAATTCCGACTAAATGTGAAAACATTTTTTCCCAAAACGACAACAAAACGACATCAACTGAATAAAGCAAAACTACTACAGATTCCCTACATACATAATTAATTGAAAATCGTTTCAGCTTCTCGCTGTCTATTTAGTACTAACTAAGGAAAAACACAATACGAGCAAATTTGAATTTCAATTGGTTTTGAAAACAAATCAGAATTAACAAAATAAAAACAAACAATAACAACAAACGATAACAATAACAAAACGAAACGAAACTGCAGCAACAAAAAATATTCTAAATTGCAACGAAGCATATCTCACAAGTTCTCTGGAAAAAAAATCAAAACATTACAAAACGAAAACAAACAGAAAATATTTTTAAAAAATCGTCCAATTTTACATTCCATTTTGACAAAAACCAAAACACAACAACAGAACATTTCGCATAACTACTTTTTCTCAGTGACTACCATCGAAAGTGTATTTTTTTCGTTTTTAAATCTGTGATTAGGTTTCAATTTCTTGTTGAAACCACTTCCGTCGTCGAAAAAACTTACTCTGTGTACCTTAAGGAGCGCGTGCGCGTAAGCCAAAAGCGTACGCACAACAAACTCTTGTCTTTGCATTTGTCTTAAGTACAAGCGTTACAAAATAGCTCCCATAACCATTAATCACATTACCCAAAAATTGCCCTTCAAAATGCGTGTCAAAGTCGGCAAGCGTATATGGCTGCGCAAGAGGCGGTCGAAACGTACGGACAGTTATCCAAAGCCAAGGTAAATTCTTTCTTTCTAAACAAATGATTTTTCCTTCTTTCTTTTTTTCTATTTTTTAAATATTTACAAAATTGATACGATAATCTAGCATTTTGAGCACAAAGTTTAATTTTTTTATTGATCAACACTCAGGGGATTTCCCCTGATATGCAGTGTATTGCGTTGGTAAGTGGAAAGTAAGGAAGGAGAGGGGGAAAGATGGTCGACATTTGTCTTAAATTTCTGGGTGTCATAATTGTTGGGAAATACATTTGCCGGAAGTCGATTTCACATACATACAGTATGGACCAAAAACAAATTCGATCTGTAGACCAAGTACGGGCAGTACGGGCAAAAAACGAATTCTGTAGTGCATAGTGCGGTCTAATCAATAATAAAGTAGTTTTTAATGCGATCCAATCGATAACAAATGGTTGTGAATTCCTGGAAAGTCGCGTATTCCTGACGAATAACCTCACATCAGGAATATGACGATGGATGTCCGTGGATCTCACACCATTATAGTAACGATAGAACAGCGATAGAACAGGGAGACAATTGAGTTGTTTATCCCACTGTCACCTATCAGCTCATCGCTCTCCTTTAAGTATGGTCAAGTAGCTCTAAGGATGTTTTTGGCGCACCAGTCGATATATGTGACAGCGCATAGAGAAAGGGACCTAAGGGTAAAAATCAATTTTCAGTTTTTTTTTTTATGTGGACAACATCTGAGCATCTGAGACAATTGAGTTGTTTATCCCACTGTCACCTATCAGCTCATCGCTCTCCTTTAAGTATGGCCAAGTAGCACCAAGGATGTTTTTGGCGCACCAGTCGATATATGTGACAGCGCATAGAGAAAGGGACCTAAGGGTAAAAATCAATTTTCACTTTTTTTTTTTGATGTGGACAACATCTGAGCATCGAATGAGACCGATCCCATGCCCCAAAAGTGTTCCCTCCCAGAGATATGCGCGTTTTATGAAAGTAATGGTACACCAAAGATACAAGTATTTAAATCTTTAAAATGGCTCTCCTGAACAAAACTGGTTTTTACCTTTAGGTCCCTTTCTATTTTGCGCTTCACATATGAAAGTTGTATTCCATGTTAGTCTGATGAACGTAGGTGGTAGAAATATTAAAAAAATCAGAAGGAATGAAATATTTCTTATAACGCTTTAGAAAGCCTATACACTTGAGTGCTTCTTTCACCCAAAATATGTTTTTTTTTAAATATTGTTTTGAGACCTTGAAATGTCTCTTAATTTACTAAGATTTTACAAAAAATTTAATAATTGAATTTGTGGAAAAATTAATTTTTTTTGGTAAAATCGGTTGAACCTATTTTCTTTATCTTAGTCTGAACCGATATTCTCCAATTTCAACAGCGCCCGTCCTTGACATAAGGAACTAACTTGTGCCGAATTTTATCAAAAGTAGATGTGGCTTCTAGAGCTAGAAACATAAAATCGGCTACATTTATGAACAGATTATCTTTAATTTTCATAACTTTGGTGCTAGGTCTTAAATATTTAATTGTGGCAAATTTCATCTATGTGACTTCTAGGATTAAAAACCAAATTGGTTGAACATACTCGTATATGTGTGGAAGCTTAATCTTAATTTGAGCCGACTTTCTTTAGTTTCAATGTCGTCCTTCCGTAGTCCAAATGAAGAACGTGTGCCAAATGTTATCAATATTGGTTGAAATATGTGGCTTCTGGCTCTATGAAATAAAGCCCCAAGAAATAAGGCCCCATACTAAAAATGAAATAAAGCCCCCAAACATGGAGCCTTATTTCGTTATGAAACTAAGCCCCAATTCCAACAATAAAATAAAACCCTAAAAAGATGAAAAGAGACCCCAAAACTAAAATGAAACAACATCCCATTTAATTTGTTTTTATATATATAAGTAATGAACTAAGGCCACGTTTTTTGAAAAGAAATATATAAGTAGTTTTATAGTTTCTTTATTGAAAAATGAATCAAATATTAAACAACACCTTCATTGTACCTTCAACGATTTGTTGGCAGTATAGAAATTTATAGTGCTCTAATCCCTTGCAAATCGCATCTGCTTGCAATTTTCAATTGCATTTTCGATTTATATTCAGCAAAAGCAAACCTAACTGAACCGTACGGCAACAACGGAAGTGCCATTATTTTATGATAAGCCACAGATGCTGCCTTTGAAGCTTTGATATAGTCAAGCAATAATTTTCGGCTACACATATTTTGCTTTATAGCTTGGCAATAATGAAACCTACAAAAATAATTTGTTTTAAAAATCAATTTACACTTTCATTAAACTGAATATCATTGGAATTTTAATTTTAAGAAAGAGTGAATTGGTGGTGTTTGCACTTACAGAATGACGTGTGTAAATACATCGTGCAGAAAGACAATTCGAATTTAAGTTTTAGGCAAATGTAAATTGATGGTATGGAAAAAAAATTGCACTTAAATTTGTCGGAGTGTAATAGGGGTAGAATGCCTTAATTACCAAAATGAAATAAAGCCATAAAAAAATTGAAACAACAGCCCAAATATCGTTGTTGTTGCTTTCTGAACAATTTTTTGGGGCTTTATTTCATTTTCGATTTGGGGCCGTATTTCTTGGGGCTTTATTTCATAGACCCGTGGCTTCCAAATTTTAAGACATAAAATCGGGTGTACATATATGTATGGGAGCTATATCTAAATCTGAACCGATTTTCCTCCATGTTAATAACGACGTTCCTTGACCCAAAAAACGTACTCGTGCTATATTTCATTAAGATTGAATGCAAAATGTAGCTTCCAAAACTAAAACACAAAATCCGGATGAACATATAAGTGTGAGCTATCTCTGAATCTTAACCAGTTTTCTTCAGTTCTAATAACGTCTTTCCTTGGTCCCAAAAAGTGGCTTCTAGAGCTAAAAATATAAAAATAGGATGAACTTATGTGTGGAAACTATATCGAAATCTGAACCGATTTTCTTCAATTCCAATAACGTCAGTCCTTGATCCAAAAAACTTTCTTTGCGAATTTTAATGAAGATCGGAAATTGATTGCGAACTGTAGTTAAATTACAGCTTTGTATAGACGGACGGACGAACAGACATTGTTAAATCGAATCAGCTAGTGAGTTTTAGTCAATCAGTACACTTAAAGGTGGGTCTAGCTCAAATACTTTTGGTAGTTACAAACATTCACCATGAAACTAACTTATATTACGCTGTTCCACAGAGCGGTGCAGGGTAGAAAAATGAGACTAGACAACATAATTTATTAGTTATAGAAATTATCAAGGTTGGAACTTAATTCTGGTAGTATAACGAACTTCTTTATTGGATATTTTTATCGCATAAGTAAGAAGGAATTTTGCGTGTGCTTCAATCGGCACTGACGTTTGTATGGAGTCCAAAAAAAATAGTGTATTCGCTTTGACATTTGATAGAAATACGTCTAGAATTGTGAAAAAAACAGCTAAGCTTTTTCTTATCAAATATAAGTAAGTTGGCTCTACTAAACTTTGAATATTGAATATTTCGAAATGTAAGTATAAAGGTATGCAGTTACCTTAGAACTAAATTTCTGTCCATTATAATTCAGATACTTTTGTTTTAAATACAATTTGGGGCCAAATTAATATAAAACATTAATTATTGGCTCTAGCAAAAGCCAATTTTAAAATATACGCTCACGTTAATCTTCTTTGTTTTAGTGCTTGACAAATTCAACCATTAAAAGGTATACAGTTGAGCAGGACTTTAAGCATGTCGAAGCTTTTTACGAAAATCAAATCGTACATGATTTTTTTGGTCAGCATAATCGACCAGATATGTCCACAATCGGGAAAATTGTGTGCAAATTTCCGTAAACCGGGTTGTAGAAAAAGTGAAAACACCTGCGAATGCTCGCTCTGTGTTGTTCGCGATAGTGTGGCAGAAGAGTTGTCAACCTCGACTGGTCGTCGTACCCAACAATTGAACTTCTCACGACCATGACTAACGCGAATTTTGAATACAGATTTGAGTTTACACGCTTTCAAGGTTCAAACTTCAGACAGAGACGCAAAATCTTCTCAATAACAAAATTGAGAAGTGTATCTTATAGTTACCCCGCCTGACGTTTTTTTTTTATTTTTTTTTAATTTTTATTTATAAACTTGGATTCAGGCCATCCTAAATTTGCACGCTGTTTCATGTCAACTTGTCATAGCAATATACCACGAATCTTGAGTAACTTTAATCCATACAGTAGTTGCATGGGCGAGCAATTTCCCAAGGCGTTATCTCATCGTTTGGCATACATTTTACATACATTTTAATCTGTCATCTCTCATCCAATCCAGTTTTTTCACAGACTTCTAAGAGATAATTTCGGTTCTAACTACTTATAGCGTAAGGGTTTATCTACTATTCTTCTTTATTCGCCCACTCTTTTATTCGAGTATTAGCGACCAATACGATACAATTAATTACTTTTCAAATTGCTTCAAAACCTACCAAAAAGTCTCTCAATCCTACGCCTCACTCAAGAGATTTGTCAAATCCTCGATACCAGTCAATACTTGAATGTTATCAATCCATTTTCTCTTCTTCCTCTAACTGGCCCTCCTTCGATATTTGCACGCTTTATGATTTGCAATAGCTGATTTTTTGGTTTCTTATAATATTTCTTAACTATGAGGTCTTTCATCTCTTTCCAACTGATAAAAGTTCTCTGTCTCAGTGCATTTTCTCAATAGTTCAGCAATTGATATAAAATCGGTTGAAGGTATTTTATGTATCCATAATTGCGGAATGCATAGTAGGTTCTACTATACGATTTTTGACCTTTATTGATCTCGGCCCTCACCATTTGGTTAAAGAAATAGTCGCTTATAATTCTACTAAAGTATCCTGAAGGGCAACTTTTTGTTCCAAGACATTCCATATGTCTAATATTGAGACTGCGCTGTATTTCTTTGTCGCACCTTTGAATGTCTTTGTCGTGTTCACCACCTTGCGGAAAGCGTCCATGGTTTAAATACCCATGTTGACCCATAGCCCTGTTGCTAGAATATTTCGTTAGCATGCAGTGTTTTACGTAGTCCAGGAACTTTACTCTGGAGTCATTTTCACTTAACTTACGATTTGGGCCCTAACAGGCGGACCTTATCCCATTTCCATAAAAGTTGTTTTATTAGTACATATTGGAATTAAGTTGATTGCAGCCAGGTGTGTTGTTATAGGGTGTTCTATGTACCCATCTTAATGTACATTTTTGGTGTCACTTTCACCATATGTATCTTTAGCATGGGAATTGTGCCTTTTTTACGAGTTTCGCCGATTGCATGTCAAGCTTTTTTCGCTAAGACAAAAATTTTATAGTGATTGACAGAACACATAGATTTTCGTACATTCTAAGGGTCAAAGGTACATTAACATTTCTTATCTTGCTATTGTTGTCGTAGAATGATTTTGTTTTTCTTTTTTGTAAAATTCCGAGGTTAATGGGGTTACCAGTAGCATGAGCAGGCGGCACTCTATCGCTACTTCAAAATGATATCATTATGACACTAGAAACACACAACACAAGGCTTATGATTGAAAATGTTTTTTTTTCTTTTCTAACTTCTGTTTGAATATATTGGGTGATCAATTTAAAGGTACTTTTTTCAATATATAAAAAATACAAAAATTCAAATCAAGTCTGGAATCTTTATTGTTCATTCGAAAGGACATTTTATGCCATTTAATTTTGTTTCATATAACTTCCTTCAAATTTTGGCCGCAACTGTGCCTCATTGTGTTTATTCTGAGGGTGCAATTTTAGATGACGTGTTCGAACACTTCGACCGGTATTGCGTTAATGGCACGCGGTATGTTGGCTTTCAAAACCTGAATCGCAGCTGGTTTGTTAGCATTGACATTGGACTTCACGCAGCCTCATAGAAAAAAGTCTAAAGGTGCGATATCACACGATCTAGTTGGCCTACTCAGCGGTGCAAAACGTGAATTTAGCTGCTCTTCGAAATGACCTCTCAATAGATCCATTGCTTGAGCAGCACCGTCCTGTTCCAAATATCGTCAAGATTACGGGCTTCAATTGCAGGTAGCAAAACGTTCGATATCATGGTGCGACAGCGAGCACCATTCCCGGCTACGTTCCGGTCATCATCAGTTTTGAAACAATATTTACCGATGATTCCACCAGCTTATAAACCACACCAAACCGTAGTTTTCTCTGAGTATAATGGTACCTCTTGAAACTCTTCTGGCCAAATGCGTTAATTTTCTTTATTGACGTTGCGACTGAGCCAGAAATAGGCTTATCAGTGAACAAAATTTTGCTCGGAAACAGCGGGTCTACTTCGAGCTTTTGAGGAGCCCAAACACTGATGGCCTTTCCATAAGGAAATGCCACACAAAGCTGAAAATATAAAGTTTAACACAACTCACGAGTAATCTTTGAAAAAACCCTATTGAAAAAAGTACCTCTAGATTGTTCACCCGTTACAAAAATATGTACATAAGTATCTACTATTATAAATACTCGTATGTATATAAGTTGGTTTATGGTCACACCTGAAATATTCGCTAACACGTTTCGCCAAGGAATTCCAATTCGTTGCAAATTTAATAACCATTGAATTAATCTGATTAATTTTTTTTTGCTCGGGATACACTCTTATGTAATATTTACTTTTGACGTCATTCGTGACGTCTCGGTGGTCTCTGGGATGTTCACTATTATTCTCAATGACTGTTTGTTGTCAGTCATACAAACATTCGGACCTACTTTGGGTGACAACATCACACGTATTTACCAATGGCACTGGCATGATACTCGTATTTGCTAAGAAACTGTGAAAAGAAAGTGAAAATGTAAATAGAAATGATAAAACATGACAATAAATCAATTGAGTGTGCGATATGGATAAATTGTCATTTGGTATTGTTGTGTTTTTTAGTACGAGTATTGTGATAACACACGCATCACCCCCTCCCAACATTTGGAAGTTTCTTTCATCGTCCATTGTCAAATGCGCTACGATGTAGTCACTTCCAGACGATAATTGGAAGATAGTTTGAATTTTATAAGAACAATTTACTTTACAGTCGCCTTTAAATCATCCAGACGCAATTGGAAGATTGTTTGTTGTTTACAACACCAGCCGAAAATCACATATGTACAACATTATACACTTCTGCCAAAGTCGCAGTGACCGCGAATCAAAAGTAGAATCAAAAGTAACTTTCCAAAAGGCACTAAGAAGTGACTCTTTTTAGTAACGCAGAAGTGACTTTTAGAAGTTAACTCCGGTGGATACAACTTCTCTATAGGAAGACACTTCAGCGATGAGAAAATGGTATCCCAGACGACGTGTTTTAACTTCCCAGCGTCACTTCTTAGTCACTTCCGCGATAGAAAATGTTGGCAGGGATGCCGCTGATTTAAAAGGATCTTATATATAAGGAAATAGGGCGTTTAATACCTTAAATGTTTAATATGATATCCAGGTTTCCTATAACAAGAATTAGTTGTTTAAGATAATTATCCAGGTAAATTGCTATATAAACTTTAGCAGCCTCTATCCAATCTTATAGTTTCTTTAAAAAAAAGAGGGGGTTGAGAAGTGTTCATCACTTTCGCACAAGTATTAAGGCAAACAACGTGTAGGAACCCTAAGCTTATAATTTATTTTGAAGATTTGGCTAAGATTGGAACCACTTTAACTCACTGTAATGGATATACTCGTATAAGTAGAGTGCCCAAAAACAAAACTCTTATGTTTAACCGATTTTTTGTCTTTTTCTCAAGAAGCCACACAGTACATCCAATATTGATAAAATTTGGTAAAGTTCGATTACGATCGATTAGTAATCAGCTTAAACAAATATGGATCATTCCGGTCCATGTTTTAATGTAGGCCCAGTGCAAAGATCTCTTCCGATATAACATACAACCGCTCAAGATCATTCTTTTTAATTCCGATTTCAATCAAATTTGGTATGATACTTGTATATTCCGATTGACAAACAGCTAAATTTGGGCCGATTTGAGTTATATATGCAATTTTTTTTGATAAAGTCCCCGTAAAAATGTATCTTGGGCCCCAAAAGTGCCTTCAAATATACATCGACGTATGGTCTCCCCGTCCTGGTAAAAATTTATCTCGGGGCCCTAAAAATGCCGTTATATATGGCTTTTAATAACTATGGCTACATTTAAGTGACGGTCCCTATGTCCCAAAATCTGACCAATTGAAACAAGGACACAAATTCGAATATGAACTTTATTTTTACTATTACTATTACTTATACTTATACTGATACTTTACTTCTGATTTGGACAATAATTTCCGTTCTAAGCCAAAAGCCTAAAACTGGAATGTCGGTTAATGCCGGTTTATTACTTCAAAAAAAAAACACGACAGTCGGGTTTTTTCATTTTGAATAAACCCGAAATTCAAAAAAATAATAACCGACATTCAAAAACTGTATCATACAAAAGATGATCTAGCCACGACTGTCTGTCTGTTAGAAGCAAAATACAGGTCGCACTATTGAATCTACGTAGCTGGAATTTTGCAGAAACATTTGCAGATGAACTGAAACGGTTGATATTGAAAATAGGTCAAGAGGTTAGAATTTCCGCACACAAGGACTGAGGCAACCCCTGGAAAATTCAACAACACTGAACCTAAAAAGACAATATCTCATGAAGTTAGAATAAAATCAATGACTAGAAAGTTGTTCTAGTAATGGTTAAATTGGACAAAATGTCGTAGGCCCGCCCATACAACACTGAGCTCTTAAATGCTGTATCTCCTGAATTAATACCGAAGTTGACGACCGTTAGTTGTTATGGACAGAAAAGAGGCCGGTGCTAATCACAGAACGGATTTGTTGCCACAACCGAAGTTTTTGCCAATCGAATGCTGGTGGTCCATGTATTCCAGTGCTACAACCGAATGTTGATTGGGTACAGGACAATTTTCAGTAGTGGGAACTGATTGTTTCGGTTGAAGTGACAAAGTCTCGGTAACCCTTACAAATAGGATGGCTTTATTGGAATGGTTGAAATTTGTCATTTTATAATGGAACACCATCCGATGCGTTTTCGCTTTGTCCAATGATCTGAAGATTGTTTAGCAGGAGATGAAGTATTTTACCAAAAATCGTGTTTTCAGATGAAGCTCATTTTCATCTCGGTGGCTATGTCAATAAGCTATGTCTCTCACCCTGTATTAATTGTTGTCACTGATTTTTGGATACAAAACCTCTTTGACTTCGGTTGTCATAACCACGAGCATTTCTTAATTGGACCAACTGATGAGTGCATTTTACGTATTGGGTTATCAGGTTTATCTACTTTATATATTTTTTCGGTTATTTGACTAATGAGCTGGTATTTTTAAAACTCTTAACTTTTAAATCTAAAATAGTTTGTGACCACAAGTGCAACGATTTTATGCATCAAAAAATTAAAAACATTAAATTTTGGTTTTAAAGTGTTAAAAATTTTTAAGATGACAACTCCCTCGAGAAAGTCCGAACTTTTGTTGCGTACTAAAATATGTTACAACAGCGAATTAAACGGGGTTTCGTTAATTCATTTGTTGTCACCACTTATTATTGGACTAAAGAAACATGAACTTCATAATTGGTTGGTTGTCATAACCACCAGTTAGGGCAACTAATTTTCGGTTGGTATAACCGACTCATTAGCTGTAATAATCGTAATATTATTGTAGCTACCATCTTACGGCGAGCCAAACAATCATAAATACCATGGAATGTTGGTGATTGCAAAAGAGAAATATTTATCCACCCGAATATTTGTAGTTCGGACAGATTTCAAACTAATTTTTTCTCTGTGTGTAAAGGACGTCATCAAAGAAGTCGATTATATAGGGTGATCCATCTAGAGGTATTTTTTTAGAATAAAAAAAATAAAAATTAAAACCAATTGTGGAATCTTTATTGGTAATTTGAATGGACATTTTATGGCATTTATTTTTTGAATATAATTTCCTTCAAATGTTGGCCGCAACTACGAGCATTTCGACCGGAATGGCTTTAATGACACACGTAAAATTGACTTCCAAAACCTAAATCGTAGCTGATTTGTCAGCATAGACTTTGGAATTTACGTAACCCCAAAGAAAAATGTCTAAAGGTGTGATATCACTCGATCTAGGCGGCCAACTCACCTGTTCAAAACGTGAAATTAGCTGCTTTTCGAAATGACCTCTGAATAGGTCCATTGTTTGAGCAGCTGTTTGGCAAGTGGCACCGTCCTGTTGAAACCAAGTGTCGCCGAGATTACGGGCTTCAATTTCAGGTAGCATAAAGATCGATATCATAGCGCGATAGCGAGCACCATTCAAGGTTACGTTCCGGCCATCATCATTTTTAAAAAAATATGCACCGATGATTCCACCAGCTTATAAACCGCACCAAACCGTGGTTTTCTCTGGATATGATGGCGCCTCTTGAACCTCTTCTTGTGGCTCTTCAGCCCAAATGCCAGAAATGGGCATCATCACTGAACAAAATATTGATCGAAAACAGCGGATTTTCCCGTTTCTCACCCAACGCTCATTTCCATAATACGGTTGCCAACATTTGAAGGTAATTATTTTCAAAAAATAAATGCCATAAAATGTCCTTTCAAAATACCAAATAGATTGATCACCCTACATATTTTTTTGATTAATTGAGATTTCGGTAACCGTTTGATTTGCGTTCAGTATCTAAATGGCTTCTGCTTGGTTATACGCGTTTAAAAAGTTTGCTTTGAAAATTTTAAATTTTTGTTTTGAATCTTAAATTTAACATTTGTTTGAAAATCTTAAATTTAACATTTATTCTAAGCAGATTCGCTTATTCCGCATAAGTCCGCTTAACGCATTTGCTTCAATAACATTTTTTCTATAAAAGAAATGTTAAAGCAGGGTTTTCCAACATATCTTTTTGACGGGGTTTTCAAGTAATCTTTGATTACTAATTGGTTATTGGCTTAGCGGCGTTTAAAATGGATTTTTTCGCTTGCCAAATAAAACACACCTATTATGTGCATACATTCGCATATGATTGTCACAGCACGCTTATCCACACATAAGTAATAAATATTTGTATATGTGCGGATAAGTACATATACTCGTACGTTATAATTACAATCCGCCAGATTTATTCGCCGGCCGTCCAATGAATACATAAGTAACTAATGAAATGATGTTGTAATTATTTCATAAATATTAACTGCCACCAACATATGGCAACGGTTCATAATCTGTAATAAAACGAAATTAAATTTTGGTAAACTTAATGAACAAACGATCTCTTTTGGGCAAAAAAACATTTTAGAATGCTGCGAGAATATTCTTGTACGGGAGTGCCGCCAGCAAAATATTGTTTTAATACAACCGATACTTCAGGACAGTACATACATAAAGGTTGAATCATTTAAAACTGTTTGATATGTATTTAATGAAACATTTAAAATTGAGTGTGATACCGAAATCTTAATTATGAAAAAAGTACAAGTTATGTAGTGTTTTTTAAATATTTTTCTTAAACGCTTTGCTACCAAGTATTGGTAGTAGAAAGAAACTATTCGTAGTGATATCTTCAAATTAAGTACATATTTGAATTCAAATCCCTATTAGGACTATATTTCTGCCCTAGGATCCTTGGTTCTGGATTTTAAATTTAATCAAAACTTGAAAAAAATAATTAAATTCGTAAGGAAATTTTGTTGTTTTTGAGGAAAGGGGGCAGTTTTTAGGACCCGTACAACCTATAAGCATACTGGGCAAAATCAAAATATACTTGATTTTTAAGGAAATGTTATTGTTTCTGACTACGCGTAGGGAACATGTTAAATTATTCGGGTTAACATGCACATGCGTATATTTGGGTCCTTAGAGTCCGTATGCTGGTACAAAAATCTTAAAAAATAGGTACATATTTGGACTTGTAAGAAACTTTTGTTGTGTCTTGGTTCCCATGTACTACGTTCGACTGGCCTTCAGTTTAGTCAAATTCTAAAATTGATACCTAATTCAGATTCATTTAATTGATTATAAGTACCTATATCACAATTGCTAAAAGCGGTCTATTTCTAGGTTCATTAGGGCCCGCAGATTTGAACATGAAATTTTCGATGCTTCAAAATTAGTCTGAGTACATATATATGTCCATGTTCGAAAAAAACATATTTGAACGCTCTAGGGACTTAGACCCATAGGTAAAGGTTTCAAAGTTAGTCAAATCGTGGCCTTATATTGTTTTTCAATATCCATCATATCATAGTTAAGGAGCCAAATTATTTGCCAATACATTGGCCCATTTATGGTACATTTGCGGTACATGCGTCTTTACCTACACGGAAAAAATGTACTTAGTAGGGTCATAAATACTGTTACACACGTTTTATGCTGTAAAATAAAAAGTACTGAAGTTTTTGGACCAAATATTCTTCTTAATATATTTATTGATGTATATTGTATCCAAAAAGAATCTACTTATTCGAAATGTCCGCCTTTTGCCTTTACACACGCCTTAAGTCGCACTGGTCAATCGTCAATAGCGGCACGAACCTCGTCCATTGGAAATTTGGTCACAGCTTGAACCAAAGCAGTCTTAAGAGATCCAATGTGGAGGTATCTTTTGTGACAAACCTTGTCCTCTAAAACCCTCCACAATTTGTAATCCAATGGGTTCAAATCTGGACTGCCTGAGGGCCATTCTTCAGAGGAAATGAACGCTGGCAAATTGTTTCGAAGCCAGGCCTTGGACGTTTTAACCTTATGGGCCGGCGCAGAATTCTGCTGGAAAGTCCATGGCTGGTTTTGGAACAGAAAATTGTTAAGAGGCTTCACAACAGCTTCCAAAACAGTTTCTTGGTAAACTTTGGCCGATGTTTTGACTCTTTGTTCGCAAAAATGTAGGTCATTGACCCCATCGTAAGAGACACCCCACGAAACCATGACTAAAGCTGGGTGATGACCCTTTTCCACCCTTGGGATCAGTTCAGATGCTTCCTTAGATGACCGCGCATACACTCTATCATTTTGCTTGTTAAATTTTTCCTGAACTGTATAAATTTTTTCATCGGTGAACAAAATTTTTCTGTGCAAGTTATCAGCGTGCTTCACCAAATGACGTTTGCATTTTTCAATCCCATTTTTTTTTTAAGCTGCAGTCTATAAATATCCTCTACGTCGTTTGATGGCCCCAAGTCCCAAGTCTTTTATAATGATTCAACTTATGGACTTTTGCGTGATATTGATCTCACCGGCCATGATTTTCTGTTTTCGGAGCGGATTTCTGTGAATTCTTGATTTAACGGGCTTTGATGACATGCGGTGTTCGAACAGAGCGTGGTCTTTTACATCTCCAGTCTCCTCAAACAGTTTTATGCATCGGTAGACGAACATGCGGCTAATCCCTAGTGGTCGGAGCGTTTTGAAAATATCGCTTTTTCCATTTCACACTTGAAAAGTGCTATTACAGCGATACGGTTCTCACTATCTGACCACTCCATGATGAAAGTTAAAACAATTTTAATATCCCGTTACAGATAACGCTATTGAGGTTAGCTTTCAAAACCCATATGACATTATCGGGGTATGTTCAGTTCTACTATTGAAATGGGTGTGTTCAATGTTGTGACAGTATTTATGTCCCTACTAAATATACATCAAATCTATGAAATAGACCATTTAATAGTTTTACCTCAAACTGATGAACAAATACAATTATTTAATGAATAAATTCTTCAATTTAAAGTATTTATTTTTTGAATTTTTTGCGTTAATCAAATTAAAGTATTATTTTACATTAATTTTGCAACTTATTTATCAATATTTTATATAAAGTAGCCTTAGCAAAATGTTTATACCAACGACACATGAGAAACATATAACAAAAGATATACGAGTATACTTATACTTATACTTATACACATACGAGGGACTTTATTGTATTTACTTTGTTTGGTGCAAAACTCGACTGCCAGTCTTTCTACTTATAGTTAACTGCGAATCTGATTACCTTAAGTGTGTAGCCGCTGATAATGGTTATATTACATTCAAAGATGGTAAAAATGGTAAAGTGGCGTTCACCGAAACTGCAGTCATTCCTGCTATAGTCTTTTCGACTGCATTTTAGGTTTCTACGTATTGAATGAAATGTTCAATAGAAATTTGGTCTCAAATCTGGCTCTGACTTAAGCAAGAATATCAATTTTTATTAAATTCATTTACAATGTTTATCGAAATAAAGTTGTTTTTTAAATTGATGTACAATGTTCATCAATTTATGTACGATATATTAAAGAAGTATTAATTAAAAGTTTTATATCAAATTCATGAAATGTTTTGGGTTAGAAAATAATGCCCAATTTCATCCAATTGATGTACGAATTCAGCAACTTGAAGAACTGTTTTTTGAGTGTACGACTTCCAAGTAAAGCCAATTTAAAAGAAAATTATGGAAATTATAAAGTGTAATATGTCCAACAAAAGTTGGTCAAAGGAAAACATTTCTCCATTTTGTAGTTTTAATACCAACGAACAACGAGCATGTCGAGATCGTGTTTTTCGACGAATAATAATATGTATATATAGGGTGATACAATAGAGGTATTTTTTCAGAACAAAAAAATATAAAAATTCAAATCAAGTCTGGAATAATTTGAAAGGACATTTTATGGCATTTATTTTTTGAATATAATTTCCTTCAAATGTTGGCCGCAACTACGCCTTCCGGGTTTCCTTTCTGAGGGTCCAATTTTGGATGACTAGTTCGAGCTGTTGACATCCAAAACCTGAATCGTAGCTGGTTTGTCAGCATAGACTTTGGTCTTCAGGTAACCCCAAAGAAAAATGTCTAAAGGTATGATATCACTCGATCTAGGCGAAAAACTCACCTGTCCAAAACATGAAATTAGTTGCTCTTCGAAATGGCCTCTCAATAGATCCATTGTATGAGCAGCTGTAAGTGGCATCGTCCTGTTGAAACCAAATGTCGTCAAGATTACGGACTTCAATTACAGGTACCAAAAAGTCCGATATCAGGGCGCGATAGCGAACGCCATTCACGGTTACATTCCAGCCATTATTATTTTCGAAAAATATGGACCGATGATTCCACTAAGCGTCGTCAAGATTACGGGCTTCAATTTCAGGTAGCATAAAGATCGATATCATGGCGCGATAGAGAAAAATATTCACTGATGATTCCACCAGCTTATAAACCGCACCAAACCGTGGTTTTCTCTGGGTATAATGGCACATCTTGAACCTCTTCTTCTTGCTCTCAGCCCAAATGCGGCAATTTTGTTTGTTGACTTGGCCGTTGAGCCAGAAATGGGCCTCATCATTGAACAAAGTTTTAGTCTAAAACAGCTGATCTTCCCGTTTCTCACCGAACGATCAATTCCATAAAACATATTTCCATAAATATTTTCAAAAAATAAATGCCATAAAATGTCCTTTCAAATTACCAAATAAAGATTCCACACTTGAATTGAATTTTTATATTTTTCTGATAAAATTCCTCTAGATGCATCACCCTATAAATACCTTTAATATTATAGACGTTAGTGGTAACACCACGGCTGCTTACAATGAGCCACTATCACACTAGTAACCCAGTTTCTTAGCCTTGTAAGAGCATCTGGCATTTTCACACACTTTGTGTATTCCCTATTTAGATAAATGGTCATTCCTTTAACGTATCTCCAAAAAAGTTGGAATGGCACATAAGTGTTTTTTCTTTGTGAGTTTCTACGTGTTTTCATGTATTTGCAAAAACAAATGAGAAAAAGTTTTTCTTCCGTATCTTTATAAATGGCAAGAAAATTAACTACAATCGCATTTGATATATTCCAATATACACTCTTACACATTTAGACATAGTAGCATATTAGGGTGGCATTTTTTTGAAATCGTCATGCGTGCTTAATGGACATTGATCTGAGATAAAACTTGGAAACATTTTTCCATGTTTATTAAGGCTTAAATGAAGTTTTCGTAGAAATTAGTATCATATTGTCTTAAAATCAAAGAATTTCCGTTTTGTTTTTCATACATGTCAAGTTTCATTTAGATCGAATAAAAACGGTGGTTTTAACAGCGTTATAATTTATTTTATACCTGAGGTTGCCAACTTCGGAGGTGTGCTACGCGACACTTCTTATGGTTAGAGGTCTACAAATTCACGAAATGCACCTTACCTCTACCGGTGTAAAGTTTCAGGAATTTAAAGCACAACAGAAATTTCCAAAAAATGTCTATCCACTGTGCTATGTTTTCCGCCATACCCGAAATTTAAATGCAGCAAAATTTAAAGAATTTTGGAAATGCTTTAGCGCTTTACATTGTTTTCACATGTTGACAAATCCACCCTATTATATAAACATAAACAGTACATATAATGCGTTTGCGATATACATACAATGTCATACGTAAACAAATAGTATGTTTAACTTACAATTATACATAGTTTGGCGAACATATGAGCACACATACATACACACCATGCCCAGATATCCGGCCTTATTCGGTCAATGTATTTAAGGGTGTGTCTGCGAAAGTTTTGCAAAAATTACTACAACACATGATTGGAATACAAAACCAACAAAAATAGGTACGGGTATTACACTTGTCCTTTTACGAGTATATGCATATGTGCTTGGTTATACTTATACATGGTGGTCCAAATACGAGCACTTATATTTATGTAAAAACATGCAAGTGAACAATTTAAGCTCGGCATGGCCTAAGCTTATATACCTTCCATCGTGGACTACGGTTCTACATGAAAATTTGGTTAAGGGAGCGTGGCTCCGCCTTCTTTTCCATCAGAGTATGCTTCTTTCCAAAGCAACATCAAATATACCGACTACTATCGTATTAGTTCTTGAAATATTACCTTTCAATGTTCATGGTTGCATAGGCGGTGCCACGCCCTTTTGTTCAAATTCAACACAACATGATCTAAATACTTAGTAGGGACATAAATACTGTTACACACGTTTAAGCTGAATGTTTTTGGACCAAATATATTTATTTTGGATACAATATGTATATTGTATCCAAAAAGAATCTACTTATTCGAATCTACTTAAAGAATCAACTTGGGGTAAAGGCCTTTCGCCTCTTCACACGCCTTAAGAACACTGGCCAATCGTCAATAGCTGCACGAAACTCGTCCACTGGAAAGTTGGCCACAGCTCTAACCAAAGCAGTCTTAAGAGATCCAACGTTGGTGTACCTTTTGTGACAAACCTTGTCCTCTAAAACCGCCCACAATTTGTAATACAAATGCTCAAATCTGTACTGCCTGATTACCATTCTTCAGAGGAAACGGACGCTGGCAAATTGTTTCGAAGCCAGGCCTGGGACGTTTTAACCTTATGGGCCGGCGCAGAATCCTGCTGGAAAGTCCATGGCTAGCTTTGGAACAGGGAATTGTTAAGAGGCTTCACAACAGCTTCCAAAACGGTTTCTTGGTAAACTTTGGCCGATATTTTGACTCCTTGTTCGCAGAAATGCAGGTCAGTGATCCCATTGTAAGAGACACCCCACCAAACCATGACTGAAGCTGGGTGATGACCCTGTTCCACCCTTGGGATCAGTTCAGATGCTTCCTTAGATGACAGCGCATGCACTCTATCATTTTGCTTGTTAATTTTTTCCTGAACGGTAAAAGTTTGTTCATCGGTGAACAAAATTTTTCTGCCCAAGTTATCAGCGTGCTTCACCAAAAGACGTTTGCATTTTCCAGTCCTATCGTTTTTTTAAAGCTGCAGTCAATAAATATCCGGTACGTCGTTTAAAAGCCCCAAGTCCCAAGTCTTTTTTAATGATTCGACTCATGGTCTTTTGCGTGATGTATGTTTCATCTCACGGGCCATGATTTTCTGTTTTCGGAGCGGATTTCTGTGAAATCTTGATTTAACGGCTTTGATGACATGCGGTGTTCGAACAGAGCGTGGGCGGCTCGATCGGTGGCGGTCTTTAACTTCTCCAGTCTCCTCAAACAGTGTTATGCATCGGTAGACGAACATATCCTAAACCCTAGTGACCGGAGCGTTTTGAAAATATAGCTTTTTTTCATTTCATACTTGTAGATCGCTATTACAGCGATACGGTTCTCATTATCTGACCACTCCATGATGAAAGTTCAAACAATTTTAAAATCCGGTTAGAGACTAACGCTATTGAGGTTAGCTTTTAAAACCCATATGACATTAACGGGCTATGTTCAGTTCTACTATTGTTATGGGTGTGTTCAATGTTGTAACAGTATTTATGTCCCTACTAAGTACTCATTGCTCTTGTTCTATAGGTCCATTATTTTAACCATAAATGAGATATTTTAAAGGTCGAGGCATCGCCTTCTTCTTCGCCTGGTGTGTTTCGGTCAATTCCATTATCACATGTTCCAAATAATACCTCATATACCTCTAATAGTTCACGATATCTTGTCAGGGTTGTGTGGGCGGTACCATGTCTCCTTATCCAATATTTTCATAACATAATTAATAATAATTTTTTAGTCAGTGACTTCATTCTGTTAAAAATCTGTAACGATCGGTCCATTACCATAAATGCGATTTTTACAATATGCGAGGCACCACATGGATGTGTTTCGATCTATGCTAATATCATATGTTTTATAAGTCATCGGCTTATCTCTAATAGTTCATGCTATGTGGTTTTCCTAGGTAATGGTTGTGTGGGCGCTACCATGCCCCTTGTCCAATGACATTGTAAGCTGCCATACAAATATTACCTGACCGAATGTAAGATAATGTGAAAATTTCGTAACGATCGGACAGTGGTGGTATATTAGCAAAACAACCCCAAAATTACTACAAATATAGTTGTTTTTTCCAGAGGCTGACTAAATCCTTGTGAGGGAAAAATTTACCTCTTGACCCATCTTGCCCATTTTCAAAACCAACCAAACGTTTCAGACTATCACCACACTTTTCTGAAAAAATTTCAGCCTACAAGCTTGAATAACGCTACATAGAGTTTGCTTTCCAGACATACTTGGCTAGATTATCTTAGAATTTTATGGCGGTTCCGAATATATGTAAATTCTTTATGGGGTCTCTGATCAGTATTTCGTGGTGTGTGAATTACAAAGTAAATATATATTTGTCCAATGATAGAGGGTTAATTTTGGGTGGGGTAATACGTAATACGTCACCATTGATGCTTGGAACGTGTTCTGCAATCTATATTTTGTATACAATTTGTTAAGAGACTCCTGTTCTTCCGATATATGCTCTGAGATCAACACATTAGTGGCATTGACAAGTTTCCTCTTTCTTGTGAACTATATATTTTGAAAAAATTGTTGGGCTTCCTCTCGCTCCTTCAGTTGATGTGGTGGGTTTATCTTCTGCAAATGTATCGAGAATGATGTCGTCATTAGGCCAGACCTCGTATTTGGAGTTGAAGTTCCCAATGGTTCAATTAGATTTTATCCATTTTGCCTTATTTTATCCATCTTGCATATATCAGATACAGATTTCTTTTATACTTTCGCTTTTCTCAATATTTCCGAGTTCTTCTACAGCAGCTTCCGCATAGGTCATATAATTTAAAATTTGTCAACGCCATGTTTTCAGTACTTGTGGTGACAACTTTCAGTCGTATACTATACTTTGATAATTGTTTGTGAAAGTAGCCCCAAAAAGAAGAACTTCTGCATCATTCGTTTGGTCAAGGTACATAAAATAATAATTTAATGATTAATTTAATGTTAGTAAGTATCGTATAGGGAATTTGTCACGTTTTAGGCACTTTTGTTTTAAAACAAACAAATTTAAAAAAAATAAAAATAACAATTCCTTTAATCTGTTCATACAACGTTTCGCTATATAAGCAACAGTTTCGCAGTTATAAATAAATGTATGAAGAAAAAAATATTTTTTGCCTAAAAAATTAAAGTTTTTTTTTTTAATTCATAAAAAATACAAAACGGTAAAAAGTGTCAAGTCCTATTACTTTCACGTAAAGTCACATAACCTATGGACAAAATGAGACATAGATCATGAAAATCGATTTACGCGTTTCGCTTTTATGCACAATTAAGTGAAGGTATGAATTTAAAAAATTTGCTCGAGATATGTACCAAATTCTTTGGAAAAAACGTTGATGACTTTTTTTTATTGATTCTTTATTTTGCATGAAAATAAACATTCCGATTCATATTACAGCTATTCTTACACAGAAAATATGAGATTTGTATATGTTATCCATGCATGGAAACAAAATTTAGAACATTTTTAGTTATTGTCACTACGAGTATCCATCCTCGTTGAAGTTGACGCTTAGGGTTCCGATGACCTTATTTTCTTCGTAGGTTGTTCATATTCATGTTCTGAGTCTGCATCATCATCCGAGATAGACATAATATTCAAGGGCATGTTTTGTTCAGTGTGCTCACAAATTTCAGTGTCATCTTCATCTTTGGTGCTTTCATCTTCAAACTGCATAATTTTAGAACTCCACCAACAAACCTCTGCAAGCAATGCATCCAATTTTTTGGCTTTGAATCGCTTTTCCATTGCCATGGTCACCTGGTGGAACCTTTCCATTATTTCCTTTATTGAATTTTACTATCCTTAATACAAAATAAAATAAACTTATAGCTAACAAATTATCAGTAATACTATCTTATATCCAGCATACATTAAGTATTTTTCTAGAACTACATACACATCGATTCAAAAAAATGTTGTACGTATACATACATGTCACTCTTACAATAACTTTAATTAACTAGAAATTCCCCAAAAAGTATATAAAAGGGGATTGCTCAAACGTTCTTAAAATTAACACTAAAAACACTACTTAACAATAACACTTAGACTAAATATATACAAGACCCGTTCCAGTCACTGTTATTGGTCTGTGATGTAGACTAAATTGTCCAAATCATATGTACCATATCTCCTGTGATAAAATAAAAGGTTATTCTCCCTGTAGAGGAGTCCCTCTCTTTCTAAAGTAGGAAGAGCGGCTGGGGGCAACCAGTCATCCTCAAGTAGCTTCCTTAGGCTGAAATCCAGCCTTGAAGCTCTCCTAACTAGTCCGTTATCTAGAGAGGCTGCCCTCTCAAGATACTTTAATGTACCCTTCATGAGGAATACGTCAATCCGATCAAACTCCGCGGAGTCATATATGGTCCTACAAGATGGTCTTCTTATAGTGCCGTCTTCAGCAACAGTTGCCCGCAGTCCCAGACAGGAAGCCAGGATGCGTCGCTCCCATCTCCTAAGCCTTTCCATTTGGCAGGAAGAGATTCCAAACCAAGCTGGAAAAGCATAAGATAAGACAGGCCTAATGATTTGTTTGTAAATCAACAGCCTGACTCTTTTGCTTAGGCCTCTCCTCTTCAGGAGAGTAAGGTAAGAAAAATAAATTTTCTTTACCTTAACTAAAATATAATCACCATGCTTGTTGAATCTAAAATTCTGCTGGAATATAACCCCAAGGTATTTGATCTGATCAGAAGTACTGATAATGTCATTACCTATCCTCACTGCAGGTTCATAAGCCCTGGCATTGGGATAGAGAGTCTGTCTCTTTCCCTTAAAAATAATGCTATCGCATTTCGCTGTGTTCAGCCGTAATTTCCATTTTTGGAAAAATTCGGAGAGTTCAGACAGATAGTCATTCATGGTCCTTGCAACAGGACCAGAACAAGCCACAAGAATATCATCGGCATAAACCAGCAGCAAATCACCACTAGGTGGCTGCGGTATATCACTCACAAGTATATTGTAGAGGATAGGACCGAGAAGAGAGCCTTGTGGTACACCAGCCACAACCCCCCTTCTATCTGAAACCCTGTCTCCTACCTTCACTCTGAAAAAGCGATCTCTGAGGAAGCTAGCAACTAGTCTGGATGTATTGCGATCAAGACCCGTATTACTCAGTTTGTATAGAATACCGTTATGCCACGCGGAATCAAAAGCCTTGGCAAAGTCAAGGCTAACCGCAATGGCAGAGTATTTCTTTTAATTCCATTAATTCCATTAATATTTCTTTTAATTCCATTAATTTCCATTAATGCATCAGAGACCTGGTGGAACCTTTTGTTTATTACTTTTTTTTTAAATTCTGAGAATCATAAAGAAGTCATCAAAGTTTCTTCCAAAGCAAATTAAAGCCCGTAATTTTGACGACACTTGGATTTAACAGGACAGCTCCACTTGCCTTACAGCTGCTCAACCAATGTATCTATTAAGAGGTCATTACGAAGAGCAGCTAATTTCATGCTTTGGACCGGTGAGTTGGCCGCCTAGATCGTGTAATATCAACCCTTTAGACTTTTTTCTTTGGGGCTACATAAAAGATAAACCAGCTACGATTAAGGTTTTAGAAGCCAGCATTACGCGCGTTATTATTGCCATACCGGTCGAAATGCTGGTATTAGTCACAAATTGGGACTCAGAATTTACACTCTGTGGCGTAGTTGCGGCCAACATTTGAAGAAAATTATATTCAAAATATAAATGGCATAAAATGTGCTTTGAATTGAACAATAAGGATTTTACACTTGATTCGAGTTTTTGTATTTTTCTTTATTTTAAAAAAAATACCTCTAGATTGATCACCCGATATTTATAATACATATATTAAAAATACTGAAAAAATTAACAGTTTTAAAATAGTGATTTACCTGGAGAAACACAATGGAAACATTACTTTTTTTATTATTAAACTTGTACATTTTATAAAAAAATCAATCAATAGAAACAAAAAAAAAAACAGTCGACTCATTAACTATTATTCGTGATATTGCACATGAAGTCGGATCAAACCCGAAAATCGGTCAAATTTAAACGGTTATATCTTTTACACTAAAAATCTAATAATCTTAAGGGTAGCATATTTGAAACCGTTGAAAATGATCCTATAAGATGAGTTTATTCAAAATATAGTAGGTACACATGAAAATATTGATTTTTGCAACCTCGTTTGCTCTGCGGACGCCACTGTGCGTTGGCTGTCATCTTCTCCTAATTGACAACTACCAAACGGATCAGATATCTTTGGTTCGAGTATTCCCTTTTAACGTTTGCCTTCAATAGCAAATTAGACTAGACCTTGTAAGCGAATACTCCGAGTCTCTCATCCAGCTAGTGGTGAGTTGGTGTTCAGTGGACCGAAGGCGAGTCTTCCATTTCGTCAGTATGCATCGTACGGCAATTGCAAACTAAAACGATACCAGATTTGTACCACCCGGTATTTACACAATCGTCATCAAAATATATAGGACATAATGAGACTATTTCCTTGTATATAAAGTGTAAGCCTTCAAACCACATTAACATCAATACAAACTAGTAACCATCCTAATATCCCCATAAATTAGAAGAAATTTTTGCGACTAGTGCAGGGATTTTTCCGTTACCTTTTTGACCACACTTCAAAAAAAAACTATAGAACGAACCCTATAGATCGAATTTTCTCTACCTCTTTTATGGGAAACTTAGTTATTCGGAACATGTCTTGTTTTGTATTATTAGTGCGTTTAAAGAATTTTGCAAACATTTTACTTTAAACGAAAATTTTCCCTGAAATCTACATTTAAAAATATATTCTCACCATAACTAGCTGGTAGCACGTGCGGCTGGGTTGTTCCATTGTTGAACCCATTAAAAATACCCTTCCTATTCAACTATGACCTATTTAAAATATTTCATTGAAATACGCATAAAAGTGCTGTTTTTTTCAATATTCTTCCTGTCATTGAATATTCGTTTCCAGTGAGAGTTTTCCCAGAATTGTTAACACACACAATGGACAGAGCGGCGCTATTACTTCATATGAATTTTCACAAATGGGATTATTTACTTCAACGCTGAGTAGCGCTGTTGAGTTTCCAGAATTCATCGAATTATTCGATTGAAAACATGAATAGCATATTCAACAGCAGTGGCTTCGTGTGGCAACAACAAAGGATCTAAAGGATCAAAAGCTGTCAATTATTGTTACGTGGGCATGCAAAGTAGGAGCACATGGCAGCAAACTGAAATGTGTAAAAAAGGAACAGTACATACTTACTTATATACAAAAAACTCAAAACGATTAAATTTAAATGGAATAAATAATGCGATGGCTCTTTTGTACATCTACTGCAAATGGAATAAATATTCTTTAATAACAATTAGTGTTAAGAGTTTTTGTGAACCCGCGTAGGGGGTTAGAAAGTGTGAGTTACTGTCAGACAGTAATCCCAAGCTTAAACCCGGTAAAAGTAATGCAGGGTGGAGAGCGAAAATTTGCTTTTTTGCACTGCAGGCTGTGGCGGCACTGTTGGTCGAAGAGAGTGGAGAGTGTGCGTGGCTTATAGTGGCTGACGGGAGACTTGTATTCATCTGCCTTTCAGTTGCCATCATGCATTGGACACGCAAGGAGAGTTCATTTTGTGTTAAAGCGTATTTTTCAAATGCGCAGTGCAGCGTGCTTTTTGTTTGCGATTCGATTTTCCCCCTCGCGGACGTGTTCCTGGACAGCAATCAATTGTAAATTTAGGTAACTTCATTGAGAACAGCAGGGAATGTGTACGAAAGAAAGATTACAACACCACATAACATCAAGAGAGTTAGAGCAGCTGTACAGCAATCTCCGAAATGCTCTGCTCGGAAGTAATCTCTTGCTCTTGGCATTTCCAGACTATGATACAGGATTTGGAGGATACATGGTTCCAACAGGATGGTGCCACTGCACACACAGCGAGGGTTACCATGAATTGTTTGAACCAAAAGTTTCCTGGACGTCTTATCTCTCTGAGGGAAGATGTGAACTGGCCGTCACGCTCAACAGACTTAGCCCCATGCGATTTTTTCCTATGGGGTTATCTGAAGTCGAAGGTGTATATCAGCCGTCCCAATACCTTGGAATACCTAATTAACAATATTGAGGCTGAAGTTCGCAGAACACCATTCGACATGCTTGTTAGAGTTCATGAAAACATCAGAAAACCCATGCAGTGTGTGGTTAGCGAAGGTTGACATTTGCCAGATACACTAGTTAAAACCATGTAATATAAAAATTCCCTTATTGTTTATTATAGTTAAAATATGAAATTAATTTTTCAAAGGTTCATAATTTTTTTATTTCATTTCCAAATAAGTAAATAACCGCGCTCCACCCTGTATAAAATTGTTTAACGTGGGCCTTTCACCTCGAATATACGAATACCAGCAAAAAACGAGAAAGATTTTAATCTCTACTGTCATTCAACAGGGCCACAATAAAAGTAAGTGAGTGAGGACGCAAAGCTCATTGAATTGAGAGAAAACCCCTGTTTTACATTACCTGGTTTGACATTAGCCATGTCATGATATATTAGTAATCAAATAAAGACGGACGGCTGTAAAAAAAGGAAATGATATTTTTTTTTAAATTTCTGGTATTATTGGAAATGTTAATTTATAGTGAAACAAAATACCATTCATATGACTACCACAACTAAATCGGCAGTATCTCATCCGATCAACCCAATTTTTCAGTACATTTTCGATTATTTCAGGTCGAATCTCTTCAATAGCAACTTCGATTTTATATTACAGTTGTCTCTGGATGATTTGCGTAACATTTATTCTTCATTGGTCCCCACAGAAAATAGTCCCGAGGGCTCAAATCACAGCTCCAAGGCCAATTGACATCACCATTTTTGCTGATTATCCGATTTGCAACAACAGTGCATTCAATATAGATGGCTGCGTTGCGTTGGCTGTGACCACGTCTTGTTGAAACTAAATGTCCTCCATGCCATTCTATTGAATTATTGCGGACAAAAATTCGTAGAGCATGGTGAGGTAACGCTCACCGTTGACGGGGGCTCCTTGCTCATTTTCGAATACAAATGGTCTAATGATGCCACACGTGTGGGTCTCTGAATCCCTTATGAGGCAATTTTGCTTATCGACATAGCCACCGAGATGAAAATGGGCTTTACCTGAAAACACGATTTTTAGGTTAAATTCGTCATCTCCTGCTAGACAATCTTCAGCTCATTGGGCGAAGCGAAAACGTATCGGATCGTGTTCCATTATTATATGGCAAAGTTTAACCTTTTTTACAAAACTAGAAATTTTAAAAAATTATCAGAACCTTTTTTTACAGCCGATTCAAATTTAAAATGTTCGATCGCCCACCCTATATATGTGACAGAGCATAGAGAAAGGGACCTAAGGGTAAACAAATCAATTTTCGCTTTTTTTGATGTGGACAACATCTTACCATCGAATGAGACCGATCCCATGCCACAAAGTGTTCCCTCCCAGAGATATGCGCGTTTTATGAAAGTGATGGTACACCAAAGATACACGTATTTAAATCTTTAAAATGTCTCTCCTGAACAAAACTGGTTTTTACCCTTAGGTCCCTTTCTATTTTGTCTGTAGATTTTCACAACACGCAGAAAAAAACGTATGGTTGAAGGGGCACAACAATATTATTATCGTCACAACAATAGTATGATTCATACACAACCATACTATGATTTCCATTATCATATCACAGTCATACAACTATAGTATGATTCCCATAATCGTATCACAAACATACAACTATAGTATGATATCCACAACCATAGTATGTTTGAAACGTAACCATGTTAAAATTTCTACAAACATAGTATGATGCCACTCAACCATACTATGATCCTCAAAATTAACTTCTAGCATTGAGTTATGTCGTTTTTTACCAAAAAAAGATTTTTAAAAAGTAAATTGTTTTTTTATAAGTATATATTTAATTTTAAATAAAGGAAGTGACTTCTTTAACAATAGAAAATAATTGTTAAAGTAACGAAAGTGAGTATGAAAATATTTCAGTTATAACGGATTTTCCAATTTCGTATCTTCATCTCAACGCACCCTAAAACATTTTTAATGATCTTTCAGTGGCAAAACGTTAGTCAAAGCCAACAATTTCACTATGGTAAAGTTCACTTACGAGCAACGTTTGGATATCATTAACAAATACTACCGAAATTCTTAGTCGGTGGTCTCATCTTTAGGAGCACTTACTCCAAATTTCGGTCGTAATAATCGTCCCACCCGACTGGCTGTGCGTGCTATAGTGGATAAATTTGGATCCAAATGTTCACTTATAGATGTTCCGGCGCCAAAGAGAAAGCGTAACGCTCGAAGCGACGGAAATATCGCAGCCGAAAAGATCTTGTCCTTCATCCTTGTAAGATCAAACTGACTCAAGAACTAAAGCCACTTGATCATTTAAAACGACGAAACTTCTTCGATTGGGCTTTGGCAAAGTTGAAGGAAATTCCAGACTTTTTTCTTCTGCGATGAAGTTCATTTCTGAGTGTTTTTGTCAATAAACAAAATATGCCATATTGGACAGCAACAAACCCACATGTGCGTCAAGAGACACAATTGCACCCAGGAAACAATTACTGTGTGGTGTGGTTTTCGTGCCGAAGGTGTGATTAGGCCTTATTTTTTCGTCGATAAAAGTAATCCACAGGTTACCGTCAATGGAAAGCGATATAGCGCCATGTTAGAAAACTATTTTTGACCAGAATTGGATGAGCTTGACATCGCCGATATGTGGTTTCAAAAAGACGGTTCCACTAGCCACACAGCATGCGTTACAATCGATTTACTGAAAGGCAATTTCGGCGAACGTGTTATTTCGAGAAATGGTCCGGTCGAATGGCCACCTCGTTTATGCGATTTAACGCCATTCGATTTCTTTTTATTGGGCCTTAGCAAGTCATTGGTCTATGCCAACAAGCCAACGACTTTAGACGAGCTCGTAGACAACATCCAAAGCAAAATTGCCAACGTTCCGGTCGAAATGTGCAAGAGTGGTGGAAAGTTGGTGTAAAGAATAGATCGCTGTAAATAGAAATCGAATTTCATTCTGAAAATGTAACATTTGCACTGCACTTGGAATAAATTTGATCTCTATATGTGACAGCGCATAGAGAAAGGGAACTAAGGGTAAAAAATCAATTTTCATTTTTTTTTCTTTTTTTGATGTGGACAACATCTGAGCATCGAATGAGACCGATCCCATGTCCCAAAAGTGTTCCCTCCCAGAGATATGCGCGTTTTATGAAAGTGAAGTCGACGATTCTAAGCGCAAATAGAAAGGGACCTAATCTTTAAAATGGCTGTCCTGAACAAAACTGGTTTTTTACCTCAGGTCCCTTTCTATTTTGCGCGTCACATCTCTATAATATTTTGTGTTTTATTAGTAAAGGGTGATCAGTCTAGAGGGATTTTTTTTTCAAAACAAAAATTCAAATCAAGTGTGGAATCTTTGTTGTTAGTTCTAAAGGACATTTTATGCCATTTAGTTTTTAAATATAATTTCTCTCAAATGTTAACCGCGACTAAGTCTTAGCGTGTCCATTCGGAAGGTCCAATTTTGGATGACTCGTTCGAGCATTTCGACCGGTATGGCGTTCATGACACGCGTAATGTTTGCTTCGAAACCTGAATCTTGAACTTTACGTTACCCCAAAGAAAAAAGTCTAAACTAGTGATATCACACGATCTAGGCGGCTCACCGCTCAAATACGTGAAATTAGCTGCTCTTTGAAATGACCTCAATAAATCTATTGTTTGAGCAGCTGTTGAAACCAAATACCGTCAAGATTGCAGGCTTCAATTACAGGTAGCAAAAAGTCTCATATCATGGCACGATAGCGAGCACCATTCAAGGTAACGTTCCGGCCATCATCATCTTTGAAAAAATATGCACCGATAATTTAACCAACCCATTACTGCACATAACCATGGTTTTCTCTGGGTATAATGACAGCTCTTGAACCTTTTCTGGTTGCTCTTCCGCCCAAATGCGGATATTTTATTTATTGACGTTGCCGTTAAGCCAGAAAGGGGCCTCATCAATGAATAAACCGTTGTTCGAAAACAGCGGATCTTCTCGTTTCTTATTTCCATAGTTCAGTTGCACAATTTGGAGACGTTGTTGCGGTGTTAGTCTTTCTATGATAAAATGGCAAACAATACTGAAAAGGAAAAAAAAATAATTTTAAAGCAACTCAAGCGTAAAATCTGAAAAAACCTTATGGAAAAAAATACCTCTAGATGGATCACCCTATATATAAAAATGTTATATCTTAATGTTATTTACTCTGTTATTTCCTTGGCAACAACTCGGCATACTGATCGGAGTCCCGATAAAGAATATATTTGTCGTTCGTCAGTAGAATAAATACTACAGGTCGCCCTTTTGAAGCCAGGTGCCCGAGTTCAGCAGAAATGTGTGTTAATCCTTTGAAACAACTGGTATTATAAATGGGTATTAAAAATTGTACCCACTCAACGACTGATTCAACCTCTGGAAAATCAGTGTATTTGTAGCATTTTTCGGGGTTTTTTGCTTTTACGAATATATTGCCACTATCAACTCCAATCTTTACGAAATTTTAATGCATAATGCGCCTGGTCATCCAGTTGACTTAAAGCTTAAGAATATAAAAGTTGTATTTCTTCCAAAAAACAACTTTCCAATTACAGCCCTTACATCAGGTTATAACTTCAACTTTTAAGGCATTGTACACCAAGAGATCTTTAAAGCAAATTTTAGATCAAATTGACAGCAATTCGTCTCTAACTGCTATAGATACTGTATACAAGTCTAAAAGAAATTGAATATAACAATTTTAATTATATTTATATGGAATAATATCAATCAATTACTAATTTCCCACAACATCACATTAATGAACAAGGGAAAACTTCTCTCAGAATAATATCAATGACATTGTTTTTATTTCACTGGTTCAGAACTTAGCGATTTTATCCTAGTACCCACCTAACATCAATCCGAAATTTTTTAAACCGCAGCCATTTCGCCCCTGGCATTTTCCGGCATGGTCGTAGGTGGACATAGTTTCATGAAATGAGCCAAGGAATACGCTGGTGACATTTGTCTAGTCGTAAATGAATCGCCCTGTATAAGAACCTTTATACTTTCTTTACAAACATCATTTTTCAGCGGTTACGAGTTTATATTCGATTTACACTTTTTTTTAATACAATATTGTCAAATTTCGAATTTCTCAAATTTTTCAGGAACGTATCAACGGTGTAAATCGAGGGATAGCTGTAGTCGTACATTTCAATGTTCGCATTAGCAAAAATACATACTTCAATAATCGCTTTCGCAACCCATAAACAGGGATTTCCATTAAGGTCATAATAATTTATATATACGAGTAAATACAACACAGAATATTCAAGATATGTGACAGCACATAGAGAAAGGGACCTAAGGGTAAAAAAAATCAATTTTCATTTTTTTTCTTTTTTTGATGTGGACAACATCTGAGCATCGAATGATACCGATCCCATGCCCCAAAAGTGTTCCCTCCCAGAGATATGGGCGTTTTATGAAAGTGAAGTCGAAGATTCTAAGCGCAAATAGAAAGGGACCTAATCTTTAAAATGGCTCTCCTGAACAAAACTGGCTTTTAACCTTAGGTCCCTTTCTATTTTGCGCGTCAAATACAGAGTTAAAATTTATTCCAGGTTACATTTTAAGAATGAAATTCGATTTTGGTCATATGACCACCATGAGCCCGTATACATCGATTTATTTTTTGGACCCAGTTTTCCACCACTCTTGCACTCTTTTCGACCGAAACGTTAGCAATTTTGCGTTGGATGTTGTCTCCGAGCTCGTCTAAAGTCGTTGGCTTGTTGGCATAGACCAATGACTTGATATGGCCCAAAAAAAGAAATCCAATGGCGTTAAATCGCATAAACGAGGTGGCCATTCGACCGGACTATTTCCCCAGATAACACGTTCATCGAATTTGCCTTTCAGTAAATCGATTGTAACTCGTGCTGTGTGGCACCGTCTTGTTGAAACCACATATCAGCAATGTCAAACTCATCCAATTTTGGTCAAAAATAATTTTCTAACATGACACGATAGCGCTGTCCATTGACAGCGCTATCGACGAAAAACGGCCTAATCACACCTCCGGCTTGAAGACCACACCACACAGAAATTTTTTGCGGATGCAATTGTGTCTTTTGTAGCACATGTGGGTTTGTTTCTGTCCAATAACGCATATTCCGTTGATTGGCAAAACCACTCAGTCAAAAATGAGCTTCATCGCAGAAGATGATTTTTCGATGAAATTCTGGATTTTCATAAAACTTTGCCAAAGCCACCGGCTCAGAATTTCGGTAGTAATTTTTAATGATTTGCGAACGTTGTTCGTAAATGAACTTTACGATGATGAAAATGTTGACTTCGATTACCGTTTCGACACTGAAAGATCATTTAAAATGTTTGAGGGTGCGTTGGTAAAAAGATACGAAATTGTTTTGTTCCTACTTTCGTTACATCCCTAAAATTTTTAGAATTTCTAAAAGAAGATGGAAATAATAACTACATTTTTCAACTGGTTCCAACAAGTTCAGGAGAGTATCACATTCTCTTTAACTAACACGGATATTTGTCTGTTGCCAACACATACAAGAAGTAAAACTACAATATTTCCAAAATGTCAAAGATAAACTTGAATTTCACCTAATTTTGCCTTAAAAGAAGACGTTGTCTTCGTCGACGGTTACCGGAAAAGGAAACAATTTCGCACGTAGCCAGCAGCAACATACTTTAATAAAGCCCCCAAAATACACGCATACTCGTGTACAGACATTCACCGATGGGTGAATGTAAAAATTATTTATGGCCGTCTCGTAACATGTATCGGAACGCTTGTATGCACTGCACGTGTTCCTAATTTATCGTATCGGGTCCAAATATTTCCACAGTAAATATTCATAGTCAAGCTCATTTAATTTTGTTGTTGCTGTGAACTTGAAATATTCTAATATTATTAAGTACATCGGTCGATACACAGAGGGAAAAGTGCCTAATAAATACCTAATAAAATAGAACAAAATCAATAAGATATCTCTATGATTTTTTTTCAAGAAGGAAGTCGTATTACTTTAATTAGGAAAAACTTTTTGAAAAAATCTAGAAGTTATCTTATGGTTTTTATTAGGTATTCTTCTCGATTTTTTCAAAAAGGGTTTCTTCTTGATTTCATTAGGATGCCTTATTGATTTTTTCAACAAGAAGTTCTTATTGATTTCATTAGGCTGTCTTATTAATTTTTCCAAGAAGGTGTTCTTCTTGATTTCATTAGGATGCCTAATTGATTTTTTCAACAAGGGGTTCTTCTTGATTTCATTAGGCTGTCTTATTGATTTTTTCAAAAAGGGTTTCTTTTTGTTTTGATTAGACTGTCTTATTGATTTTTTCATCTCGTTTCATTAAAAAATTTTAATTTTTGATTTCATTTATTTTTATTGTATATATTTATGAATACTTTATATATATATATATATATATATATATATATATATATATATATACACTATAAACACTTGATATAATAATAAGATTTTTGGCTGCATATCATTAACTGTTGGTACTAAAGTGACGAAATCTGTTTGGGCATCGGCTATAGGTGGCTTATATTCTTTGTTAAGCCGTTGTGGTTGTAATAATGCATGCAGATGTATTGTACATACACAATACTTAGAATCTGAAAAGAAATACAAGAATTAGTTAATGTTAAATATTATGTAGTATATGTAAATCAATATCTTCAAGAACAGTTCACCTTTTGAAATATTTTCACTGCGTAAATATTGTATGTAATATTCCCTTGATGCACGGTCTTTGATGTCTTGGTCAAAAATTTTCAACAACTTTTGATAAAAAATTTCCAATTTTACGAATAAGTTGTTTGATTTGCCTGGGTATAAATAATCAAAATCTATTTCGATCTTTCCAGAACAAAAATAAAAAAATAGAAATGATTAAAAATGAAAGAAGATAAAAAGAAAAATAGACTATTAATACTTACAAGTTCATGTCCTAAAAAATCGTTGTACCGTGGCCATTCTAGTAAAATATGGCTCAAAGAAGTAGCACTGCGGATCTCTTGAATTCTACTTATTCTTGTTTCCCTCCAGACAGAAATTACGTGATCCCATGGACTGCAATTGTGTTGCAACCAGCACTTTTGTTCGAAATATTTATCTTTAAGAGAGACAGATAATTGCAAAAGCATGTAACTTAAATAATTTGAAATATTCGTACCGCTATACAAATCTGTAACGGATTCGGCCGCAGTGGAAGGACAATTATCAAATATTTCTTTTTCTGCATTGGTCCAACGAGAAAATAATTTTCCTGTCGGATTTTTCTTCCCGTCTTTCCGTTTTAAAAAGTATGTTTCCTAGAAGAATCGGAATTGTTCAAAAATAAATAATAGACATATACTAAATTAAATTAGAACAAAAACCTACCGCTTTTTCTTTGGTGAACACTTCGCAGATGGCATTAGACCATTGCTGCATATGTGAACTTAGCTCGATTGCCAACATAATTCTCCACAATGCAGTGCACTAATGTTTTCTGATGTTTTGAATCTATATAATTATTTTGATCATTGAATGTAAGTACAAGCTGTCCTTTCACAGTACTTTTCAAAAGGTTTACGAGGGTAGCGCCGTTTATAGGATTTTCTGCTGACATCTGTGAGCCGAGTGGGGATTCCGTAAACCCTAAACTATTTAGTCTGTCAGAAATTCTTTCCAACAACTCCAAAATCTGATCATTTGCCGATGCAGTATCTCTTTCACATATAAATGGTAAATTCTGCAACAATACTTAAATGAAAAGAAAATTTCTACATAATAATGATTATTTACGTACATTATTCTTCCTCCATTCCCTTAAGCCTGCTTTGAACTTAATGATTTCCCCAGTATATTTGTTGTCCAATTTGTTAAATAAATAATTAACGTCTTCGATTTCCATTTTTTTAATGATAGCTGTTGAAGTGATTCCAAAGCCAAAAAGTATTTGGCACGTGTCATCGCACAGTTCCCACGATTTAAAAATAGGCAAAAGATCGATATCTTCCGGTAAACACTTATTGGTCGCCATTATTTGTTTGGACTGAAATATTAATATAGCAAGTGAGAAAATTTCAGTCAGATAAACTAATGTTTTTTCAAATTTGAAAATTGCAAATTTCAGAAATTTTATGTTTTTTTGTGAACTATTCAAAATTTTATATCTCGGAAACGACTTGAGATATTTAAACTTTGTTTTCGGTAGATTTTAAAGGACAGTTAAGGTAAAAATAAAAAAACGGAAAATAGGTTACACTCAAAGAAAAATTATCGGAAATGTCGTTAAAAGAAATTATTTTTATTTTAAATATAGTGCCGGAACAAGAAAAATAACACGATGCTACACTCAAAATAACACGCGGGAATCACATACCAGAAATTGTTGGTCTGGTCGAGTATAATACGAATTGAATGATCAAAGTCGTGGGACACCTCCAAAGTTCAAATATCTCAAGTCGTTTCCGAGATATAAAATTTTGAATTGTTCACAAAAAACACAAAATTTCTTAAATTTGCAATTTTCAAATTGCAACAACAACTTCAGGAATTTTCCATTTATTATACCCTCACCCTACGGATAAGGGGTATATGTATATATCATTTGATACGACCAAAAAGTGTAACGCATCGAAGGAGTGACTTTAGACTATAGGTGTCTTTGGACGAAATTCAATTCAGAACTTTTTAAGTCGTTTGAGCCATGTCCGTCCGTCCGTCTGTCTGGTTGATTTGCACGATAACGTTGGGAGGAAGTGACCTATCGACTTGAAATTTTGCACAGAATAATATTTTTTCCATACCACTTTTGGTATTGTAATTGGAATATATCGGTCCACCTCTTCTGGTACCTCCCACACAAACGCCCATTCCGCCCACTTCCTCCTAAAGTTATCGTGCGAACCAACCAGACAGACGGACGGACGAAAACAATTTACAAAGTTCTGATACGTATTTCTTTCAGTCACTCGTATCAAATGATCTTACCGTAAGGCGAGCGTATAAAAACACTTTTTTAAAAACACTTTCTTGCACTTTCACTTTCTTTCATTTAACACTGTATTATATAATATATTAGCATAATAATTCACAAATTAGTCTAAAAATCACTCTATATTTTGATTTTTTTTAATTGTTCCACAAAAAATATCTAATTATTTCTCCACAACGTCTTACCATGATGCCTGTTCACTTTCAACTAAAACTTTAACTTCAATATTGGAAATATGCAATAAAAACAAAACAAACAAAACGAACTATGAACTACAGTTATGAGCGGCGTCACATGTATGTATGTATATGCATATTTGTTTTTCTAATGCGCTAAGCATACTTCTCTATACCCCTTGTCAATCGTACAACAAATATATGCATTTGAAATAACAAGCAAGCTAATATAATCAAGAAGAAAGCCTTATTAATAAATTCAAGAAGATGATTTGCACAAGATCATGTAGGAGCCTAATAAAATCTATAAGGAAACCCTTTTTGAAAAAAACAATAAGACCGCCCAATGAAATCAAAAAGGAACCCTTTTTGAAAAAATCAATAAGACATCCTAAGGAAATCAAGGAGAATACCTTGTTGTATACAATTTATAAGAAAACCTATTAAAATCAAAAAGTTTTTCTCTATGGATTGTTTTTTTGGTGTCAAAAATAACGGAAATTGAGTAAAAAAAATGAGAATAACATGTTTCCTTCTTGATTTTACATTTTTTTCTTCTTGATAAAATTAAAAAGATTTACAACATTAAAATAATAAGGAATCGCATTGAAAAAATCTTCGTTTCTTTCTGCTGGGATACCCCTTAGCCTAAAAACGTTTCATAGAGAAAATCTTCTTGACTCTATTAAGCAGTTTTGGCTCTGTGTATGTTCACCTCACAAAGGATGGAAAATACCCCACCAAACGTTTCTGGCCATATTGTTTATGAGCGGTCGTCTGCTTAATTAAACTTTATTTTTATACGACCCTTACACGGTGTAGGGGGAAATTTTATTAACTGCCCTTTATTTCCCTAAATGGCAACGACGGTAAATAAAAGTATAGAAGGATTACTTAGTAGGGACATAAATACTGTTACAACATTGAACACACCCATTTCACTAGTAGAACTGAACATACCCCGTTAATGTCATATGGGTTTTGAAAGCTAAGCTCAATAGCGTTAGTCTGTAAGGGGATTTTAAAATTGTTTCAACTTTCATCATGGAGTGGTCAGATAAAGAGAGCCGTATCGCTGTAATAGCTCTTTTCAAGTGGGAAATGAAAACAAGCGATATTTTCAAAACGCTCCGCTCACTATGGATTAGCCGCATGTTCGTCTACCGATGCATAAAACTTTTTGAGGATACTGGAGATGTAAAAGACCGCCAACCGTCCGGGCCGCCACGCTCTTTTCGAACACCGCATGTCATCAAAGCCGTTAAATCAAGAATTCACAGAAATCCGCTCCGAAACAGAAAATCATGGCCCGTGAGATGAATATCACGCAAAAGTCCATAAGTCGTATCATTAAAAATGACTTGGGACTTGGGGCTTTTAAACGACGTACCGGACATTTATTGACTGCAGCTTTAAAAAAATAGGATTGAAAAATGCAAACGTCTTTTAATGAAGCACGCTGATAACTTGCACAGAAAAATTTTGTTAACCGATGAAAAATTTTTTACTGTTCAGGAAAAATTTAACAAGCAAAATGATAGAGTGTATGCGCGGCCATCTAAGGAAGCATCTGAACTGATCCCAGGGGTGGAAAAGGGTCATCACCCAGCTTAAGTCATCGTTTGGTGGGGTGTCTCTTACGAAGGGGTCACTGAACTGCATTTCTCCGAACAAGGAGTCAAAACATTGGCCAATGTTTACCAAGAAACCGTTTTGGAAGCTGTTGTGAAACCTTTTAACAATTTCCTGTTCCAAAACCAGCCATGGACTTTCCAGCAGGATTCTGCGCCGGCCCATAAGGTTAAAACGTCCCAGGCCTGGCTTCGAAACAATTTGCCAGCGTTTATTTCCTCTGAAGAATGTCCCTCAGGCAGTCGAGATTTGAACCCATTGGATTACAAATTGTGGACGGTTTTGGAGGACAATGTTTGGCATTAGTTTTTTAATCTGGGCAATTTAGGGTCCCAAAAGCTATCGGCTTTTCTGAACATCAAGAAGTTCAGGGTAAAGCATATTCGGCCGCGCCCGAATTTAATTTTTTAGAAACTAATAAGTCATGGTTATCATCTTATAATACGTCGAACCTAATACCAACTAAGATCGTATGATGCTGAAAATCTTCTACTTATACAGGATTTTGGAAGTCCAGCTCAATTTCAGACCGATGTTTACTATGTGTTTACTCACAAGTGTTGATAAAATTATGTACACGATTTTACTTTCGATGGTTTATTCTTCGAAGAGCTGGAAGGTGGAAGAATAATACTTGAATATATCCATTGTACCATAATTGGACACTATAACTTGCACACAAAAACAAATCCAATAGTGAGTTTATGCTTTTTATACACACATGTGATAATAGAGTGATATTGTAGCACTTCTTTTGTTTCCAAAACGAAAAAGACTCGAGCTGATGTTATATGTCGATCTATCTTTTCCACTTTTTGATTTGAAGCCTATGTAGCACTGTAAATAATCACGCACCATTTTCAGTCATAAAGACCCCATGTAGCGTAATAATACTCGTTGTTTGTATATAAAAGTCAAACCAATGCAAATTGCGCACATTTTATTTTTTAATTTACTTTTTACAACTTTTTTATGATTCTTAGTTTGTATTTTTTTCGTAAACGCTAAAATTTTTTTACTTCTGCCCCTTAAGCTATCCTTAAAATTTTCGTCGTTAGAATTTTATTCTTCAGCTTTTTTTCTGTTTCCTCTTACTTTTAATTTGTATTTTCATTATCTACTCAGTGGTACAGTGGGTCATTTACATAATTATAAATTTTCTTGTAATTACGCTTAGTTCATAGTAATTGTAATTTTTATCCACCGACTAATGCTAGATTTCTGACAAATAAAAATTAATAAAAGAAAAGGTTTCCATTTTTCAAATCACGATGATAAGTTATAACGAAGAGAACAGCAAAAAGTATTTAAGTACGAAATAAAAAAATTCAAATACTTATTTATGTAGGTATATTGAAGAGATCGCAAAAGTTGTTAACGAAAATCCTGAAGAATGAAGTCCTTAATTGAAATTGAATCGTATGAGATCATTATATATACTTAAACTATAAAGTATATATATGATGTTCCAAGCCCTTATAGTTTATAAGCTTTAAGTGTTTTAACTTTTTGGATATGTGACCGGTGCCACGCCCCTTTTAAAACCGTATCGGTTTAAAGCATGTGACAATCCCAAATGGTCCACAAAAGCTACCTGTTTAAATTTCCAGAAAATTGGGTTATTTTAATTAGCGTTACTGGGCTTACAAAAAAATAGCATGGCAGTAAATTGTTTATGTTAGGCTACATATAAGCGATAAATGCTTAAAACCGACTTGCATGAAGGCCAATCGCCTTCAAATCCTCATCCGTTTATTGCATATGACATGTCATCAGCTGCTATAGTTCTTGAGTTATGATAATTTTAAAATTTTTAGGAGATATCAAAAATCGAAGTAGCCTATTTGAACCACCGGTCATACAGCTATATTATGTGAAAATTTCAAGATTATCAGTAGTTTTTGCTCCTACAAACTATATATAAATAAAATATATATAAAATGGATACACATATCATCCAGGTCCATATTCTCAATCTTGGGCAACTAAAAGTCATTTCGTGATAGCAATCACCATTCACGGTCGGCCAATCAACCTCATTTTCGAGGAAATACGGCCCGAAAACGCCACCAGCCCATAAAACGCACCAAACAGTCACTCTTTGTGTATGTATCGGCTTTTCAACAATCACTCGTGAATTCACATTTGCGGCCATTCTGCTTGTTAACGAATCCACGGAGGTGAAAGTGAAATTCAATCAACTATTCGGCGTTTTGACGACGCTTTTAATTGTCAGCAGGCTGCAGATCGCGATTCAATTGCGTAAGCGTGTAAATGCAAATCTTTATTCAAAACTCGTATCAGTGATGGTTGTAAGAAGTTCAATTGTTGGCCACGACGACGAGGTTGACGGCTATTCTGCCACACTATCGGGAACAACATCAATTAAAAAAACTCAGCGAGCATGAACAGGTGTTTGCACATTTCCTACAGACGCGGTTTGCTGAAATTAGCGCACAATTCTCTGACTAAAAAATCACAATGTTTTCGAAATGCTCATTTCCGTAAGTGACTTCAAGATTCTTAACTCTCTACTCAATTGTGAACCTGTCCATAATTAAATTTGTCAACCACCGAAGCAAAGAAATGTCAAATGTGACTAACAGTTAACATTGTGCAGTATGGTTGGACCACCCTTTAGATTGTCCACATTACGACATGACTCACTTTTAACTAACGGATTAGATATATGGCAAAATTTGCAGATTTTACGTTCAGCTGCTATGGACTCCATACATTTTATACTTTACAATATATCTGTTACCAAAATATTATTCACCCATTTATTCATCCAACAACAACAAGAAAGCAAGTCATATTTCAAAAATGTCCTTTCATTTTTACGAGAAATAAAATTTTTCTCCGAAAAAAACTCAATTTAGCAGTTATCTTTAAAATGCAAAGCCATAAAAATGTTATCCAACAGCACTTACGAAAGTTATTTGCGCAAACCAGGCAAGAATACAAGAAAACGACATCACATTCTACAGGAAAGGAAGGAGATATTGAGACGGAAAATGGAAACGTAGAGGATAAAATAAACAGTACCAAATTCAAGCCCTTAAAAGATATGTATTTTCATCATGATAAAATTGTATTGAAAACCTTTTCCGCACATCAACCAGCAACCAAGAAGACATTAAAGATGTCCCAACTTTGCACAAACATACTCGGACATAAGTGGGCATGTGATACCCACCCTCATGTACCGACAAGTAGACAGACTATCACTAACACAAACTCATCATCATACACACATTCTCACGCACGGTTATGCACACAATCATGCAGCAGAACTAATTAACTAAACCCGATTGCAGACCGCCCCCCATACACTCATGAAGGAAGGACATGTCGGAGGTTGACCCTCTAAATGGTAGGAGCGAGCACTCATCACTTTCAAAAAGATTGAAGACTAAAGAGCGCCGGTACGAGAGTCATTACTTGGTGCTGCACATGTGTATGTCCCCCCGCCTCTTTACCCTAGGACTATTTTCAAATTAAGTGCAAACACTTTAACAGCTTCTCACAACACATGAACCAAAGAGCGACTCGGCAAAAAGGATGAAACCCAAAACGCGGCAAGGGTTGGAGTGGGTGGGTGAGTAGGTGCAAGAGAAAGGAGAAACTAAAATAAGAATATTTGGGTCAATTGCTTTGACATCTGAGTGCGCGTAAGTAGTTTTGTTCTCAGCCGCACAGTGGGCACAAATAATTATACCGTTTTGGTTTCTCAGTCTACAATAGAAAAATGTCGATTGCGGTGCTTAATGATCTGCTTTGGTGCTTTTCTGTAATAAGAGAATGCTTATGTTTTTAAAAACTGATTTTTAACAGAACCCTGTGCTTTGTTTGCAAGTGTTTTCGGTACTTATTGAGCATCAGTTATGATGTTTGCTTAAAATCCAAGATATTATAAGTACTTTGCATAACTCAAGGGTGGTAGTGGAGCACAAAATAGCTTTGTGATATCGTTTCAAAAGATCGCTCAATGAAAATGCTTGCTATAGCTAATATCGTAAATTTATCCATAGAAAGTGTGTAATACATTTATAAAGGCTGCACACAAAACGATTTATATGTTCGGCCGAGCCGAATCTTTTATTCCCTCCACAGTTGAGAAAACACTAAAAAAATTTACTCTCTTCCGACGTACATTATTTTTCCTAGGAGACAACGTTTTCCCCACTGGTCTGATTTTTTTAATTCTAAACAGCTTCGGGGTGGTAGTACTCTCAGTTTCAGCAATAACACAAAAGGACGGATATAACTACATCGTCTGTGGAATTGTCGATGTTCAATAATATCGGGTTCTATTTTAAAGAGTTATAAGTTAGAAAGAATGAGACTATATACTCGTATAGGTAGATAGAGAATATATAAGTATAAATAAGCAACTTGTCCGTTTTGTTTGAGAGTTTTTAAAAAGGCAAATCTGTTAAATCGGTCGGATCATCGAAGACCCGTGAACAGCAAATGCTCCACTGACTCCAGTTCTTTTATATACTGCAAACTCCTGCAGTAGTCTCTACAAGGATACTCATGACCACCGCTTAATGCTAACTAAGCAGTGATTCGTAAGTTTTTCTATGAGCATTTTTTTTAATTAGCCAACACTCAGGGGTTTTTGCCTGCAAGTGATTCGTAAGTTTTTCTTTGAGCACTTTTTTTAATTAGCCAACACTCAGGGGTTTTCCCCTGCATGCAATGCATTGCGTTGGTCGTTGGAAAGCAAGGGATCTAAGGGGGGGAAAGAAGGAGTAATGTTTATTGACATTCGTCTTGAATTTCTGGATGTCGTAATTGGTGGGAAATACATTTGCCGGAAGTCGATTCCACATACGGACAGTACGGGCGAAAAACGAATTCGATCTGTAGTGTATAGTGCGGTCAACCGGCCAATCGATAACCAATGAGTGAGAATTTCTGGAAAGTCGTGTATCCCTGCCGAACATCCTCACGTCAAGAATAAGACCACGAATGTCTGAAGAACTCACACCATTGAAGTAGCGATAGAACAGCGACACACAACCCACATTCCGACGATGCGCCAGGGAAACAATAGAGTTGGATACCCTACTGTCACCTACCAGCACCATCGCTCTCCTTTGAACACGGTCCAGAAGCTCCAAGATGATTTTGGAGCACCTGCCCATATATGGGGGTTGTATTCCATCCTTGGCCTGATGTAGGTTGTATAGATATCGAAAAGATCAGAAGGAGTGAAATATTTCTTGCACAGCTTTAGGAAGCCTATACACTTGAGTGCTTCTTTCGACACTTCGAATACATGTCTCGCCCAACGAGCGTCACATTGTATTTTCATGCCCAGAACATCAAGAGCATCTGGTTGTTCGACATCCATACTATCGATTGATAATGACGACACTGTTGGGTCAGTGAATCGCTTGTGATACAATAAGTGTCTTACGCGCATTAAAATCTTCTATATTCACCCACCCCATTCGGGAGTGGCCAGTACAACCCGGCCAAGTGTTATTCGCCTTTTGTCTTCAATATCTTGAAGACTCGGCCTACGGTCGAATGAATATGAATGACATGGTTGCTGTCATCCGCGAAAGAGTAGATTGGATTCACGGTCTGACCTAAAAAATCATCAATGAAAATGAGAAATAATGAGGGAGAAAGGACAGAGCCTTGTGGCACACCTGCGGTCAGCCTATGTTTATTGGATGAGAACCGATTTACAACAACTCGTATAGTGCGATCTCTAAGAAAGCTCGATATAAACCGAGCAAATGTATTACCGATATATACCTAACATAGCTTGCTATCTCTAATAATCTGTAAGACATTGTCGTTTCAAGGTGTTTGGTATATGCATATCTCCAGGTAAACTGCACTCGTATACTCTAAAAGTTTCATGACGGGCAGACTACTATTATGGGTGTTATAACTGTTTTTTTAAAAGGAGTAGAACCGCCCACTTATACCCAGAACTATTTCTATACACAATAATATTATATACTCCAAATCTGATGTTTCTTACCTAAATACTTTGCATAATTTACTCGTGAAAATGTTTTGGGCCGCAATAGCACATTGTGTTTATTTCAAGATGATCTGCCTATAATTATAAGATTTGCACTGATTTTTATAAGGTGCGTGCAACACCCACTTTTCCCTACAGCTTATTTCTTTACACTCGATTGCGATTCTGGACAGTGTAAGCCCGCTCCTGTTTTAACAATATACTTATAATATAAAAATAATAAAATTGCACGCGCTGTCCCGGGAAATGAAAAAGTCAGAGAAAAAAAGCTCTAGTTGTCACCGATCATTTTTCGTATGTAAGCAGTTTCATTGTCCAAAGAGTTTGCATCTGGGAACGCTAGTATTGTCAGGGCACGAACTATAAATAGCAACCCTCGTATATCTCTCATACACAGGCCTAACCAAGAATTCCGGTGTATTTCCTTGAAATTATAGGTTAACATATAACGGGTGATCAATCTAGAGGTATTTTTTTCAAAATTAAAAAAAAAAATAAAACAATTCAAATAAAGTGCGAAATCTTTCTTGTTCAATGGAAAGGTCATTTTATGCCATTTATTTTTTTCATATAATGTCCATTCTAAGGGTCCAATTTTGGATGACTTGAGCATTTCGACCGGTATGGCATTTCGAGCATTTTGGCCGGTATGGCGTTAATGACAAGCGTAATGTTGGCTTCAAAAACTTGAATCGTAGCTGGTTCGTCAGCATAGACTTTGGATTTTACGTAGCTCCAAAGACAAAAGTCTAAAGGTGTGATATCACTTGATCAAGGCGGCCCGAAACGTAAAATTAGCTGCTCTTTGAAATGACTTCTCAAAAGATCAATTGTTTAAGCAGCTGAATGGCAAGTGGCACCGTCCTGTTGAAACCAAATAAGATTACGGGCTTCAATTTAAGATAGCAAAAGTCCGATATCATGGCGCGATAGCGAGCACCATTAACGGTTACGTTCCGGACATCATCATTTTTGATAGAATATGTACCGATGATTCTACCAGTCCATAAACTGCACCAAACCGTGGTTTTTGCGGTGTAAGTTTTTCTTGATGAAATGGCATCCACACGCAGAAAAAAAGTATGGTTGTGGTGACAATATTCGAAGAGGATAATACGATTGTTAGGTATATGGTTGTGGTACAACAATATTATGATCCTCACAACAATAGTATGATTCAAATACAACCATACTATGATCTTCACAACAATAGTATGATTCACACATAACCATATTATGATCCCTACAACCATAGTATGATTCATAATCAACCATAATATGATCTCCACAACCATAGTATGATCCTCACAACCATAGTATGTTTCATGTACAACCATAGAATGATCCTTACAACCATACTATGACTCACACGCAACCATGTTATGATCCCTACAACCATAGTATAATCACTATGATTCAAATACAACCATACTATGATCTTCACAACAATAGTATGATTCACACATAACCATACTATGATCCCTACAACCATAGTATGATTCACAATCAACCATACTATGATCTCCACCACCATAGTATGATCCTCACAACCATAGTATGTTTCATATACAACCATAGTATGATCCTCACAACCATACTATGACTCACACGCAACCATGTAATGATCCCTACAACCATAGTATAATCACTATTTGGATTTGAATTATGAAAATTATTCAAAAATACATTAGATTCAAAATAATAGGGAGTGATTTAGTTCACAGTTGAAAAAAATAAGTTTAAATAAACGTAATCGTTTTTGTTAAAAATATTTCAGTTCAACAAAGCCAAAGCAGCTTGTTTAAAAAAATTTAATTTCAATAAAAAACTACTATTATTGCATTAAATCCATACCAATAACATTTGTTCTTAAAAGCATATTAAAATAAAGAAAAATTACAATATGATTGCCGTAATCATATTATTGTTAACATAAAACGCAAAACACAATACTTTTGTCGAACCAACCATAGTTATATTGTAGCTATAACCATATTTTCATTTTTAAATTTGGCAATAATAATATTGTTACATTTCAACAATATTAATATTGCAGCAATTGTCAAAAATAAATTCAGTTGACAATGCTATGGTTGCGACGAACATACTTTTATTGCGGATAACATATTATTATTGCCGTGACCATGTAGTAACCATGTTTTTTCTCTGCGTGCAATATTAAAAAGAAAAATAAATAAAGTTTAACACGTAATCTGAGAAAAAACTCCTATTGAAAATATACCTCTAGATTAATCACACGTTACTTAGCCTACAGGGTGAGGTAAAGGTATCATACAGTTAACCCCGTTTAAATTTATACTTTCCTGGCACGTTTAAATTAAGCTGAGTTTGGGACAGCTCATGGTCATTATAGGGCCACATTTGAGTGAAATGTGGGTTAGGGTATGATCGGCCGCCGTGATCGAATGATTATTGTGCATCACTACAACACAAGTAAGCCTGTTTCGGGTAAGAACATTTCAAATTTTTCAGCAGCGGTTTCTTCACTTCGTCACAGCCGCTGACTTTGCAAGTCATGTACAAACTCATTGGTACAATGCTTAAACTTTTCGGAGACGGCATTGAACAGTAGGTCTCGGTCAGTAAATATAAAAACTATATCGCGCACAGCTCCACGATTTAGTAGAAGTTTCCTATTTGCTCCTTAAAATGCTGTTGTGGGAATTACAGATGTAAGATTTTGCATACTCATATTTCTTTACATGAAAACAACCCCTTGAACAACTAAAGGGTGCTTTCAGACGTTTGGTTTTCAAGAAGAAATAAAACGCATATAGTTTAATTTAGTAATTACCAAGAATTTAGCTTTATTATAAAGATAAGGGATTATGTTTAAAAATGATTTCGGGCAAGTGGCCGCCGCGGCTGGCTCGAATAAATTGCAGCCGAGTTTTAAACAAACTTTTGCAGCCTTTGGGGCCGTATATCATCAATAACGCCGAATATTCCATTTAAAGGCGTCAATCGTGTCGGACTTATCTGCGTAGACAAGCGACTTCACATAAACCCAAAAAAAATAGTAGAGCGATGTAAAATCGCACGATCTTGGGGGCCACGCCACAGGCCCTAGAGGCGAGATAATGCGCTCACCAAAAGTTTCATTCATTAAACTGATGGTTTCCTTGGCCGTATGGCATATCGCGCCGTCTTGTTGGACCTAAGGGCGGCCACATCAACATCCTCCGATTTAGGTTCCAGAAGTCATTAACCATGGCTCTATAGCGTTCCCTATTGACTGTAACATTATGACAGGCTTCATTTTTGAAGATACGAGTATATGAAACAATGATTCCCTCTGCCATAGAGCACACCAAACAGTGACTTTTCGAAGATGTAACGGCGTTACAACAGTGGCTTGTGGATTTTCATTACTTCAAAGCTGATAATTTTGGTTATTAACGTACTTATTTAACCAAAAGAGAAAGTGAAGTAACAAAAAGTCATCGAAGAACAATATTTTCTTGTAAAAATCAAGATCTATGGCCATCTCGTTTTGGGGCCATTCACCACGATTTGCAAACGCTGTTCCGGACCAAGTCTATTTATTATGAAATGGCAAACCAAACTAAGCAATAATCAAGTGACAGCAGTCAAAAAAAAACAACTCTCAAAAAATGTGGCCGATTGAAAACCACACGTCTAAAAAAACAACTTTTTTTATTCGCATATACTGCTTATGCTATATTGTATGGTAATCCATGGTGAACTACAAAAGATAAGGGCCCAGGCGAACTTAACAAAAAATGCCATAACATTTTTGTATAAATGTTACTGAACATAGTAGAGACATAGATATGTGAAAAAATCAATTTTCTGAGCATTGAATGAGACCGATCCCATGCCCCAAAAGTGTTTTTATAAAAGTGAAGTCGACGATTCTAAGCGCAAATAGAAAGGGACCTAATCTTTAAAATGGCTCTCCTGAACAAAACTGGTTTTTAACCTTAGGTCCCTTTCTATTTTGCGCGTCACATACACGCAGAGAAAATATATGGTTACTATATGGTCACGGCAACAATAGTATGTTCTCTGCTGTAAAAGTATGGTCGTCGCAACCATAGTATTGTTTTTTGAATTTCATTTTGACAATAGTATAATTGCGGCAATATTAATATTGTTGAAATGTAACAAAAGTATTGTTGCCAAATTGAAAAATAAAAATATGGTTGTAGCAACAATATAAATATGGTTTGTGGGACAAAAGTATTATTTTCATGGGTTTTATGTTAACAATAACATAACTATGTTATGACAATGTTATTTTTACGATTCTTACGCAATAATAGTAATAAAAATTATATTTTTTTAAATAAAAAACTACGGATTAGTATAAATAAAATATTTTTAATAAATGATTTTTTTACTGTTAAATAAATCACTCCTATTGTTACATAACTTACTTAATAAAATTCTTTATTGTTGAATAACAACGTATTCCAGTCTTTACAAACAATTTTGTCGATCATAGTATGGTTGTGCGTAAGTCATACTATGGTTGTGAGGAACATACTATGGTTGTACGTTTAACAAACTATGGTTATGATGATCATAATATGGTTGTGGGGATCATATTATGGTTGAATTTGAATAATAATATGTTTGTGGGGATCATAGTATGGTTATGTGTGAATGATTCTATTGTTGTGAGAACCATAATATTGTTATGGGGATCATAGTATGGTTGTGTGTGAGCCATACTATTGTTGTGATGATCATAATATTGTTGTGCCACAACCATATAACCAACAATAGTATGTTCCTCTTCGACCATTGTTACCCCAACCATACTTTTTTTCTGCGTGTATAGACCTCCAACTCAATATAGAGAAACCCAATAGTATCAAATTACAAGTTTGCGATAATTACATATTCTTGCACGCTGAATGGCATTTCGCTTCATCGTGCTAAAACCTGATATCGTAAAAGAGAACATTTCGAAATAGCTCAGTAATCACATTTTCAAGTGTTCATAAAAGTAAATTGTTTCACTATCTACATCTACTAGATGTAATAATTTTATATTATACAGCGTAAACATAAAATGTGTATCTCTAATCATTTTTTCATTAACTTTTTCTCATCATTCAGTTTAGACATATTTCCCCCACTGTGCATTGTCATCTCTCATGGCTGCAAGTAGTAGCACAGAACGTCGTCTATATGTATGCAAGTAGATTTAACAAATATCTGTCTATGTACATATATATTTTGTAAGCGCGCCTATGGAGATGTGGCACTAAAGTAATTATGCCGGCCTGCCTTTGAATAGCACCCAACCGAATACGCAAGAAGCACTTTATTGCCCAAGCAACAACGCCATGAATCCCAAGTCTTGAAATATTACACAGACTCAGAAAGTACTCGCATCGTAAGCATACACAATTAAGAGGCATAAAGAACACAATTTCAAGGTTAACGCCAAGACGCGTAGACGAAGAAAAACTTCCATTAAGGATGAGGAAGTCATTATGGGCGGATTCTGTCGTCAGCAAAAGTTAAAGAAGATTTCAATTTGAAAGCAACTAAAATGGCCCACAGTCTTATTTACTTTCCAAAGGCTATGTAAAGAAAACATATCCATGACATATTGTTTTATTTCGTAGCTATAGCGACTTGAGCAGGCTAGAATGCCACCTGAAGCGCTATTAATTTTCTTACAGATTTGTGAATTGCAGAGCAAGCAAATCTACTTACGTTACAATAAGCCCGATAGAACAGATACTCGGAAAGACTGATGGTTATGGTAAACTAATTAAAAATTGAAAAATGTTTTTAATCTGGAAATGTGAAACTTATCTTTTTCAACTGTCCAAGATATCCCTAAGTGAACAGCAAATCCTGAAGATATTTATACGTGATTAAGTGTAGGATAAAATTTCACAACGAATTAAAATATTCTACTTATTTGGGAATTGCATAAACTTTTTTTGCAGAACATCGGCTGGAGCCGCCGCCGGTCAATTTTTCTTCAGCCGCCGCTGAGAACTTTAAGACTACAAGAACCTCTAAGCGAGCTTGCTGAAAAAGCTTACATTAGGAGTAAAACAATTCTGTAAACATTGATTACGAGTACATGAATAATGAATTCATTGATAGATCCTATAAACTAGCTTGGGAGACTTTAATTTAGTGCTAATTTTCATTCAACTAATTTGCATTCAACACCATTCTATGGTAGTGCTGATGTTTGTAACACCTAAAACGAAAGGAGATCGACCGTCTCTGGACCTATCGATGTAATCTAACTAAAGGACGAAATCATAAACCGATTTTGATTTATTCATAAGTGGGCCAAGGTCGAAGACAATTAAAAATTGATCTATATAAGTCCATGTTCTCTTCAAGAACCTGTGGCTCTATAAGCATTTTACGTTCTGAACAAATTTCGTACCGATTAAATTTAAAACATATTGTAAGCAATACAAACAGCTGTTATTGGTTGGAATTTGACATAGTTGGCATTATCGGTTTGCCAGTATTGCCAATGTGAAGCTGGTAACTCTTCTATCACCTAGCCCTGCAAAACACATTTCACTTATACCGTTCAATTTTTCTTCAGCCGGCGCTGAGAACTTCAAAACGACAAGGACCTTTAAGTGACCTCGCCGAAAAAGCTCACACAAAAAGTGAGGAAGTTGCGTTAACATTGATTAAATTATTAATTTATTTATTGGTTAATCCTACAAACTAGCTTGTGCGACTTTAATTAAGTGCAAATTTTCAATTTAGATTTTGCATTCATCACCATACTGTGGTGGCTTTCAAGCTAATGTTTGTAACACCCAAAATTAAAGGAGATAATCAGAAGTTTGTCAACCTATTGACGTAATCTAACTAAGGGATGCCTTCATAAACCGATCTCGACGAAACGGTGCAGATTGTTCATAAGTGGGCCAGGAACGAAGACTGTTTAAATTGGGACGTTCGAGATCTTGCCGCTCGAAAAGCCACCAATTTATGTCGATCTCAAATTTTCTCCTATTCAACAGCGTCCGACCTTGGACCAAAAAACTTACCTGAGCCAAATTTTTATCAAGACTGGAAGCCATATATGACTTCCAGAACACAATTCATAAAATCGGATGAACATATGTGTGGAAGCTACATTATACCAAAAACTAACGTGTGTCAAATTTCATTATGTTACGTAGCTTCTAGAGTTAAAGGCATAAAATCAGATGAACAGATTTGTATTGAATCTATATCTAAATCTAAACCGATTTTCATTAATTTCAAGAGAGTACGCCCTTTGTCCAAAAAAGTTATCTGTGCCAAATTATATCAATATTGGATGCAATATATGGGTACCAGAGCTTAAAACATAAAATCGGATGAACATATGTGTGGGAGTCCTATTTAAATCTGAACCGATTTTATTCAATATCCCTAACTTCGGCGCTTGGTCCAATAACTTACGTGTGTCAAATTTCATCAAGATTGGTTGTAAGATGTGGCTTATAAAGCTAAAAACAAAAAAATCGGATGAACATATACGTGGGAGCTATATCCAAATCTGAACCTATAGCGTCCATAGTTGGTTCATACAACTAACGTCTACCAAATTTCGTAAGATTGGATGCAATATGTAGCTTCTAGAGCTAGAAACATAAAATCGGAAGAATATATTTGTGGGAGCTATATTTAAATCTAAACCGATTTTCTTCAATCCCCATTACTTCGGTACTTTGGCCCAAAAAACTGACTTGTGCCAAATTTCATCAATATTGATTATGATATGTGGCTTCTAGAGCCAAACCATAAAATCGGATAAACGTAAATGAATGGGAGCTACATCTAAATATGAACCGACCTTTTTCATTTTCAATAGCGTCCTTCGTTGGTTTAAACAACTTTTGTGTGCCAAACTCCATCAAGATTGGATGAAAGTGTGACTTCAGGAGCTGAAAAAAGGGATAAAAATATAAAGGGTGATCCATCTAGAGGTATTTTTTCAGAACAAAAAAACTATAAAAATTCAAATCAACTGTGGATTCTTTATTGGTAATTTGAAAGGACATTTTATGGCATTTATTTTTTGAAAATAATTTCCTTTAAATGTTGGCCGCAATTACGCCTCAGGGTTTTCATTCTTCTTGTGGCTCTTCAGCCCAAATGCGGCAATTTTGTTCAATGACTTTGCCGTTGGGCCGGAAATCAGCCTCATCACTGCACAAAATTTTGGTTGAAAAAAGCGGATCTTCCCGTTTTTCACCGAGCGCTCATTTCCATAATACAGTTGCTAACATTTGCAAGTAATTATTTTCAAAAAATAAATGCCATAAAATGTCCTTTCAAATTACCAATAAAGATTCCACACTTGATTTGAATTTTTATATTTTTTTTTCTGAAAAATACCTTTAGATGGATAACCCTATATATGTGGCAGCTTCATCTTAATAAGAACCGATTTTTTTTTAATTTTAATAAAGTGCTTCCCTGGCCCATTAAACTTACTCCATTAATATTGGATGTTAGATGTGGTATCTAGAGCTAAAAGCATAAAAATCAGGTTAACATATAAAAGGTAGCTTAATCACAATCTAAACCGCTTTCTTCATTTTCATAAAAATCGGTCAACAATTGCGATCTGATTGCAAGCTTCTGACGGATACACGGTCAGACAGGCAGAAAACACAATAGTTTAACATTGGAAATGGTTTTATTGTTTTTCAAAGTATTCTCCTTTAAGATCAATACACTTTTGCATGCGCACAAACAAATTGTCGAAGCACTTTTTCCACTCCGATTGAGATACCTCCAAAATATTTTTGAACGCTTCAACAGCTGCTTCGGGCGATGAAAAACGTTGACCACGCATTTTTTTCTTGATGCTAGGGAATAAGAAGAAGTCAATGGGTGCCAAATCAGGACTGTACGGTCGATGACCCATCAATTCGACATCTTGAGTGGTGAAATAGCTCATCGTTTCAGCTGATTTGTCGTGATGCAAGATGATACGTCTTCTCTTATTATCATTCCTCATTTCTTCGAACACTGTTGGCAAACAGATCGTTGTATACCACTCAGAATTAACCGTCCTACGTTTCACTAAATGCACTGCGGCAACATGACCGGTTAAACCGAAAAAACGCAATCATTTGCTTCGGTGTATTTCTTCCACGAACAACTTTTGTTTGATTGGCTAGTCTTGAAAGACCCATTCGGTCGATTGCTGTTTTGTTCCGGGGTCATATGCATAGATCAATGATTCGTCACCTGTGACAATCTTATACACTGCCTTTGAGATACCGGAGTTATCCTTTTTTAAAATCTCTTTGCACCAATCCATACGAGACTTTATGTTGGCATTCATCAATTTATGTGGGATCCAACGAGAACAATTTTTTTTCTCGGCCAAATGAACATGCAATATCTTATTGATGCTTGTCATACTAATGCCCAAGGATGCCTCAATCTCACGGTTTGTCACATGTCGGTCTTGTTTAATCAGTTCACGCACAGCATCGATGGTTTCTGGCAAAGTGACCGAAGTTGGACGTGTTTCGCGAAATTCATCCTGGAATCCAATCTACTCTTTTGCAGATGATAGTAACCTCTGTCATTCATATTCATTCGACCGTAGGCCGAGTCTTCAAGATATTGAAGACAAAAGGCGAATTATGGATGAGACACTTGGCCAGGATCTACTGGCCATTTCCGAATGGGGTCGAGTGAATAGAGTAGATTTTAATGCACGTAAGACACAGTGCTGCTTGTTGTCTCACAAGCGATTCGCTGACCCAACAATATCGTCAATTTCTATCGATGGTACGGATATTGAACAATCAGAACCTCTCGATGTTCTGGGCATGAAAATACAATGTGACGCCCGTTGGGCGAGACATGTATTCGAAGTATCGAAAGAAGCACTCAAGTGCATAGGCTTCTTAAAGCGGTGCAAGAAATACTTCACTCCTTCTGATTTTTTCAATATCTATACAACTTACGATGGTGCTGATATGTGACAGTAGGCTATCCAACTCTATTGTTTCCCTTGAGCATCGTCGGAATGTGGGTTGCGTGACGCTGTTCTATCGTTACTTTCATGGTGTGTGTTCATTAGACATCCGTCGCCTTATTCCCACCCGTTTGTTATCGATTGGCCAGTTGACCGCACTATACACTACAGATCAAATTCGTTTTTTTGCCCGTACTGTCCGTATGTGGAATCGACTTCCGGCAAATGTATTTCCCACTGATTGCAACATCCAGAAGTTCAAGGCAAGCGTCAATAATCATTACTCCCTCTTTCCCCCTTCCGATCCTTTACTTTCCACTCGCCAACGCAATGCACCGCATGTATAGGGTGAGTGTTGGTTATTTAAAAAAAAAAAAAAAAAAAAAAAAACTAAATTATAATATCCTGTTCCCCAGAGTAGTGCAGCGTGTAAATAGTGAATTATGGGAGCTTTTCAATCGATACTGTAATATTAAACAAAATCAGTTCACGTTTTTATAACGCCGCCATCAAACAATCTTTGTAGATTTGAGTCCAACTGGTCAAAATGTCACAAGCTTAAATTAAGCTTAGATCGTTATGAGACTTACAACTCAATCGTAGTTCGGCCGTATTGATTCATCTTTACCTAAAGACCCATACGAGACCGTTTCTGATTAGAGGTTCTCTATAGGACACATTAAAAACTCAATCTCTAGGTCCGAGGTGATATTCATGTTTTCAAATGAACATCGCTTTAAACCGGGATTAAATCTATCCACTAGACTACCAAAGTATTGCAGCGGTTTCAGGTAGAAATTGTGCCCGGACAATGGTGATAGCGGTTACTGTTAGTTGGTACGTACTTAACATCTCAAAAAAGATTATCGTTGCTGGACGTATTGGGTCATGTGGCCCAAAAAACGCCCAAGATGGTCAAAACGAGTGATAGTCAATATGAAGATATAGTTTCCATTTATAGCAAATTTTGCTACAAATCCAAGTAAAGAAATTTGGCTAAGATAAGGACGGACTATTTTTGCGCGTAGGTACGATGGAGCGTTTATAAGGTTCTGCCTGGCTGAAATTAACGATGTTTTTACATGTTATCAATTAATACTAAATTTGTATATCCTCCACCGAAGAAGAATGAAATTCGATTTAGGTCATATGAACACCACAAGCCCGTGTACAGCGATCTATTCTTTGGACCAAATTTTCCAACACTCTTGCACACCTTTCGACCGGAACGTTGGCAATTTTGCGTTAGGTGTTGTCTCTAAGCTCGTCTAAAGTTTTCGCTTGTTGGCATAGACCAATGACTTGAAGTTGTCCCTATTAAAAGCAATCCAATGGCGTTTAATCGCATGAAGGAGCTGGACCTTCGACCGGACCATTTATCGAGATAACCCGTTAACTGAATTTGCCTTACAGTAAATCGATGGTAACGCGTGCTGTGTGACTGGTGGCACCGTCTTGTTGAAACCACATATTGGCGATGTCAAGCTCATCCAATTATGGTCAAAAATAATTTTCGAAAATGACACGATAGCGCTCTCCATTGACGGTAACATGGCGTTTGTTTTCATCGAAGAAAAAATATGGCCCAAAAACACTCTGGCATGAAAACCACACCACACAGTATTTTTCGGGTGAAATTGTTTTTCTGGAAGCAAGTGTGGGTTTGTTGCTGTCCAATAACGCTGTTGCTGATTGTTGCTGTCCAATAACGCTGTTTGTTGCTGTCCAATAACGCCGAGGCCCAATCGGAGAAGTTTCGGGTTTCCAAATGATCAAGTGGCTTCAGTACTTGAGTCAGTTCGATCTTATAAGGCAAAATACGCCACAGTGGAATCGACTGATTTTGCTCATTTTGAATGAATACACTTACGGCTGCGATACTTTTGTTGCTTCGAGGGCACTGCGTCTCTTTGGCGCCGGAACATCCAAAAGTGAAAATTTGGATCCAAATATATCCACTATAGCACGTGTAGCCTGTCGGATGGGACGATTATTACGGCCGAAAATTGGAGTAAGCGCTCTTAAAGTTGCGACCACCGACTCAGAATTTCGGTAGTAATTTTTAATGATGTCAAAACGTTGCTCGTAAGTGAACTTTACTATGGAGAAAATGTTGATTTCGGCTAACGTTTTGACACTGAAAGGTCATTAACAATTTTTGAGAGTGCGTTAACATAATGATAAGAAATTGTAATGATTTGGCAAATAGGCTGCGCACTAAAGCCTCGATGTCGACAGACTTCATGGTAAAATCACTTTAAGTATTTACAACTGAGCAGAAACTTCAAAAATATTCCTTCCTTCAGCGGGCATAAAATGAGGCACTATGAACTGGCAAACCTTGCAAAATATTTTGATAGCAGAATGGTATTGGTAAGACTAACATCCTTGGCTATGAAATCATTATAAAATCCATCACTACTACCTAGTCTCTATTTTTCTAATTAAAAGACTCCTAACAAAATCCCCACACATACTTTTCCGTAGCAATAAAAGAAAACAAATGTTTAACATGTAAACAAATTTAAATACAATTAACCCCCCTTGAACATAGATACGTGTATAAATATTTATTAACATGTTGATGTACATATATAAGACCACGTCGCACTTCTTGCAACGCAATCAATCATTCTTCCATATACTATTCTATCTGTTTTCTATTCCAAACATTTTCGGCGTAAAAGCAGCTTGATAGCTTTAAACTTTTGAAAACGATCGAATTTGTAGAGGGGTTTTAAAATTTACTACGTACTACGTTTGTCATAATATGACGCGCAAAATAGAAAGGGACCTAAGGTTAAAAACCAGTTTTGTTCAGGAGAGCCATTTTAAAGATTAGGTCCCTTTCTATTTGCGCTTAGAATCGTCGACTTCACTTTCATAAAACTAGCATATCTCTGGGAGGGAGGGAACACTTTTGGGGCCTGGGATCGGTCTCATTCGATGCTCAGATGTTGTCCACATCAAAAAAAGAAAAAAATGAAAATTGATTTTTTTTACCCTTAGGTCCCTTTCTCTATGCTTGAGGTATCTTGTAAACAATATAAACAGCTGTCATTTTTATGCATTTGACATAGCTGGCATTGGCGGTTTTTTAGTATTGCCAACGTAAAGTTGGTAACACTTCTATTTCCTAGCCCTGTAAACACATTACACCGAAACGACTCTAACCACTCTAATGTGCAAACATCTCAATTATAGACCTCCTCTAAATGAATGAATGAACGACTGCCTGAATAAGTTGTTCTGTTCTGTTTATTTACTTGTTGCTTGATTTTTCCATCTTGTGCCAAAGAAATTCGATTCAATTCATCTTATTTATGAATTCATTATTTGTTCACTTGTGTTTTCACAAATCAAATACAAAACACACTCGTTGTCGGTACACTCTTATCAAGCGTTTAAGACGCTGGGAATTTTAACGACTGTTGTCGTAGAGGATGGCACAAAATAAATGAGCGCAAGAACCCAGAGCCATGATATCAATTTGAGAGTTAATTTGTTATTTTCTTATATTGAAATTGAAAATGTTTGCATTTATCTTTAAATAAAATGAAAAATTCAAATGTGTGATATCAAGTTGTGTCCTGCAGTATCTGAGGTTACGTTTCCGTTTTAAATTAAACTGATATCAAAAAATCTATTTAGGAATGATTTTTACCAAATGGCTAAGCGAGAATCTTGTCCGAAAAAACTCAGTTTTCCTTTAAAGCCAATCTTCGCGGACAGCTTGGGTCTTCGCGGACACATAAAAACAATAAAAAAAACATATTTTACAAAATATATGTGGAATAAAATTAACCCCAATTAATCCCAACATTTTTAAATATAATGTAATGAATAAATTTCTGATTTATTAAATATAATGCAATGAATAGATATTATAAGTACTTGTACTATATACTCGTAGTTTCTCCAATTGTAGTAATTCAGACGTGGTGAACGTGTGGAAATTCTTAAAAATATATATTTCGGAAGTTCAGGCTCAGTCGTAAATGACAGGGTTTCAAAAGCCTTCACAATGTTAACCAAAGCCACGAAGTTGTTCATTTTCCTTAGATAAAAAAACAGCAAAAATATTAGCCAACACCAAAAATACTAGCTAACAACAATTGTAGCTAAAAAACCTAACCCATTTCAAAAGCACTAGCTAATTAATGCAACTTCTTTTAAACATGACTAGCTTATAAAGGGTGTTTTTTATTGAGGTATAGAACTTCGAATTGAAATAAAACACAAGAAAATCGTTTTAATGTCCATCAATTTGGCTTTATTGGAAGGATAATTGTATGCCATTAATGTTTAAATATGATCTCGGGCATGTGGCCGCCGCGGCTGGCTCGAATAAAGCCAATTCTACAGGTCCAATTTTCAACCACTTTTTCGAGCATATAGGGCCGTATGTTGGCAATAACGCCACGAATGTTGGCTTCCAAGTCCCCTAACGTGTTTCTGGTTTGTTGGCGTAGACGAGCGACTTCGCATATACCCAAAGAAAATAATCCAATGGTCCATGTTAACCGATCCATGGTTAACCGAATTAATTGCTCTGATGGACGATTATGTCGACCATAAAATGGACGGAGCTTGCGGTGAACTTCGCGAACTGAACCATTACTTTCGAAATAAATTTGCACGATTTGCAAGCGTTGTTCTTTTGTCAACCTGTTCATGATGAAATGGCAAACCAAACTAAATATTAATCACTTGACAGCTGACAAATGGCCGCCAGTTAAAAAAGTGATGCCAACTTAAAGTTCTATACCCCAAAAAAAAACACCCCTTTCAAAAAAAAGCACTGACCAACTAAATCACAAAAAGTATTAGCAATAGAATTGAAGAAAACTAAAAGATGATTGCTGCTTATTAAGCTAAGCTGATGGCTGGTGTACGCAGCCAAAAAAATATTTCTTATTTAGTTTAAAAGCATCGTATGCTAGCATTAAAAATCGCAGTTTTTATAATGGAACATTTGCAAGATATATTCATGTCGGCACACGAGGGTTGCTAAATATATTTCTGGCCTAGAAAACTGACATTTCCATTGGAAAATTTGACATATTTTAGCATAAACGTACTCAGAATGTTTTGACGTTCGAACATCATTTGTGTTATTTACAGTGACTTAAAAAAATCAATTTGGCAAAAATAATGGAATTAACTCTTGAACATTTTCGTGCGATCATTTTTCACAACTTTCGACGTGGATTATCACGACAAGAGTGCATCGAAGAACTTTAATCTTTGTATGGCGATGAAGCACGATCCTATAGGACTGTGAAAAACTGGTTTAATGAATTCAATCTTCGCCGACGCTCGCTTAAAGACGAAGGTCGTGAAGCTCGTTCAAAACCGGTCGTTGTGCCAGAGAACATTGACCGTGCGTGCACTGATAATGCAAGATCGTCATGTGACATACCATGAGATAGAGGAACCCTTGGGCATTTCTCCCACCAGCATACATTCGATATTGCACGAACACCTGGCCGTAAAAAGGTTTGTTCTCGTTGGATCCCGCACAATTTGACGATCGCTCAAAAAAGGCTCGTGTCAATTGGTGCAAAGAAATTTTGAAAACATACGATCGCGGTGCTTCAAAAGACGTTTATAAGATCGTCACATGTGACGAATCATGGATATATGCGTATGAGCCCGAAACAAAACAGCAATCGACCGTGTGGTTCTTCGAAGACGAAAGTTGTTCGTGGAAGAAGCACTTCGAAGCAAATCGTCGCCTGTTTCTTTGGCAAAATTAGTCATGTGACGACTGTTCCGCTTGAGCAATGTTAGACGGTCAATTCCGAGTGGTACACCACAATTTGCTTGCCTGAAGTCTTCGGAAAAATTCGAAAAACGAACAAGAGAAGACGAATCGTTGTGCACCATGACAATGCGAGCTCTCACACATCGGCTCAAACCAGCGCCTTTCGACCGGCCAAAACGTCGAATTGATGGGTCATCCTCCGCACAGCCATGACTTGGCACCCAATGATTTTTGTAAGAAAAATCGCCACTTTTCCAAAACAGTTTTTTCGGTGATGAAAAATCATCACAGGTAGTGGAAAAACCACCAAGTTGACATTGCTACTGGTTCGACACTTTTGTTGTTTATTTTCAGAAAAAACGGTTTTTCATAATTGCACTTTTAGAAGAATTGCTTCGACCGCAAATCTAATGACTTTTACAGTAGTCTTATTCAAATGAATGAGAATTATCCTTTTACATTTGTACAAGATCAAAATTACAAATTTATAAAAAAAATTGAATAAGAACGTTTTCGTAAAAAATATATAGCAAAAATTACGAAATTTCCACGAAAATGTCGCAAATACGTACACAAACAATTTTTACGACTACTTTCCATACAAAATCAGAAACGGTTTATATAACAAAGGTATGCTTCCCAATATGGTTTAATGTATCCCCGACAGTTATAAAGGAATTTGAGATATTTGAGAGAAAGATATTGAGATATTCTATTGGTAAAAATGTTGAGTCGTTCTCCAAGCGATATTCGAATAAGTATATATATAAGGAGTCAGATGTTACTTCTATTGGTCTATATATTTGTGACATAATTAATAAATTTATTACAAGGATTTCCCTTCACGAGAATTCCATTATAACTGATATTTACAATGCCCAGAAGGACATTAGCTGGTCAGATGTTTGCTATTTATCTCCGATTGGATTTTTGAATGAAAGTCGGGCAGATTATGATACCTCGGTTTTCTTTCGTCCCGAGTTCTACAAAAAAGTGGTTCCGGGTGCACATAGAGGATAGCATCTTTATGATTGACATTTTGTCAAGGCTCTTGAACAGCATTTGTTTAAATCACTTTTTTTTTTTACTTATTTTTTTCGTTTTTTTGTTTTCCCTATCCTGTCCTTTTTTGTAATCAACCCCTCCCCTTCACCCCCTAATTTTAGGCTAGTTGTAAGTTTACTTTTAAGCTAAATTCTAGGATATTTCACTCCTAAGACCACTTTAGCCTCGGGAGCAAGGGCGAACACACTTATCACAGCTACATACAAATTAAAAATATTTCTATACACAGAAAAGGCTTGGTGCCGTTAGCTGCACGTTATTGGTAATTTAGACAATACATTATAGTCATAAGCAATTTCTTGTTCATAGATCTAGTATATGTCTGTCATTGTTTTTGAAAAAAGTCTCAAGAAAATGTTTTGTAAATCCGAAAATACTTCTTTACAAAATACACGACAATTATGCAAAATTTCATCAATAATATGAAAAATGTCGAAGAACATAATAAAGAGACATTTTTCGTAAATAGAACAAACGTAATTTTTTCAGTGCAGATGAACTGACGTTACAAACTAAATTACAGTCTAATGAAATTTGCCACCTTTATTGCGATTATCCCAAATCGAGGTGTACATTTATTTCGAGCTACATCAGAAAATTAACCGATTTAACTTAAGAGACTGGCCGTTCACACGTCAACTAATGAGCAAAGTTTTACCGAATACTTAGGTTACAAGAATATTTGGGCAGATGGATTAGTCAAAATTGATTCTAAAAGTTATTGTATTATTTTTAATCGGTCTATCCCACTTCCTTCGGGCATCGTATTACAAACAAATTTTATAATACTCCTGATCCACAATTTTGGTATAAAAAATCCAATCGTTAATCAAATAAATCAAATTTAATTTTAATAAAATGTATTTAATTAATTATTTCTTTTTCTTTAAATATCTTTTCAGGTATGTTTAAATAAAAGACAATATTTTTTTGACTTAAAATATTACCTGTAGGTAAGTTTTTTTGAAATTCACATAAATTCATTATCCCAGACTTGGTTTACAAATCATTACAAGAAAAAGTAATTTACTTTACACCATAAAACCCCGTATTCTGTTATCCCATTAAGCTGGTTGTGGATCTGCCATAAAATGTTGTATATGAAGAACAAAACCTTTAACCTGTTTTGGTCCTTTATGTACGTTAAGAATTCTTGAACTTTGCAAGCTTTCCTCGACCGGGGTTTTAGTGGTTGGTCTTGCCGTCTCTAAAGTAAACACTAATTTAGAATATACGTTTTCTTTCAGTAACTGAAGCAAGTTGATAATTAAGGGGTATAGGCATGACAGTTTAGTGTTTTATGTATGGGCAAATGTCTTCCGATCTAAAAAAAACCTTTGACAGAGAAGACTTTTGGTTTGTTGGTTGGAAAAAGGAGTCAAACAGAAAGGACCCACACTATAAGGGTTTACACCTAAGCCAGTACACGGCTTTCTGCTACTATCACTTAGATTCAACCAAGACTATATAAAAAACAATTAAAGAGTCGTTTAAAAACTACAAATCTCATATACCCTTCCTCGTTAAGCAAATACGCAGAAAACTGTAAATTTTTTCGAGGTATGATTCAAATATTTCTCACCTTTAGCCAATCGATTAATCCATGTTTTTCTGTAAAATTCTTTAATCGTTTTTTCCACCTTTTTTCGGCGCGACTGTGCCTTTGTTTTAAGGTTCTTCAGGTAAGTTAGTAACAAGCTTTTTAGGCTCTAGCTAAAATTTTTTTGTCCACATATATTTTGTTCCAAGTTATATTTGTTGGAGATTCGAATACCGATAATATTAGTTCCACTTACTAAAAATTTCGGTTCACCAATTAATATTCGGTTGTACTGATGAAATACTCAATGTACATGCGACCTAAATTATTCTGATGGTCAAAAATTCAGTCGTTTCAACGAATCTGTTGTCTGTGTGTAGCTTAATTTGTTTGCTCGTTTTCTCCACTCTTTCATCGAAAAAAAGTTTTTGTTTTCAATATTAATTCCATGAATATAAATATCCATATTCCGAAAAAAAATGTGGAGCTTCCGATACTTTGTCACTTCTACCGATACTTTCAGTTTCATTCACGGACAATTGCAATGCTCCAACCAACATTCGGGTGTACTGATATAGTTTTTGCAATTTATATTATTTTCATAACACTGTGGTACAGGGATATTATGAGTTTGTGCAGATAACAAAATTGTACCGATCGACTTATAATTTTATTTTGCGTCGAGTTTAACATGCCCGTCTGTCATTATATTCGTATAATCAAATGTCGCAACTACGAGCCAATCGCGATAAAACTTCGCACATTATTGTTCATGTTGTAACGACAACTGTGTGTCGGGGTGAAGGCCCTTGGTCGAAGAATTTCTCTTCGGCTCGATCCGGGCATACTTACATGAAGGGTGTCTCAGTAAGAATGCACTTTTTCATTTTAAAATAAAAACACGTATATTTTGAGATAGTTGGATTTTTTTTTGGATTGTAGAAAAGCCATGTTCCGATAAGGTATAGAATAAAATATCCGTCTAATGATGTTTTCAGGTTTCAGCGAAACAAGCAATGTTCTCAAGAGATCTACCGGTACCGGTTCTAAAGAGATCTACCGACCCAGTTTCTTAAAGTTTGTTGACCACTGTTCGACACATTAGTGCACTTTCTCGACCAAAAATTCTTGGAAGTCTCAGCATAACTTCCCAAATTTCCCAAAGATAGACCCTATGTTAAGTTAACCGATCGACTCACAAACACTATCGATGTTCGTCCCTACGTCCGTCTGTCCATCTATCGTTGTAATCAAAGCACAGGTCGCAATTATGATCTGATTTCGATTAAACCTGCTACATTTTTGTATCATACATAGGTTTTTCCTGATTTCAGAACCTACAGTTCCATATGCTACAAATTACATCTGATACCGATTAAATTCCGCACAGAGCATTTCGACTTGCAGCCATTTGGTCCAAGTTTTCGAATAGCTTTCACGAAAAGCATCCCGATTTGGGTTCCTGCGGCTGTAGAAGCCACAAACTATACCCTATCACGCCCAAATTTATAACGCCCGAATTTTAATTGGAACGTTATGACTGACCATTAATTAACCGTTGTGACCTGGACTACATACAATGGTCCTTGCCAATTTTCAGAACCTAGAGCCCTAAAAAAAAAGCCACTTATTACACCCAATTCCGACCAAATTTCTAACAGAGCACGACCGACCAAAACATATCTGTGGTGAAATTGGACCTTATTGGGTCACGTTTTCGAATAGATTTAAGGTCCTGCAGTTCTAGAAGCCACAAACTACACCCAATTACGCCCAGCTATTGCATGGTACGTTATGAGTGATCATTAATTTACTGTGTTGACCCGGACTACATAGGTCCATATATTCTTATAGCCCCCATATAAAGGTCTTTCTCAATTTCAGAACCTACAGATCTAAAAAACCAACATATTGTACCCAATCCCTACCAAATTTCACATTGAACCATATCGGTCCTTATTTTCGAATAGTCCGCCCACAAAGGTCCCTCCCGATTTGAGGTCCTGCACTTTTAGAAGCAACAAATTTTACGTCATCACTCTTAAAATATATATGGTCCGACGTTGCTCAAGCTCCAGACAGAGGTGCTTAATCGTCTGAATAGCAGAGTGGTGTAGGGTATCTCATAGCCGATCACGATCGACTTTAACTAAAAAAATTGACACTAAATGTTGGTATAGGGTACTGAGACACCCTATACCTACATATGTAGTTAGATATCACAATTTTAATTTGTTCATGAAAATCTTTAAATGATTTAATTTCTGTATCTCTTTTTTTTCCGCGCTTACTGTCGGCCAACGTTTGCTGTCTGCTGTGCATGAACGTCATATCTTTTTAGCACACTTTCCGACCTTGTTTGATAAGCGTGCGAGGCCACTGTTTCCAACAATATTCAAAACGACACCAATGCTCTGCTCTGTCACCATGGCTGGCTGTGTTTTTTTTGTGCCTCAACCACGATTCGTGACAGCAGCTACAATCATAAATAACCCTTTTTGTGCTGCTGCTGCTTCTGTGCGATGATTGCCTCCTCGGTGTAAGGAAGCCAATACTGACTGTCTAAAGCTTACAACAGAAAGATGTAAAAAATATGGTATAATCTGTGAATTTAAGATTTGCTGTGACAAGGATACCATTCATCTCCATCTTTGTTAAAGACTGCCGTTGCAATAAATGTCTTTCGCATCCTTGTTTGGGTGAAAATATAAAATACAACTAAAAAACAATTTATTATCTACTCAAGTGTTGAGTCATAAAAACGTAATGGCTTTTTAAGGTCAACAAGAAAAAATGAAAACAAAATTTTAATGAAGCACAGTTTGAGCGAGTTGTCATGACCCTACTTAAAGTACCAACATCCTGTTAAGAAACAAAAAAAAAACTTCCTCTAAAAGTAGTTAGTTACAAATTCTTATTTAATATTTAAAGCCACCTTTAAATGAACTTTTTAAAGAAATGTTTACAACCGTATTAAGACTAACTAATTACAATTCGCATTACTTGGTAATGACATTGCATTACCCTTCGAAATATATTGAAACTAAAAATAAGTACTTACCAATAATTATTTAAGGAAGACCTTATCATTATACGACGGCTTCTTGGCCTAATAATGAAAATTCGAATATTTACCATCAAAAATGGTTTTATTGTTTTTCAAAGTATTCTCCATCATGATTTATATACTTTTGCATGCGCCTCCAAAACGCCTTTTTGAACGCTTCAGCAGCATCTTCTGGCGACGAAAATCGTTTACCACGCATATTTTTCTTGATGTGCGGGAATAAAAAGAAGTCATTGGGTGCCAAGTCAGGGCTGTACGGCGGATGACCCATCAATTCGACGTTTTGGCCGGTCAAAAAGGCGCTGGTTTGAGCCGATGTGTGAGAGCTCGCATTGTCATGGTGCACAATGATTCGTCTTCTCTTGTTCGTTTTTCAAATTTCTCCGAAGACTTCAGGCAAACGAATTGTGGTGTGTCACTCAAAATTGACCGCCTACGTTGCTCAAGCGGAACAGTCGCCACATGACCAGTTTTGCCGAAGAAACAGGCGACCATTTGCTTCGAAGTGCTTCTTCCACGAACAACTTACGTTGGATTTGGCTCATCTTCGAAGACCCACACGGTCGATTGCTGTTTTGTTTCGGGAGCATGCGCACAGATCCATGATTCGTCACCTCTGACGATCTTCTAAACGTCTTTTGAAGCACCGCGATCGTATTTTTTCAAAATTTCTTTGCACCAATTGACAAGAGCCTTTCTTTTTTAAACGATTGTCAAATCGTGTTCATGCAATATCGAATGTATGCTGGTGGAAGATATGCCCAAGGATGCCTCTATATCACGGTATGTCACATGACGATCTTGCATTATCAGTTCACGCACGGCCTCAATGTTCTCTGGCACAACGGCCATTTTTTGACGAATTTCATCTTTGAGCGAGCGTCAGCCAAGATTGTTCATCCACGCACTCTTGTCGTGATAATCCAAATCGAACGTTGTGAAAAATGATCGCACGAAAATGTTCACGAGTTAATTCCATTTTTTACCAAATTGATTTTTTCAAATCACTGTAAACAACACAAATGATGGTCGTACGTCAAAACGTTCTGAGTACGTTTATGCTAAAAAATGTCAAACTTTCCAATGGAAATGTCAGATGGCGCCAGACAACACTTAGTGTTGCCTAGGCCATATTTATATTTAGCAACCCTCGTATTGTGTGGCTTATGCTATATTAAAAGCCCAATCACAAAATACGTTTTCTTTTATCAGCTCTAACTCTTTTACAGATTATATTGTAAATGAAAATTCTTTTATTTTGAGGTCCGTTAAGGGAAAAGCTTCAAATAAATTTCAGCTGTGGTGCAGAGCTTAGTAATTGCATCCCATACTGAAGTGTTCTATGTCATTTCTCTTAGAGTTCATGAGATATTGTCTTTTTAAGTTCATCGTTATGTAAGCTTTGTCAAGCCCCCTTGTCCAACTTTACCATAGCATAGTTTATAATAATTTCCAAGTCAGTGGTTTAAATCTGTTAAAATTCTAGAACGGTCGGTCCATTACTTTAGCCATAAATAGGATTTTTGAAATGAAGCGTGGCACCGCCCACTTTTCCTACAGGATGTGTTTCTATCGATGCCGACATCATGTGTTTTAAATGTCATTGTCATATCTTCAATAGTTCAGGAGATATTGTCCTTTTAAATTCTGGGTTGTGGGGAAGTAGCCACTCCCCATTGTCTAATTTTACCATAACATAGTTTATTATAATTTCCAAGTCAGTGATTTAATTTTGTTGAAATTCTATAACGGGCCGTGCTTTTACTCTAGCCATAAATACAACTTTTGAAAGGGAGCGTGCCACCGCCCACTTTTCCTACAGGATGTGTTTCTATCCAAACCAACATCCTATGTTTTAAATGTCATTGTCATATCTTCAATAGTTCATGAGATATTTTCCTTTTAAATTCTGGGTTGTGTGGACATAGCCACGCCCCCTTTTCCTATTTTACCATAACATAGTTTATAATAATTTCCAAGTCAGTAATTTAATTCTGTTGAAATTCTATAACGGGCGGTCCTTTACTTTAGCCAAAAATACAACTTTTGAAAGGAAGCAGTCCTTGTGAGAAACTGTTTAGCTCTTGAACGATCTGCCCTATTTTCAACACTAACCGTTTCTAGTCCCTCAATAGCAGCAAAATTTCAGCCACCTAGCTTCAACAATGCGACCTGTAGTTAGTCTTCCACAGTCAGACATACGGACATGGTGGTGTTTTTTTAGACGTTTTTCGGAGTTGGTCTTTTTGACAGCAGTCACCTGATTAATGCTCCGTTTGGTTTGCCATTTCATAATGAATAGAATGGACTCACTCCGGAACAACGTTTGCAAATCGTGGTGAATGGGCACAAAACGTGATGGCTACCGAAGCTGATTTTTACAAGAAATTTTGTTCAGCCTTAAAGCTCACTTTTGGTTGAATGGAAACGTTAATAACCAAAATTGTCGCATTTGGAGTAATGAAAATCCACAAGCCATTATTGAGACGCCGTTACATTCTCAAAAAGTGTGCTCTATGGGCAAAGGGAATCATTGGTCCATATTTTTTAAAAAACTAAGCCGGCCATAATGTTACAGTAAAAAGGAACGCTGAAGAGGCAGGATGTTGATGTGGACGACTTTTGGTTTCAACAAAACGGCGCTACGTGGCATACAGCTAAAGAAACAATCAATTTATTGAAGGAAATTTTTGGTGAGCGCATTCTCTTGCGTTGTGGGACTGTGGCGTGGTCTCCAAGATCGTGTGATTTAACACCGCTGGACTTTTTGTGGTGGGTTCATGTGACGTCGCTTGTTTACGCAGACAAGCCCGACACGATTGACGCCTTGAAAGAGAATATTCGGAGTGTTATTGCTGACATGCGACACCAAATGATGCAAAAAGTGGTCGAAAATTGGGCCTATCGGCTGGAATTTATTCAGGCAAGACGCGGTTTGCCATAGCTTTATTATTAAGCTATGGCAAACCCTTATATAGGGTGATCCATCTAGAGGTATTTTTTCAGAACAAAAAAAATATAAAAATTCAAATCAAGTGTGAAATATTTATTGGTAATTTGAAAGGAATAAAAACAAAACAAAATATAAATATTCAAATCAAGTGTGAAATACTTATTGCTAATTTGAAAGGACATTTTATGTCATTTATTTTGTGAATATAATTTTCTTCAAATGCTGGCCGCAACTACGCCTCAGGGTTTCCATTCTGACGGTCCAATTTTGGATGACCTGTTCGAGCATTTCGACCGGTATGGCTTTAATGGCACGCCAACATGGCTTCCAACACCTGAATCATAGCTGGTTTGTCAACATAGACTTTGGACTTTACGTAACCCCAAAGAAAAATGTCTAAAGGTGTGATATCACTCGATCTACCTGGCTCACCTGTCCAAAACGTGAAATTAGCTGATTTTCGAAACGACCTCTCAATAGATCCATTGTTTGAGCAGCTGTACGGCAAGTGGCACCGTCCTGTTGAAGCGTCGTCAAGATTACGGGCTTCAATTTCAGGTAGCATAAAGATCGTTATCATGGCGCCATTGCGAGCACCATTCACGGTTACGTTTTGACCATCATCATTTTTGAAAAAAATTTGCAACGATGATTCCACCAGCTTGTAAACCGCAACAAATCGTGGTTTTCTCTGGGTATAATGGCTCCTCTTGAACCTCTTCTTGTTGCTCTTCAGCCCAAATGCGGCAATTTTGTTTATTGACTTTGCCGTTGAGGCAGAAATGGGCCTCATGGGTATAATGGCACATCTTGAACCTCTTCTTACGTTTTGACCATCGTCATTTTTGAAAAAATATGCACCGATGATTCCACCAGCTTATAAACCGCAGCTTATAAACCGCACCAAACCGTGGTTTTCTCTGGGTATAATAGCACCTCTTGAACCTCTTCTTGTTGCTCTTCAGTCCAAATGCGGCAATTTTGTTTATTGACTTTGCCGTTGAGCCAGAAATGGGCCTCATCACTGAACAAAATTTTGGTCGAAAACAGCGGATCTTCCCGTTTCTCACCGAAAGCTCATTTCCATAATACAGTTGCCAACATTTGAAGGTAACTATTTTCAAAAAATAAATGCCATAAAATGTCCTTTCAAATTACCAATAAAGATTCCACACTTGATTTGAATTTTTATATTTGATTTTTGTTCTGAACAAAAAAAACCTCTAGATGGATCACCTTATATATATTTCGTCAAAAATCCGAATATAACAGTGATTCTATGATTTAACTTATTTTTAGGCGATGACCATAGGGCGCCGAAAAATATGTGCTTTCAAATATGTAACAGCGCATAGCGAAAGGGACCTAAAGGTAAAAAAAATCAATTTTCATTTTTTTTCTTTTTTTGATGTGGACAACATCTGAGCATCGAATGAGACCGATCCCATGTCCCAAAAGTGTTCCCTCCCAGAGATATGCGCGTTTTATGAAAGTGAAGTCGACAATTCTAAGCGCAAATAGAAAGGTTCCTAATCTTTAAAATGGCTCTCCTGAACAAAACTGGTTTTTAACCTTAGGTCCCTTTCTATTTTGCGCGTCACATATGGAGATTTGGGTGCTCAGAAACAGTGTAATTTTTTTCCCTTCTCCAAATATGTACTCGTACAATCATTAAAAAATTCGCCTAAATTTCGTTTGCGGATCTATGTTTTCTTTAAGATTTGGCTAAATTTAAGATGTTTTTCTTCGGGTTAATGGGCCCAAACATAAAGACCTGTCAAGTATGTACCATGTCTCTTTATACTACCAATGACATAATGAAATACAATCCATAGAAGAGAGTATAAATACGAGAATGAAACCATGTTTTCATTTTGGCTTCGCCATTTTCCATGAAGGGCTACCCTTAAGAGATATATTTTTAAATATGTGCTGTTGATTGGAAATAATTCATTATCCACTCCGATGTCTGCGTTTTGAGAGATTCGGATGTTTTCCTACAACTAGTGCAATAATTTGGTGAGAGATTCCTCCATTCACAATAGACGTGTTCTTATGATACCCGCTTATTAAATTTATTTGTATACATTTTAATTTATTTTTTTACAAGAACTGATTGGCTTTATGCACCATAAACCGTTTGATTTGAAAATTCGCAATTTGCAGAAAAACAGTTATTCAAGAAATACTTATACTTTAAGCGAGTATTAATCGAGCTCGCCTTAACTCGCTAAAGGTTATTCTTGAATATTTTTTTTTTGTTAACTGTACAACAATCAAAGTGTTTTTATTACACTGTGCGACAGCCACAATCGGTTTGGGATGAAACCACCGGGGAAAGTTATATCGGTCAAAAAAAGTTCATACGTGTCCCAGCGTTTCGTTGGGTCTCATCTAGGAATCGAGATATATCGATTTGAAGTTAGTAAGTATCGTATAGGGGAATTTGTCACGTTTTTGGCTCTTTTGTTTGACATAACTTGAGAACCACTCGTCCGATTTAGCTGAAATAAATTTTAAAAAACCAAGAATTACAATTCCCTTAATCTGTTCATATATTATTTTCCTTTACAAGTAATAGTTTCCAAGTTAAAAATAAGCGCATGGAGAAAAAATTTTTTTTTTTTTTAAATACATTTATTTTCGTTTTCTTATGTGACTTTACGTGAAAGTAATAGGACTTGACACTTTTTACCGTTTTGGAGTTTTTATGAATTAAAAAAAAAAAATTTAATTTTTAGGCAAAAATAATTTTTTTTTTCATACATTTATTTATAATTGCGAAACTGTTGCTTAAGTAGGAAAACGGTTGAGAACAGATTAGAGGAATTGTAATTCTTAATTTTTGTTTCAGCTAAATCGGACGAGTGATTCTCGAGTTATGTCAAACAAAAGAGCCTAAAACGTGACAAATTCCCCTATACGATACTTACTAACTTCAAATCGATATATCTCGATTCCTAGATGAGACCCAGCGAAACGCTGGAACACGTATGACTTTTTTTTACCAATATAACTTTCCCCGGTGGTTTCATTCCAAACCGATCACTGACCCTTACCATTTGTCGCAGAGTGTTATAGTTAAATTTAATGGAAAGTATTTAGTTTAAAAATCACATCACGTTTCTGGACGTTTTTCTTCTTTGCCCGTGCGATAAAAGTGTAGGATACCACGGACAGTGACTGGATGAATGGCTCGGTGGTCCTAATAACCAAAAACACAGCCTCATTAAAAGCTATATGTAGGTCAGGGTCCAATTTCATAACATTGCGTATGCGCGTTAAAGGCAATTGAAACAATTTCGTTTCACTGCTAGTAGTGTTGGCCTGGGACTTCCGATAGCTGTTTTGGTTTCAGTATTGTTGACCGAGTCTTCCGCTACTTTGTCCTCATTCGCCTCTGTAGTGACGATATCGGCTTCTTCTACATAATCTTGTTCCAATTCGGTTATTATTTCTTCTGAGAAATCTTCTCCGAATAGATCCTCACTAGCCATTGTTTATTAAAAATATCTCGATGGATGGGAAAAGCAGCATCAAAATAGAAACGATAATGTATTGTATTTCCGATTGTTGCTGTTGCTTTATTCCCAAAAATTGCGGTTATTCAAACCAAAGTGTTTCTAACGTAAATTGTCCATAGTTTTCTGTTTTTATATTTTTGTTTAATGGTGTAAAGTTATCGCTTTAGCGACCTTCTAAGCGAGTTAATATTAGAGCACGGCAAATATTACTAAATTCACTCAACACGTCACATGCAATGAGCTTCCAGTTGACGATAAATCACAACAGTTTAGTGTTGGTGTCGCTGAAGATGTCATCAAAATTAGAGTTAGATTCACAAGGTATCCCCCTGAAGATGTTAACAAAATATCACGAAACGGGTAGACGAGCTGCTTACAAAGGATTTCACTTTGTCATTCTTCATTACTGGTGTTCTTTTACACGTGTGTGTTGTACGCAGTCAGGCAAATGTACTCAGCACCATGTATTCCTCTAAAAAACCTAGGTGGGGACAAGCCCTGGGGGAGCTCATGGACTGACTGATATCCTGTCGCTTGTAGCCAAGACAATCTAGGCTATACTCCTTAGCATAGTAGGTCCACCGTCATCATCATCATCTATCTTCACACGCATTTGTGGCTGTCTGCCACTGTTTATTTAACATTCGTCTTGCCGCAATTTGTGATGTAATTTCTGGGAAAATTGTCTGAATTCACACACGTGTGCCTTCAATTATTGGCACGACAACGTAAAACACAAAATGAAACATTTCGGATGAAAATTCTTGACGATGAATGTAATGAAACATGTCAGCCAAACACCGCCAACATGTATGTGGGTTTGAAATTATTGAAACTGAATATGAGTGAAATTAATTAATTCTTTGCCGTAATTCTATTCGTGCAACATGGCATTCCATGTACAACATACGAGTAGGTGTGCAGAGTAGACACTTGTATTGAAATACAATTATTTCCTATTAATACTGATGGCTGCTCTGGTTACAAGTGTTGTCAAACATTAGGAGTCGTTATCGACTGGAGTGCAATGGAATCGAATTGCAAGTTACTACGTAGGTATCGATATACGTAATACTTGATACATTATGCGCAATACAAAATACATATCGAAAATAATGTTATATGACAAACGCAGCGGGAAAATATGCAAGGCATTCCCATTAAAAATCAATTGGAAATTTTTTTTCAGTTCCAATAAACACTTTTTAATGATTTCCAAAAAAGTCACTCTAGAAGGCCTTACAGTATAATTCCCGTAACATACTCGTACTCTTGTCTCTTCTCCAATAATTCCTGCTAGAAGGCCTTTTAGTTAAAACTATACTCATTCGTTAGTGCATTATTAGAGAAAATGCCTTTGATATTTTCAATAAGAAATATGCAATAAACATTTCTGGCTTCCTGTAGAAGGCATGCTACCACGCCTGGTGAAGGAAGGTAGCGCGGAACGTGTTCTTCGAATATTGAAGGTCAATGGTGGAAAACATGTTAAAATTGTACCATTTGTGATACAATTGAAGACTCGTTGGTACCGTGGAACACTCAATGAATTCTCTGTCATCAGAATATTATTTAATCTTTTTTTACAGAAGTCTTTGACAAACTGAATGTTATTGTGTTAAATCTTTCAGCTTAACTAAATAACACAACTCATTAAAACTAAAAACTACGGTCCATGTGTTTTTGAGGCAGGGCAGTGAAGTCGGAGAAAATTGGCCGGATTAAAAAAAATAGCCCGTGTCTAATTAAAACCACGGGACAAAATTTCAGAAAGAGAAAATATCTTCCAATTTTTGTCCACACAGAACATTGCTACATTTCGGCACAAAATGAATAGGAACAGCTAAATTGTCTAAACAAATTTTCTAAATAGATAAATATTGGATTAGAAATCGACATTATAGAGTTTCGATATTCGACCACTTTATTAAATGTATATACACTCGATTTCCGAGCAGCACACGATTCCAGCAGGATTGCCCTTTTTATTTCAATCAATTGAAGCAAAAGCTTAATTTACTGGTGTAATGATCGTAAATGACCTCATAACACCAAGGCATTGAGAAAACAGTATCAAAATATTCCGGCTAGATTCAATCTAGCCATCAAAGTGCATCTGCGTACAGTTAGAAAAAAAGTATGGTTGGGATTACAATATTCAAAGAGCATCATACTATTGTTAGGTATATGGTTGTGGTACAACAATATTATGATCCTCACAACAGTAGTATGATTCAAATACAACCATACTATGATCCTCATAACAATAGTATGATAACACACCACACATAACCATACTATGATCCTCACCATACTATGATACTATGATTCACACTCAACTATACTATGATCTCCACAACCATATTATGATCCTCACAACCATAGTATTTTCACATACAGCCATAGTATTATCCTCACAACCATAGTACAGTTCACACGCTACCATGTTATGATCAATTCAACCATAGTGTGATTACATACAATTATGCTATGATCGCCAAAATTATTTATTAGAATTGGGTTAAGTTGTCAACAATATATTTGAATTATAAAAATTATTTAAAAATACTTCAAATTCAAAATAATACGAGTAGGAGTTATTTATTAACTATTAGAAAATATCAGTTAAAAAACGTATTCGTTTTTATTAAAAATATTTCAGTTAAACAAATCCAAAGCAGTTTGTTTGAAAAATTTGAATTTCCACATAAAATGTACTATTATTGCATTAGATCCGTAACAATAAGAGTATGATTACCGTAATTGTATTATAGTTAACATAAAACCCAAATAACAATACTTTTTTCGCACCAACCATATTTTCATATTCTAATTTGGCAATAATACTATTGTTACATTGCAACAATAGTAATATTGCGGCAATCATATTATTGTCAAAATTAAATTCAAAAATTAATACTATGGTTGCGACGAACATACTTTTATTGCTAAAAATATACTATTATTGCTGTGACCATATAGTAACTATATTTTTTTCTCTGCGTGTAGTTTGTCTTGTGAATGAATTCTTATATAAATGTCATTGTGATGTGGTCCGTTGTTGTTGTAGCGACAACTGTGTGCCGTGGTGAAAACTCTTGTTCAAAGAATTGCTCTTCGGGTCAATCCGGTCCATTGAACAGGCTGTAGTGGGATTGGTGTATCATTCATCAGTTCTGCTGTCCGTCTGTGATACAGTCATCACACAGAGGTGTTTCCAGCCATCTACGATATAAACAGACTCAAATGAAATGTCCCCAAACATAACTTTCCCTTTCATTCCCTAACACAGTCCTTCACGACTGGACAAATTTCACCAGCGTATTCTTGGCTCATTTCATGAAAATATATCCATCTACGACCGTTCTCAAAAATGCAAGGGGCGAAATGGCAGTGGACTAAAAATTTTTGGATTAGTGACCCGAGGGTACTAAGGTAAAATGTCTGAAAAGCGAAAATTGATATTTTAGGAAGCGAAATAACAGCACACATTTATTTGTTTTTGTCAATTAAAATGTTTGTATTTTAGTCAAATAGTCATAACTTTTGAACGGTAGGGCCTCTAAACTTTGTTTAGGTAATTTTCAAAAGGTAAGAGGTAAGGCTATCTATCTTTTAAGAGAAAAACTGGTTCAGCAATTTTCTCCTAGAACCCTCCGACCACCAATCCAAATTTTAAACCGCTGTCATTTCGCCGCCTTGTATATTCGGACAAGGTTGTAGATTCGCACATTTCCATGAAATGATCAAGGAATACGCTGGTGAAATTTATCCAGTCGTGAATAAACCACCCTGTATATAAAAATGATCGGATTTTCTTCAATTTTAATAACGTCCGTCCAAAAAATAACGTGTTCCAAATTTAATTTAAATCTGACAACAATTGCGACCTGTAGATTGTCTTTAATGGAATCAGCAGGTTATTATACGTCGATCGGTTAATCCTAAAGGTGGGTCTAGCTTAAATAGTTTTGACATTTGCCAAAAACTAACTTATAGTATTCTATGCCACAGAGCGGTGCGGGTGTAAATATTAAAAAATAATTTTTAGGTACGTTTTAAGTACACTGACCCATTTTTATCAGGTATTCTACAGATAAGTTGACAAGGCCGATGGACTTTTCAAGGTTAGTAGCCTTATACATTTTTGGGATCGGGGGTTACATAGACAATCTTCCAAGATGAAAGGAGAATTCACGTACGGTGCGATAGGTTGAAAACATTGCGTAATGGAAAAGATAGGGCCTACAAACACTTATTTTAATCAAATTTTGAAACATCATCTAGGTCTAGAAATATATCGTCGTAAAAACCCATTTGACTCCTCAAGATCCGAGGCTCATTTTCTATCAAGAGGAGTTGTTGGTTTCTATCTAGCAAGGACGGCTTTCTTGCAAAAATACTAGACAAAAGATTAGCCTTGTTAACCGAGGCTGTGAACAACCGGCCAGCGTTTGTAAACGTAGGGATCATAGATGGTCTGGCCCTATTTAAACCTAGTGTCGAAGGATAAAGTGTATTCTAAATTTGTCATTCCATTTGATACACTTTGTTTTATAAAATTTAACATATATTAATCATCGTCTTTAAATTCGAAAACCTTCGATGTAACTCCTTCCAGACCCAGGACCCTTTAAGGGTATTTACTTAACGGTGAAGAAAATACAAGACTTGTTCTGGCCTATTTTAAGATGTTCTTATTTGTTCTTGTTATGAATGACCTAAGACTGCGCTGATGCAAAAAATTAAGCCGGGCGACCTCTTACAAGGGCCTGAGTCCTTCAAGTAGTCGCTGGAAATGTTAGACAAAAATCCGAATTTTGGCCAAAAAAAAAGTTGGATCCAAAACAAAATTGGAATAACTTGAGCGAACACAATACACATGTATTTGACCATGCTTCCACAAAAAATGGCGAGTGAGAAAACACAACCGCAAACGCTCTTTAGACTAGAGCTTGATAATATAAATATGTTCTTGCAGCGGTTCCAACATGACATCATCGCTGGAAGTGGCAAGGGAAACATTTAGCTACTGGGTCATCTCAGGGGGAGCTGTTTACCAATTTGCCACCTTGGGTATTACCTGTTGGACTGCATTAAGTCCTATCTCTACGGTTAAAAATACAGCACTTTGGATGAGCTAGAGGCCTACAATCGAGTTGACTTTCCGAAATGTTCCATACATTTAATAGACCGATTCATTGAAAATTGGAGCAATCGTTAGAGGCAGTGTCAGCACAAACAAGACAGTTATTTACATTTGCATGCTATTTACATAAAAGCGTTAATTTGCCTTTAAACCAAAGTCAGAATCAATTTCATACATTACCTCGTTATGGAGTAATTTAAAATTCATTATCTATCGTTCTTATCGGGTAACCCTTACATCGGGCTAATCAAGAATTCACATCGATCTGTAACTACTTCTGACAGATTTAGATGGACACCTAAAATTGAATCAATTTGCTCCTACAGATGTAGTAGCTTTGAGTACGGTCTAACGTGATTAGAGATTTCACATTCATAACTTATGTTGGACGGGCATCACTTTAATAAAGTAACAACCCCAAAACCATTAACACGAATCGGACATCAACTTCAGAAAAACTGGGCAAAATTAACCCAGACACTGGGCAACCACACATGTCAGCCCAAAACGTGTGACATGACCAATAAACAAAGTGGGTAGCATCACATCGCTTGCACAGTGGTTTAACATGGGGTTTTTTCCAGGGAGTGAAGTGTATAGAAATTTTGTCGAGAATTAAATTTATTTCGACACATCTAATCCCTAGAATGAGTGTGTATGATCAGAGGCGGCGATGAGCTAAGAACGTTTTAGCCATTCTTAGTCATTGCCCACGTCTAAAGCGCCACAGACAAAAGTTTCGTGAAAACCATTTAGAAAAAAATAGCTAAATCCAAAATAGATTTGCGGCTAACAGCAATTAACGTAATTTTTCCGGATGATGGCGACAAAACAGGGCTATTTCTTGCCGGAAAATGGCTAAATTGGCAACACTGTTGCAAATATTCACATAGTGTTTGCTTTTTTAAATATCGTAGTCTCCAACCACTGTGCCCCATGACATGACACAAGCCGTCACAAAAAACTCAGCCACACGTACACATTAACAAGACGCAAATGCAATTATAGCAACGTGTGAATAATCATTAATTGACCAATAACGAAAACTTGGTTGGACGCAGCGCGGCTATGGGCGGCGGACGCTTTGACAATGACGACAGCGTCCAGTCAAACCATGCCAGTGATAAGCACAAGTAAGCATTATCATGCTCACGGTGGCAACAGCGACACATGAGTCAATTTCGCAAGGAGTCGAAGCAGCCAAGCTACGAGTATGTACATGTTGCAACAACAATAGCTGAGAAGAACACAGCAGGTTCTACAAATATTTTGATTGAAATTAATATTAAGAAGAATTGCTCATATATCAATTTATTGCAAAGACGACAACAAAACAGCCATTTCAAATGCTGCTGTTGATGTAAGTGGTGTTGCCGATGGTGTTTGTTGTCCAATATATTGATTACATTTCAATTAAAACAAAGGCCGGCCAGTAACCAAACAAGCACAGTGGTTGGAGTACACGAAAAACGGGATGACAATTGCTGTACGTATCGACGGAAAATGTTGAAAAAGAAGCACCTCGTGGGACAGTTTTTGATTGCAGGATGGTCGTTCTTAATATTAACAGATACACATACGGATTCGTTGCCACAGCCGATTTTTTTGCTAACCGAAAGAATGAGTTTGCATGCGCCCCAGCAGTATAACTGAATGTTAGTTGGTGCTTCGGTATTTGAACTGTAGAAAATACGAAGAATCCGAACCTTCAGAAAACAATTTTTGTATCTAAATGTCAAACATGCCAGACTAGTTTAACGAAAAATATTTCAAATGTTCAGTACGAGGGCGGTTCGGAAAGTTCTTAGCCTATCAATGAAAGAGAATAGTTAGATTTTCAAAAATATTTTTATTTTTCAATATAATTTTCTGAAACTTAGTCCAACGCTTATCTAGCAATTCTATCGCTTGATTAAAATAGTTTTCCTCAAGGTCTTCAAAATAGTGGTTTACAACTGTAATTGCATCTTCATTTGAGGTAAAACGCTTGCCAGCAAGGAATTTTTTTTAGATTTGGGAACAGGTAAAAGTCTCTGGGAGCTAAATCAGGAGAATAAGGTGGGTGGTCAAGCAACTCGTACTTTAATTCGTTGATTTTAGCCATTGTTAAAACACTCTTGTGCGTTGTCTTGATGAAAAATTATTTTTTTGTGTTGTAAGCCAGGACGTTTTTCTCGAATTTGTACATTCAATTGATCTAAAAGGTTGCAATAGTACTCTGAATTTATTGTTTTAACCTTTTGCAGATAGTCAATCAAAAAAATTCCTTTGAAGTCCCAATAAACCGTTGCCATAACCTTACCAGCCGATTGAATTGTTTTTGCCTTCTTTGGGGCACTTCCTCCAGCTTCAGTCCATTGTTTGGATTGTTCTTTTGTCTCTGGAGTATAGTGGTGGATCCATGTCTCATCAACAGTTATGAAACGACGAATAAAATCCATTTTATTTCGCTGAAAACGATCCAAACAAGCTTGAGAAATGTTATGCGTTTTTGGTCGACTGTTAACAAGTCCGGCACCCCTCTTGCAGAAAGCTTTTTCATCTGTAGTTCTTCATGCAAAATTAAATGTACTCGATCATTTGAGATGCCCATGATTTTAGCTATTTCACGCACTTTTATTCGTCGATCATTTAATACCATATCATGCACTTTGGCTACAATTTCTGTTGTTGTTGCTGTTTTGGACGTTCACCACGTGGTTCATCTTCAATGCTTGTACGACCACGTTTAAATTCAGCAACCCAATTTTTTACTGTTGCATATGAAGGAGCACTTTCACCTAACACATTCACCATATCATTATGAATTTCTTGTCCTGATAAACCTATTTTTATGTAAATATTTAATGACACCACGCATTTCTAATTTTTCTATTGTAAAAAAATCGCGGATGCGTCTTTTGTGAACACCTATTTCTATATGAAGGAGTTGCCAGATCGAAACAAAATTTAACATGTGTTCATAGCAGAGATGGGAGTTTCCAAAACACTTAACTTTTTTCTGTTTATACCGCGCTTTTTGTGCTAGGCTAAGAAGTTTCCGAGCCGCCCTCGTAGAGGCAAAAACTTGTTCTCTTATAGACTTGATTTTCTCATGTCGAGGAAATGATAGAAGATTTTTACTAAATAATCAGATTCACAATTTGCTTTAAGCTGTAATAATTCGATTATTATCTCTTCTGGTTGTGATAAAAAATTAAAAATCATCACCAATATTCGGCTCAAACAACAAATGCTGGCTAAACTATTGGTTGCCAGAACTACCAGTTATGACAACTAAATATATTTTATGCAATATATTGATATGGCCGATCAATTAGTTGAGTCTACAATACGTTGCAAAAAATTAATTTCGGTTGCAATCACAAATGTTTATAAACGTAATGGATATTCGGTTCGACATACCACAAGATGTATAAGTAAATATGACCACATCGTGTGGTATGTATGTCGAAAGGGGCAGTGGCACGCCGCTTATAAAAACTTTTTAATGACCAGGATAATGTAATTAAAGAATTAAATATAGTTCGGTAAATTATCAATAGTACTATTTGAAAAAAGATTGTGGCCCATTAAACTTAGAAAGACTATATCTCATGAACTAGGGATGACGATGAGAGTTGGTATGGGAAATGCAGCACCCACAACAAATTTGCGTAGTGCCATACTTGATATAAAAAATGCCATAAACTGACATTTATATAAGAGCATGAATAGAAAAACGAGTGTGGCATTTGGATATTTTTATGCCTGTTTGACGAACGGTTAGAAGGTGTAGCGACTATAATACTATGAATATCAATCCTCTTGTTTCGTTGGGAATCTTGGAACTCCCCGGTCATCAATCGATTTCTTTGCAAGATAACGATTTGATTTTACACAATATGGTGGAGATTTTTTTCAATCCCGCATCAATCCCAACCTTTTCGGGTCGCATCGACTAACTCAGCATCCGACAGCATGATACAGGGCTTAAAACTGCTGTAGGCTGACCCTATCTGGGTATTCTCCTAGACCGGAAACTAAATTGGCGAAGACACATAAAGGGTTATTTAATTTTTTGTTTAGAAAGTAAAGGATGTGCAAAAAATGCAAATGAAACAGGTTTCTGGATCCCTTGGACGGGATTTTAAAATATAAAAAATAATGTTGCATTTAAATGATATAGACTTTTAATAAATCCATATATGTGACAGCGCGTAGAGAAAGAGACCTGAGGGTAAAAAAAATCAATTTTCATTTTTTTTCTTTTTTTGATGTGGACAACATCTGAGCATCGAATGAGATCCCATGCGCCAAAAGTGTTCCCTCCCAGAGATATGCGCGTTTTCTGAAAGTGAACTATGCCTTTGTGTATTGATTTTTACTTGCCACAACTTTTTGGTAACCACTGTGCAACATGTGTTGTTGTCTATTCTTCAACTTTGTTTCCTTGTCGTTTTTCTAAACAAAACAAACAGTTTTTGCCAAAGAAGAATCGATGATGATTGAAATTGAACCCCAACCATAGACGGCCAATGTCAATAACGTGCCACCATAAACGGAAACATCGACGTTTTGTGCCCAACATATGCCTGCCCCTTCGGATACCGACTTCTTGTGGTATTCGTTTTGTTTTAACGGGTTTACGCGTGTTGAAACCTGGCAAATGTATTTGATTTCACACCATAGTTTGAAGCGGCAACATATCAAACAGGCGGCGCGCCGCCGCCTATTTTAACGGCTAAAATCGGCTTTACGAACCCGCCGTTAATATCGGCTGAGCAGTTGTTGAAATAGTAGATAATACAGGGTGGGCCATAAGTTACCATGGGGTTTAAAAATTTAATAACTTTTTCGTGTATACATTTTTTTCAGATTATATAAATAACACTTGGAGAATAAATAATAGAGAGATTCACAACTCTCCAGAATAATAGAATTTTATTGTTTAAATCAGCGATATATTATTTAAGCGCAATGTTATGATGCTCATTTTCATTTGAATGGCTTTGTTGATAAGCAGAACTGTAGGTTCTGGGGTTCTGAAAATCCGCACCGCATTAAGTGTACAGTATGGTGTGGGATCACATCTGCAAATATCATTGGGCCTTAATTCTTCGAGAACGAAGATGGAAGTGCTGTAACCGTTAAAGGAGAGCGGTATCAGTTTATGATAAAAAAAAAATTGTTACGTATGGTTTTAGCAGGACGGAGCCACTGCCACAATGGCACTTTTAAGTCAAGTTTTTGAAGAGCGAATAATTTCCAGAAATTCGGAAACTATTTGGCCAGCGCGATTACCAGATTTGTCAGCACCCGACTATTTTCTTTGGGGTTATTTGAAGGATCGAGTATATGTGAACAAGCCCGCGACAATCCTTCAACTCAAGGCCAACATTGTCGCAGAAATTCGAACGCTACAGCCACAAATTTTGAAATATGCTATGGAGAATGCTCTAAAACGAACCCATCATTGCGAAGCTAAAAACGGGGATCATTTAAAGGGACATTATTTTTCATACCTATTGTAAACACAAAATCCATTTAAGTATATTTATAATCCGAGAAAAAAATTATAAAACGAAAAACTTATTAAAGTTTTTAACCCCATGGTAACTTTTGGCCCATCCTGTATTATAAGAAAATGTTAAAATTTTAAATTTGCAAAACGCATTAATTAACCCAAAACTTAATTTTTGATTTATTTTACATTATATAATTGTTCATTGTTGAGAAACATTCCTTTTTGTAATATTTGTTTGTTAATGGTGATAATCACTATATGGCTTAAACCACGGTGCTCCATAGCAGTGGGATAAACTATAGTTCGATTTCTAACGCCAACTGGGGAGCGTAATGCGGGCTTCGCCTATGTATGTTTATCTAAAACTTCTGCTACTCTTTGGTTCGTAGCACCCGGTTTATTCACGATTCCACGCCAAGCATTCACTTTTTTACTTTACAAACAATTAAGGTTTTAAACCACAGCCACCGCGAAACTCCCAGTAAGGTCGGTTTTAAACAGGTCAGGCTAGAACAACAGTTCTAGGAGCTCCTGACCTCCCGTGGCTCCAGACTTAAATCTCTGGGCGTATCTCGTAGCACATGACTACATCCAGTTTGAGCGCCGCTTACTCTGATTGCTAGCATCATTTTCTACACCGATAACTCGCTCTATATTACCCATAAATAGTAGAGCGCCTTTAAAACAAAAAGTGCTATTTTTTCCGCACCCGCTCATTTTCTAGGGCATCAAAAATAATATCCGTGCAAAAATTGTTTCATTCGGATGGAAACCGGCCAGTATGCCACGACTTTAAGCCCTAAACATGGAGTAAAACTAGTTGCTATAACTCGTAAGCCAGACGACCTCAAATATGAAGTTTGACCTCTGAAAACACCAAGAAGGGTCATAGCTAGGTCAAAAATTGTGAAAGAGAAAAATGTTTACCTGTATATTTGCAACACAAATGCTTAAGGTATATTTTCCGAAAGACGTCTGGCTTACGAGTTATAGCTCATCTAACCTTGCAACTAGTTGTACTCCATATTTAGGGCTAAAAGTCGTGACGGACTGGCCGGTTTCCATCCGATTGAAAACATTTGTGCTCGGATATTATTTTTGATGCCCAATATACTAGAATATGAACGGGGAGCGAAAAGAAGAACACTTTTCCATTTTTCTATGTATTTCATGGTCGCTCTAATAAACAAAGACGATGAATAGAATTATTCGAGCTGTATTTTCAACTTGCAGGGACGATCTTTGAATCACATAGGGGAAATTAGGCGACGTCACTTGTCCCTTACGGGATTAAAAATAAATAAACAGCCAAAAAATAGCCGAAATTTATGAGTTAATCAAGACGCCGGCGCCGATAATTTCCTATCGGCTTCAAACTCTGTTGCGCACTCACTCCACGTCATATAGTTTTGAATGGATTGTGGCTGGTGGCTAATGATGACGGAATAGATGGTAGTGGTTTTGGGTGGTGTCGATGTCTTTATTTTCGAATTTGCTTTAGAGTTTGTTTTATTGCGGAACTTTTATGTTTGCAAAATCTATTTGTACGACGCGTGGTGTGCAGATGTAAACAGAGCATTTCAATCAATTGCAACAAGTGTGCGAAATGCGTCGCACATGGAATACATACTTGACAGCTGGAACTGGACATGTCGATCGAAAAATTCCGGGATTTTTCCGGAATTCGAAAATCACGAATTCCGGGACTGCTTGGGATTGAAAAATTCGGGTTTGCGAAATCCCGAATTCCTAGATTTTTACAAAAAAAAACCGTTAAATCCCTTTTTTTTATATTGTAAATTTATACCGCTTAAAAATTTATTTTTTAAATATTTACAACACCCTGTAGTAAAAAACAATGCAACAAAATAAAGAAACTTCAACAATAAAGAGCCAAAAAGCTAAAAAAAATCATATAATTTTAATTAACAAGTAGAGTTTCTCTCCCGGGAATTCCCACCGGGAAATTGTTTTGCCACAGTTATGACTACCAAGTGGAATTCGATGGTACCTATGTTGAAAAATGTTTACATTTTAAAAATTGTATACAAGAGCTCTTATTAATTTAGCACAAATTAAGCTTTGCGGATGCAATATTAAAAATTGTATGTCAAAAAGTTTCTTACATTCATACACTTTTGGGTGAAAACATTTTAAAAGCGGCTTAATTCTATACCAAAGTAACTTAAAGATTTAGCAAAATATTTTATCACAATGATAACCATTTATCTCAAAACAAAATGTGCAAGCGTACTCAGATAAAATGTACTCTCAGATTGCGGAATTCGGCGATATTCCTATTAAATAAATTGCTACAGAGTGATCATTTAAGAATATTTTAAGTGATGTCATAACAAACTTTAATCAAAATATTAAACAGACTATACTTTTACAACATTATTTTTCTTTGTATAAGTATACATTAAAGAGAATTGAGATGAATCCGTGACAAGCCGACAATGGAAAAAATTATGAAGTGTTATAAAATATTCCATGAAATATAATATTTTAATACACTTTTGCTTTCCAAAAATTTTTAAGGTAACTTTGAACTATCGCTTGAGCAGATGTAGCCAATTCAAATTCGCCGATGGAACCTCTTCTTGTTTTATTTTTTTTTAGAAAAAAATAACAAATAACATATGTTTTTGTATAGCAGGGTGTGTCAGTTTGATTTTTTGATATAAAAAAATAAGTGTGGTAGCTCTTTCGGCTTTTTACGCGACTTGAGGTAAACTCGCTTGCTAACCGAGTAACTTCTACCGAAATGATAGTTTAGTAACGTCAAACAAACAAAGCTAATATCAACGTCTTATGATATCGCAGGGGCAACGATGCCTAGGGCTTGGGAGTAGGGTTGTATAAGTCGATCTTCGACTAATCGATTAATTCACTTTTGGGTAAAAAAAAGTCAAAGTCGGTAATTTTTTGTTTTTAAAAAAGTATAAAAGTCGACTTTTTCATGTCGACTTTTTTATGTTACCTCCAAATAGTTTTAACTGTCATCCAAACAAAGCGTGTTACTTAAATTTATTATGCCCTTTTATTTATTATCGGAGATTGAGAAGAGTGTCCGTAATTATGGAAATGGTGGTTCAAAACAATTGAAGCACTATCTGTTTGACGTAAAACAACCCCTAATCCAATACTTATATGTGACGCGCAAAATAGAAAGGGACCTAAGGTTAAAACCCAGTTTTGTTCAGGAGAGCCATTTTAAAGATTAGGTCCCTTTCTATTTGTGATTAGAATCGTCGACTTCACTTTCATAAAACGCGCATATCTCTGGGAGGGAACACTTTTGGGATCGGTCTCATTCGATGCTCAGATGTTGTACACATCAAAAAAAAGTGAAAATTGATTTTTTTTTACCCTTAGGTCCCTTTTTCTACGCGCTGTCACATATGGAGAACAATCGAAAGCGAATACGCATTTATCGTATTGCAAAAGCAGTTGCAACAAATTTTGTCAATCGTTGCCACTTCAGTCTCGTGTGGGAGATTATTTTCACGTGCAGTTCTTATTGCCACTCAAATTCGGAGCTAATTTTCTCCAAAAAAAATTTAAATATCATTATATTTTTGAGATCAATTGATGCAGACATGTGGTTTCGTGTACATCAATCGACTGCTTTATAAAATTAACTTTGTTTTACAAGTTTTTTAAAACTTAAATATGGATAATGTACACCCTATCTGAAATTCCTGATGTTTATACTAAGTAAGTTTAAAATCACTCTTACTTTTTTAAATAATTTTTTTTTACACATTGAACAGGAATTTACACATTTAACAGGAATAAATGTTTTTTATACGTAGATAACTTGTTTTTGATTCCAAAATGTTGCATCTTCATTTTACTGAGGAAAAAAGTTGACTTTTTTACACTAAAAAGTCGGCTATTGATTTTTTGTAATAGTCTAAAAGTCGATTTGTAGTCTTAAGTATAGAACCCTACTTGGGAGCTCCTAGAAATTGTTGCTGAAATCTACCTGTTTCTGCTGGACACCACGCATGGAGACCTGCAAAAATTCTGCGCTGTACTGTCGGCAAACACGTATAGGATGGGCCATTTTATATATGAACTTTGTCATTTAATAATTGAACACAATATCGTTCATATTACTACCACAACTGACAGTAACTCATTTGATCAACTCAATTGTTTCAGTACATTTACGATTGCTTCGGGTCGAATCTCTTCAATGGCATCTTTAATTCCATGTTTCATGGCTTTAATTGTCTCTGCATGCTTTGCGTAACATTTATGCTTAATGACTCCCCCCAGAAAATAATCCAAAGGGCTCAAATCACGGTTCCAAGGCGTCCAATTAACATCACAATTTCGGCTTATTATTCGATTTTAAAAAACGGTGGGTAAAATATCGATTATTACGTTGGCTGTGTGACATGGGCGAAGCGAAAACGCATTGGATGGTCATGAGGCTTCAGCTCTTGGACTAAGTGAACTACAGGGTGGCTGATGCCTATTGCTACAATAAGAAAATCAAATATTTTTTTTTCAGTGTATGAAATTAATTTTCTTTTATTCATATTAAAGCTTTTTCCATCTTTTTTAAATATTCCCAAATTAATTTTAAAAATAATAGAATTTAAATGGCCCCCTGCTCGTTGATGCATGTGCGGCATCTTACCAAAAAGTTGTTCATTACTGCTTGGAGAGTTGAGACAGCAATAGGAGCACTTGTTGCTCGAATGAATTGCTTTAGTGCATTCAAATTTGTTGGTTTTGCTTTGTAGACTTCCTGTTTGCAATAACCCCATAAGAAAAAGCGAGGTGTAAGGTCAGGCGAACAGGGGGGCCAACGGAATGTGGAGTTTCTGGATATTAGCTCATTGGTAAATGTTCGTAGCGATTCTGTCAAAACAGGCCGGGCTATGTGAGGAGTTGCACCATCTTGCTGAAACCACACAGAGTTAAACCAATTCTCATTCGGCGTAATTTTGGATAGAAAAACTCTCTCAGCATACTTAAGTAACCGTAACGGTGTGACCGTTTTCTTCGAAGAAGTAGGGCCCGACAATGCAGCGTGATGAAACTGCACACCACACTGTGAAACGAAGCGAATTCCGAAATTTATTTGTCTATTTACTACGAACGTCTGTCTGCCTACTCTAAATATTTAGCGCACATTGTTGAACAAGCCCGGTGATCATCGTCACCGACGACTGGTATCCTAATAATAATATATAAATAATGGGTTGGAAGTACTCCATATTCGACAACTTTGTTATTGTTGCCCTTTAAATCGAAATTGGCCTCGTCAGATATGGAAAGACAGCACAACATGCTTCCGTCCTCTTCCACCATTCGAAACATCTTCTGGCAAAATTCCAAGCGATTCGGAAGTCTGCTGTGTTCGGTTTGTTGGCCATTTGAATTTTATGTGGGAATAAATCCAAATCTGCTATGACTGTCTGCTTACACCCATTTGAGCATATAAGCTTCTTGTCGAACCTCTTGGATTGTTCTGTATGGCAGCAGCGATTGTTTCCTTCGTCCGAACTGTAGCGTTTCGATGGTTGTTAACTGTTCCATGCTCGAAAAAATTGTTAACAAGTCTCATTATGGTCCATCTGCTCGGAGGATAGCCGCCAAACGTGCGCCTATACTCTCTTTCAACCGAAACTACGGACTCCAGTGCGTGATAGCAGTGGACAATCCATATTCTTGTTTCATTCTCCCAGTTATCCATTTTTGTTAAATCTAAAAATCAATCTGCAAAATAAATAAAAATTTACCAGATTCATTAAATAGAACAAAAGTAATAAAATTTTTTAATAACTTTTGTTATTAGCCACCCTGTATATATGCCTACCCAGGTTTTATGCAAAATTTTCTCAAATAAGTGCGAGAAATCTTTACTTACTAAGAACGATGACGAGTTCATGTTGATGGATGCTTTTGGACTATATCAGCCACAGAAGCAATGTTTTCGATTGAACGCACTGGACTAGAACGAACTCGGGTTGGTTTATCCAATAAGAGTCCATTTCCTGAACTCGCTTCACAAATTGACGCACAACCTGAACTGAAGAACGATCTCTTTCACGTAAAATTCTTACAGTTTGCATTAAAGACTACTTTGGAAGTAAGTTTTTAATGTATAGCGTCTCATTTTGCGGATGTAAAACATAAGCTTGGAAATAAAAATGAATGTTATTATAACTTTCAAAGTCAAAGTAATCGGTAGTTCAAATTTAAAATTTTAAATGGTCCACCCGTTATAAGTGCGTTCGGCCAGGTTCGATGGTCTCTGGCATTGTTTATATTTGACTTTAATAGTATTCCCATTCGCACACAATCACAACATGTGATAATATGTGTGTGGGCATCACTGAATTGAAATTATCATTTAACGCGTTAGCACCAATCGAATACGCCTACTGTCAATTTAAGGTGCTACTTATGATAAGTAGATTGCATTACCAATAGTTTGCTGTCGTAATTCGTGGCCGGACATTTGATTGCATTACACTTGCGTAAATACAAAAAAGAGATAAGCACCTCGGTGTGCTCGAGCTAAGGCTACTGCTAGTCTTTGCTGTAATTTATTAACCGGATATCACATTACCTGGCGTTTTCCGTTTCTCTTTTTCTTTTCTTGCATTTCAATGAAATTGAAATTTATTTGTCTATTTGAACGTCTACTCTAAACACTTAGCGTACATTGTTGAACAAGCCCGATGATCATCGTCATCGTCGACTGGTATCCTAATAATAATAAATAAATCTAATCGAAGGAAATTGCTTGCACTGACTGACTGATGCAATGCACAGACAACGCAACCGAACAACCAACAATTTCAGCTGCGGGAAAAATAACGTATCGCATTCTGTTATAAACGTCTCTCTACGGACATACGGAGTTACGTTCTTTAACCGTAAATATATCGCATGTAAACACATTTCAATTAATTGAATGACATCACATCAAACACAAACTGTATCAGTTGACAATCAGTCGCTGATCGAATGGGAAACTAAATGTAGCCGGCATAAGCATCCAACAGCAGAAGTTTAAATGAGTGAAATCATTGTCCGGAGTAGTAAATTTGAATAGTTTTTCAATAACAATATCTGCAATGTAGCAGCTTATGGCTTTGGAGTAATAATGTATTTTTATACCCTACACCACTTAGTTCTGATGTTTGCAACACCTTAAAGGAATTGAGCTAGACCCTATAAAAGGTTTACCGATTGACTCAGAATCTCTATCTGATTCCAAGTCGCAATTTTAAACCCGTTTCGATGAAACTTGATACATTCATTAAGTTTGGGCCATATTTTGATTTCATACAGGGTTTTCCATTCAGTACATAACAATTTTATATATTAATAAAACACAGAATATTTAAGATACACGCAGAGAAAAAACATGGTTACTACATGGTCACGGCAATAATAATTTGTTCTCTGCAATAAAAGTATGTTCGTCGCAACCATAGCATTGTTAACTGAATTAAGTTTTGACAATAGTATAATTGCTGCAATAATAATATTGTTGAAATGTAACAATAGTATTATTGCCAAATTTAAAAATGAAAGTATGGTTATAACAACAATATAAATATTGTTGGTGCGACAAAAGTATTGTGTTTTGCGTTTTATGTTAACAATAATATGATTACGGCAATCATACTGAATGATTGTAATTTTTCTTCATTTAAGTTTGCTTTTAAGAACAAATGTTATTATTGGTACGGATTTAATGCAAGAATAGTACTTTTTTTAGTCGAAATTAAATTTTTTTAAACAAGCTGCTTTGGCTTTGTTTAACTGAAATATTTTTAATAAAAACGCTTACGTTTATTTAAACTTATTTTTATACCCGCACCACATAGTGGTATGGGGTATAATGGCTTAGTGCTTGCGTTTGTAACACATCGAAGGAATCGAGTTAGAATACCGGGACCAGAGAGAAAGTTGCTCAGAATTACATTTTGAGTCGATCTAGCCATGTCTGTCTGGCTGGCTGGGAGGCTGGCTGGCTGGTCGGCTGGCTGGCTGGCTGGATGTAAAGATGTCCATCTATTCTTGTAATCAAAGTACAGGTCGCATTTATGCACCGATCTTGATGAAACTTGGCATGTGGTAATATATTGGGACAAGGACGGACGCTATTGGAGCACTTTCTGATAGACCCCCCATACAAAGGAACTCCCGGATTTGGTCCAAATCCAGTTGATGTCGCGTGTATTGGTCAACAAATTAAAAAATATGCCATTCGATGTTGAACTGACCACAAAATGTAAAAAAAATAGTTGGACCCGCCTCTCGGACCTACGGGGCCTTCAGAACCCAAAAAATGGACCCATGATTTTAAATATAAGTGTGACCCCTTAAATGAAAGGAAATTATCTTACAATTTTAAATACAGAAAAAAATTCGACCTGTTTGGGCCCCAGGGTCCATTAGGAGGGTCCAAAAGTTTCGGTTTACCCGGATTTTAGTGTGACCCCTCAAATGACAGGGAATTGCCTCAGGACTTTAAATATGTCAAGCCAAATGATTTATCTCGTCCGTGGGAGGGCACAGGGTCCGAAAACAAGGTATGAAAATGTGGACCAACTATAATTGTTATACCCTCACCACATAGTGGTATGGGGTATAAAGGCTTAGTGCTTGCGTGATAGATACAGATAGAAATAGCGACGAGTGCTTTCGATTAACAGGAGACTTAATCACATTTATAGTGGTGCGGGTATCATAGAGTCGGCCACGCCCAACTATAGCACTTACTTACTTGTTTCTACTGTAAAATAAATCACTCCTATTATTTTGAATTTAATATTTTAATTTTTTAATATTTTTTAATAATTTTCATAATTCAAATCTATTGTCGACAACTTAAGCAAATTCTAATAAATTATATTGGGGATCAAAGTACAATTGTGTGTGATCATACTATGGTTGTAGGTATCATAACATGGTTGCGTGTGAATCATATTATGGTTGTGAGGATCATACTATGGTTGTATGTGAAACATACTATGGTTGTGAGGATCATAATATGGTTGTGGAGATCATAGTATGGTTGAGTGTGAATCATACTATGGTTGTGGGGATCGTAGTATGGTTATGTGTGAATCATATTATTGGTGTGAGGATCATAGTATTGTTGTATTTGAATCATACTATTGTTGTGAGGATCATAATATTGTTGTACCACAACCATATACCCAACAATAATATTATCCTCTTCGAATATTATCACCACAACCATACTTTTTTCTGCGTGTATAGAGTTCAAATTTATTCCAGATGTAGTGTAAACGTTACATTTCAAGAATGAAATTCAATTTCGGTCGTATAACCACCACGAGCCCGTGTACAGCGATCTATTCTTTGAATCCAATTTTCCACCACGTTGGCATTTTCACGTTGGATGTTGTCTCTGAGCTCGTCTAAAGTTGTTGGCTTGTTGTCATTGATTAATGACGTGATGTGGCTCCATAAAAAGAAATCCTATGGCCTTAAATCACACGAACGAGGTGGCCATTCGACCGGACCACTTTTCGAGTTTAAACGTTCACCGAATTTACAGTAAATCGATTGTAACGCGTGCTGTGTGACTAGTGGCACCGTCGTATTGAAACCACGTATCGGCGATGTCAAGCTCATCCAATTCTGGCCAAAAATAATTTTCTATAATGGCACAATAGCGCTCTCCATTGACCTGACGATTGTTTTCATTGACGAAAAAATACGGCCCAATTACACCTACGGCATTTAAACAACACATTAATTTTTTGCGGATGCAATTGTGTCTCTTGTACCACATGTGGGTTTATTGCTGTCGAGCAAAGCATATTTTATTTATCGACAAACCATTCAGCCAGAAATGAGCTTCATAGCCCATCCTTTCGGATGGGACGATTATTACGGCCGAAAATTGGAGTAAGCGCTCTTAAAGTTGCGACCTCTGACTCAGAATTGCGGAAGTAATTCAAAAAGATTTCCAAACGTTGCTCGTAAGTAAACTTTACCATGATGAAAATGTTGACTTCGACTAACGTTTTGACAATGAGTGGGCGCCAGTCATATGTAGAATTTATAGACAGAAAGTCGAAGCCCGGTAGAGTTAAACAAGGAGTTCCCCAGGGTGGAGTGATATCGCCGGCTCTGTTTAACCTCTACCTCTCTAAAACTCCTGCACCACCAGACGGCGTTGAAATTGTGTCGTACACTGATGATTGCACAATTCTGGCGTCAGGACCTAAAGTGGATGACATTGCGAGAAAATAAACTCTTACCTCACTGAATTAGCACGCTTTTTCACTGCGAGGAATATGAAAATAACCGCCTCCAAATCATCAGCCATACAGTTTACTGCATGGACCGCAGAGGTGCGGTTGTGACTCAATGTGAAAGTCGATGACGTCAACATCCCGACTACCAACTACCCCAAAATATTTGGGGTCACATTGGTCAGCCTTTTTCGATCCTCTGCACATGCTACAGCTATCTGCGATATAGTCAGAAGTAGGAACAAGGTCCTCAAGTCACTCGCCGGCAGTACTTGAGGAGCCGAAATTTCAGACATGCCAGAATGCCGCCCTGAGAACATAAACATGGTGTCTTCTGAGGACCATCTACATGATGAGACGAAGGTCCTTACCGTACGCAGGCAAAATTTCCTGCTGTCTAAGCAATACCTGCTAGGTCAGGTCATCCTAACCACCATCTCTTGGACAGGATGCCTCCGTCCAGGCAGATTAGGTACGATCTTCATGATCTAGAGAGAGAGGTCCAGCGGTATAAGAGAGAACCTTTAGATCATCGAAACTATCAGGCAGGTTTGAACAACATTCACGCCGATGAAGTCGCAGCAGCAGTATCCAGCTACCGCGTGAATGTAGTGCTAGGGAAGCATCCCCCCGAGATTTCACCTGAGGAGAGGGTACTACCTCGGCAGTATTACCTCTTACTGGATTGATGCTAACGTTCCCGAAATCTGTCCCGCCTGCCGTCAGGGACCACATTACGTGCTGCACCTCTTAAATTGTCCGGCCAAGCCCACTTAGCAGACCCCAAGGCCTCTGTGGACGCATTCAGTTCAAATGGCGCGTTTCCTCTACCTGGATATCGAAGAACGTCCCCCATAGACGAACAAGCCTTCAAAATAAATATATTGCTGTTACAACAACTACAATAGCACTGAAGGATCATTAAAAAGGTTTTAGGTTGCGTTGACATAAATTCACGAAATTGTATTGGAAAACTCTGTACATAGGTTTTTCCTGATTTCAGGACCTGCAGCTCTAAAAACCCACATATTCATCCGATTTCGACCAAATTCCACTCAGAGCATAACGAGTGCCCAGTACCAATCTCTGACAAAATTTTATCGTATCGGTCCATGTTTTGGAATAGCTCCTCCCGATTAAAGGTCCTGCAGCTCTAGAAGCCTGTTCTTCTTTCTTCCGGGTTTTCCCAGTGTTTTGGCATTTTTACCGCCCGCTGTGCCACTCCATAGCATTTTGTGAGCGACCCGGACCCAAGACTTAATTTCAGCTCTCATTGCTTGAAAAGAAAAGACGTTCTTAATGTGTACTTCTGTTAAGCTTACCCTTTTCTTGCAAGTTCCACAGCATTTCCGTAGCCGGCCATGTTAGAAGTTTCAGGGACCCATATAATTTCTAGGATCCCACTTCGATCTAAATTAGGTTTTTCTTCTTGACACTCCATAAGCGTTCATGCCAGGACTGTCGATAAGGACAGTTCGTTAATCTCAGCTCGGCTGTGAATACTCGCATCTTTACATTGACGAATTTATTATTATAATTAAGCCATCGTACGCATCCCGTGATGGCCTTCATCTATGCTTGGAGTGCCACATTTTGGGCCGGTAGTCGGAAATATTTTTTTATAACAAGTTTTTTTTATAGAACCCAGCTGGGGTTACGTTGTCCAGTTTCTAGCCGTCGACAATGCCAGATTTATTTAATATCGGGTGATCCATCTAGAAATATTTTTTCAAAATAAAAAATAAATATTTTTTCAAAATAAAAAATAAATATTTTTTCAAAATATAAAAATACAAAATTTTAAATCAAGTGTGGAGTCTTTAATGTTAATTCGAAAGGACATTTTATGCCATTTATTTTTTGAATATAATTTCCTTTAAAGTATAGCCACAACAACGCCCCAGGTTGTCCATTCTGAGGGTCCAATTTTGAATGAATCATTCGAGAATATCGACCGGTATGGCGTTGATGACACGCGTAATGTTGGCTTTCAAAACCTTAATCGTAGCTGGTTTGTCAGCATAGAACTTGGAGTTATTTAGCCCCAAAGAAAAAAGTATAAAGGTGTGATATCACTCGATCTAGGTGGCCAACTAACCTGTCCAAAACGTGAAATTAGCGGCTTTGCGAAATGACTTCTCAATAGATTCATTGTTTGACCAGCTGCATGGAAAGTGGCACCGTCCTGGTGAAACAAAATGTCGTCAAGAATACGGGCTTCAATTGCAGGTAGCCAAAAGTCCGATATCATGGCGCGATAGCGAGCACCACTCACGGTTACGTTCCGGCCATCATCATTTTTGAAAAAATATGCATCGATGATTCCACTAGGCCATAAACTGCACCAAACCATGGTTTTCTCTGGGTATAATGAATGACACCTCTTGGACCTCTCTGGTTGCTCTTCAGCCCGAATGTGGCAATTTTGTTTATTGACGTTGCTGCTGAGCCATAAATGGGCCTCATCACTGAACACAATTTTGGCCGGAAACCAGTTTCTTACCGATCGCTCATTTCCATTATACAGTTGCACAATTAGGAGACGTTATTGCGGTGTAAGTCTTTCCATGATGAATGTCAAACAGTACTGAAAACAAATAAAAAATAAAGTTTAATACAATTCACCCGTAATCTGTAAAAAACCGTATTGAAAAAATATCTCTAAATGAATTACTCTTTATATGGGACCCATCATCGCAGTACTCTCTGCTTGGGATTTTTGCTTGGGGTAGGAAAATAGTCATTTACAAAATTCGGCCTGTAACTCGCTCTAGTTCAGCGAGGCACGTTAATGGTTCCAGAATATTTTGGCGGATGTCTGGTCTTCCGTGATCCTGTTGCTGTGATGTAAGCCATTGAAGTCCACCAAACTATTGCCGTGTTTTCAATTGGCCAGCATCTATGACTTTTTCTGCTCTGTGACTTAAGTGGTCCTTTCATAATAGTTTCTAATCAATAACTACTTCAAGGTATTTGACTATATCAGTTAACTTGACTATTTCTTGAAAGCAAGGTTTTTTAAACGGTAGCGTCTTCGTCTCGTGAAGCAATTTTCTTCAAAGTTTGGGATCTTCGTCTTGGTATTGAAGAATCATATCTCAGGTTTCTCTGGGTTTACGTCTTAGCCCCTTGGATTAGCCTAGGAAAGCGACATTTCCAATGCATCACTAGCAACTATGCAGAGGATGTTAGGGTGTCTGTCACTCTGAAGTATTGCTACGTCGCCTGAATAGCAAACGGGTTTGAATCCTACTTTGAGACCCATAGTAGACTGTATATGGGAGTGGTGAGACTACTATTTTCGCACCCATTCTACGCCAAACTAATTTTAGGATTGAATTAGGCCGTTGATTTGTCAATACCGATAAAAGTGGCCAGGGTGAACATTTTATTCTTTAAAACTTTTTCTGCTAGGTGTATTGGGATGCGTTAAAAGTTAATGGACTCAGCGTCCGGACTACCTGTGGCCCCAAACTTTAGTTCTTGGGCAGTTCTCATACCCAGAAACTTCTTCCAGCTATAAGACCCTACACTGGTTACACAAATACTCAGGCATCTGCAAATTAGTTATCCAGATAATGGATAGAGTATATTCAGCTACAAATATCGACACACTAATATTCCGGACAAATCATTACCCTATATAAGTACATGGAAATGGCTTTTCGGGCGCTCAGAGTGTCGGTAAACGGAAATCCTCTTATTCCCTTTTAGCAGTTGTACCTCTAATATATACCTGTCTATCTCTTGGATCTCTCCTAATTGAAAATTCGATGAAAAACCCGAGGCCAAGAATCTAAAGTGTTTCCGATAAAACTTACAGCAAGGACATCACTTCCATTATCGGTGGAGTTCCATCTACATTGACTTCTTAACTGTCCACTTCTGATCGCTCATGGCCTCCACTCCTTCAACAACCTAATCATAGGTCAGCACTGCTATTTTTAAGTTAATTTTGAAAGGGATTTCACAATCCATAACTTTAAAATCAGTAAGACCTACAGTATAGCAGTATTCGAAGAACCTTCATAGAGACCATATTACCCACAGGCTGCTATAAAAATCCTCGGGAAGGAGAGTATCTTTCGATACATAAAAAAGATGAATTCACTGTTTCCAAGTGACTGTTTCTTTTTATGTAGATTGCCATCTTAGCTTTACCTTTTTTAGCGTTTATGGTCCCCACTCCGTCAATTACCCTATCATCGGGCAGGATAGTTATTCTCTTTCTAATCATGAAAGTAATTTCACAATAGACCACTTTCATGCAGTACCCAAAAAACTAAATTAACTATTTTAAAGCAAACAGATCCGTATGTTACGTAGCCTTTATGGATAGGCTGGGTCACACCAGGGAACTATAGGGTAGACGATAGGGGTCTCAAGGAAGCTTGAATCCGTGAGCATTTTTCTTGCCACCTTCAAACGAATTGTGCGTAAGAGATTCTATACAGACACTATCTATACTGTACCGACAGCTCATACAGCAAATTCACAAATGTTGCTTCACATACAGCAACTGCTGCTTTACGCTGCAGCGTTGCGTTATGAGCAGCATTCATCTCTGCTGTAGCTCTTAATGACCTACACCATTCTGCTAAAAAAAGGTTTAGGAAGTTAAGTTATGGTCAAAGCTGGTAAACAATTCCCGTATAATCCTTACTTTACACTGCAGTGTTGCGTTATGAGCAGCATTCATCGCTGCTGTAGCTTTCATTGGCCTACACCATTTTGCTAAAAAAAAAAGGTTAAGGAAGTTATGTTATGGTCAAAGCTGGTAACCGATTCCCTTATCATCCCCACTTTACATTGAAGCGTTGCGTTATGATCAGCATACATCTCTGCTGTAGCTTTTACTGACCTACACCATTCTACTAAAAAAGGTTGAGGAAGTGAGGTTATGGTCAAAGCTGGTAAAATATTCCCTTATCATCCCCAATCGACGAGCTAAAAACTACAGATTGTTTCCACTTACTGACCGGACCCATAGATTAAAGCAGTTAAAAGACGAAGTAAATCACAAATGTTATGCTGAATTGTACTTTGATGAACATGTCGCAGCCTGAAGGTGTCTACATGACAATTCTATATGTATCTTTGAATGAAGCCTAACCTTTTAAAGGAACCCTCGAATGTTAGGTCCGGCGCTATGCGCCAACATTTGCACTTAAAGTTAATTTAAAAGTGGCCAACGTGCCATATCGCATGTATCGCTTACCCATGCTACATTCTATTCTAACCATGGAATGAATGAAACCTAAGCTTGGTCAAAGATCACTTGGAAAATTGCCATAAAATCCTCATAAATATATCAAATATAATGCTTTTGCTTTGTACATGAATCCGAACGAGTACAAGCAAACACGAAACGCCAGACTTAAGTTAAAGCAGAAGCGGAAAGACAGTAAATAGAAAATGTGATAATAAAAGTCCAAGGAAATTTAACACTCCCCGACCCGCAACCATTTAATACTCCCCGACCCGCAGCGAGACTACTTTTTGCTTAACAAGATAATTCATAAATGAAATAAACTTCGAACAATAAACAGAGGATAGATCAAAACAGCTGTTAATTTGTTGTGGTCCATTGAAAGAAATCTCGAAAGAAGGCGTCACCGCGAGGAGGCTGAGGCAGCGGAGGAATAAACACATGTGAGCTATAGAATATAAAATAATAGCACGCAATGAATTGCCGCACAGTGGTTGGAAGGTGATATATTTTGGAAATATGACTTGAATAGTTTTTATCCTGGTTCAAGACCTTTGTTGTTTCTTATTCAGAATCAACGTAAAAATTGGTGGAATGTATTTGAAATAACTATGAAAGCATCATACCGGTGGGTGATTTGGTAGAGAATGGTATATCGGAGAAGGGCCATGGGTTCGAATCACTAAAGGGACTAGTCAGTAGCGGCAGAACATGGCATATTAATTTATCTCGAAAATTGCAGGTCAATGACGACCTAAATATGCAAAATCTACAGGGTTGTGGATGTCCTATCAGACTTCTGAACAGCGGTGTAAAACAAATGAGATATTCGAGAAAAATTATTTCATAACAGCGGTGTTGAACAAATTGGTCGATCAATTGCCGGTATATACCAAAAAATCTTTATTTTCCAATCAAAGACTTCAATGCTAGGAATCTAATGATAGTCTTCACCAATTCATCTGCCACACTTTTCACTGCTAAGGCAAAGCTGCACTTATACAGGGTAGAGCGAGATTTTGCTTATTTGGTATTGAAATAAAAAAATTAGGAACACTAGAAAAATTTATTTTATATTTTAATTATATTGAACAGTTAGGGAATTTTTAAATTTCATGGTTTCATATAGTGTATCTGGCAAATGTCGACCTTCTTTATCCACACACTGCTACATACGTTTTCTGAAGTTTTCATGAACTCTAACAAGCATGTCGGCTGGTATTCTGCCAATTTCAGCCTCAATATTTTTAATTAGGTCTTCCGAGGTGTTGGAAGGGTTGATATACAGCTTCGACTTGAGCTAACCCCAAAGGAAAAAATCGCATGGAGCTAAGTCTCGTGAGCGTGCCGGCCAGTTCACATCACCCTTCAAATAGATAAGCTGTCCAGGAAACATTTGCCTCAAACAAATAATGGTAACCCTCGCTGTGTGTGCAGTGGCACCATCCTGTTGGAACCATGTATCCTCTAATTGCATTGCTCAAGAGCCGGCTGAAAAAAGTCTGGAATTGCCAAGAGCCAGTGAATGCTTCCGAGCAGAGCGTTTTGGAGATTACAGTACTGCTGCTCTAATTCTCTCGATGTTTTGTGGTGTTGTAATTCTTCTTACCCCTTCGTACACATGACACATTCCCCGCTGTTCTCAATGAAGTTAACCAATTTACAATTAATTGCCGTCCAGGAACACGTCCGCATTGTTGAGGAATCGTAAACGAAAAGCACGCTGCACTGCAATATTCGAGTGCGCATTTTAAAAATACGCTACAACACAAAATGACCTCTCCTCACGTGTCCAATGCATAATGGCAGATGGCTGCCAGGCAGACGAATACAAATCTCCCGTCAGCCACTATAAGCCACGCACTCTCTCCAGTCTCTTCGACTAACAGTGCCGCCACAGCCTGCAGTGCAAAAAAACAAGTTTTCGCGCTCCACCCTGTATATAAGACTCGATCACAAAATAATCCCGTCCACCAATTAACGCAATATTTATGGTGTCCCAATGGACAGTCCCTTAAAGCCGTCAGTATATGCCACTGCTATCTGCCATAATCTGAGAAGTAAACGCAAGGTCCTCAAGTCGTCCATCGGCAGCACTTGAGCCAATGACAAAGAAACCTTGTTGATCTCTTATAAAGCAGCAGGTCGGTGCAGCACCTGTGGGGACCAAGAAAGTGAAAGATCCCACGACAGCCGGTTCTACTCGTTTGTACTGGAAATCTGGCCAAGGGCTGTTAACCCGGCGCTATATACCGCTACAACAACAACAACCAATAAAGTGACCGAGATGCAGTGGAGGAGCATGCAGAGCAGCCAGGACACCGTCCTGAGAACTGTTACAAGGTGTCTTCTTACGTCTATATGAGGGCATCTATAGGTGACGCGCAAAATAGAAAGGGACCTAAGGATAAAAACCAGTTTTGTTCAGGAGAGCCATTTTAAAGATTTGAATACGTGTATCTTTGGTGTACCATCAACTTCATAAAACGCGCATATCTCTGGGAGGGAACACTTTTGGGGCATGGGATCGGTCTCATTCGATGCTCAGATGTTGTCCAAATCAAAAATTGATTTTTTCCATTGCTCATCAAATTAATGTACATTTTCATCAAATTACTGTACAATTTTTATTAATTAATTAATTTTATTAATTCTTCGCTACGAGGAATCGGAAAATATCCGACTCCAAATCATTAGCCACACTGTTCACTCCTAGACCGCAAAGATGCGGTCGCCACTTTATGTGAAAGTCGATGACGTCAACATCCCGACTACCAACTGGCCCAAAGTCCTTGGGGTCAAATTGGAGAGCCTCTGCACATGAAAGAATGAACAAGATGCCTCCGCCCGTGTAGATCAGGTACGATCTTAATGATGTAGATAAAAAGAGATTCAGCCTAAAGATTATCGAAACAATCAGGCAGCTCTGAACGACATTCACGCTGATAAAGTCGCAGCAGCAGTATCCAGCTACATAAGAAGACTAAGGTCCTTCCCCAGCGCAGACACAATTTCTTGTTGTCCTGGCATTCAGGTACGAACTTTATGATCTAGAGAAAGAAATTCAACCTTTATATCATCGAAACTATCAGGCAGGTCTGAACGACATTCACTCGGATAATGTCGGAGCAGAAGTATTCGGCTATAGCGTGAATGTTGTGCTAGGGGAACATCCCCCGGAGATTTCACCAGAGGAGAAGACACTGTATCGGCAGACGCTGGTGGTTCTTGCTCAGCTGAGATCTGGATGGTGCAGCCGTCTCAATTCGTATTGGGCGCGAATTGATGGCACCATTCCGGGCGTTTGTCCCGCCTGTCATCAGGGACCAAATGGCGTGCTGCAACTCTTCAATTGCCCGGCCAAGCCAATCCAGCTGACCCTCAGGTCTCTTTAGACGCATCCAGTTTAAATGGCGCGTTTACTTCACCTAGATTTCGAAACAGATCCAATAAGGCGAGCAGGACTAACGAGGCAAATAATATTACAACAAATATCATCAAATTATTGAATACTTGCTTCACATTTATGTAAAATTCTCATTAATGTTATGTAAAATGTCCATTAAAGCGTAGAAAATTGTTCCTCCAATTGATCAACAACGTTATCAAACTGATGTACAATGTTCATTCAATTGATGTACAATGTTTATCCTATTGATGTATGGAATTGAAATAATTTTAAAGAAAAATTCTACATCGAGTTGGATTATGATGTCCAAATCATCCAATTGATTCGGAATTTATCAAATTTATGAACATTTTTTCTCAGTGTATCTACATCCTTAAAGCATAAGATTGCTTTCCCTTAATAATGGGAAACAAATAATTAAAGACATTATCGCTAACGATTTCCCTTCTCTTCGTATTGCGGGCTGAATTTTAATATTGGTAACTCATTCCACAGAGCACTGTAGAGTATAATAAACTACAGAACTTTGACAGCGGTGTGTAATAAAGTGCACCTACATACGTACCAAAAAGCGTCACAATTGCTACACGCTTGCCATCACCGCTTTATGCTCTTCGGCCTTCACCATCATCATCATCTCGCCGACGCCTTTAACAAATGAACTAAACCGCGCAAGTGATAACAATGAATGCTGCATGTAAAGTGATAATGCAAACAATGAAGGAAACGACGACGAAGAAATGAGAGCACACACCCGCGGATAGAGGAAAAAAAGAAATTTGATAAATTAAGACATTTTCCTCCCTCTCGTTGTTGCTCCTCCCAAGTCCCGTTCCTCTCTCTGTAATATATTTCATGCCATTCTATAAAAGTCTTAAAAAACACATGTACAGAGGGAGGAGATTAGCGCGCGAATTGAAGAGAGGCCAAACAGAAGCTAGTTAAGCTCAAATGACTAGAGACATAAAGAAGACCTGACTCAGCGACCTCCGACAGACTGGCTGATTGTCTTACTGACCGTTGGTTCGTGTGACAGTGTCAAATTATACATATTTTGACACTTGCTTCGAGAGAGACCATAAATTTGTCATGTGCACAAAGTAAGTGAAAGATGATCGTCGTGACGACGGCTCTGCTGATGGCCGGTCGTACTTAGTAGATGCAGAGCTTAACTTAAGCCAGAGAGCAAGCTGTGGTTGTTAACGACAGAAAGAGATCAATTCAAATTAAGTTAATGGGAAATGTACATAAAACAAATGAAGCAATGAGAAATGATAACAGCGGCTACAATGACAACACGACAATGAGAGCCGAGAGGAGCGAAGCGGTGATGATAATAAATAATAACAAGAACAACAAACGGAAAATAATACCAGGAAATTTTTTCATCATCGTCTTAATTTTCAATTATTGTGATTTTAATATTAAATTGACACCACAATGGTCTAACGTGGGCCCCTCCACGTTAAACAAGGGCCGTTGGTTAGAGTCGTGTAGCCGACAAATGGGGTTTTATAGCACAAATGTCTGTCTAGCTGATAATTTTCATAAATGTCATAAAAAGTTAAAACGAAGGATTTATGGCAATTATGTGTGAGACAAAATATCGGCTAAATGCTCGTCACGGCTTTGGTGGCATACTTATGTATATCTGATGGACCATATTACTCTGAAACATAATGAAGGTTCAACGACGTTAATATGCCGAATTATCTTATCCTTTAGCTTTACAATTGTTCTTGTCTTTTTAACTTACACTTTTTTGTTTAAATATTCCCAAAGAAAGAAGTCCAACTGAGTCAAATCACATGATCGTGGCGGACAATTAGCGTCGCCACCACGTGAGATAATACGGCCATTGAATTTGTTGGGCAAAGAATCATTGTTTCGATGGCTGTTTGGCAAGTGGCACGATCCACATATCGTCCAGGTCCATATCCTCAAATTCTGGTCACAAGAAGTCCGTTATCATCTCGCGATAGAAAAAGCCATTTCAGTACGACCCGATGACGCCGTCATTAACCGCACCAAACAGTCACTCTTTGTAGATGCATCGGTTTTTCTACAATCACTCGTCGATTCTCATTTTCAAAAATTCGGCAATTCTGCGCACAATTCTCACGATTGTGGACACATTTGGTCAATTATTTGATTTTCATAAAAGGTTTCAACGATCTTAACGCGCTTACGATCTTAACGCGCGGTGTGTCGATCGGTTGGTATGTTTTCTGCTGATCACCTGTTGTTTACTGTGATTTGTTTTTTTTTCACACGAGTGACCAGATGTCTAAATTGTTTCTATAGAACAAATAAAATAAAATGTACCTTAAACGCTTTCTGCGCTCGGATAGATCACCGTTGGGACGATTATCTTTTTCCATTTTCTGGGGGAATTCATCGCCGGATTCGCCAGCTTAATGGCCATTGGTTACTTCATTTTCATCTCCGACCTAAAAAGAAAATAGACAAACCAATGAATAATGGAAATAATACAAATTACTATAAATGGAAATTGTGATTTGTAGCTTTAGGAACGGTTGACAGGACACGAATGCGGGCAATGTGTTTAAAATGGCAATGAGAGGATTAAATTGTTTTAGCTCCTTATTATAAAAAGGTTACTCAACGATGATAAATGCCCAAAACTCTATGAACTATAAACTTCGTCCGTGTTCTGGAACTCGGTCTTAAGTCTTCTTGATTTTATTTTCGAGTATTTAGTAAGAAAATGTATATCTATTAAGTATTTTAAAAGAAAAACCGTTGCCCCAATGATGCGAAACAAAGAACGAACCTCTCTAGTATGGCCAATGAAAAATTTCTGAAACAGGCCACCCTGCAATATAATACGGGAAATTGCTTGAATGCTTAACACTGAAAGAAAGAAATGTTAAAGGTGGGCAAAAAACTTGTGTGACTCACAATCATCTTCGTTTAACATAGTTGGACCACCCTTTAGGATACCCATTTCTAGTATACAGAATTTAGGCAAGATTTTATTTATAATGTGACTTATAAAGCTGCCTCAAATTGGGAGGACCTTTTTATGGGGGATACAGAAAAACATGAACCGAAATCGTCTAATTTCTGAGCTATAGGAAATCATGTGCAAATATGGTCTAATTTCTTTAGAGTTTGGTAGTGATCTCTTGTAATGTAACTTGCAAAATTTGAAATCGGTGGCTTTGCTTGGGCCTATAGGAAATCATGGACTAATTAATACATACCTACTTATACATACGAGTAGATAATACTCTCAATTTTTGTGATATGCAGTGAGCCGTGTACGAAGTAATTTGTATACTCACCAACTGGGAGCTACTGTTAAAACGCCGGCTCCGAATGGCTAATATTTTATATAATGAAGATTTTACTCAGCTAAGAGATAAATCTCTTACTCGTAAAGCCCAAACATCATACCCCTTTAACTATGTACATGTGTATTTAAAAAAACAATGACATTTTTCTTGGTACTCTAACAAATAATGAAATTTCCTCAGGAATCTGTACATGACATTCATCGTAAGATTTGGCTGGGTTGAAGATCCCATACAATCGGCCAATCCACTGATGCCTTTTCCACCGATGTGGACACTGGAAGGTTGTTGTTGCAGCGGCACACCGTACCGGGGTGACCGCCCTCGGTCGAAGAATTGCTTCTTTGGGTCTATCCGGTGCATAGAACCAGCTGTCGTGGGATCGAACTGCCAACGACATACATATGTATGTCTGTCCGTCTGCTGTCTATCTAAAGTTTGAAGTTGTTAAATTAAGAGTTAATATTTTTGCGATATAATTGGTTTTACAGTTAAAAAATCGGGCGTGTACGACTATATTAAATCGGACGTGTATGACAAAATAATACCCTGCACTTTTGGATGTTCAGAATAGCCAACTAAAAATAGGTTTTTTACCCCCATGAAGAGCTTTTCCGTGGATTTTACAACTAATGTGTTATTAGAATTTGTGAAAAAATGTGAATGTGCTTGGTAAAAATCGGTTGAACATATATGTAGAGCTATATCTTAAACTGAACCGATTTCCTTCAACTTCCATAGTATCGGTGCTTGGTACAAATTCTCTAATTTTAATAGCGTACTTCATTAGCCCAAAAAAGGTTCTCGTGTTAAATTTTATCAAGATTGAATGCAGAAAAAAACAGAAAACTTACTCGTGCCAAGTTTCATCAAGTTTGTATATGTGACGCGCAAAATAGAAAGGGACCTAAGGGTAAAAACCAGTTTTGTTCAGGAGAGCCATTTAAAAGATTTAAATACGTGTATCTTTGGTGTACCATCACTTTCATAAAACGCGCATATCTCTGGGAGGAAACACTTTTGGGACATGGGATCGGTCTCATTCTATGCTCAGATGTTGTCCACTTCAAAAAAAGAAAAAAAAATGAAAATTGATTTTTTACCCATAGGTCCCTTTCTCAATGCGCTGTCACATGTAAAATGTGGCTTCTAGAGCTAAACATTAAGAAATCTGATGAACATATTTGTGGGAGCTATATCTAAGTCAGAACCGATTTTCTTCATTGCCGTCCTTAAAAGGTCATTTCCAAAAGCAGCTAATTTCACGTTTTGGACAGGTGAGTGATATCACACCTTTAGACATTTTTCTTTGAGGTTAGGTAAAGTCCACAGTCTATGTTGACAAACCAACTACGATTCAGGCTTTGGAAGCCAACATTACGCGTGTCATTAAAGCCATACCGGTCGAAATGCTCGAACGAGTCATCCAAAATTGGACCCTCAGAATGGAAACCCTGAGGCGTGGTTGCGGCGAACATTTGAAGAAATTATATTCAAAAAATAAATTCCATAAAATGTCCTTTCAAATTAAAAATAAAGATTTCACACTTCATTTGAATTTTTGTATATTTTTTGTTCTGAAAAAATACCTCTTGATGGATCACCCTATACATAGCAACCATATCCTACCTTCGACATATTTTTGTTTGTTTTATAACGGCCCACCCTATTGAATCTATTGTCCACCCCTGGCCTTGTTGAGTTAAACAGACGAAAATCAGAACTATCGTGTCTTTCAACAAAAAACGTTACCGTATTTTTTGTTGCTGCATTTTGTTGTTGTTGTGCGCCACACCGTTTGTCAGTTAGCCGCGAGCGATCATCGTTAGTTACTAGTAAATAGTAGCGGCAGTAGTTGTAGTGCTACAACAACTAAACCGACTGAATGGTAATGATGAGAGTAATCATAAACGTGAGGGCGGCAAATACACACACGTCCGTTTCTTCGTGCGGTCGTACCTAAAGCGTCAATGGTGTTAACCTGCAAAAGTACACATGTAAGTATGTACGTAAGTACGTAAACATGTACGTACGTATATTTGGGTGTACGACTAAATTTTCTGTACTGAAATTCTAGCGATTTTTTTTGTTTCATTTTATTTCGAGTTCAGTTTCTACACAAAAAAACGGAAAAACTCATATAAGATTATGCGATCGTACACAGTTCACTTTTCGGTTGAGAGACCGTTGAGAGATGGTCGAACTGAAGGACGTAGGACGGAGAGGAGAGGGATGGACTTGCAGTGCGCTATTGTCAATAAGCTGTTGTTGTTTGTTGTTGTGCAGTGTATTACTCTTTCAAACGTTGTCTGCTCTGGACGTTGTCGTGTGGTCCGTAAGAAATTTTTCGCGCATAGAAAAATTAAGTGTCTCTTGTTTCTTCTGCAGTTGAACGTTTCAATAGTCTCCGTCAAAAGTGTTGCAAATGTTGGCTATTTTCAATTGATGTTTCTGTTTTTAATTGTTAAAGTGTTGTTGTGTTTCTTTTCCTACATGTAAATAATGTTTCTTTAAAAGAAAAAAGAATTAAAACAACAAGAGAAGAATTCTTTAAAAAGTGTAATTAATGGTCGGCGTTTTCTAACGTTTTTTCTCACATTTGCAATCTATCATAGTTTTCCTGTCGTGGACTCTTTAATATGTGATTAAGTTAATTAATTAATGCTTAAAAAATTCTAACCAAAGAAGACAACAATTAGCGACATTTAAAAAGTGGGCTCGTTTTTTTCTTTTTGTGGAGAAGAGACCAGATAACCCACAAAGACGAAAAGTGAAGAAATCAAAGACACCACGAACATTGACCGTCATCAAATCGAAAAGACAACAAAAATGACACACCGTTTCAGTATCAGCAGCCCCATCAGTCCTCCGGAAGACTTGGATGATGAGTATGTAATAAATTATAATTGTTTAGACATTTTTTCATAATTAGAATTTATTAAAATGTGGAAAATCGTAATTAAAATTGCGGTATCATTTAATTTTTATTTCTAGTTTTAATGTTGTAATGTTTTGCTATAAATTGTTTTTATTGAATATTTCTTCGGCATAATGCTTAAATAGATTAACTCCATTTCAATTACTCAGTTTTTTGACTAAATTAAACATAAATATTACCCGATGAAGGAAAGTATAGGGTCGAGTAGGAGAAATTTAATCTCTCGTACATGCCGGCGACTTTACAAGTAAGAGATTTATCTCTATGCCATGTAAAAACTACTCCGTTCGGAGCCGGCGTTAAACAGTAGGCCCCGTTTAGCGAGTCCACAGCTCACTGGTTTGAAGGAAGTTCTCCTGGCTCCTTAATGGGATGTTGTGGGAATTAAGTTAGTAGTAAGGAGAAATTTAAATAAAACTAGTTTAGAGTACATCAGACTCTACCTCAAAGTTTTTTAAATGGATTTGACCAATTTAACAACGATTTGTTTTAGTTTAATTTTTCTCTCCCTCTTTCTTTGCCAAACACGCTGCTATTGAAAATGGGAAAAATGCAACAAAAGTCACGTCCTGTTCAGATGTATTTGCATACCATAAAAATATACAAAATGTTTTGTTTTGCTTAATGTGAGTTGAAACACGTGAATTGTATATGTCCAGAAAGAGTTTAAAACAGAAACGTAGAGCAAAGAACAATACAGTGGGTCGCAGTGAAAATAATGCACTTGAATAATACAGTGGGTCGCAGTAAAAATGATGCACTTGTAACAACACATTTAAAAGTGCCGAAAGTCTTAGAATTCAATATAAAATTCAAAAGTAGAGGCATGATCTTACTTTTGAATGCTTTAAATATAACTGAAAAGGCTTAAATCTAGTTTAGTAACAAATCTCGCACCGACACCAAATTTGCACCATCGATAGAACTTTTGATTCTAAGCAGAAAATATAGGATATCAAAAATTGGCGGTCTCCCATAGTTTCCGAGATATGGGCCTCGAAAACAATATTATTAAGCAATATGGGTATCGTTGAAAAGCTTATTAGAACACCATTCCTGTGATATATACATATTTTCGATCTGTTAACCCATTAAGAAGCGGTAGCAACTTTTTTAATTTTCACAACCTTTTACTAAAAATTCCTTATAAGTAACTGCAAAACTGCTTATTGTTAAGTATGTATTTATTGATCCAGTTTTGTAGACATTGTAGCCATTTTTTTCAAAAAAATTTTCGTCTACCGCGCAATTGTAAGTTCAAACCTACCTTTTTAATTTCAACATAAGATTTCTGTTTTCATCCATTTCTTAATGATTTTCATGTATTTCTAACCTCCAAATCCACCCATCAGCTACATTTCGTAGTGTGAAATACTAGTATTTGTTGTTCGAGCAGTCATCGCCCCTCTACCTTCATCGCTAAACAATTTTCGCAATTCTCTACTGTTTTTTATATTCATTTTACTACACTTTACGTTTCTAAATAGTTTTCTAGAATTAAAGTTTTCATGGAATTTCGTCTACAAATGTTGCCATTAGTTAGAAAATGGCAAGATCGAAAATTCCATATCGAAAAAAGATCTATGTACACTTTTTACAAAAAATTTGGTCCAAAACTTGAGCAAAAACTGAAACTAAAATCTAAAAAAATGAAAAAATATCTCCGGCATTTAAAGATTTTAATTCCAAATCAAAATACCAACGGAAAGCTTCAAGTGTTGGTTATAAAATATTAGGAAGAAATAAGTACCTTTAAATTTTCCAAGTTTTGACCTATTTTTTACAGAAACTCGGGTCAAAAGTGTAAAAAAAAATCTTCCATCCCACAATGGGTAAAATAATTCATAAAATTTATATACAGTTTGAAAAGTAATTTTCATAAGTTTTCTAACAATACAGATTCCAAATGTCGCAGATACATCCAGTTGTAGTTTCGAAGTTTAGTTTAGGCCAACTATTTTTTTAAACTTATTTGTTTTTAATGCCCTACAGGGCCTTATTTTTTGAGAATTGTTGATAAACTAGATTTGTTCCACTAAAAACGGGTTTTAATTCAACATTTTTTTTTAAATTATTAGCATAAAGCAACATAAAAAAATAAATACACATATGACCAAAATAATAATACACTTGCATTTTAGAGTATATCAAAAAATATCAATTTATTGCAATACAAAACAGGTTATATTTCATTCAGTAATATATATAAGAAACTAGAAACTTTTGCAATAAAACAAAAAATGGGCTAGTTGAAATAGAAATGTATATAAAAATGAGTACATTTATTATTAAAGGGGAACAAAGGTTTTATTTTAAAATTAAGTATTTTTGATGATTGATTACGTTTTTCCATGTCAGTAATCCGTGTATCCACGTGATTATTATTTTGAACGATTCGTTGCACTCTTCTTGGCATACACGATATAAGTGTCCGAATTTAACTGGTATATCATATCAAGTTTTTTTTGTAAAAAATTTCAAAGGTCGTCTTTGATTCGTGCAAAGATTTTTCATCGGCATATCTTTGTACACCATTGGCTTCGAACCAATCCTTCACTAAGTTGGAAGTGTGCTTATATTTTCTTCTGCTAATGAATCATTTTGCAGCAATGCGTTAGATTCAAGAGAACAAGAGAAACATCCCAATACGAGGGCTGCTATATATATATTTCTGGCCTAATAATGAAAATTTGATTATTTATCATTAATAATGGTTTTATGTTTTTCAAAGTATTCCCCAGCATGATTTATACACTTTTGCATGCGCTCAAACCAATTGTCGGAGCACTTTTTCCACTCCGATTGAGACACCTCCAAAACATGGCTTTTGAACTCTTAACAGCATCTTATGGCGACGAAAATCGTTGACCACGCATTTTTTTCTTGGTGCTAGGGTATAAGAAGAATTCATTGGGTGTACGGCCAATTCAGAGCTGTACGGCGGATGACCCATCAATGCGACGTTTTAGGCCGGTCAAAAAGGCGCTGGTTTGTGCCGATGTGTGAGAGCTCGCATTGTCATGGTGCACAATGATTGTCTCCTCTTGTTCGTTTTTCGAATTTCTCCAAAGACTTTAGGCAAACAAATTGTGGTGTACCACTCAGAATTGACCGTCCTACGTTGCTTAAGCGGAACAGTCGCCACAAGACCAGTTTTGCCGAAGAAACAGGCGACCATTTGCTTCGAAGTGCTTCTTCCAGAAACAACATTCGTTGGATTTGACTCGTCTTTGAAGACCCACACGGTCGATTGCAGTTTTGTTTCGGGCTCATACGCATAGATCCATGATTCGTCACCTGTGACGATCTTATAAACGTCTTTCGAAGCACCACTATCGTATTTTTTTTAAAATTTCGTTGCACCAATCGACAGGAGCCTTTTTTTGAGCGATTGTCAAATTGTGCAGGATCCAGCAAGAACAAACCTTTTTTACGGCCAGGTGTTCGTGCAATATCAAATGTATGCTGGTGGAAGAAACGCCCAAGGATGCCTCTATCTCACGGTATGCCACATGACGATCTTGCATTATCAGTTCACACTCGTCATCAAAGTTCTCTGGCACAACGGCCGTTTTTGGACGACCTTCGTCTTTGAGCGAGCATCGGCCACTATTGAATTCATTAAACCACTTGTTCACAGTGCTATAGGATGGTGCTTCATCGCCATACAAAGATTTAAGTTCATCAATGCACTCTTGTCGTGAAATAAACGTCGAAAGTTGTGAAAAATGATCGCACGAAAATGTTCACGAGTTAACTCCATTTTTTGGCCAAATTGATTTTTTAAGTCACTGTAAACAACACAAATGATCGTCGTATGTCAAAACGTTCTGGAACTGTCAGATGGCGCCGAGCAACACTTAGTGTTGCCTCGGCCAGAAATATATATAGCAACCTCGTATAAAAATAAGTTTCATATAAACAATAATTGCTTATAAAAAAAATTGCATATGTGACAGCGCATAGAGAAAGGGACCTAAGGGTAAAAAATCAATTTTCATTTTTTTCTTTCTTTTTTTTGATTTGGACAACATCTGAGCATCGAATGAGACCGTTCCCATGCCCCAAAAGTGTTCCCTCCCAGAGATATGCGCGTTTTATGAAAGTGAAGTCGACGATTCTAAGCGCAAATAGAAAGGGACATACTCTTTAAAATGGCTCTCCTGAACAAAACTGGTTTTTAACCTTAGGTCCCTTTCTGTTTTACGCGTCACATATAGTTTGATTTTCCTATATCCGTAATCTACTGTATATTTATTAAAAATTGATTAAAAGCATGTTCCGTAACATTTTCGTTTTGCAATTTATTGGCGTAGTTAATTTAGGGAGAGTTAATTAAAACAATACATGCTATTGACAAATTCGTTTGATCAATCGTATAGATCATGCTGTGAAATAAAAATTAGTTTTAAAGTGACAAAAGAATAGAAGAAACAAACATTTTTTTTATCAATGTTTTGTTGAAACACCGATAAATGTTTTAAGTAGAGGAAGACAGTAAAGTCGGATGGGGTCGACTGTATAATACCCTGCAACATTCAGGGTATCCAGAAAAACAGTCCGAAAAAGGTTAAGATGGCTGTGAATGTTGACCAAAATCCAATCAGAAATAAAGGTTTATATGTATAGATACGATAATTCATAAGGACATTTAATTACTTTAGACTACTAAGATATAGAAGGTTTTGTTTCAAGTAGATGGCCGATTTTTCGGATCTTGCTGGGGTTAGGCCCTATGTATAAGTATGTCAATTTTAAATAGCAGGGCAGTGGAATAGAGCTGCCAAACTATCGTTAGCACTATCGATAATTTCTTTTTGGCGTCAACATCGATAGTTTTCTCACTATGGTTTGTATCGAAAACACTACATAATTAAGTCATTTGTTTCCAAAGTCTTAAAGGAAAGGCCCATAGCACTTGTCTTTAAAAATGTATTTTTAAAAAAGTTGTAGCCTTTTTAGTGCTTTGTCTCAAATAAGAATTATAAATTGAATAGAATATCGAAATTTTTAGTCAGTGTGCCTTTTTCGAATGTTATATTATTTAAATTCTTATAAATCCATATTTAAGAATAGCCACTACAAAAAATATTTCTTCCCATTTGAGGTCCTATTACTCTAAAAGTCACACATTATGCGTATTTTGGTTACATTGCTAGCTTCGATTTTCACTACGAGTATGTTTATAAAGAGACCCAAGCTATTCTGCATTTGAAATTGCTCTGAATACAATCTTATGAAAGGAAAAATGATGTCGGCAATTAGAAATATCTCTTGACAATTTGGATGTGTTTTACGCTTTCCTTAAATTGCTAGCTTATTTTCTTGCTCTATTAAAGCTAGACCATATAGGTTCATGTAGTCTTCACATTAAGGTTCTATCTAAAGTGAGGTCCTTCCGTTCTAAAATTCCCCTACGAATTAAGGTTCTAGCGCTCTAGAAGTCACACATTAAATTCAATTGTGCTCAAATGTCTATATTGGTCCATCTTTTAATATGACCCCCGTAATAATTACCATTTCGATTTGAAATCCCTGCTATACAGAATACTTTAAAATTTTGATTTTGCTCAAATGAAGAAGAAGAATAGTTCGTTAAGTGTGACCAACTTCTCATAATGACCAAAGAATCGGACTGATTCCTTGGTAGCGAGTGCATTACTTGGTCATTCTCCTTGACGTTATAATATGAGGGCGTGTTCGCTAAGGTCTTCTTTAGAATTTCTCAAGCGGATGCAGGGTAAGGCTTTGATGTTTCTGCAGAATACAGGAAAGCTAAATATATTTTTTTCTATTTTATATGTATTTCATTGGGATGTGCTCTACTGAGATAAATGTCTAAATTGCTGAGATCGAGTTTAAATCCTACTTTATTAGATTTCTTCGATTATTAGCATCTGTCCAGGCTAAGAACTGAAACGGCTACAACAAATTATTTTTCTAATTTTTGTTAAAGAATTTAGTGCATCAATATTTTTCCACATACATGATCAAAATTAAATTTTTTGTTACCAAATGACTTGACTATAGGGTTTTTTCTATTCAGGCTTAGTTAGCGAGGCTTAACCTCAAACATCACTAATGTAATATTCGAATTTTGTTTTCATATGTTCGGCACAGATCTAATATAAGAGCAAATTTATTTATAAAGTAGCTAGCAATCGATCGTAATGAAATGAGCCATAATTTATCAAGCTAGGATATATGAGCGGTAAATCCTAAAATCGTTAGGTCGAATTTATGGAATCTGTATCTAAATCTGAAGTGATTTTCTTAAATTTCAATATCGTAGGTACTTAAAAAAAAAACAGAACATGTTCCAAATTGCATTAAGATCGAACTTTAATTGCAACCTGTTAGATTATAGACTTAGATATTGTAAACAGTTGACGGACAGACCGACACCATTAAATCGAATCAGCTTGACGGACAGACCGACACCATTAAATCGAATCAGCTCATGATTCTGAGTTAATCGTCACACTTAAAGGTGAGTCGATTTCCAATATTTTTGGTAGTTACAAACCATTGCCATAAAAAGAACTTATTCTACCTTGTTCCAGAGAGTGATGCAGGGTATATAAAGTTAGCGTGTAAGTACTTATAAATATTAAATTGATATTGCGTGACCGTTCACGAGCAAATGCAGCTCAATTGGCGTAAAATGTTTTTACTATCACATGATATGGAGCCAACACGTTTGCATTATGAGGGTTGGTATATTTTTCTGGGCTAGGCAACACTTAGTGGTGGCGCCATCTGACATTTCCATTGGAAAGTTTGACATTTTTTTAGCATAAACGTACTCAGAACGTACGACCATCAATTGTTTTGTTTACAGTGACTTGAAAAAATCAAGTTGGCAAAAAATGGAATTAACTCGCGAACATTTTCGTGCGATCATTATTCACAACTTTTGACGTGGATTATCACGACAAGAGTGCATCGATTAACGTTCATCTTTGTATGGCGATGAAGCACCATCAATAGCACTGTGAAAAACAGGTTTATTGAATTCAATCATGGTCAAAGACGAAGATTGTGAAAGTTGTCCAAAAGCGGCCGCTGCGCCAGAGAACATTGATGTCCTGCGTGACCTGATAATGCAAAAGCATCATGTGACATACCGTGAGATAGAGGCATCCCTGGGTATTTCTTCCACCAGCATACATTTGATATTGCATGCACACCTGGCTGTAAAAAAGGTTTGTTCTCGTTGGATCCCGCACAATTTGCCAATCGCTCAAAAAAAGGATCGTGTCGATTGGTGCAAAGAAATTTTAAAAAAATGCGTTCGCGATGATTCAAAAGGCCATTATAAGATCGTCAAAGATGACGAATCATGGATCTATGCGTATGAGCCCGAAACAAAACAGCAATCGACCGTGTGGGTCTTCGAAGACGAGCCAAATCCAACGAAAGTTGTTCGTGGAAGAAGCACTTCGAAGCAAATGGTCGCCTGTTTCATCGGCAAACTGCAACTGGTCATGTGGCGACTGTTTCGCTTGAGCAACGTAGGGCGGTCAATTTTGAGTGGCACACCACAATTAGTTTGCATGAAGTCTTCGGAGAACTTCAAAAACGAACAAGAGAAGACAAATCATTGTGCACCATGAAAATGCGAGCTCTCACACATCGGCTCAAACCAGCGCCTTTTTGACAGGCCAAAACGTTGAATTGATGGGTCATCCGCCGTACAGCCCTGACTTGGCTCCACATCAAGAAAAAATGTGTGGTTAACGATTTTCGTCGCCAGGAGTGGATTGAGCGCATGCAAAAGTGTATAAATCATGCTGGAGAATACTTTGAAAAACAATAAAACCATTTTTGATGATACATATTCGTAGTTTCATTATTAGGCCAGAAGTATATATAGAGCAGCCCTCCTATTATCATGAACGGCTCCAAACGAATGCTGATTTCATTGAGCAGTCCTTCCTTCTATCTATCGTTATACTTCAAGCGCAGATTGCAAAAATTGATTCCGGCAAAACTTTGCACATTATAAAGATTTAGACCAAGGACGACCTAGTTGAAATTGTTCTATATCTACCAATGCTTTTATATAATACATAAGTCCTTCCGGATTTCAAACCCTATAGCATTTCACGCCACATTTTAAACCCGATTCTGTTCGAGCAACCAATATCAAACTCTTGTGAAATGAGACCTTACCAACTGATGATTTGCAATAGCTCTAATGAGTATCGTGAGGGTTTCACAAACTCGCTAGTTTTACTGAACAACAATTTTTCGTTTTTCCCTTTTGTAACCCACTCTAACGTACATGGGTTTTCTTTTCGTTCAATAACGACGGGACAGCAATTCCATTTTCTTATTAAGTACGTTTAGTATACAAAATAAAACACAAGCTCAATAAAATTGTCAAATACTACTTATGCATCCAATTACACCCATTTGGATTATGTTTTATCTCGATTAACATAACATTGACATTGTGACCTACAGACGCTCACGGACTTGTGTGATATCCATATGCATTTAGGTATGCGTGCTTCAACACATGTTGTATTTAGATACCCAGCGGGAAAAAGAAGGGCCCAGCAAGGCCCTTCAGCAGGCCTTCTTTGCATGCTCGAAGGCATGCTTGCTGTATTCTACTCGTATTTAAAGTTAACACCAATTTAGATTGCGGAGCTAGGCCTTTCACGCTTCCTTCTTTTGGATGGCCTGTAGATAATTGTAGAATACCTATACTAATATATAAGTATAAAACAAAATTTAACTGAAATTCCAACCTTCGACCTGCGGATTGCTACCCCGATAAGCTACGCACTGGCCTGCCGAACTAAATTGTTTGTCAAACTGCTTATATGTATCGGGTGATCAATCTAGAGGTAGTTTTTTAAAATAAAAAAATAAATACAAAAATCAAGTCATGTGTGCAATCTTTATTGTTAATTCAAATAATGACTTCGCCATACCTGTCGAAATGCTCGAAAACCGTAGTTTTATCGGCGTAAGTCTCCATGATGAACTGGCAAACAACACTGAAAAAAATTAAGGTTTCACACAACTTACGCATAATCTGTGAAAAAACCCTATTGAAAAAAATACCTCTAGATTAATCACACGTAACAAATTTGAAAAATATGTACCAATGATTCCACCAGCTCATATACCGCACCAAACCGTGTCTTTCCATGATGAAATGGCAAACAAGACTTAAAAGAAGAAAAAAAATAAAGCTTAACACAACTCACTCAATTTGAGAAAAATCCTATGAAAAAAATACGTCTTGATTGATCACCCGTTACAAATTTGAAAAACATGGACCGACGATTCCACCAGCCTATAAACCGCACCAAGCCGTGGTTTTTGCGGTGTATGTGATTTTCCATGATGAAATGGCAAACAACACTAAAAAGAAAAAAAAAATACAGTTTAACACAACTCACTCGTAATTTTTGAAAAAATCCTATTGAAAAAAATACCTCCAGATTCATCACCCGTTACAAATTTGAAAAATTGGACCGATGATTCCACGAGCCCATAAACCGCACCAAACCGTAATTTTGCGGCGTAAGTCTTTCCATGATAAAGTGGCAAACAACACTGAAAAGAAAAAAAATATACTTTAACACAACTCACCCGTAATTTGAGAAAAAGTCCTATTGAAAAAAATATCTTTATCTCCGTTTGCAGTGAAGAACCTTCCGTGCTGCCTACACTCACGAAAAATGGCAGCAAGGGAGCCAGGAATGGTTGTCGGATATTTGTCATTGAAGGTATGATGGCCTACTTGCAGTCCTTTTGAGGGAATGCGCCAACGAATCAGTAGAGGATACATTTCAAGGCCTTCTAGCAGGCCTTTTAGCTGACCCAATAACGAAAGTGTATTGGGTCCACAATGAGTCCTTCTAAAAGTTATTTATAATGGGTAATCCAAGTACAGATACTTTTTTCAATAGCCTTTTTTGACAGATCACGTGTGAGTCGTGTCATGCTGTCATGTTATTTTTGTTTAGTATTTTAGGCATTTTAACATGGAAAGACTTACGCCTGAACAACGTTTACAAATCGTTCAACTTTATTACGAAAATTCACGTTCTGTGAGGAATGTGTTTCGTGCACTTCGTTCAACCTATGGTCAACATAATCGGCCTACTGAGCGTACTATTCGCAACACCATCACCCATATACCAAATAGACCACGTCCAGCACGCATTGAAAAAAATGTAGCGGCCGTAGCTGAGAGTGTTCACCAAGACCGTGGAGAGTCGATTCGGCGCCGTTCGCAGCAACTCGGACTGGCGTATGAAACGACTTGGCGCATTTTACTTCGAGATCTTAAATTGAAAGCGTACAAAATACAGCTTGTGCAAGAACTGAAGCCGCCCGACGTTCGCAAGCGACATCGCTTCGCTCTATGGGCTCTTGAAAACTTCCAAGAAGATCCGAAGATTTCGAGCCAAAGTTTGTTCAGCGATGAGGCCTATTTCTGGCTCAATGGGTATCGAAACAAGCAAAATTGCCGCATTTGGTACGAAGAGCAACCAGAAGGGGTTCAAGAGCTCGAGTTTTTATTGGTGTGGTTTGAGAGCCGGTGGAAAAATCTGTCCATATTTCTCCAAAAATGATGCCGGTAAGAACGTAACCGTCAATGGTGGCCGTTATAGTGCCATGATAACCGACTATTTGATGTCTGAAATTGAAACTCGTGATCTCGGCGACATTTGGTTTCAACAAGACGGGACCACTTCCCACACATCGCATCAATCAATGGATTTATTGAGAGAACACCTTGGTGAGCAGATAATTTCACGTTTTCTGCTGGTCGATTGACCACCAAGATCGTGTGATATCCGACCGTTAGACTTTTTCCTGTGGGGATATAAAAAGTCTAAAGTTTACGCAGACAAATCCGCTTCGATTCAGGCCTTGTAGCCAAACATCACGCGTGTCATTCGCTAGTTACCAGTCGAAATGCTCTAATGAGTCATCGATAATTGGACTCAACGGATGAACCATCTGATACGTAGCCGCGGCCAACATTTGATAGACAAAATCTTCTAAAAATAAATGCCAAAAAAATAAATGCCAAAAAATGTTCTTCCCCTTTCAATTTGAATTTTCTGTGTTTTTTTCTTTTAAAATGTAGGGAACCTCGAAATGGATCACGCTTTATGAAAAGGCCTTCCTTATTTTTCTGCTGAGTATCCATATTTGGGAATAGGCATGAGAATGGAATGCCTAAGAACGTGTTTTGGATTTAACGAAAGTGTATTGGATTCAAAATGAGGCCTTCAATAGGGTCTTCTTATGAAAAAACCTTCCTTATTTTCCCGCTGGGTATCCATTTGTGGAACTGGGTATGAGAATGTACATATATGACTCCAGAGGCCGAAGTTGGCGGAAAGACAAGTTAGTGGATATTGTAGCCGGATTTCTTCAGATGCATTTGAAGGATTCGAATATTACAGTTTTACAGCATCTATAAAATTTAGCAATTGTTATGAAACCGTACTAATTTGTATTTGGCTTTTTACTTACTTACTTTCGTTGAAAATACCTTTATAAACGGGTAACATATCTAAAATCAGTGAACTGTTCCGGGATGAACTATTTACATGGCTTAGGAATTAATCTTTTACTCCCAACTAGGGATGTAACGAAAGTGAGTTTAGCGACAACGAATATTGAAGTGTATCGAGCCCTAACCGCGAAAAAGACATAAGCGCCAAATAGAAAACTTTACAGAAGTGGGATTTTTTCTGTTTTTGGTCTAATTCATTCGATACAATTAAATTTGCTATATCTTTGTTAATATAAATTTTTAATATTTGGGGAGAACGTTGTACAGTTTTCTTTAAAAGCAAGTCTCTAACAAAGTGGCGCTTACGCCTTTTTAGCTGTAAGGAATTGATATTTGTTGCGAATGCGCAGTCGAATGCGAATGTTCCAGCTTTGGTTGTTGCAAATGCAAAAGCGAGTGACTATTTTATGTTAAAAAACAGAAATAAAAATCATTTTCCTGGGAAATTAAACAAAAAATATAGTTCTTTGCAGTGTGCTAGACACATTTTCACGTTCAATTGTGATTTAGTAAAAAGCCTTAAGGAAAACAAAACATTGTAAAGTAATTAACAAAAAATTTAGTTCTAAGTTAAACTATACACATAACTGAAGTACTTTTTTGCGAATGCGAATATTTTAAAATTGTTTTTTGCGAATGTTCAATCTGATGGGAATATTCGTTACAACCCAAATCCCAACGTCTAAAAAAATGTTACAGATGTTCTTACCAGGATTTGAACCTATGTTACTTGTATGATAGTCATGCTCACTTACCATAACACCACAGCAGTCGACTACCCTGCTTTTTCTTTAAGAATGTTTTCGTGTCCAATCCTTCGTTACGACAGCCGCTAAAATTATTTTCTTTCGCTTAAAGGAAAGACTGTCCGGAATCCATCCCTTTATGAAAGTAGGATCACCTATAATCATATATGTACGTATTACTGATGTCCTTTTCATCATGACCTCTTAAAATGCCTAATGATATCGTATTTCTACTCCTCGAAGCCCGCGTTCGCCTCCCGCTTAAGAGGCACAATTATCTCCAGTATGACAACACCTGTTAAACTGTTTAAATTTTAAATAACGATGGAGTCCATCTCCTCATACATGCGTCAGAACAAAACTAGATACCAGGCCCCTTAACGCCTTCTGGACGCCGCTGCATTACTCGCCTGTACTCATACATCATGCGAAGCACAACAGACCACAATCAGCAGCAGCATCATCATCAACATGAACTGACATCAACTAAACCAGAGTGGCCTGATGAGTGTTTAATGTTGACATTGATGTTGCCGATGATGCTGTTGCTACTGCTGCTGCCACTGATTTTATTACTCGTACTGCTGTTGATGATAATGTATGTAAATATGCGGTTTAATTAAATCATTTTGTAAAGACACCAACCACATCCAACAACCTCACAATGCTTACAGCAAACAAATGCTTTAAATACGGCAAGTAACTAATCAAAATTTATGCAAAAAAAAAGTTGCTAATAATAGAAAACATTGTCTCGAACAATGTACTTTTGTACTCGTATTGTCAACAACAATGTTTTGGCCTTTAGATATCAACAATGTAATGAGCAGTATCCTATACTTGGGTCACGTTGATTGATTTTGCTTACCTGGATTTAAAGCAAAGTTACTAGTGCAATATTATATGATAGGTAGTTCACAACCCGGCAGCCTTCCAACGGATATTGAAAGTTTATATTTCTGCTAAAATTTTAATGCCTTACGTGTTACCCTTTTCAACTAGCAAAAACTTGTTCACAGTAATTTTTGCTTAAAAACAATTGAAAAAAAATAAAAAAATCGAATTCAATCAATTTGCTAGCATGTGAAATTGACTATAAAAAATCGGCTCATTTTCGAAAAATATGGTCCGATAACTTTATCAACTATAGCACAGCGCTAAACAGTACATCTGGAATGGGCGACCGCAAAACTAACTGGCCTGGCACATTTTCTGTTGTACTAGCAACTTTTTTTTTGTTTTTTAAAAGCAATCTTTTATAAGCCATCTGTCAAAATTTCCGAAATATTTAATGATTATTTTCTTTGTTACAGGTGATTGAAGTAAACAAGTTTTATAATTTTTGAAAAATGGAAAATAGAGAGTTTCGTGCGGTAATTAAACACTTTTATATGAAAGGTTATACGCCACAATTAATCAAAGATGAATTGGATACTGTTCATGGTGATAATGCAACATCATACTCCACCGTGAAATCCTGGGTTCAACAACTTAAAATGGGTCGTTCAAGTACGGAAGATGAACAACGCTCTGGAAGACTGAAAACTGCTACTACTATTGAAAACATTAGAAAAATAATTAATGAAATGACTAAAGATAGACGAATAAAGCTCAGAAAACTTGCTGATATTGTTAAAATACACGAAAAACAAGTTTGGAGTATTTTACATGATGAACTCCACATGAAAAAGCTATCCGCAAGATGGGTGCCGCGTTTGTTGACTTTGCCCCAAAAAATCGTCCGTTGGACCAATTCCAATAGAGTTCTTGCGCCGATTCATAACTGTTGATGAAACATGGATCCATCACTACATCCCAGAATGCAAAGAACAGTCAAAACAATGGATAGAAGCTGGTAAAAGTGGCCCCAAGAAGGCGAAAACTGTTTAGTCAGCAGAAAAAGTAATGACCACAGTATTTTGGGATGCAAGGGGTATACTATTTATTGATTATCTTGAGAAAGGATAAACTATAAATAGTGAATATTATTGTGCATTATTGGATCGGTTGAGTGAAGAAATCAAGATGAAACGACCGCATTTAGAAAAAAAAAAGTTATTTTTCATCAAGATAATGCTCCTTCACACACTGCATTTTTAACTCAACAAAAACTGGCCGAATTACAATTTGAAATTGCTCCGCATCCACCATATGGTCCAGATTTAGTTCCATCAGATTATTTCTTGTTTCCATATTTAACAAAAATTCTCGGTGGCAAAAAATTTTCGTCCAATAGCGAGGTTATTGCTGAAACTGAGGCATATTTTGAAGGTCTTGAAAAATCTTATTTTTCGGATGGAATTAAAAAACTTGAAAAACGTTTGAGGAAGTGTATTGAGTTGGAAGGAGATTATGTTGGAAAATAAATAATAATAATTCCAAAAAAACGGTTCTTTTTATGTTAGGCCAGTTACTTTTGCGGTCGCCCTCGTAATATCCTAGAATTCTGACGCTGATCGCTGCTCCTTAAAGCAGGAGACTAAGTTCCTAATCATTTTGTTACTAGGTGCTGTTCTGACATTTAAATGACGACGATAATTTCGTTGAGTTTATATAATAGACTAGCCAGAAGAAGAATAAAATTCAACAATTTTTAAGTTTATAATCACCATAAAAAACTTCCCTGAGCTCATTTTGGAAAATGCGTCGGATATTTTCAGTTCTTTGGTCATTTAATTACCACTACAACATAGATAATGTTTAAGTCGAGCCTTCACATTCCGAACCATTTCATGTTATGTTTCGATTATTTTTCGACCATCACCATAGCGTTAGTCAATGCTGCCTGTATCACTATAAAGATGTATGGTGCACTACACAAACATTATATTCATTCTGAGATGTCTAATCTCACCGACAATAGCTGGTTCTAAGTCGGTAGCATTTTATCACCAAGTCGGTATGTGTTTATCGTACGATATTAAACCATTCAAGCTCTGGGTGCCACGCCACCTTGACCAATCATATCGTAATGTACCTTATAAGTATCACCTGATCAACCGTAACCTAATGTAAAAATATCGTAACGATCGGAGTTGATAGTGGTGAATTATTATTCGGACGTGCCAAAGCTTATATCCTCCATTGTCGATTACGATCCATTATGAAAATGTTGTGGTTTTTCCATACTAACTTCTATCGTATTATCATTATTATTTATGAGATATAACATTTTTAAGTGCAGTGTATGGGCTGCGGCACTTCTTTTTCTCCATTTTTAACACAATATGATCTATATGTAACGCGCAAAATAGAAAGGGACCTAAGGGTAAAAACCAGTTTTGTTCAGGAGAGCCATTTTAAAGATTTAAATACGTGTATCTTTGGTGTACCATCACTTTCATAAAACGCGCATATCTCTGGGAGGGAACACTTTTGGGGCAAGGTCTCTCTCAAGGTCTCATTCGATGCTCAGATCTTGTTTTTTTTACCCTTAGGTACCTTTCTCTATGCGCTATCACATATTAATATGCTAATCATTGTTCTCATTCTGTTTCTAATTTAAAACGATTGGTAGATTACTTTACCCATAAATGCGATTTTTTAAGGAGGGCGTGGAACTGCCCTAGGGTTTTTTCATTGGGATGTGTGATCGGTGTCACGCCCCTTTTCCAATTGTACCATAACTTAGTCTATAATAATTTCGGAGTCTTTGTTTTAATTATGTTTAAATCTTATAACGATCGGTTCATTTGGCCGTTAATGCGATTAAAAATCCATCGTCATATATATAAGATAATGAGATATTGCCTTTTTAAATTTAGTGCTGTTGGGGCGGTGCCACGCCCTCCTATCCTAAAACATAGTCTAAAATAATTGTCCAGTCATTCAGATCGGCCCATTAGTGTGGCCATCAAAGCGATTTTTAAAAGAGTCGTGGCACCACCTCCTTTTCCCCTGTCACCACAATATCTTATGTTCCGAATATCAGCCTCATATCTCAAATATTTCATAAGATCTTACGATTTTAAGTTAAGGATTGTTTATTTTTCCAGAGGTTGAATCAGTCCTTGTAAGGGGAAAATTTGTACCTCTTGACCGATCTGGCCATTTTTCACTACCAACCATTACAGTCTATCAAACACGTTTCTGTACAATTTCCGCCTCCTAGTTTCAATAACGCGACCTGTGGTTTGCTTTCAACAGAAAGACCGGCGGACATGGTTTAGAATTCCTATGACGTTTCAGAATATACATATGAGACAGCGCGTAGAGGAAGGGACATAAGGGTAAAAAAATTAATTTTCACTTTTTTTTGATGTGGACAACATCTGAGCATCGAATAAGACCGATCCCATGCCCCAAAAGTGTTCCCTCCCAGAGATATGCGCATTTTATGAAAGTGATGGTACACCAAAGATACACGTATTTAAATCTTTAAAATGGCTCTCCTGAACAAAACTGGTTTCTACCCCTAGGTCCCTTTCTATTTTGCGCGTCACATATATACTTTATGGGGTATCCGACTACTATTTCGAGGTGATGCAAATGGAATGACAAAGTAAATATACTCTCTGCCCTATGATGGAGGCCATAAAAAGCCACAGCCGCCTTTCAAAACATCCGCAGCTGCTAATTCGATATCGGCTTTAATGTCTGACACATTCCTCTGATGGTGGGTATAAAAACTGTTATTTCTGACGACCCAGTTAAAATCACCATATAATATATAGATATTTATTTAAAATGCGAATATTTATCATTAAAAATTGTTTTATTTAATTTCAAAGTATTCTCCGGCATGATTTATACACTTTGGCATGCGCTCAAACCAATTGTCGCAGCACTTTTTCCACTCCGAGTGAGACACCTCCAAAACATGGTTTTTGAACGCTTCAACAGCATCTTCTGGCGACGAAAATCGTTGACCACGCATTTTTTTCTTGATGTGCGGGAATAAAAAGAAGTCTTTAGGTGCCAAGTCAGGGCTGTACGGCGGCGCTGATTTGAGCCGATGTGTGAGAGCTCGCTCCTCTTGTTCGTTTTTCGAATTTCTTCAAAGACTTTAGGCAAACAAATTGTGGTGTACCACTCAGAATTGACCGTCCTACGTTGCTCAAGCGGAACAGTCGCCACATGACCAGTTTTGCCGAAGAAACAGGCGACCATTTGCTTTGAAGTGCTTCTTCCACGAACAACTTTCGTTGGATTTGGCTCGTCTTCTTAGATCCACACGGTCGATTGCTGATTTGTTCCGGGCTCATATGCATAGATCCATGATTCGTCACCTATGACGATCTTATAAACGTCTTTTGTAGCACCGCGATCGTATTTTTTCAAAATTTCTTTACACCAATCGACACGAGTCGTTTTTTGAGCGATTGTCAAACTGCGCGGGATCCAACGAGAACAAACCTTTGTTTAAGGCCAGGTGTTCAGGCAATATGGAATGTATGCTGGTGAAAGAAATGCCCAAGGATGCCTCTATCTCACGGTATTTCACACGACGATCTGGCATTAACAGCTCACGCACGGCATCAATGTTTTTGGACTACCTTCGTTTTTGAGCGAGCATCGGCTACTATTGAATTCATTAAACCACTTGTTCACAGTGCTATAGGATGGTGCTTCATCGCCATAAAAAATTTAAGTTCATCGATGCACTCTTGTCGTGATAATCCACGTCGAAAAGTTGTGAAAAATGATCGCATGAAAATGTTCACGAGTTAATTCCATTTTTTTGCCAAAGTGATTTTTTCAAGTCACTGTAAACATCCCAAATGATGGTCGTACGTCAAAACGTTCTGAGTACGTATATGTGACAGCGCATAGAGAAAGGGACCTAAGGGTACAAAAATCAATTTTCATTTTTTTTTTCTTTTTTTGATGTGGACAACATCTGAGCGTCGAATGAGACCGATCCCATGCCCCAAAAGTGTTCCCTCCCAGAGATATGCGCGTTTTAAGAAAGTGAAGTCGACGATTCTAAGCGCAAAAAGAAAGGGACCTAATCTTTAAAATGGCCATCCTGAACAAAATTTTCATCAACTTTTCACTTTTTTTTTTTGATGTGGACAACATCTGATCATCGAATGAGACCCATGCCCCAAAAGTGTTCCCTTCCAGATATATGCGCGTTTTATGAAAGTGAAGTCGACGATTCTAAGCGCTAATAGAAAGGGACCTAATCTTCAAAATGGCTCTCCTGAACAAAATTGGGTTTTAGCCTTAGGTCCCTTTCTATTTTGCGCGTCACATATGATAAAAAATATCAAATGGAAATTTCAGATGGCGCCAGGCAACACTTAGTGTTGTCAAACAAATATTTTCAAAAACAAATATGAATGAAATAGTTCTTAGAAATTACAAGATGTCGTAAAGAAACGTTTAAATGATTTATATACTTATAAATTATAAAAATTAATTTTTGGCTGAAAAACAGAGAAACATTACGTGATTTCTACAAGGTCAATATTAATTTTGTACCCGGAATAGGTCGATCAGTTTACATACAACTTCTTAAAGTCATATCTCACAAGCTAAAAGCAATTAAAAAGGACATACACGACGATAGTCTAAAACAGATTCCTTGTCAAGCAAAATCTGTTTTAATATCCCAAAAGGGTCACAATCAGGCTTTCAAAGCAGGTGTCGGCTAACCGTTGAATTTCTTTAGCTAAGCTAATTTTTACAACCTTTATCACAAATGAAAGCTTACGCTACTGATCAGCTTTTATTTTCAACAAATTAGCTCAGCTCGTATTTTGTACATTTTTATTAGCTCACGTTAGCCTTAGCAAAAAAGCACACGTACCCAGCCAACCACAGTCGGTAGCAGCCCAAAATTCTTTTTTAAGACAGATTCAATTACAGAATATGTTAAGTGCAGTTTTTAAGCTAAGATAAGGTGACGATGAATGTGCAACCGAAAAATGTGAGTAATGTTCGGTGTTGTCAACATGATGATCGCTGATTTAAATATTTTAAGTGCTTGTCATATGAGGTGAAATTTCGGTAAGCAACACTAAACTCAACAAGAAATATTTTTTTGGCAGCTCACAATCACTGCAGCCTTTAAATCAGCACAAATCAGCATCAGCTTAGCTGAAAAAAGTATCTATCATGGTGCTAAAAAATGCGGTTTTTTGTTTTCTTTAGTTCTATTGCTAATGCCTTTAGTCAAATTTTTTAGCTGGTCAGTGTTTTTTTCTACAAGCTTGTCATGTGTTTAAAAGCAGTAGCTTTCTTTAGCTAGTGATTTTGAAATGTGATATTTTTTTTAGCTACAGTTGCTGTTTGTTGGCTAAAATTTGTTGTGCTTTTTAAGCTAAGGAAAATTAACAAATTCATGGCTTTAACTAACATTGCGTTAGCTTTCGAAACCCTGGTCGCAATATCACTTTTCCAACAATTTTTCTTTGATATCGAAATTTAGAGCGAAACGAATTTATGTTTTAAGATCACCGTCACTTAACAAAAAATTAACTTTTGTCGTGTTGTGTAATCGATTGTTAGAATTAATACTGATTTGAAAGTTCAACGAAATACATGACGAATAACAATTTTGTTAATTACGTACAGACTCATAGACCAACGTATATTTTCCATTCGAATTTACTGCAAATCGGCATGTGTACATTCTTTTGTTCACACTTAAAGCCACATTCACCTTCTCCGCCCCGCCGCAAACAAATTAATCCCAAAAGCCTGTCAGAACAAATAACCATAGATTTTAATTAAACAAAATAATTAACAAAAACAAAGTTCGCACATAATGCGCCATCCAAGCATTATGTGCGAACTTTCTACTGTATTTTTTTTGAAAACCTCAAAACAAAAGCGACGAAATTAAATGCCACTAATCTGTATTTATGAACGAGCCGTACTTAGTCAAACGCAGAGATCACTTTACAAGCGCAACGATTATGGAATCATTTAAAGTCGTCACCACTCGTAAGCGGTATCAGATCGCAATGCCATGAAACGTAGCCATCCCCCAACCACAAGTCAGTGTCATTCACGACAATAATGCATGACATCCAACCATTCGGTGGCTGACATTTAGACGTTTTTTTTCCAAAGCACAATCTACTGGCGATGAACTGAGATTGAGATATTATTACCATAAATGCCGTATTTTTAGCAGTCTAATAATTTGTTTGCGAAAATTTTCCATTTTCAATACTGCTCATCATTTCACCATCAGCATCATTATCGTCCTCCATCTCTCATGATCGTCTACGAACATAATCAAATGTAAAGTGTAATTCTCGGTACTGTCATCGCAGTCGTAATTTATTTTAATATCCTCAAAAACGAAAAGCCAGAAAAAAACTAAACTCACATGTAAAGCACTTGACATTAAATAAAATGTTGTAAATTTTCTACAAAGTTTCTGTCGTTTTTCTTTTGATTTTAGTGCAAGCACATTAGCATGTACTCGTACAACGTTTATGGAATACTGTGCCAAATGTAGGTGTCACAGTAGTTAGAAATAAGTATTTAATTTCTGTTGTGGTAGATAAATGATACTTCACACTGCTATACTGTCCTCCTAAGAAAGAAAGTCACATATCCGTTTTAGTAGTTTTGAGATATTTAGCAGTTACGCTAGAAGTGGTTGATTTTGCTTAACGTTTTTCAGTCCTTTTCAGGTGAAAATGGGTCTTTTATGTTTAACAATAAAAACCAGAAACGCGCTTGTGACTGTCTTCCTTAGGAGAGCAGTAAAGTTGAGGTGCATTCGAGGTCACAAGAAGATTTCTAGATCTCTGACCAGAATAGGTGTCAAGTAGCACGACTCGAAGTTGGCTACCTCGGATGTGCAAAAACTTAAAAGGCTCGCTAAAGCCAGTCTTTATCCGTTTAGAAGGCATTTGTCTTTTTGGAAATCTTTAGTAACTACCTAAAGAAAATTTGCATACTTAAAAATTATCTTCTATAGCTGAAAAGTTACATACGAGGGCGACCGCACAATTTACTGGCCTAACATAAAAAGAACCGTTTTTTTGGAACTATTATTATTTATTTTTCAACATAATCTCCTTCCAACTCAATACACTTCATCAAACGTTTTTCAAGTTTTTTAATTCCATCCGAAAAATAAGATTTTTCAAGACCTTCAAAATAAGCCGCAGTTTCAGCAATAACCTAGCTATTGGACGAAAATTTTTTGCCACCGAGAATTTTTGTTAAATATGGAAACAAGAAATAATCTGAAGGAGCTAAATCTGGACCATATGGTGGATGCGGAGCAATTTCAAATTGTAATTCGGCCAGTTTTTGTTGAGTTAAAAATGCAGTGAGTGAAGGAGCATTATCTTGATGAAAAATAACTTTTTTTTTTCTAAATGCGGTCGTTTTATCTTGATTTCTTCACTCAACCGATCCAATAATGCACAATAATATTCACTATTTATAGTTTTTCCTTTCTCAAGATAATCAATAAATATTATACCCCTTGCATCCCAAAATACTTTGGCCATTACTTTTCCGGCTGACTAAACAGTTTTCGCCTTTTTGGTACCACTTTTACCAGCTTCTATCCATTGTTTTGACTGTTCTTTGCATTCTGGGATGTAGTGATGGATCCATGTTTCATCAACAGTTATGAATCGGCGCAAGAACTCTATTGGATTACGCTGATAAATCGCTAAAAGCTCCTCGGAATCGGTCCAACGGACGATTTTTTGGGGCAAAGTCAACAAACACGGCACCCATCTTGCGGATAGCTTTTTCATGTGGAATTCATCATGTAAAATACTCCAAACTTGTTTTTCGTGTATTTTAACAATATCAGCAAGTTCTCTGAGCTTTATTCGTCAATCTTTAGTCACTCCATTAAATATTTTTCTAATGTTTTCAATAGTAGCAGCAGTTTTCGGTCTTCCAGAGCGTTGTTCATCTTCCGTACTTGAACGACCCATTTTAAATTGTTGAACCCAGGATTTCACGGTGGAGTATGATGGCGCATTATCACCATGAACAGAATCCAATTCATCTTTTATTAATTGTGGCGTATAACCTTTCATATAAAAGTGTTTAATTACCGCACGAAACTCTCTATTTTCCATTTTTCAAAAATTATAAAACTTGTTTACTTCAATCACCTGTAACAAAGAAAATAATCATTAAATATTTCGGAAATTTTGACAGATGGCTTATAAAAGATTGCTTTTAAAAAACAAAAGTTGCTAGTAAAACAGAAAATGTGCCAGGCCAGCTAGTTTTGCGGTCGCCCTCGTACAATCGAATAGGGATTAACCGACTCGAGTCCTCTTGCACCGAACTCTTTAAGACCAGGTTCTCACCACGTTTAAGTTCAAGGTTATTCAAATTAAATGCCCAAGAAATACAATTCAAGGCACGGCAAAAAGGTGGCAACGCCAACTAAATTCCTTTCACATCACACGTTGTAAAAGAAAAACTATAGGTGGCTCTGAATGTGGAGTAGGAAAAGTAAGTTATCGAGGCTAACTACTAATCTAAAATTACTCTTAATCCTTTTCTATTCATTTATGAAGAGTCTAGTATTTCATTATCTCCGAAATGAGCAGCAAATGCAGAAGAACGAGGGTTGATATATATATTTCTGGCCTAGGCAACACTAAGTTTTTCCTGGCGCCATCTGACATTTCCATTGGAAACTTTGAAATTTTTTAGCATAAACGTACTCAGAACGTTTTGCGTTCGAGCATCATTTGTGTTGTTTACAGTGACTTGAAATAATCAATTTGCCAAAAAAAATTAAATTAAATCGTGAACATTTTCGTGCGATCATTTTTTACAACTTTCAACGTGGATTATCACTACAAAAGTGCATCGATGAACGTAAATCTTTGTATGGCGATAAAGCACCATCCAATAGCACTGTGAAAACTTGGCTAATGAATTCAATCGTGGCCGACGCTCGCTAAAAGACGAAGGTCGTCCAAAAACGGCCGTTATGCCAGCGAACATTGATTCTGTGCGTGAACTGATAATGCAAGATCATCATGTGACATACCGTGAGATAGAGGCATTCTTGGGCATTTCTTCCACCAGCATACATTCGATATTGCATGAACACCTGGCCGTTTGACAATCGCTCAAAAAAAGGCTCGTGTCGATTGGTGCAAAGAAATTTAGAAAAAATACGATCGCGGTGCTTCAAAAGACGTTTATAAGATCGTCTTAGGTGACGAATCATGGATCTATGCGTATAAGCCCGAAACAAAACAGCAATCGTCCGTGTGGGTCTTCAAAGACGAGCCAAATCCAACGAAAGTTTTTCGTGGAAGAAGCACTTCGAAGCAAATGGTCGCCTGTTTCTTCGGCAAAACTGGTCATGTGGCGACTGTTCCGCTTGAGCAACGTAGAACGGTCAATTCTGAGTGGTACACCACAATTTTTTTGCTGAAGTCTTCGAAGAAATTCGAAAAACGAATAAGAGAAGACGTATCATTGTGCACCATGACAATGCGAGCTCTCACACATCGACTAAAACCAGACTTTTTGACCGGCCAAAACGTCGTAATGATGGGTCATCCGCCGCACAGCCCTGACTTGGCACCCAAGTACTTCATTTTATTTCCGCACATCAAGAAAAAAATGCGTGGTCAACGATTTTCGTCGCCAGAAGATGCTGTTGAAGCGTTCAAAAACCATGTTTTGGAGGTGTCTCAATCGGAGTGGAAAAAGTGCTTCGACAATTGGTTTGAGTGCTTGCAAAAGTGTATAAATCATGCTGGAGAATACTTTGAAAAACAATAAAACCATTTTTGATGATAAATATTTGCATTTTCATTATTAGGCCAGAAATATATATAGCAGCCGTCGTATTCAGTTTCTAGTAAAAATCTATATTTTTCTATCTATTAAAATCCCTTTTAAGTATTTCGGCTTGTATAGCGATATTGGAAATGTTGTCAATAAAATACTTCAAACCACACCCAGTCAAGTTTATAAGTTTCCTAAATCTATTGCCTCAAATTCCGAAATCATTTACGACTCTTTGGGCGAGTTTTAAGGCATTTTTGGGTTTTAGTATAAATAAATCTGTGCCCGTGCATTTAAATCATCGCCGTGACATTAAATAGTCTATTTAATTTATTCTATTTATTTATGGTTTTGAAAATAGTTGCCATTTGTCACCCACACCTTTGCTCATCATGCCCCTGCTCCCCTGGAAACTTTCAAACAAACATGCAGTTGAAATAGATTCGTTTGTAGTTTTTTTTTGTGAATTTTAGTATTCTCAGCAGTACGTGATGTTTGAATACAATTACGGTCTTTTATGTGCCGATGAACTGCAGCACTGAACTACTGCCTGCTGGTGCCGGTGTTGCTGCAAGTTTGGCTGGATGTTGGTTGGTTTTTGCTTGGCAAAGCATTGCCGCCCAGTCTGGTTTTTTTCTGCTGAATGGAGAAAAAAGTTTTCAAATTTCCTTTGACATTTCAGATGAATCTTTAATAGAATTGTGTGTTGAGCTGGGATTTGAGTTATGCAATTGGGTGCAATATTTAAAATAGGTGGTAATTTAAAAGTGGAAATTATTTAAAAATTGTAGAATATTTAAAATAGTTGGCAATTTAAAAGTGAAAACTATTTTACAATTGGCGGAAGTAAATGAATGTCTGTCTGATCGTGCCTTTGGAATAGTGTAGTGCCTATTGTTAAGATAGTGTAGGGCCCATTGCTAAGATAGTGTAGGGCCTATTGTTAAGATGCAAATTGCGCTGTGTTTACCAAATACAGAGTTTCGTTTGCAGAGTAAAGATCCTTTTGATTTATTCGAAGCATCGAAATGGCATCCCCAAATTGGTAACATCAGGCCACTGAGCGTACTTGCGAGCTTAACATCAATCATCATTTCCAGTGTAAGTTCCTAATTAACACCAGGTATTCGTTTAATCGATTCTTAAACCAGAAATAAGCTAGATGAGTTACCTCCATGTACACACAGAGAATATATTTGTTGACACAACCAAATTTTATGCCAACCGAATGTTGGTGGTTGTCCTACTATCCTTGTATTCCATCGCTTCAACCGAATGTTGATTAAGTAAGTACACGTGGAAACTGACAGTAAACTTATTGAAGAGACAAAGTATCGGTAACCTAAATAAGTAGTACAGGGTGGCGGAAATTCGCTTATTTGGGAATGAAATAAACAAATTATGAACCTTTAAAAAATTTATTTTATATTTTAAATATATTGAACAGTAAGAGAATTTTTAAATTACATGGTTTTAAACAGCGCATCTGGCAAATGTTGACCTTCGCTATACACACTCTGCTGCATACGTTTTCTGAAGTTTTCATGAACTCGACTGGTGTTCTGCCAATTTCAACCTCATTATTGTTAATTAGGTCTTCCAAGGTGTTGGGGGCGGTTGATATACATGTTCGACTTCAGGTAACCCCAAAAGAAAAAATCGCATGGGGCTTAGTCTGTTGAGCGTGCCGGCCAGTTCACATCACCCCTTAAAGAGAGTAGCCGTCCAGGAAACACATGCCTCAAACATTTATTCGCTGTGTGTGCAGTGGCACCATCCTGTTGGAACCATGTATCCTCAATTGCATTGCCTCAGTTCATCATGAAGAATCCGATGGAGAGAGCGTCTGGAAATGCCAAGAGCAAGTGATTGCTTCCGAGCAGAGCGTTTCGGAGATTGCTGTACAGCTGCTTTAACTCTCGTGATATTTTGTGGTGTTGTAATCCTTCTCTCAGGCCCCCTTCGTACACACGACACATTCCTTGCTGTCCAGGAATAAGTCCGCGTGGGGGAACAGCGAATCGTAAACGAAAAGCACGCTGCACTGCACTGATCGAGTGTGCATTTAAAAAATACGCTTCAACACAAAATGACGCCTTCTTACGTGCCCAATGCATGATGGCAACTGAAAAGCAAACAATTAAAAATCTCCCGTCAGTCACTATAAAACACACACACAATCCAATCTCTTCGACCAACAGTGCCGCCACGATCTATAGTGCAAAAGAGCAAATTATCGCGCTCCACCCTGTATTATTATTGGAACTGAAGTTGTACATGTATTGATTGTTTATATATATTATTGGCTATAAGAAGTCTTTGATTTCGGTTGTCGTTACCACAAGTATGGATTAACTGAACCAACTGATGGTTAAGTTTTATTTTTTATGTTTTTTTTTTAAACTTGCCTTTTACTTTCGAATCTGATAATGTTTGTATGCGCAAGTGGAACAATTTTATGCATCAAATTGGTAAAATGGGTCAAAAACATGCAATTTTGGTTTTTTATTGTCAAAAATTGTAGGATAAAACTGATTATTATTTATTATTTAACTGAAATAACTGAACTGGGGCGAAAGGGACCCCTTAAAGGTACTAAAGGTACCTCGTTAAAAAGTCCACTTTTTTGGGTATTTGGTTAGCAAATAATGTTTATTTATAGACGGACAATGGGTGAAATTAGTACTAGTTGCTGGTACACATTAAATACCTCAAAAAAAGGACATAGTTGCTGCACTTTTTGTCTGTTGTGGCCCAAAAAAAGTACCGAGTGGGCAAATCGAAGAGTAAAAGTGCGTAAGATTGTTGATGTAGAATCGTCGACTTCACTTTCATAAAACGAGCATAACTCTGGGAGGAAACACTTTTGGGGCATGAGATCGGTCTCATTCGAAGCTCAGATGTTGTCCACATCAAAAAAAAATTAAAATTGATTTTTTTACCCTTAGGTCCCTTTTTCTATGCGCTGTCACATATAGAGATTAAAGTTTGGCCTGGCTAAACCCAACAATCTTTTTACTTGTTTTCATTGAGCTTTGCATATCAATAATTCTGCGACTTTTCCAAATTTCCTCGTAGTTATATGAAACACAACACTGCTCGAATCAAGTATCATCTGTTGACAGACTACTGTCAAATTTTGAGATAGTTCCTTCATTAAGTTTGTGTTTAACAGCTGTTCGTGGATTATGTTAAAAATGGAAAAAAGGGAATTTCGAGTACTCATTAAACATTATTCTTTGCGGAAAAAAATCGTCGATCAAACCAAGGAAAAGCATGATAAATACAATGGGGACTTGGCACCATCGATTTCAATGCTAGAAAAGTGGTTTACTGACTTTCGTTGTGGTCGCACAAGTACAAATGATGCTGAACGTTCTTGACGGCCAATTGAGGTAAATACACCCGAAAATGTCGACAAAATCCACCATGTGGTGTTGGCCGATCGAAGAGTAAAAGTGCGTGAGATTGTTGATGCCATACGCATTTCATATGGCAGTGTGGTCTTGATTTCACATGACCAATTGGGTTTTAGAAAGCTGTCTGCAGTTGACCGTAAACTAATCGTGTGTCAACTTCAAAGGATAGTTTGGAGTTGTAAAACAGCAATTCGAATGTGTTTTTGCGGCGTTTTATAACTGTGGATGAAACATGGATCTATTACAACACTCCGGAGACCAAGCAGCAGTCTAAACAATGGGTTTCTTCTTAAGGTGATGGCGACAGTTTTTTGGGATGCACGCAGGTTAATCCACATTGTTTATCTTCAAAAGGGAAAAACAATAAACGGCGAATATTATGCCAACTTATTGGACCGATTTAACGAGGATTGGAAAAACCGACCCCATATGGCCAAGAACCTTTTTTTCATCAAGATAATGCACGGGTGCACACGTGTGCAGTCTCAATTGCAAAATTGCATGAATTGGATTACGAATTGGTACCTCATCCGCCATATTCTATGAATTTAACCTTCAGTGACTATTTCCTATTTCCAATCTTAAAGAAGTGGCTTGGTGGAAATTGATTCAGTTCCAACGATGAAATTATTGAACAAACAAATGACTACTTTATGGACCTCAAAAAATCCTATTTTTTGGAAGGATAAAAAAATTGGAGAAACGTTAAACTAAGTGTATTGAGCTAAAGGGAGATTATGTTCACAAATAACTTTTTTGCAAAAACAACTGTGTTTTATTCGAAAAGTCATGGAGTTATCGATATTCCCTCTTATTAAGATTATTTTTTTTAATTTATAGGATTTGAAATTTTTTTGTAGAATTTTTCATGTTAGCCTTATACGTCTATGGGGGATCTGCTTCGAGATCCAGGTGAAGGAAACGCGCCATTTGAACTGGCTGCGTCCATAGAGGCCTGGGGATCAGCTGAGTGGGCTTGGCCGGACAATTGAAGCAGAAGAGCACTTTATGTGGTCCCTGATGTCGGACGGAACAAACGTCCGGAACGTTAGCGTCAATTCGCGCACAATACTAATTGAGGCAGAACCACACGCTTACATATATATTAAATTGAATCATCGAAAATTGCACCGTTCGGTTAAAGCTCTACAGCGTAACGGGGACCTATTTTATATAAAAGCTTTTACATGGCCTAAATATAAATTTTTAACTGGTAATGTAATTATTTTGACTTTTTGTAATTCCAAACAAAAAGTCAAAATAAAACCGAAAAGAATTGATTGTCACACATCAATGTTGCTTACTTTAACTTTGTTTCCTACGAGTACCTCGCATTAATTGACACAGTTCAACCTTTTCAATAAAACCTGAAATTGTCAGTACTTTAATTTTACAACCGATTCAAATTTTAAATGGCTCACCCTATAAATCCAGTGTCAGCTGTTTCCAAAGTCATTCATCGAAAAACTCTTTATACTAAATTTATATTGCACAAATTTCTGTACATATTTATAGCCATAGGCGACCTTGCATAAAATTCTGAGGTATGAATTCATATTCACACATCCGATATTAGATGAATTTGCATAAATAATTACTTTAAGAAAACAAAATACCAAAAAAAATGATAGAAAATTAATTATGTAAGCAAACAAGCATAAAACGAAGATACAAAGCGGACAATTCGTAAGCTCGGTCTGGTCGAAGCTTTTATACTCTCCATCATGGATTGCATTGTAGTATAGCATTGAACGTATTAGGGTAAATGGTTGTTGGCGGTGGGTCCATATCTGACACAACAACCTTTTTGGGGCCCTATCAACTGTTGTCGTGCTCAGCTTGATAAATCTCATTGTTTTGGAGAAACAATATGTCGATTGATAAGGGGACCAGTTGATTTGTGCCTTAAATTTAGACAAATGTTAAATCTTACTAAGAGTTTAAGATTTGTTTCTGAGTTAATTTGTGTCGAGGGACCTCATTTTCGGCATCCTAAAGACCTATGGGCCAAGACCTTTCTTATAGTCTAATCATAAAATTAAAGCTTTTTTTTTCTTAAATCTTGGTACATATTTGGATTTGTGAGAAAATTTTACCCCATATCTTAACCGATTGGATAAGCCCTCAATTTTCTCCGAATCGTAATGGTTTTGGACCCCATATGGACCGGCCTAGGTATCTTACACCAATTGGATAAGTCCTCAATTTTCTCCGAATCGTAAAATTAATATGATATTTATATCATATAATATGATTTTTATATATATGCCCATAGGTTAATGAGGCCAAGTTTTGGACCTTTTGGGGTAGGGTCCTTACCCGTATTGGTTAAGGCCTCAAAACTAACGTGATATTCTAATTTGCGATGAAATGTTATTGTTTTTTAATACCCTTATGTCAATAGTTCAAAGATACCGATTTATGGGCCTATACGGGTCTATATAGTCCGAATCCCAAATTGGTACAAATCTCTAATATATACTTGGACTTTTTAAAAGATTTTACCGTTCTTGGATACCCATAAGTCCCAGAAAATTAAGGGACGGTTTTTGGGCTGAATGGGAAGGTTGAAGAATCTATGCCAACCACTTCCAAAAAAAGCAGATTTAAAAGTAAATTTATTAATTTTCATAGCTAATAAGGTCAAAAAATTAAAAATTTGATCGGGATTTTTGTATATTCCTTTTGACCGATTTGGTCTATTTTCAATACCAATCCTATATGTCATATATCTGGTAAATTTGAAGACTCTAGCTCTTTTCGTTTGAACTGAACCGTGCTTTCAACAGACAGACACGGCTAGCTCATCTTAGAATTTTATGACGATCTAAGTAAAAGTACGAGTATATATACAAAATTGTTGCCCAGACCAAACGGCTGTCCAGATGAAGATTTTTCGAAATACGTACTTTAGGGGGGTAAAACAAGAACAAATTATCCCTCATAAACAAGTGATTAATCCATGTCAGGACCTAACAGATGAAGCTACCATCACAAAATTACTTATAATTTGGATTCGAAGTACAAAGGAATTTTTGGAAAATTAAAACGTAAGGGGATGAAAAGGGATAAATTTCGTGCTTTCTTATCCAGAGCACGTAGAAACGTGAAACGCGACAAGTATGTTCGTTTTGTCGAATGTAAAGTGAACTGGAAGAGATTTTCACAAATTCCTAACATTAGGGACAAATTTGGAACTTAAAAGTTTAAATAAGAATAAAAAGGGATAATTTATTGTGGTTTTTGTTTATCGCAAATGTCGAACATTTCAAAAACGCGAAACTTAAAGAACTAATGGGTTTTTTGTTACTAAAAATTTTGAAAACGGTGGATAGAAAGTGGGAAAACAGACAAAATACAGAAACATGAGATAAACTATATCGTCAGGATGGTATATAAAATATAAATGGCGATCAATAGGGATACCAATGGGCCAAAGCCGGAAAAACAGCAGTAATGTTGAAAAACAATATTAAATCAACAGGATGGCTTGAAAAATAGAAGTGGGGATAAAAGCGGATAAAGAAAAAGATCCAAAAGGGGCGAAAAAACAATATTTAATCACAACAAAGGATTAAAAAAGAAACAAATCGAGCGGATCAACAGACAGCGAGCAAATCAATATTAAATTAACAGGTTGGCATGGAAAATCAAAATGGGGATACAAATGGCCCAAAAGGGGTGAAGTATACAAAAGTGAGAAAAACCATATAAAATTAACAGGATGTCATGAAAAATTTAAATGGGAATGAAAAGGGGTAAAAAAAAGGTAGAAGGTGGGCAAAATATCAAACAGCTAAAAAAAACAATTTCAAATCAACAGCATACCATGAAATATATAACTGAGAATAAAAAGGGATAATTAATGTCAAAAAGGAAGGGATATAATGGGTGTTCCAAGTAGAGATACTTTTTTCAATAGCCTTTTTTTGACAGATCACGTGTGAGTCGTGTCATGCTGTCATGTCATTTTTGTTTAGTATTGTTTGGCATTTCATCATGGAAAGACTTACGCCTGAACAACGTTTACAAATCATTCAACTTTATTACGAAAATTCACGTTCTGTAAGGAATGTGTTCGTTCAACTTATGTTCAACATAATCGGCCTACTGAGCGTACTATTCGCAACAGCATCGCCCATCTTGTGACCCAGCATTCATTATTGGATAATATTCGACCGAATAGACCACGTCCAGCACGCGGTGAAGAAAATGTAGCGTCCGTAGCTGACAGTGTACTCCAAGACCATGGAGTGTCAATTTGGCACCGTTCGCAGCAACTCGGACAGACGTATGGAACGACTTGGCGCATTTTACGTCGAGATCTTAAATTGAGAGCGTACAAAATACAGCTTGTGCAAAACTTGAAGCCGCCCGACGTTCCCAAGCGTCATCGCTTCGCTCTACGGGCTCTTGAAAAGTTCCATGAAGATCCGACGTTTTCGAGCCAATTTTGTTTAGCGATTAGGCCCATTTCTGGCTCAATGGGTATGTAAACAAGCAAAATTTTCGCATTTGGGACAAAGAGCAACCAGAAGAGGTTCAAGAGCTGCCACTTTTCCAGAAAAAAAACAACGGTTTATGTGTTTTGTGGGCCAGTGGAATCATCGGTCCATATTTCTTCAAAAATGATGCCGGTGACAACGTAACCGTCAATGGTGACCGTTATCGTGCCATGATAACTGACTATTTGATGCCTGCAATTGAAGCTCGTGATCTCGGCGACATTTGGTTTCAACAAGACAGCACCACTTCCCACACATCGCATGGATCAATGGATTTATTGAGAGAACACTTCGGTGAGCAGATAATTTCACGTTTTGGCCCGGTCGATTTTTCCTGTGGGGATATGTAAAGTCTAAAGTTTATGCTGACAAACCCGCTTCGATACAGACCGTGGAGCAAAGCATCACGCGTGTCATTCGCCAGTTACCTGTCGAAATGCTCGAACGAGTCATCGAAAATTGGACTCAACGGATGGACCATCTGAGACGTAGCCGCAGCCAACATTTGATAGACATAATCTTCAAAAAATAAATACCTAAGAATGTTCATTCAAATGATAATAAACATAACCCATTTAATTTGAATTTCCTGTGTTTTTTTCTTTAAAAAAAGGGGCACCTTGAAATGGATCACGCTTTACAAAAAAGTGAAAAAAGCAATATTAAATTATAATAGAGAGTAAAACAGGATTAAAATAGGGCCAAGTTGGACGAAACAACAGCAAGTTAGAAATGCAATATTTAATCTCAAGATGGCATAGAAAATAGAAATGGGCATAAAAAGGGGGAAAAAAGTCCAAAAGGGGCAAAAAACGCAATGCTAAATCTGAAGGCTATCATAGAAAATAGTAATAGGTATACAAGGGGATTTTAGAGGGCTAAAACAGACGTAACAGCAGAAGCAATAAAAGCAAATGTTAAATCTACAGGTTGGCATAGAAAGAAAATTCGAGTGGCTAAAAAAGGATACAAATGGGACAAAAGGGGCAAAAAATAAAAAAAAGATAGAAAAGTCATATATAATAAATATTTTTAAAAGAGTAAACTCTACTCCAAAAGCTTAAAAGATCAGGTTTGTTGTTGTTTGTCATAGGGGGAAGAAAAAGTATACCAGCGAATTTAAAGCGAACACGTCACCGTCTGGTAGACGCACTTTTCGTCGTTAGTGTGGGACGGCTTTTTAATCCCTCAAAATAGAAATTGGTATAAAGTGGAACTACGATTTGATATTTAATGTTTCCGCTTGCGAAATAGCGGGAATATACATATGTGACAGCGCATAGAGAAAGGGACCTTAGGGTAAAAAAAAAATCAATTTTCATTTTTTTTCTTTTTTTTGAGTGGACAACATCTGAGCATCGAATGAGACCGATCCCGTGCCCCAAAAGTGTTCCCTTCCAGAGATATGCGCGTTTTATGAAAGTGAAGTCGACGATTCAAAGCGCAAATAGAAAGGGACCTTATCTTTAAACTGGCTCTCCTGAACAAAACTGGTTTTTAACCTTAGGTCACTTTCTATTTAGCGCGTCACATATATTCATTATACGGCCGCAAATAGATATTTCAATGTGTTACAAACGGATTGACAAACTTATATACGCTCCCATCCTATGGAGGAGAGTATAAAAATATAGTAAAACATGCAACTATTTCATCATAATCGAAACGCAGCCATTATCACCATGGCTTTTGTTCAATTGAACAACGCTACAATCGAAAAGGAAATTTCCATAGACAAGCGGGAATAAAAGCAGACGCAGCTCGAAGAGCAGCGGACAACAATGACATGGAAATGAAGGAAAGCGAAAATGTTATGAATGAATGAAAATTGGCGCTATTTTTAAGCGCTCTTCTCAGCAGCACAGGACAGTGGAGCAAAATGCGGCAACGATTTGCATCATCATGACAGTGAAAGCGCTACACAGTCGTTTTAAATTTTGTATAAAAACAGAACCATGAACATAAGCAAAGGTTTGCCATTGTTTTTAGCACCACCAGCGGCTTCTACCAGCAGCATGCTCATTTTCATTGACGACATTTAATTGCACATACCAGCAGACAGACAGGAAGGGAGATAGATAGTCATATTTATTGTTTTCATTTGGGTATATTTTTTTATTACCGTTTATTTATGACGTCTTCCTCGTCGTTTAATTGCCTTCAATAAGAAAAAAACAAAAAGTTTCGTGTGCCTATAATTTCAACAAGTTTTTATTTTTGGCGGAAAAAGCATTAGACGAGCACAGCACTTTCGCAGCAGCCACCATCCGTCATTAGAGCAATTTTTATTTTTGGTTATTCATACCATTATATGGTAACTTTTTACGAGCATTGTCAGAAATGAACAGTTGTTAAACGGCCACCCATTTGTAGTTTAAATTTAAACGATTTCTGGCGATGGCTGGTTGAAATGGTCGTTGGTTGTTTGCCCCTCTGCTGTCTACTCGACTTCCCCTTGCACAACTTGCCTAGTCTTTTTCTGGACCAGACAAAAGCAATTAACAAAGTTTATTTTTTGTGGGTGTAACGGTTGGGTTACACCCCCTTTTTGTTTTGAAACACAATGTTGAAAGAACACAGCGTTTAAGTACTATGGTGCCATTTTTTCATTTGTTGGCAGTTTGCGTTATTAGCATTTCAAATTACTACGTTTCTATGCCTCCAAATGGAATTCTAATAGTTGCCGTTTCCTATACAACTTTTCAGCAAAGGGCTGGGCGACCAAACGCTCGGACGAGTACCAGAAAGACGATTTAATGACAACTGAAACAGCAAGGAATTTATGTTCTTTACGAGACGCAATAAATACAGAGAATAGAATACTTTGTTACCATAACCGAATGATCATCTTTACAAAAGTTTCCATCGGAACCATCGAATGTTCACCAATTTTCAGTAAATGCAACTTCATCAGCGAAAAGTTGGTTGAAATTCGGTCCAACAAGTGGACAAATTAAAACTTGGCCGAACCGAAGCTTATATTCGCCCTATCTTGGATTCTGACCCAATATGATATTTTTGTTAAGGGGTGTGGCACCGGCAGGTGTATTCATACCAGCTATTATTGACATATCGGTTTTAGATCATCTGATATCAAGCCTAACCGCGATAAAGACGTAAGCGCCCAAAAGAAAATTTTACAAGAGATTTTTTTTTGTTTTTTGTCTAATTCATCTGTAGGATTCCCATGCAATTGCTTTTGCTGTATCTTTGTAAATATAAATATTTAAGTTTAAGAGCGTTGTACAATTTTCTATAGAATTTCGTCTTTTCCTCGGCAATGGCTCGATATGGTCCTTCAAAGTTCAGGGTTGTATGGGCGATGCCACAACCTTTTGTCTAATTTTAACACAAAATAGTCTATAATTGATTTCATTCTGTTCAAATTTAATAACGATCGGTCCATTACTTTGGCCACAAATGCAATGTTTTAAAACGGGTAATGACACCTCGCACTTTTAAGACTGTTTGTGTTTTGTTCCATACCAATATCATATATGTTCAGTATAAATCGTAATATCTATAAAAATTCATGAGATATGACCATCATGAGATAAGAATTATTGGATACAAAAATTCGTTGGGCATGGCGCGGTAATGCTCACCGCTGGCGTTAACAGCGGCTCCTTGCTCATTTTCGAAGAAAAATAGCCCAAGATGCAACCAGGCTCTATATAAAGGGTGTCCTAAGAAGAGCGCAATTTTTAAATTTTAAATAAAACACAGATATTTAAGAAAAAATCGTGAAACTTTATTATATCGTAAAGTAGACAGAATGAGGTTATGTATGGAACAATATATCGTGCAGATGGTCGCCGCGGCTTTGCTGGCATGCACGCGATCTTTTAATGAAATTTTCAATAACCGTTTTGCATGAATGCTGCGGTATTTCATTAATGCAGCGTCCAATTTCGTCTTTTAAGACTTGAGTCGTCGTCGGCTTATTCGCGTAAACCATCGACTTCAAAAAACCCCAAAGAAAAAAATCTAATGGTGTTAAATCGCACGATCTAGACGGCCAATTCTGATCTCCAAAACGCGAAATAACACGACCGGGAAATGACTGATGCAGCAATTGAATTGTTTCTCTGGCTGTATGACATGTGGCGCCGTCTTGTTGGAACCACATGCCCTCCACATTCATTTCTTCAATTCTAGGCAAGAAAAAACTGGTTATCATTTCACGATACCAAACACCACTGACTGTTTGCGCTTGACCTGCCTCATTTTCATAAAAAAGGTCCAATGATTCCTCCAGCCCAAAAACCACACCACACAGTGACACGTTGAGGATGCATTTGCTTCTCGTGAATCACTCGAGGATTTTCCGCACCCCAAATGCGACAATTCTGCCTATTGACGAAGCCATCAAGATGAAAATGGGCCTCGTCACTGAAGATGATTTTATCGGCAAAATCAGCATTTTCATGTTGTCTCTCCAATACCCAATTAACGAACTCCCTTCGCTGTCCATGGTCAGCTGGCTTCAGTTCCTGAGTCAATTGAATTTTGTATGCATGAAGATGCAAATCTTTCGTCAAAATTCGCTGCAAAGTGGATTTGGAGACACCAATTTGCTGAGCTCGGTGTCGAATTGAGGTGGATGGAGTTTGAGCGACATTATCACGTACAGCTGCGACATTTTCGGTCGATCGACCTGGTCGATGGCGCGTTGTTGTCTTTACATCACTAACAGACCCAGTTTCGGCAAATTTATCCATTAATCTCTTTACAGTTGACTCTTTTGGAGCATTATTGTAACCCCAAATTGATCGCAATTTGCGAACTGTAGCCGCAAAACTTTCACCATTTTGGTAAAACAATTTCACAATGAGAATGCGTTGTTCATTCGTGTAGCGCTCCATTTTTACTAACCTCGTACCTTCTACTAACAAACAATAACAATTGTTCAAATGTCAAACAAAGACACTTCGAATGTTGCCAGATTTAAAAATTGCGTTCTTCTTGGGACACCCTTTATAAGTATATGCTTTCTCTACAGTCATGTGTGGGTTCTCTGAACTCCGTTTGCTGCAATTTTGCTAATTAGCATAGCCACCGAGATGAAAATGAGCACGCATCGGGTGGTGTTCAGTATTAAATGGCAAAGTTAAACCTTTCCAATAAAAGCAGAAATTTGAAAAAATTATCAGTAATTTTTGACATCCGATTCAAATTTTAAATGGCCCACTCTATATCGGGTTTGTTGACTTTTCCAGAGGACTCAGTTCTTGTGGCAGTAAAACTTTAACCTCTTGGCTTAGAATTTTACGACGATTCAGAATATCATGGGGTAACTGGAATAATTTCAAAGTGTGGAATACGAAATGACCAAGTGAATAATGCTCTATCCTATAATGGAGGATATAATAAAGTTGACCCCTTTTCGTGTTAAATTGGTTTAATATTTCGGTCCTACTTGTCATTCGAGGAAAGATTCCTTAGTTTCATATCGATATTTTTGTACCCTAAATCATAGGATGGAGTGTATAATAATATATTCATTACCAACATCATCGGAGAGTATACAACATATATACGGGGGTTGCTATTTTTATTTCGGGTCCTGATAATACTAGTGTTCCCAGATGCAAACTGGAACTTCCATTGGAAACATTGACATTTTTAGCATAAATTCACTCAGAAAGTTTTGTCATTTGAAGGCGAATTGTTTTGTCTACAGTGTTGAAAAATTCACCTCAGTCAATTATCTCGTGAACATATTCGTACAATGATTTTTTTTACGATTTTCGTCGTGGGTTATCGAGACAAGAGTGTTTAAATCAACTTGTTTCGACTTTTGGCAATGAAGCACCATCAAAAACCACTGTTAATCGCTGGTACCAAGAGTTTAGTCTGGGACGCCGTTCGCTCCAGGATGAATTTCGTGAAGGACGTTCAACTTCGATCACTTTGCCAGAAACCAACGATGCTGTGCGTGAACTGATTAAGCAAGACTGACATGTGACATACCGTGAGATCAAGGCATCCTTGGCCATAAGTATGACAAGCATCAATAAGATATTGCATGTTCATTTGGCCCTGAAAAAAAATTGTTCTCGATGGATCCACATAATTTGACGAATGTACAAAAAAGGCTCTTATGGATTGGTGCAAAGAGATGTTGAAAAAATAAAACTGCGGTAGCTCAAAGGCAGTGTATAACATTGTCAAAGGTGACGAATCATCGATCTATGCAGCAAGAATACAGCAATCGACCTATGGGTCTTTCAAGACGAGCCAAATCCAACAAAAGTTGTTCGTGGAAGAAGTACACCGAAGCAAATGATTGCGTTTGTTTCCGGTATAACCGGCCATGTTGCCACGAGCTTTTAGTTGACCACGTAGGAGGTCAATTCTAAGTGTTATACAACCATGTGTTTGCCAACAGTGTTGGAAGAAATGTGGAAAGATAATGAGAGAAGACGGATCATTATGCATCACCACAGTGCGGGCTCCCACACATTAGCTGAAACGATGAGCTATTTGACCACTTAAGATGTTGAATTGATGGGCCATCCACCGTACAGCCCCGATTTGACACACAATGACTTCTTCTTATTCCCTAGCATCAAGAAATAAATGCGTGGTCAACGTTTTTCATCGCCCGAAGCAGATGTTGAAGCGTTCAAAAATCATGTTTTGGAGGTGTCTCAATCGGAGTGGCAAAAGTGCTTCGAAAAATGGTTTGTGCGCATACAAAAGTGTATTGATCTTATTGATCTATTGAATATTTTGAAAAACCATTTCCAATGATAAATTATTGTGTTTTTATTGCCGGACCCGAAATATAAATAGCAACCCTCGTATATTACAGATCTTTGTTAGACGTTCTAGTCAACTACACTCTAGCCAAGTCCGTCCACCCGTTCGTCAGTGCCCGTTGAAAACAAGATTGCGGTCAAACGAAATGAGGGACCCAGAACTAAGCTTTTCAGTTTTGGGCCAAAAACGAAACTTAATGGAATTGGTCCATATCGGTCTCTTATTTCAAGATGAAACTGCAGTTTCAGAAGCCCCATTTTTAATTAGATTTCTATGAAATTTCGCATGGAGTATTAAGAGTGACCAACGTCCATGTCCTCTAATATTGGACCATATCGGCTCATGTTTTTGAATAGCTCCTACACAAAGGTATCTCCTAATTTTATCATATCACGCTAACATTTTGTATGCTACGTTATGGGGGACACATAAATAACTCTAACATATTGAGTCCGACATAGCTCAAGTTCTAGACAGAGGTTCTTAATCCTCGGAATAGCAGAGTGGTGTAGCGTATCTGTTAGTCTGCCAAACCCAACTTTAATTTTTTTACTTGTTAAGAGACAATAAAAGATGTAATGAAGTTTTTTTAAAAGTTGTGGCTAACACTGTTCGTCGCACAGGTGCTTCTAAAGTAGGGAACACAATCCAGCCTGAGTAAGCCAAACCAATGCAGTCTAAATACCCCATAAACCTAAGCTGATAAGCAATGATGGATTTCAAGTAAATCCCTTTATAATTTTGCAAAACATTGAGCTTTCACTCGCCGCACAGTACGACAAATGCAAGTATTACAAAATCATTTCGCTCTACAGTCTTTGATAAATCGTATTTTGTCGCTGACTTCTTGGCACAATGCAAAGACTTCTTGGCGTAGGTCATGTTGATAATGCCAGCATGTGTAGAACAATTCTTTACTTGTGATTAATACGAATTTCGAAACAGTGTGTAATTTATTTTAATCTGCATTTCTACAACAAAATAAAAGAAGCAATGATGTAGACATTTTACTATTACGAAATGAATTCAATAAAGAAACCAAAATCATCTAATTTTTTATTTCTTTTTTTTTGTCAATATTTGCAGTGAAGTTACAGAAGGTGCCTTACAAGTGTGGCGTGCATTACCGGAACGCATTCGACAAGATCCAAGTCTAGCATCATTTCGTCAGGAGCATGAACGTTTACATGGTAAGTGAAAAAAACAAATGAAACGTCAAAAAAAACATATATTCACTTTCAAAAGTATATGCAAACATATAAACGATACATAAGGGTGGATCGAAAGAAAAATGTTACAAATTCTAGTTCGTTCTAACGCGTGATCCATTTCGAGGTTCCCCACTTTTTTAAAGAAAAAAACAGATAACATTCAAATTAAATGGGAAAGGTTTATTATCATTTGAAAGAACATTCTTTATTTTTTTTGAAGATTATGTCTATCAAATGTTGACCGCGGCTACGTCTCATATGGTCCATCCGTTGAGTCCAATTTTCGATGACTCGTTCGATCATTTCGACTTGTAACTGGCGAATGGCACGCGTAATTTTTTGCTCCAAGGCCTGAATCGAAGCGGGTTTGTCCGCATAAACTTTAGACTTTACATATCCCCACAGGAAAAAGGTGTGATATCACAAAACGTGAAATTATCTGCTCCCCAAGGTGTTCTCTTAATATATCCATTGATTGATGCAATGTGTGGGAAGTGGCGCCTTCTTGTTGAAACCAAATGTCGCCGAGATCACGAGCTTCAATTTCAGACATCAAACAGTCGGTTATCATTGCACGATAACGGTCGCCATTGACAGTTACGTTCTCACCGGCATCATTTTTGAAGAAATATGGACCGATGATTCCACCGGCCCACAAACCACACCAAACCGTTGTTTTTTATGGATGAAGTGCCAGCTCTTGAACCTCTTCTGTTTGCTCTTTGTCCCAAATGCGGCAATTTTGCTTGTTCATATACCCATTGAGCCAGAAATTGGCCTCATCGCTGAACAAAATTTGGCTCGAAAACGTCGGATCTTCTTGGAACTTTTCAAGAGCCCATAGAGCGAAGCGATGTCTCTTGGGAACGTCGAGCGCTTTCAGTTCTTGCACAAGCTATATTTTGCACGCTTTCAATTTAAGATCTCGACGTAAAATGGGCCAAGTCGTTCCATACGTCAGTCCGAGTTGCTGCGAACGGCGCCGAATCGACTCTCCAGGTTCTTGGTGTACACTCTCAGCTACGGCCGCTACATTTTCTTCACTGCTTGCTGGATATGGTCTATTTGGTCGACTATTATCCAATAATGAATGCTGGGTCTCAAGATGGATGATGGCGTTGCGAATAGTACGCTCAGTAGGCCGATTATGTTGACCATAAGTTGACCGAAGTGCACGAATCACATTCCTCACAGAACGTGCATTTTCGTAATAAAGTTGAACGATTTGTAAACGTTGTTCAGGCTTAAGTCTTTCCATGATGAGATGTCAAACAATACTAAAGAAAAATAACATGACAGCACGACACGACTCACATGTGATCTGTCAAAAAAAGGCTATTGAAAAATCTATCTCTACTTGGATCACCCATTACATAGGGAAACACCAATGTATTCTCTGTGTGTAGCTACGAGATTTTTGCAGTTAATTTTCAAATGTTACCTTCACATTAATTAGCTAGGCTCCTTGGGGCTCTCCGCTGAATAAAGGGGACGTGGACTAACCATGCTTGTTTAAGCATTGGTATTAGAGCTACTAAAGCGTTAACTTGTTGCGAAAAAGTTTTTGCTGATTATGTGATTATTTCAGTCATAGTGCAGCGAAGTGAAGGACCCCCTAAGCCCAGCCTAAAAAGGATGACTACACAACAAGGCGTTTTTTTAAATATTCGGCTTTGGTTTTAATACACAAAAAAGAATTCTTAAACAGGGGAGAAAATTCTTAATTTGACAGGAAGTCTGTAACAAGCATGTAAACTAGGTTTTTCATTTTGTACTTTTTCCCTATCGATTGCTGAGTACTATAGAAATATAACTTAAAATTGTCTTCGTATTAGGTTGGTGAAAAGGAAGTTTTTTATAGGGCATGTCTTTGTGCTTTATAGGATTTATTTATTTCATCAGCCAATACCCTTCGTTCTACTTTAACTAGCATAAAACTTGAGTTTGTCAACACAGTACTATACTTTTTTGTGCTAAAAGGGCAGATCAATAATTCCGTGACTTCTTCAACTTCCATCGTAATTATATGACATTCAAGTACAAGGTGGGCCAAAAGTTACAATGGGGTTAAATACTTTAAAAAAATTTTCGTTTATTAATTCTTTAAGGAGATTATATGGGTGATCCATCTAGAGGAATTTTTTCAGAAAAAAAAATATAAAAACTTAAATCAAGTGTGGAATCTTTATTGGTAATAATGATAGGGCATTTTATAGCATTTATTTTTTGAAAATAATTACCTTCAAACGATGGCAACTGTATTATGGAAATGAGCGGTCGGTGAGAAACGGGAAGATCCGCTGTTTTCGACCAAAATTTTGTTCAGTGATGAGCCCCATTTCTGGTTCAACGGCAAAGTCAATAAACAAAATTGCCGCATTTGGGCTGAAGAGCAACAAGAGGTTCAAGAGGTTCCATTATACCCAGAGAAAACCACGGTTTGGTGCGGTTTATAAGCTGGCGGAATCATCGGTGCATATTTTTCAAAAATGATGTTGTCCGGAACGTAGCCGTGAATGGTGCTCGCTATCGCGCCATGATATCGATCCATATAATGTCCTTTCATCCAAAAAATGTCCTTTCACATTACCAATAAAGATTCCACACTCGATTTGAATTTTTATATTTTTTTCGATTTGAATTTTTATATATTTTTTTTTGTTCTGAAAAAATACTTCTAGATGGATCACCCTATATAATATAAAAAATGAAATTTTTTTTACACTAAGTATGAAAACTAATGTCACTCAAATGACCCCCGTTTTCAGTTTTGCAATGATGAGTTCGGTTTAGAGCATTTTCCATAACATCTTTCAAAATTTGTGGCTGTATCGTTTGAATTTCTGCAACAATGTTGGCCCTGAGTCGAGGATTGTCTCGGGCTTGTTTACATAGAAGACAAGTTTTTAACAAAATTGTAAAGTGGCAGTGATTTTCGTGGCTGCACACTGCTCTTATCATGATTTCGGGTCCGTGACAACACTCTTCAGAAAGCTTTGCTGCAATTGTTGAAAGTAAAACCGAACTCTATAAGGCCAGGCTCTCCACAAACGAATGAGAACTACTCGTACTATTGTAAAATTTACATTGCAAGTTTTCTTCACACAATTGCCCACGAAAATTCAACTCTCTCTTGCCACCTCTAAAGAGACTCCACATCGAGAGCCATCAATAGATTTCTTTGGCTCTCGATGTGGAGTCTTTTTAGAGGTGATTAGTTATCTAGTTTCATCCGGTACCAAATATGGTTGTGAAAGTTAAAACTCATTTTTTGAATTAATCGCCACTTTTGATGGTATTTTGAGTATTTTTGCAAATTTAATTTGTTAGATGCTAGATAAATAAATAAATAAATTAAAAAAAATATATAAACGAAAAAGTTATTAAATTTTTAAACCCCATGGGGCCCTGTATCTGAAATCAAGTAACATCTGTGTTAATAGACTACTGTCAAATTTTAAGAGAGTTCCGTCATTTAGTTTGTGACGTCATTTAGTTTGAACAGCAGTTCAAAACATACAACCTCGTGGATTTTGTTAAGAATGGGAAAAAGTGAATATCCAGCTCTCATTAGACAATATTTTTTTTATCGAAAAAACCGACAATCAAACCAAAGGCCATTTTTATACGCTCCATCAAAGGGTACATTGTATATTAAATTTCAATTCCATTTGCAAGACCGCGAAATATTGTCCTGGGTCCTATAAAGTACATATATTTTTGATCGTCGTAATATTCGTAAAAGAGATTCTACCAGGGCTGCTATATATATTTATGGCCTAATAATAAAATTCGAATATTTATCATCAAAAATGATTTTATTGTTTTTCAAAGTATTCTCCAGCATAATTTATACGAGGGCTGCTACATATATTTCTGGCCTAATAATGAAAATGCTCATATTTATCATCAAAAATAGTTTTATTGTTTTTCAAAGTATTCTCCAACATAATTTATATACCTTTGCATGCGCTCAAACCAATTGTCGAAGCACTTTACCACTCCGATTGAGACACACCTTCCCGTTTCAACAGCATCTTCTGGCGACGACAATCGTTGACCAAGCATTTTTTTCTTGATGTGCGGAAATAAAAAGAAGTCATACGGTGCCAAGTCAGGGCTGTACGGCGGATGACCCATCATTACGATGTTTTGGCCGGTCAAAAAAGCACTGGTTTCAGCCGATGTGTGAGAGCTCGCATAGCCATGGTGCACAATGATTCGTCTTCTCGCGTTCGTTTTTCGAATTTCTCCAAAGACTTCTGGCAAACAAATTGTGGTGTACCACTCAGAATTGACCGTCCTACGTTGCTCAAGCGGAACAGTCGCCACATGACCAGTTTTGCCGAAGAAACAGTTCGAAGTGTTTTTTCCACGAAAAACTGTCGTTGGATTTGGCTCGTCTTTGAAGACCCACACGGTCGATTGCTGTTTTGTTTCGGGCTCATACGCATAGATCCATGATTCGTTACCTGTGATGATCTTTTGAAGCACACCGATCGTATTTTTTCAAAATTTCTTTGCACCAATCGATAGGAGCCTTTTTTAAGCGATTGTCAAATTGTGCGGAATCCAACGAGAACAAGCCATTTTCACGGCCAGGTATTCATGCAATATCGAATGTATGTTGGTGGAGGAATGCCCAAGGATGCCTCTATCTCACGGTATGTCACATGACGATCTTGCATTATCAGTTCACGCACGGCATCAATGTTCTCTGGCACAACGGCCGTTTTTGGACGACCATCGTCTTTGAGCGAGCGCCTGCCACGATTGAATTCATTAAACCAGTTTTTCACACTGCTATAGGATGGTGCTTTATCGCCATACAAAGATTTAAGTTCATCTTGTTGTGATAATCCACGTCGAAAATTGTGAAAAATGATCGCACGAAAATGTTCACGAGTTAATTTCATTTATTTGCCAAATTGATTTATTCAAGTCACTGTAAACAACACAAATGATGGTCGTACGTCAAAACGTTCTGAGTACGTTTATGCTAAAAAATGTTAAACTTTCCAATGGAAATGTCAGATGGCGCCGAGCAACACTTAGTGTTGCCTCGGCCAGAAATGTATATAGCAATCCTCGTAGCTACGTCCATCCGTCTGTCTGTGGAAAAGTCGATTTCGGTCAACGGAATCAACCTAGGATCCTGAAATTGTTCTTGGTGCTGGCTTATAGGCCAAGACAACTTACTAAATTTTAACCAGTGTTTCTTATAGTGCATATTTCAGATGATCTATCTGAAGACTAAGTAGATAGGCACTCGGAATCGCATACTTATACCTGTAAGCGTGGAACAAGAATTAAATTTCGATGTATTAATCACAAGAACTCGTATGCCCAACTGTACACGCAGAAAAAAAGTATGGTTGGGGTAACAATATTCGAAGAGCACCATACTATTGTTGGTTATATGGTTATGGCACAACAATATTATGATCATCACAACAATAGTATGGTTCACACACAACCATACTATGATCCCCATAACAATATTATGGTCCTCACAACAATAGAATCATTAACACACAACCATACTATGATCCCCACAACCATATTATTATCCACATTCAACCATACTATGATCCCCACAACCATATTATGATCCTCATAACCATAGTTTGTTTAACGTACAACCATAGTATGATCCTCACAACCATAGTATAATCCTCCCAACCATAGTATGACTTACGCACAGCCATACTATGATCGACAAAATTGTTTGTAAATACTGGAATACGTTGTTATTCAACAATAAAGAATTTTATTAAGTAAGTTATGTAACAATAGGAGTGATTTATTTAACAGTAAAAAAATCATTTTTAAAAAATATTTTAGTAATACTATCGTAAAAATAACATTGTCAAACTAAAAAAAAAAGGTTTTGCCGGTATGATTGCCGTAATTATGTTATTGTGAACATAAAACCCATGAAAACAATACTTTTGTCCCACCAACCATATTTATATTGTTGCTACAACCATATTTTTATTTTTAAATTAGGCAACAATACTTTTGTTACATTTCAACAATATTAATACTGCCGCAATTATACTATTGCCAAAATGAAGTTCAAAAAACCATACTATGGTTGCGACGACCATACTTTTACTGCCGAGAACATACTATTGTTGCCGTGGCCATATAGTAACCATATCTTTTCTCTGCGTGTACAATCTGAAGCGAATGTAATTTTCTTAAATCTTTTCTACTTCTATTTGTTTAATAATTATCTATCACAATAGATAGAAATATAACAAGCCGACTGTCTGCACTTCCGCCTGTGTAAGAAAAACAATATCCGGTCATAAATATTGGCTATTACTTTAAGAATTGAATGCGGATGTCTATCGCTGTTGGAATCCCATGGATAACGACATAGCAAGACTGAAACAATAAAACAAAAAGTTAAACAACATTTTTGCAAAGCGACTTCAATTAAATTTAAATTGTTATTGACAGACGTTCAAAAGAAAATTACAGGACATGCGGCTAAGTGGCGCTCCCACATGGGATGAAGACATTGTGTCAAACCACAAAGTTGTCACTTGGGCGTTCAGTTAAATTTTGTGGGGAATTTAACAGGCATTTAATCAAACATCCTAAGGGATGCATGTAAAGTCATCTTGGACATACTAAACAGAAATCATGAATTAATTGCTGTTTCATATCGAGAATTTACCCTTTTCTCTCCTAGGCTATGAACTGCCCGATGTTGATCCCTTGCCCAACGATGATATCGATGAACATGGCCAGAATAATGGAAAAATTGTCGATGGTGGCGGTGGTGTCATCATTTGCGGCCCTGTTCACGATAAAAATTCCAATGCCTTTTCACAAATTGGCATTAATGTCACAAATGAAATGGGACAAGTTCGTATTTTGGATGGACGTGACGTCGAGAATAATAATGAGGATCAACAGGACGAAACGGAACATCATGCATATTCCAAGGTGAGTAGAATTGTAGTTTGTTTCTTTTTTTGTGATGACAATAATCCTTTGCCTTTTTCCATGTAGATTAAACAATATTTGATATGGTTCAAAATAGCCGTGCTGTTGGTGGTCTGGGGCGTATTCACTGCATTTTTAATGTCCACCAATGAACATGTGGACGAGCTGAAACTGATAAGTATACCAAGGAATGGCACCGAAAGAGGTAAGTTTAAGGAAATGCTAAAATAGAAGATATTTTATTTCGCTTTTGAAATAGTAGAAATACAGTGTGGAACAAATACAGGTTAAAGGCTTCCTAAAAAATCCAAAAATCACTCGCATTGCCACATTTTTCAGCGCTTGCTATGAAACGTCCACAACATTGCAAAAATGGTCCATTTTACATTTTGGTTCCGACATTTTTAATACAATATGTGACGCGCAAAATAAGAGGAACCTAAAGGTAAAAACCAGTTTTGTTCAGGAGAGCCATTTTAAAGATTTAAATACGTGTATCTTTGGTGTACAATCACTTTCATAAAACGCCCATATCTCTGGAAGGGAACACTTTTGGGGCTGATTATGGGAATCGGTCTCATTCGATGCTCAGATGTTGTCCACATCCAAAAAAAAAGTGAAAAAAATTTTTTTTTACCCTTAGGTCCCTTTCTCTATGCGCTGTCACATATATATTATACACTGTTTTTTTTTGTTATTTTTATGAAACCGATGCACTTAACTTAAATCACTCACAAAATGAAAAAAGTTCCAAAAAAATTAATAGCGAATTTTGTCACGATCGAGCAAACCACGATACGGGTCTTCTAATTAAGCCTATATTTTCAACCCTTACTCTCAGAATCGACCTAACTTTTGCTAACCTAAATTTGCTCCACAGTGATATTTGTTGCGTTACTCATTCACGACGTCCTTTTAAAGCCTACATCACATTGTGGTGTAGGGTACTCGTATTATAACTATTGCTGATGTTTGTAACATCAGAAATGAAAGGAGATAAATACTAGAATCAGGATCCATATCCGATTCAATTAAGCTTTGACTGTCTCTCCATCTAACGTTGTAATCTAAGTATTAGTACAGACCCCAAATAGCAATCGAACCCGACGAAACTTATATAATATAATAAAATATTTCAAAGGAGCTTTTCGCAGACCTAGTCGCATTAGAAGCCACATATTGCTTTGGAACTTTCAGTTTATGACTTTTCATAACCGCCACATAAAGGATCCTCCAGATTTGAGGGCCTGCCGCTCTATAAGCCACATTTAAAATCTAATCTTGAACAAAATAAGCGTGGCGCATTATTGAAGATCTGTAACTAATTACGTAAAAATTTTACCATATCGGTGGCCCATCCTTTCAGGTTGCGCAGCTCTTCAAAAAAAAGAAAAATCGGCGATCGTCAAAAAGGCGCCCATGTGCTTCTCTCTCACACACACTCAAGCTCACACATTTAACGCATGCATTCAGTCTCTCTTAAGCAAGCATTTGATGGGGTCGTGTTTTCGTATTTGGCGGTACACTGAACGAAATGTTTGATCCTTGATCCAGATTGTAGCATAGAAATTAGGTGGTTTCTTGATGAGATCATTTCAGGCACATTTCTTTAATGCATTGAGAGAGGGAGAGCTGCGTTCACCCATACAATCACAAGTTAAGGTTGGATGGATACCAATCCCTGAATTAAATCTTGCTCTTAAGATTTAATCTCACTCTAATATCGCATAGCATATTATGGACAGTCTAAAATTCAACAAGGTGTAAAGCGATCATATCGGTCCATGATTTCATATATTATCCACACATACCTCCATTTCATATCAAGTCGCTTTATAAGCCACATTGCAACAAATTGAAAAACGTCAGAAAATGCTTTTTTGGAGTTTTACTAAAAATCTTGCTTTTTTGAAATGTATTAGCCGAAATTTAGGTCATTAGACATATCTGTATTATGTATCCAAGTTTTAATTTATAAAAATTTTATATTTTTTTTTAAAAGTTAAATTGTTTCGTATTCTCATACGTAGTCGACAACTTTACCCCAAGTGTTTTACCCATAACTTAAACAGTTATGGCGATCCTAAAAATCTAAGTACTGTTGTGGATTTGTTAGACTTATGCGCAAATGTGGTAAAGTAAACAAAAAAAACGAAATTGGCTCCCCTGCTAGTCTAGAAGTCACATTCAAATCAGATCTCTGTTGATTTCAGTAAGGCAGTGATAAAGGTTCAAATACCATTGTGGAGTATCAGACTCTTTCCGACTTTAGACTTATTTCTTACTCGTTTTCCTCTTAATCTATTTTGTGGAAAGTGTAGACTTGGTGGTCATATTAGTGAATAATTGTTTAACTGCATCTGGTCATCTGCAATGATCTCATCCAAAATGTGCAGCGTTATTGTGGCAATATCATAAAGTAGTTTACTAATGGGCGCAGGACTTGACGTAGCACGGTATGCCAAGTCGTACGATCACTTCGCCAATTAATGAATGTTTGTCGAGAGATTACCTATTTGCCAGATTTGTCTTCAGAATTTCGTTTATATTCAATGTAGTTCCGTATTGTTGGAACCTTAGATTCGATGCTGTCATACTCTGACTAGAGGAAGTCGGTAAACGTACCACTGTTTCGTCATTTTAAAAGATTTAAGCCATGATGATGTTGCATCAATCCTTGCGGTTGCAATTATGCTTTGTCAAACACTTTTGGATTGCTTTCAATGAGCAGCTACCTGTGCAGCAGAGCTTGCTTTCAGGTTCAAGAAGGTGGCGACTTGAATCGGGTGTGCTCACAGAACCTAGAACCAGCTGAGCTGGTGTTGTTGGGTATATGAGCATGTGTCGTGTGGATGTCTTGTGTGGTCCCTGCTGATATCCTCACTGAAAAATGACTTTTATGCAAAAGGGCACAATACAAGAAATGAAAAATGGCCCAATCCAAAGTGAAAAATGCCCAAAAAAACAGTAAAAAATTTTATAAAAAGAAAAAAGGCCACAAAACTGTAAAATTTGCAATACGATAGATTACGCCAAAGTAAAAATAACGAACGGCCCCAACGTCTATTAAAGACATTTTTATTTTTACATTAGAAGTCAGATATAATTAATTAAATACTTTTAAAGTATCATCTACTCTACATCTACAATAAGCACAGTTGAAGTAGTCCATGTTTTTTGCAATGAAGTTTGAGTACGGTTTCACTGAATACTTTCCCAAAACCCCATTAGAAGCTTCCTCTGCAAAAATGGTGAGTGATTTGTAAGAACAGACTTATGCCTTCACTGTCACTTATTAGCTGAAGGTAATTGTTAAAATTATACGGAACATTACAAAATCAATCATTCACCTTCAAAATCCATTCTTTTTCGAAATAATTTAAAAGTCCTTATTTTCACTGTCTATTAGGCTTATGGATTTTCGAACATCTTCGAATGCCATTTGTATTAGAGTTAAAGGAAGCAAAGGAAGAGCCATATGCTTCTACTTATACATATATTGTCATCGATGATGGCTTAGAGCTGCGAACGTACTGTGGCTTGAGACTGCTTATCTTGCGCCTTATAGCCTATACAAAATGAAACCTTAAATGAAGTTCAAATAAATTATTTATTTAGTAATTAAATGGAATATTTTCTATAATACAGGATGGAGTGCGGTAGTTTGCTTTTTTGCACTGCAAGCTGTGGCGGCACTGTTAGTCTAAGATAGTGGAGAGTGTGCGTGGCTTATAGTGGCTGACGGTAGATTTGTATTCGTCTACCTTTCAGTTGCCAATGCATGACACGTGAGGAACTTTAATTTTGTGTTGAAGCGTATTTTTTAAATGCGCACTCGATCATTGCAGTGCAGCGTGCTTGGCTGTTTCCCCACGCGGACGTGTTCCTGGACGTTAATCAATGGTAAATTGGGAAATTTTATTGCAAACAGCAGGGAATGTGTGCAAAGGTGACCTGAAAGAAGGATTACAATTCCACAAAACATCGAGAGAGTTAGAGCAGCAGTACTGAAATCTCCGAAACGCTCTGTTCGACCGTAACTGCCGTAATTGTGAACTCCAAACGGTACTTGATTATACAGGATTTTTTCCAGTCGGCTCTTAAGACAATGCAATTAGAGGATACATGGCTCCAACAGGATGGTGCCACTACACACACAGCGAGGGTTACCATAAACAGTTTAAGGCAAATGTTTCCTGGACGGTATATCTCTTTGAGAGGTGATGGGAACTGGCCGGCACGCTCACTAGACTTAGACCCATGCGATTTTCTTTCCTTTGGGGTTACCCGAAGTCGAAGGTGTACATTAACCACACCAACACCTTGGAAGACCTAATTAACAATATTGTGGCTGAAATTGGCAGAATAGCAGTCGACATGCATGTTAGAGTTCATGAAAACTTCAAAAAAACGTATGCAGCAGTGTGTGGATAGCGAAGGTTAACATTTGCCAGATACACTATTTAAAACTATGTAATCTATAACTTCCCTACTGTTAAATATAATTAAAATAGAAAAAAATTCTAAGGTTCATAATTTTTTTATTTCATTCCCAAATAAGCCAATTTCAGCGCTCCACCCTGAATTATTAAAAAACTCCAAAATTTGCGCTGTAGAAAAACCTTTTTAATAGCTTGACGTAATCATAACGAATATGGTCTGCTTCATATTAAATATGTTATTGTTGACGTACTGCAACATGCGCACATATGAGATTTGGATCTTGTTCGTCATAAGCACAAAAAATATTAGAAATATCTATAATAAGAGGTTCCGAGGTTAACTCTTTAGTTAAATAAAACTAAATATTTTCTATTGGATACATCAATGTCCTCCAGTATAAGGTCTATGGGTTTCATATACGAAAATATGCAGTAGGAGTTTTGTTCCATAATTTACACTTGGAACGCTTTAATAATCTCTATTGTAGATTTTGGGGAAGAACGATTGACCTACTAACTAACTTAGCCCTCTTGGGGAGGGAAATGTTTTTAGTTTCATAAAGTCTACAAATATTGAACACAATATGTTCGAAAGTATATACTCGTACATATGTATGTAAAGCTGTTAAATATTACCTTCCACGTGCATTCCTGTAGGCAGTTTTAATAGTACGAGTACTAACAACATTTCTTTCTCCCCCAGTGTTGCGATATTTAAACATTTGGTTTTAATAAAAAAAAATTGTTTCCAGCTCCTTTAAAGCGTCTTTTTCTGCGTCGTGATTATGGTCAGTTTATTTTTTTTGCCAAAAATAAACATTTACCTTCTGACAAAAGATTCATCCTTGTCTTACAATACTTCTCCAATATTAGTACTTTTCAATATATTTATAGGCAGATTTTTTTTAATCAACATCTGATCTTTTAAATTTACATATCAGTTTACTGCCAACTTTTTTTTTCAACTATATGTTCACAATTTTAATTAATAATAAGCTAATTTAATATATAATAAACTTTCTGAGGGTCCAATTTTGAAAGACACATTCGAGCATTTCGACCGGTATAGCGTTAATGACAAGCGAAATGTTAGCTTCCAAAACCTGAATCGCAGCTGGTTTGTCAGCATTTGGTATTTACGTAGTCCTAAAGAAAATGTTTAAAGGTGGCGGCCAACTCACCAGTCCAAAACGTTAAATAAGCTACTCTTCGAATTGACCTCTGAATAGATCCATTGTTTGAGCAGCTGTATGGCAAGTGGCACCGTCCTGTTGAAACAAATGTCATCAAGATTACGGGCTTCAACTTCAGGTAGCAAAAATCCGATATCATAGCGCGAAGGCGAACACTATTCACGGTGCATCATTATTTTTGAAAAATTACTCGTATGACCGATAGTTCCAGCAGCACATAAACCGCACGAAACTGTGTTTTTTTTCTGGGCTTTTGATCCTCTTCTGCTGGCTCTTCAAAAATATTGAGAAATAAATTGTCCTCATTTTGGTCGAAAACAGCAGATCTTCTTTGAGCGTTTGAAAAGCCCAAACACTGAAACGGCGACGCGCAGGAGCATCGTTAGGCTTCAATTCCTGAAATGGCAAACAAAACTGAAAAGTAAAAAAGAATAAAGTTTAACACAACTCATGTAAATCTGGGGAAACCCTATTGAAAAAATACCTCTAGAGTGATCACCCGTTAGAACCATAAATAGAGATACAAAAAGTTTTAAAATGAAAGTGAAAAAGAGCACTTTCGTTTAAAACTCATCGTGAGGGCAAGACGATGACATTACCTGGTAATGCAAATTCTAATGCTTTGAACATACCAAGTTATTGCTAGGTATCCAATCTGGGTACTCTGCCTTATCTAGTTAATCTACCTAATCTCTATAATCAACCTAATCTAGGTAATTTGCCTAATCTATGTAATCTACAATTCTACCTAATCTAGATAATGTGCTTAATCTAGGTAATTTACCTAATACGTGAGCATACTTTGTTATTGATAGGTACCTAATCTATGTAATCTTGGTACTCTACCTTATCTAGGTAATCTACCTCATCTAGTTAATCTTCCTTATCTCTATAATCAACCTAATCTAGGTATTTTACCTAGTCTATGTTATCTACCTATGTTAGTAATCTACCTACCTTCCCACACAATTGTATTCTACATTCTCTTGAAATCTTTTCAGTTTTCCCCATAACCAGCGCCGAACTAACGCGAATAGGTCTCAGCCTCACCGGACCTTTTCGCCTGCAGGAATCGGAAACCATTCGAGATGCGTTACAGCGGCCGCCACCTCTGCTGGAGGTCTTTGTAGAACGCAGTTATTTCAATGAAAGCGGTGAAAGAGCCTTCGACGAAATTGTCTCGAAAATCTGGAGACTCGACCTGGTCTATCCGGAATACATGGATACGACACGTGAAACGCAGAAGGTGCATCAGTTTGAAGTTAAGCCTCTGTTTGGAGATTTCCTAAATAACACAAATCTCACGGAGCTAACGCTGCATTTTGTGTCGAGCATAGATGCGGAGCTGCCCGTTCAACTGAGCATAGACGAATCGCCGATTTACAAAAAGGATGGCGTCATCTATGCCGCTGTTGTACTGTGTGGTCTATATGTGATGATTATTTGGGAAATTGTGAATCGAACATTTGCTGCCATTATTGCGTCGACTTTGTCGGTGGGCATTTTAGCCGCCTTGAATTCGCGACCCTCCATGGTCACCATCATGGGTTGGATCGATGTGGAAACGTTACTACTGCTCTTTGGCATGATGATTTTGGTGGCCATATTATCGGAGACGGGTGTTTTTGACTATTTGGCCGTGTATGCTTACAAGGTAAGCACTTTTGTTGATATTACCAAAGAGTTGATGATAATGAATGGACTTCTTTGCAGATCACCAATGGACATGTTTGGCCTTTGATCAACTGTCTGTGTCTGTTCACGGCCGTATTGTCGTCGTTCCTAGACAATGTAACCACCGTTCTGCTGATGACGCCCGTTACCATACGCCTGTGTGAGGTGATGTCCTTGAATCCGGTTCCTATATTGATGTGCATGGTTATCTACTCGAATATCGGTGGAGCCCTGACGCCCGTGGGCGATCCTCCAAATGTCATTATTGCATCCAACAATTTCATCTCGAAAAATGTAAGTAAAAAAACAATTAATACTCTACGAAAGACCCATTTGTATACATTATATCTTCTCTCTCTCTCCTATAGGGCGTCAATTTTGCCGTCTTCACTCTGCATATGCTGCCCGGTGTGGCTATGGTCATGGTTCAAACGTATCTGCAGTTACGTTACAAGTTCCGCAATATCAGTGATTTGCAATTCAAAGACACGCCGGAAGTGGAAGAACTGAGACATGAGATACACGTCTGGAAGAGAGCCGCTGCCAGTCTATCGTCGTACTCCAAGGACGAGGAGCTGGTGCGTCAGACGCTGATGAAGAAAGTGAATCGTTTGAAGAGATCGCTGAAGAAGAAAATATCCACGGCAGTGGAGCCCGCCATAAACTACCAGCAAACCTTGGAAAATTTGCAGGCAAAGGTAAGGAATCTTTTACTCTCCCTCTCTCTCCCCCTCTCTTTATATAACACTCTTTTCTTTTCTATGCGCAGTATCCAATTCGTAACAAGCCTCTGCTCATCAAATGCTCCTGTGCCTTGGTGTTTGTGATAAGCCTCTTCTTTTTACATTCTGTTCCTGAGCTGCAACGCCTTTCGCTGGGTTGGACCGCTCTGTTGGGCGCCATTTTCCTCATCATTTTAGCCGACATTGAGGATATGGAAGCCATATTGGCTCGTGTAGAGTGGTCAACTCTTCTTTTCTTTGCCGCTCTGTTTATTCTGATGGAAGCTCTTTCCGAGTTGGGCTTAATCGAATGGATTGGCAATATGACGGAAAATATTATTCTGGGCGTTGGCGAAGAGTCGCGCTTGATGGTGGCGGTGTTAATTATTTTATGGGTGAGTATCTGACTTTTTTTTAATTGTTTATAGCAAAAAGGAATTTAATTTTTTTATTTTATTTCAGGTTTCTGCCATAGCCTCAGCCTTTGTCGACAATATACCCTTGACCACCATGATGGTCAAGATCACCATATCATTAGCTCAAAATAGTACGCTGAACTTACCGCTTCAACCATTAGTATGGGCGTTAGCATTTGGAGCATGTTTGGGAGGTAAGTTGCAGATATTCTTCACTTTTCATTTTTATTATGGCAGTAGAGATTTAAAGTACTTGAAATACTTTTGATACGGATATTACTTCGGAGGGTTTTACCACTTTATGAAAGTATAAACAAGTCTTTGCTATATTTTTTGCGACAGTAGTTTTAATTATGCGTTGTTTTGCGGGTCGTAGGGCTCTTCACCCCGTTAATATTCCATTTATGGTAATGATGTTTTTGTTCTTTATTTGCGATATTTTTATTCCGGGCATATGGTAAGCTCTCTGCTGCTAATAGTTTCTATGTCCTGACCGCAGCAGAAACTCCAAGGTGCTAAATTAGACTGTTCGACATCTGAGAAGTCGTACTACTCTTGTTGTATGTCATCGAGTACAGCAAGAATCAGTTTGTAAAAAGTCTTAAAAATCCCTCAAACTTGAAATCCGGTTCGGCGCACCTATGCACATTTATAAACGTGTGATCTAGTTAATTTTCCGCCAATTTTAAGTTTCTTATGGGTTTTAAAAAGAAAAGTCTTCTAAATTTCAACCGATACATAAACAGAAAAAAATATTTTCAGTTCAATTCAAAACTTAAAATATTCAAACAAGAGTTTTATTTGGAATGCTGTGATTAAAAATTTCACATATCAACTAAAATATTCGTTCACTGTTTATCAAAAAAATTTCCGATTTCAAGCAATAAACAAATTCACATATTTACAAAAAAATTTATACCGTTTATCGAAAATATTTTCGTTACGAGGTAAAGATATAATTGACATATTTACAATAAAAGTTGAAATCCTTTTATCGAAAAACACTTTGTACCAGGCAATGTAAAACTTCAAATATTTACCAAAAAAAAGTTTAAGAAGTATATTTAAATTATTTTTGCATTGTGGCGACGAAAAAGTGCAAATTTTTAAAAAATAAATTGTTAGATTTGTTTAAAAGGCAGTTGGAAAGACTTTTAGTGACAAGCAGGGGTGACTGCAGGTTAGGTAAGTGACACTTCAACATCATAAGACCCCAGGCAACGATTGTGCTGTTGTTGCTGTAGCGGCACACGTATTGCTGGGGTGCCAGTTCTTGGTCGAAGATTACTGCTTCGGGTCAATCTAGTACATAGAATCGGCTGTCGTGGAATTGACGAACGTGCTGTGTTAAGCGGCTATAAGCTTAAAAGCATTTAGTTTCGTATTTAACGAGAACTGCCGAAAGTAGATTTTTCCACCGAACACTCTAAAAATCCCTCGCACTGCATACATATTAAAACACATGCACCCACACACAAATACGATAGCGTGCATGCTGTTGTTTTCATATCATTGCAATATATGATAAATAGTAGCTTATTTACGAAATTTTTTATCGAATGGTAAAAAAATTCACATACCAATTTTTTGGTTGAAATTAAAGGGTTGTCTTTTTTTCTGTCTACCTTTTTAAGAAATTCTTTGACTATTTTTCCGACTAACACAGTTTTTAATCATTTTTTCTCCATTTTTCAACTGAACCGATGTTTTTACACAAACAGGGTGAAGCGCGGAAATTTGCTTATTTGGGAATGAAATAAAATTATAAACTTTAGGAAAAATTATTTTATATTCTAAATATATTGAAGAGTAAGGGAATTTTAAATTACATGGTTTTAAATAGTCTATCTGGCAAATGTCGACCTTCGCTATCCAAATACTGCTGCATACGTTTTCTGAAGATTTCATGAACTCTAACAAGCATGTCGACTGGTTTTCTGCCAATTTCAGCCTCAATATTGTTAACTAGGTCTTCCAAGGCGTTGGGATGGTTGATATACACCTTCGACTTCAGGTAACCCCAAAGGAAAAAATCGGATGGGGCTAAGTCTGTTGAGCGTGTCTGCTAGTTCACATCACCCCTCAAAGAGATAAGGCATCCAGAACACATTTGCCTCAAACAATTCATGTAGCACCATCCTGTTGGAACCATATATCCTCTAATTACATTGCCTCAAGAGCCGTCTGAAAATAGTCCAGCAAATGCCAAGAGCAAGTGATTGCTTTCGAGCAGAGCGATTCGAAGCCGGCAGTACTGCTGCTCTAACTCTATCGATGTCCTTCTCTCAGGTCCCCCATCGTACACATGACACGTTCCCTGCTGTTCTCAATGAAGTTACCCAATTAACAATTGATTGCCGTCCAGGAACACGTCTGCGTCGGACAACTGCAAATCGTAAACGAAAAGCACGCTGCACTGCAACGATCGAGTGCACATTTGAAAAATACGCTTCAACACGAAATGACCTCAACTCACGTGTCCAATGCATGATGGCAACTGAATGGCAGATGAATACAAATCTCTTGTTGTTTCACAAAGAATTTCCAAAAATTATTGGTATGATCAGTTCGAGCCATTTGTCCGATCTAACATAAGCTAAGATCTTCACTTAAAGTCTGATCGTCTTTAATGGATCTTCTTTCCGTTAATTAACCCACATTTTATGTAAAAACATAGACTATGTGGCTCAATAGTTGGGCAGCCAAAGTTTATTCGTTGGCCCCCTATAGCTAAGCTGGAAAGAGCATCATTAGCCCCATATCTCTGTGGTAAATTTCTAAACAAACAACCGGCTAGAAATTCATTTCTAAGAGTATTTTGAATTCCTGCTTTCTATTTTAACTGTTGCATTTACTAGATATGAGATGGCAAGGTGGCAGAAGAGATCTAGTTAGATCGATGTAGTTGGAAGGCAAATGAAAAGCCTAGATGAAAAACAGATAGTGACTCTCAAATTCCAATTATGAACTAGGAATACTTTTTTAAGAGCTCTGAATATTGTAATTGTACGAGGGTTGCTATATATATTTCTGACCTAGGCAACATTAAGTGTTACCTGGCGTCATCTGACATTTCCATTGGAAGTTTTGACATTTTTTAGCATAAACGTACTCAGAACGTTTTGACGTACGACCATCATTTGTGTTGTTTACACTGACTTAAAAAAAAATCAATTTGGCAAAAAAATGGAATTAACTCGTGAACATTTTCGTGCGATCATTTTTCACAACTTTCGACGAGGATTATCACAACAAGAGTGCAACGATGAACTTAAATCTTTGTATGGCGATGAAGCAGCATCCTAAAGCACTGTGAAAAACTGGTTTAGTGAATTTAATCGTGGTCGACGCTCGCTCAAAGACGAAGGTCGTCCAAAAACGGTCGTTGTGCCAGAGAACATTGATGCCGTGCGTGAACTGATAATGCAAGATCGTCATGTGACATACCGTGGGATAGAGGCATCCTTGGGCATTTCTTCCATTAACATGCATTACATGAATACCTGCCCGTAAAAAAGGTTTGTTCTCCTTGGATCCCGCACAATTTGACAATCGCTCCAATTTGAAAAAAATGCGATCGCGATTGCTTCAAAAGACGTTTATAAGATCGTCACAGGTGACGAATCATGGATCTATGCTATGAGCCCGAAACAAAACCAAGCAATCAACCGTGTGGTTCTTCGAAGACGAGCCAAATCCAACGAAAGTTGTTCGTAGAAGAAGCACTTTGAAGCAAATGGTCGCCTGTTTCTTCGGCAAAACTGTTCATGTGGCGACTGTTCCGCTTGAGCAACGCAGGACGTTCAATTCTGAGTGGTACATCACAATTTGTTTGCCTGAAGTCTTCGGAGAAATTCGAAAAACGAACAAGAGAAAACGAATCATTGTGCACCATGACAATGCGAGCTCTCACACATCGGCTCAAACCAGCGCCTTTTCGACCGGCCAAAACGTCGAATTGCTCGGTCATCCGCCGTTCAGCCCTGACTTGGCACCCAATGACTTCTTTTTATTCCCGCACATCAAGAAAAACTGCGTGGTCAACGATTTTCGTCGCCAAAAGATGCTGTTGAAGCGTTCAAAATTCATGTTTTGAAGGTGTCTCTATCGGAGTGAAGAAAGTGCTTCGACAATTGGTTTGAGCGCATGCAAAAGTGAACAAATCATGCTGGAGAATACTTTGACGAACAATAAAACCATTTTTGATGATAAATGTTTGCATTTTCATTATTAGGCCAGAAATATACATAGCAGCCCATGGATTCTGCCAATTTCAGCCTCAATATTGTTAATAAGGTTTTCCAAGGTGTTGGGACAGTTAATACACACCGTCGACTTCAGGTAACCCCAAAAGAAAAAATCGCATGTGGCTAAGTCTGGTAAGCGTGCCGGCCAGTCCACATCACCCCACAAAGAGAAAAGCCGAACAGGAAACATTTGCCTCAAACAATTCATGAAAACCATCGCTGTGCGGTTCGCCAAGAAAATCCAACGATTAGTTACGGCGATGCTCGTTCTATAAAATGGGTAACACCATTCTAAAAATCTAGGGTCCCTCTTTAACTACCACGAAATGAGCTGTCAGAGAAGACCGAGAATCTGGCGTTAGGATAATGTGGAAGAAAAGGTCTGAAAGATTCAAAGACCTTATTTACTCGTATATGAGAATAGATAAAGAAAAGGTTGTAGTGACAACCTTATCAAAAATTTGTGATAAAATCTATGGGATTACAATTTAAAGGGCCCTGGGTTTTGATAGTAAATTGTTATTGTATTAATGTATTAAAAATAACTAATTGGATTAATAACTTGAAATAAATTTTCTTTTCATTCTCTCTTTCTATTATTTAGGCAACGGCACTCTCATCGGTGCTTCGGCGAATGTTGTCTGTGCTGGTGTTGCTGAGCAACACGGCTACAAATTTACATTCTTGCAGTTCTTTAAGTAAGTCCTAAATGGAATAAAAACCAAGTCGAAGGACCATATTTACATTACATTTCTCCGTTTCTCTTTTGCAGAGTTGGTTTCCCGGTGATGATCGGCAGCATAATAATATCCACCGCATATCTGTTAATAAGTCACGTGCTCTTCTCATGGCATTGATGAATGGCCTAAGAGGGGGAATTGCTTAAGGGCAATTCTTCTTAGACTTCGTCGAGCGACACCAACAAAAATAATTGTAGTTGCAAATTTACCTCGTATAAATGTTAAACATTTTTTTAACATAACAAAAAAAACAACAAACCCTAATGATAATAGAAACAAAAAACACATGATATTTAGGTGGAAACATAAAACCATGAAAATCCAGGAATAACCAGAGTTACTAACAACGAGCTTCAACTAGAGCTTTGATGGCTGGCTTACCGGAAGAGAGCCCACGAGGACTCTAAGGCCATATTCGAAAAAAGAAACCAAAAGCAAAATACGGTCGGCAAGTTCCCAAAAAATATCAAAACACCACAAAATGCCACGATGTGAAAATGTAGTTTTAGACTTAGAAGCAAATGTTAAGAAGATATAAATGAAAGAGTAAAAAATAATGAAATAAAAAAACAAAACGAAATACAAAGAATTTCATAAGTAGGGAATATCAATTAATTACATCAAATTAATTAATTATTTAATTAAGAAAAATGATTGTAAAACAAACAAATATATATTGTATGTATATTTTTAAGATAACAAAAGATATAGAATCACGATGATGAAATGCAAAGAAATGCTAGATGAAGATGAAAAAAGCTAACAAATGTGAATGTAAACAGAAAAAAAACCGAAAAAAACAAACATTATAAAACTATTTTTACACTTGTTGTTATTATTTTATTTAGAAAATAAGTCGAAAATGTAATGCCTCCACGTCCTGTTCCCACTGGTCAAAATATCAAGAAACAAATACAAATTTAGATTTAGACTGTAAAATAAATAAAATTTCTTAAAATTATCAAAGACAAGATAATCACTCCCAAGAAGAATTTTGATATTTAAATCAAATGCCACAAGTTTGGCGATGACATAAATTGTTAGAAAGTTCAGAATTTAATACAACTGAAGGCTGACAAAAAATTGTTTTTGGGCAAAAAGTGTTGCTTATGGAAATTTTTCAAAAGTCGTACCCTTACTCTGTACAAAGATTACCCGGTTATGACTGTAACTAAAAAAAAATGATGTTTATTTTGCAAAAAAATCTATAAAATTGTTATTTAAAGAAGAAATTATGATGAAATTATAAGAAATTATATCATTTCCATACTAAAACTCTTACGAATATAAAGTACAAATGGTGTCATGTTTTTATAAACTACTGAAATGAATATTATTGGCAACTCGCTTAGGAAGTCGCTAACTCGATAACTTCACGTTGTACAAGAATATACAAATGACCAGTTTATTTTAAATAATTGAAATTTTTGTGCAGAAAGTCATTCAAGAATAACTTTTAGCGAGTTTAAGCGAGATCGGTTATTACGCGCTTATAGTATTTCTTAACTAACTTTTTTTCTACAAGTTGTAAATTTTCAAATCAAACGGTTTACCAAGCATAAAACCAATCAATGCCACTTTGCCATTTTGTTAAAAACTTGTCCTCTATTTAAATATAGAGTCCAATCAGTTCTTGTTTATTAAAAAAATTAAAAAAATAGTAAACATTTTGAACTTGTCGCCTTAGCGACCACTTTCTTGTTTTCTATGGGAGTACCAAAAGAACACGCCTATTGTAGGATATGCCAGTTGTTTTTAAAACAGATAATTTTATTACTTTGATTTGAAGCTATTCAATTCAAACTCAGTTTGTAGCTAAAATCCAGTTTAGCTTTAAAAATATGAAAATTACCCTTCAAATAATAAATTCATATTAAATAAATTCATGAACTATTTAGAAATAAATTCATATCAAAACTTGAAAAAATGTTAGGAAACTTTAAAAGGAAAGTTTTAAAGCCATCCTTAGCGACCACTTACCGTTTACAAAACAAGTACTAATAGAACACGTCTGTTGTTGGATATGGCATTTGTTTTTAAAACAGATAATTGTATTACTTTGATTTGAAGCTAAAATCGTCTAAAAAGTCTATTCAATTCAAACTCAATTTGTAGCTAAAATCTAGTTTAGCTTTAAAAATATATCAAAATTCAAAAGTCGTACCCTTACTCTGTACAAAGATTACCCGGTTATGACTGTAACTAAAAAAAAATGATGTTTATTTTGCAAAAAAATCTATAAAATTGTTATTTAAAGAAGAAATTATGATGAAATTATAAGAAATTATATCATTTCCATACTAAAACTCTTACGAATATAAAGTACAAATGGTGTCATGTTTTTATAAACTACTGAAATGAATATTATTGGCAACTCGCTTAGGAAGTCGCTAACTCGATAACTTCACGTTGTACAAGAATATACAAATGACCAGTTTATTTTAAATAATTGAAATTTTTGTGCAGAAAGTCATTCAAGAATAACTTTTAGCGAGTTTAAGCGAGATCGGTTATTACGCGCTTATAGTATTTCTTAACTAACTTTTTTTCTACAAGTTGTAAATTTTCAAATCAAACGGTTTACCAAGCATAAAACCAATCAATGCCACTTTGCCATTTTGTTAAAAACTTGTCCTCTATTTAAATATAGAGTCCAATCAGTTCTTGTTTATTAAAAAAATTAAAAAAATAGTAAACATTTTGAACTTGTCGCCTTAGCGACCACTTTCTTGTTTTCTAAGGGAGTACCAAAAGAACACGCCTATTGTAGGATATGCCAGTTGTTTTTAAAACAGATAATTTTATTACTTTGATTTGAAGCTATTCAATTCAAACTCAGTTTGTAGCTAAAATCCAGTTTAGCTTTAAAAATATGAAAATTACCCTTCAAATAATAAATTCATATTAAATAAATTCATGAACTATTTAGAAATAAATTCATATCAAAACTTGAAAAAATGTTAGGAAACTTTAAAAGGAAAGTTTTAAAGCCATCCTTAGCGACCACTTACCGTTTACAAAACAAGTACTAATAGAACACGTCTGTTGTTGGATATGGCATTTGTTTTTAAAACAGATAATTGTATTACTTTGATTTGAAGCTAAAATCGTCTAAAAAGTCTATTCAATTCAAACTCAATTTGTAGCTAAAATCTAGTTTAGCTTTAAAAATATATCAAATTATACTTAAAATATAAATTCATATTAAATTAATTCGAGAACTACTTGAAAACTTAATTAAATAGGCAAAAAACAAAAAATGTTTGCAATCCAAAGATTTGCGTTGACTCAAGCTTGAAAAAAGTGTTAGGGTGGCTTTAAATGGAAAGTTCAAAAATATCGAATTTCTCTGTCAAAATGATTATGGTTATCAAGCTCTAAAGGGGGTTTAATGCCAGTTTATCCCAAAATCGAAGTTTATGTTCCGAATGATTTTGTCCCCTTACAGGAAATGTGTTCTTTGGACATTGGACAGGAACTTAAAATGTCCTGAGTTTACTTATTTGGCGATATTTATTTCACAAAAAACCAAAAGGAAGTACACGAAAAAAATAACTTTGTGGCAAGAAAACCCAAAAAAAACTTCGTGACAATAACATCCGAATGTGCAATAGTCCATGCTAGCATTAGCCGCCTTAAATAAATTATTTTTTCAGAACCTATTAAACAGTGTATTGTGGGCCAAGATATTACCTTCCAGTTTATGATTCCGAGGGAACTATTTATTATTTTATAGATAACGTTTTCCTCAATATTTAAAGCAAAGGTGCACATCACCGCCTAAATTATAAATCGAAGAAGTTCTACCATAAGGTTTCGAGGATTTATGATTTCGAGGGATTTAGAACCGACTATTTTATTTCATTATACAGATAAGAGTTTCTTACATATTCAAGGCAAAGGCGCACATCGCTGCCTAAATCATAAATCGAAGAAGTTCTTCTTCAAGGTTTAGAGGATTTATGATTTCGAGGGATTTAGAAGCGATTATTTTGTTTCATAATACAGATACTAGTTTCTTAAATATTCAAGCCAAAGGTGCACATCGCTGCCTAAATCATAAATAGAAGAAGCTTTACTTTAAGGTAAAAACATCAAAACTTTTTAAATCTAAAAATAAAAGAATTTATTTTTTCTTCTTAAATATTTAAAACTAAAAAAGTTTAGAAGCCGTCTTCTTCTTGAATAATTTAAACTAAATAAAGTTTAGAATTTTGATATCCCCCTCAATTTATAGCCATTTTGTTGTACCTTCGATAAACAAAAAATAATGCAAAGATGAAAAAATATCGATATCGATTTTGGCTTCAAATTTAATCGTTTTTTCCTTAACAATAGGGCCCTACTCTAGCCGTAGCTTGAAAATGTAGCCATGTTGTGTTTATCGAAAGCACTGGAAAGGCCAAAGGAGTTCACTCGCGAAATCAAAACACCCTAAGAATCTAAATTAGTTGCAAAAATATAAAAAAAGACATAAAAAATAATTTATAAATTCATAAACTATTTAAAAAATAACTATCAGATTTGCATAACAAACTAGAGACGGAAAATATTTGGCATGTTAAGAATAAATTCCGATCAAATCATACAAAAATATATTTTCAGGCATCTCCAATCATAGAAAAAGTTAATTGATAATCTTGTGTTCTAAACAAATAGTAATATGAGTTTTAGAATTTTAATTTTAAGAATAATTTCCGATCAAAACATAAAAAAACCAAAAAAAAAATATATTTCAGGCATCTCCAATAATAGAAAAATTATATTGAAAATCTTGCGTTCTAAACAAATTGCCCTTCGAATTTGCATATAGATTTATTTTTAGTCATCACGAATAACGAGAACAGTCTTAAATACAACCGAACTTATAAAGAATTTCTCATTTTCACGGCCAACAAAATATTTTCAAAATATAAATTAACAAATTTCATAAAATATGATAAGCATATTATTTAAAATAGAAGCATTTTATAGCAATTTTGAAATATTTCCTCTAAATTATGAAAATATGTTGTTGAAAAAAGAAACCATTCCTTTTAAAAGCGACAAAACGCCTAAATTAGTTCCACAAATGTCAAAAACAAATAAAATGGAATTGATAAACTCTAAAATGAATTGACAACTATCTTAAGGTCAGTATAAAATGCTAATGACAAAAAATATTTGTCACATTAGGAATTATTTCTGATCCAAACAATTAAAAATTTTCAAGATAGCCAAAAAACCAAAAAAAAAAGTTTATATATCTAGTAATCTGAACAAAGTTTTAAATAAACGATTTTGAAAAAAAACACACACGCGCAGTGTGAATTCAACAGCACACTTTACAGCCCACGAAATGTTTTCATAAGTTTTCTATTATAAAATCAAAAAAATGTTTTAAATTTAGGGTAATTTGTGGGTTGACGTCGAATTTCTCGTAATTGCAGTGGTAGAAAAAATTAGAAACAGAAGCTCAATATCTGCAGAGAAAGAAAATTATGTTTCTTAAACTAAAGATTTTCGCATCAGGCAAAACCAAAATTAAACGAAAACTAATGAAAAGTTTAAGAAAAAGATTTAAAAAGTCTCCAAATGACCACAAATCCAAACCTAAATAAACAAAAAGACCTCATATACAAATATCTAAAAAAGGTATAAAAAACTACGTAATCTCTTGGGATTGATTATCTTGTCTCCTTTTCCTACTTGTCTATGATTGTTAATAATTGTTTTCCCGTTTTGATTATCTTCCACTCTATTCCCACCTTTTTAAATATTTACTATTAGAATCTGTAAAAAATCCAAGAATTGCCAGAACCAAAAACCCAATTTTTCCTAAACCTATGGTCAAGTTCCTTCGAACTTCCGCCATGAATTGAAATCATTGATTTTGAAGAGAATTTAGTTTTAAATATTCATTGGCTTCAAAACTATTTATTTGCTTCCAACACTCGTTTAATTGGCACATCCGTACAGAAAGCTGCTCAAAAGCGTATATTCAGCGCAAAATAAGTGAATTCAATTCAACGTGAAAGTCGGAACATGATCAATAGTTTCTAATTATTTTTGTTGTTGTTAATGAAAATTAGCATTTGTTGATAGTATTTACAATAATATTGTAAATTTCCGTATTTGTACAATTTTGTTTTTCTATATACATTTAATGCGTAATGAGACCGTAACAAATCTGTGTATGTTAACGTTGTATATCTTTGTTGTTTTTTTTTTCATTTATTATTTTTTTTAATTATTTCTGTAGTTAAGAAAAAGTTTACTTGGATGCTTTGTTATTTGTAAAATGTAAAATTTACTGTTTAGTTAAATTTATAGTGTGTAATGTTATTTATATATAAATAAATAAATAAATGATCATTAAATAAAAGAAACAAACACGAAAAAAACTACAAATGTTGTCGAAAAAAATCATTTATTCTCATATAATAAGCTAGGTAATAAAAAATCGCTTAGTGGTTGACATACTCTAAGACGATAAATTGTACAAGATGGGCGATATGCTTCTTCTTTGCAATAATGTACAAAAACACACAAACGCACAAATTTTCGGTTTGTTTTTCCACATTCGACATAAATTTTCCACATCACAAGAACGCTAGAAAGCCAAAATTGTATAACAGAAAACACTAAATTTGCACACTTTAAACACAAAAAACAGCATTCCCAAAATGATTTTTACTCATCTCTGTTTCTCGACCTCTCGATAAAGCTCATATCGCCCATCTTGTACCGTTTATGTTGCTGTTGAAGCGGCAAACATATTGCCAGGGTGACACTCCGTGGCCGAAGAATTGCTTCTTCATGTCAATCCGGTACAATTTATCTTCTTTGCACTTATTGAGAAAAGTCGTTAAAACTCGTTTACAAATACGAGGGCGGTTCGGAAACTTCTTAGCCTAGCACAAAAAGCGCGGTATAAACAGAAAAAAAAGTTAAGTGTTTTGAAAACTTCCATCTCTGCTATGAACACATGTTAAATTTTGTTTCGATCTGGCAACTCCTTCATATAGAAACAGGTGTTCACAAAAGACGCATCCGCGATTTTTTTACAATGGAAAAATTAGAAATGCGCGGTGTCATTAAATATTTACATAAAAAAGGTTTATCGGGACAAGAAATTCATAATGATATGGTGAATGTGTTAGGTGAAAGTGCTCATTCATATGCAGCAGTAAAAAATTGGGTTGCTGAATTTAAACGTGGTCGTACAAGCATTGAAGATGAACCAAGTAGTGGACGTCCAAAAACAGCAACAACAAAAGAAATTGTAGCCAAAGTGCATGATATGGTATTAAATGATCGACGAATAAAAGTGCGTGAAATAGCTAATATCATGGGCATCTCAAATGATCGAGTTTGCATGAAGAACTACAGATGAAAAAGCTTTCTGCAAGATGGGTGCCGGATTGTTAACAGTCGACCAAAAACGCATAAGAATGAACATTTCTCAAGCTTGTTTGGATCGTTTTCAGCGAAATAAAATGGATTTTAAGCGTCGTTTCATAACTGTTGATGAGACATGGATCCACCACTATACTCCAGAGACAAAAGAACAGTCTAAACAATGGACTGAAGCTGGAGGAAGTGCCCCAAAGAAGGCAAAAACAATTCAATCGGCTGGTAAGGTTATGGCAACGGTTTTTTGGGACTTCAAAGGTATTTTATTGATTGACTATCTGCAAAAGGGTAAAACAATAAATTCAGAGTATTATTGCAACCTTTTAGATCAATTAAATGTACAAATTCGAGAAAAACGTCCTGGCTTACAACACAAAAAAATAATTTTGATCAAGCAACGCACCAGCGCACAAGAGTGTTTTAACAATGGCTAAAATCAACGAATTAAAGTACGAGTTGCTTGACCACCTACCTTATTCTCCTGATTTAGCTCCCAGTGACTTTTACCTGTTCCCAAATCTAAAAAAATTCCTTGCTGGCAAGCGTTTTACCTCAAATGAAGATGCAATTTCAGTTGTAAACCACTATTTTGAAGACCTCGAGGAAAACTATTTTAATTGCTAGATAAGCGTTGGACTAAGTGTATTGAAATTTCAGGAGATTATATTGAAAAATAAAAATATTTTTGAAAAACTAACTATTCTCTTTCATTGATAGGCTAAGAACTTTCCCAACCGCCCTCGTATGTCATCCTGTTGATTAAATTTTTTTCTAACTTCGCGTATTTGGCCCATTATGGGCGAATTAAATTTCTGTGTTCTATGTCATCCTCTTTACTCGTACTTAATATTTGTTTTTCTTACTTTTTTATACTCGTATAACGCATCTCATGGACTTTTTGGTTTCCCCATTTCTATTTTCCAAGCCATCCTGTTGCTTTAATATTGTTAATTCACTTCCTGCGCGTTTTTGGCGCTTTTTAAATCCCTTTCACCCTGACGATTTGATAAAGTTATTCTCCCTATTCTGGTTTTTCCACCTTGCCCTACTTTATCATCTTTTTTTTAATTGTCTACAATTTGTAATAAAAAAAAGCCCTTAAGTTCTAAAAGCAATTGGATTTTTTTTGGGGGGATTATCAAGAACCATAAAAAAGTCTTAGAATATAGTGGGGATAAATTTAACCCGTTAAACCACCCGAATTATATTACCTTCATGGCTAAAAAAGTTGTTAATGGCCAAATTTTTAACTGATGATTTTAATAAAGTACAAAAAACCTATTTTAGCCTTTATACACTTTTCAGCTCACTAAGAGTATTTATCCCCGATGTTAAGAAGTTTGTCAAAATCCTTTCACATTCACTTTCCATTTGTCAAAACGTACTTTGTGTTGATTACTGGTAGCTCATAACGTCCAATGCAAAGTTTGAGCTTGAGTTAAATTCCAGAGTTGCAGGAACTCAAAGCAGTGTGCTAGCTATTTGAAATCATGGACCGATACGGTAATTTTACCAGATGGCTTTTAGGCTCTGAAATCGGCAAAAATCTATGCATGAAATTTAAAAATGGACCGACGAGGACACACTCTATAGGGTTCGGCCTTGAGCCAAACTTGTTAAATTTACTTAGTTTTATTAAAATCGGCTTATAACTGCGATACTTTGATTTCAACGATAGCTCAATGGAGTCAGATAGTGATTCTGAATTGGCCGGTATACTTAACTAAACGTAAACTCATAGTCGTAGGCTGCTTATGATTGTTAATGAAAGAAACCGGCTATGAGAGAAAAATGTATTCCCTTAAGGGATTACTAGCATTTCAGAAAAAAATAAACTTTTTAAGTATTTGTTTAACATATCTTTATTATTTGCAAACGCATAATGAAAAATTTTGAAATCCTTAGTGTAGGCGCACTCAGTATATTCAAAATGGGGGTGGTTATTGGACCTATGGGATCAAGTAGCCCAGAAAACGTCCTCCACGGTCCTAAGAAACATTTACTAATAAACAAGGACATAATGGTCTATCTCAAATCCTTAAAGGGGATGCAAAACTCAGCACTAAGACATCATACCCTTCACCAAAGTGTTATGTAGCTTCGTTTACACCTAAAAGTATGCTATGGAATAATATAAAACTAGCTATACAAAGTAAAGTACCACCATGGGATGTTTCAGCCTCAAAGTACTCTTCGTTTACATTTCATATTCAAAATTTGTTGTCGTCCGCCAACAAAAAACGTTACACTTTTCATTACTTCCCGCCTAGACTTAACAGGCCACTTAAGGTGGCGTTAAGTGACCGCAAACAAACTTCAACAAATTTGCACCTTTTGGCTGAAGCTTCGCCGGTAATGGCCCAGGTTAAAATAAAAGTTCAAGTGCCAGCCACCACCCCAGCCAAGCGGTCATTAACATAAAAGAAAATCGTTATTGTTTATTTTGTTTTCAATTTTTTTTATTTTTGTTTTTAAAATAATCATATTGGAAAATGTAAATGTATGTGGACGCGAGCAAGTGTCATCATCATTTGTTTGTTTTAGTGACTGTGTCTTTTTTAAATATTTTCTCCGAGATTGAAAAAGAAGTAAAATTTCATGTGATGTCGGCCGATAATGAGGAAAACTACACGTAGTATTTATTTTTTAGTTTAGTGGTCGATGTTACAGTGAAATGCTGTTATGCTTCAGTGATTGAATGTATATTTTTTGTTTTAGTTAATGTTATCTATTTTAATTTTGTTTTCATTTGATGAAAATTGTGAAATATTGTTGGTTTTGGAATATGATGAAATATCATGCTTGGATTCCTGCCTCTGAAGATGTTGTAATTGAACTCTAATGCCAACGCGATGCCTCAGAGGCAACTGAAAGGTCATTTGAAGTTACAGCATCGAAAAGTGCTACATAGCTCCATACCACAGTGGCGTTTACAGTGGTTGTAAGGTCTTTGTGGATAACGTAGCCCAGTAAACCAAATTTGCTGAATTCTGAACAATATCTGAACTCTATCGAGAATTCTTATCGAATTCGTTAAGAATTCTGTTCGGATTGTCTGAGGATTTTTTTTAGGGAAGTAGTTCAGAATTCGTGTCAACCCTTTCATATGTTTTTCGTTACGAACTCGGTAAGAATTCTGATCCGAAATCGGAACATTTTGCCGATTTTCGTACAGAAATCTGAACAAATTCTGAACTTTTGGTTTGCTGGGAGGGGATATTAGATATCAAGCAACACAGTACTTATCCCTCATCACAAGTGGATACAGACCTTCAAGAGTTGTTTATATCTCAATTGGCTAGGTGTCAGTGAGGATTGGAGATGCATCAAAAAAGAAGCACTGGCGAATCATTGCCGAAACGTGCCTCAAACTGCCATCTGATTTCGTAGAAGTTTGTATTGCTAGCCGAATGCACTGCATAAACTGCGTGTTTTTTTTTTTGGTGTGTGTCGTTGGTCTTCAAAAAATGTTATGCCTTTTCAGCTCTTAGTGAGCTTTTAGTCACAACTATACGGTATGATTGCCGTAATCATATTATTGTTAACATTAAACTCAAACAACAATGCCTTTTTACGAGGATTGCTATATATATTTCTGACCTTCCGCCATCTGACATTTCCATTGGAAAGTTTAACATTTTTTTAGCATAAACGTACTCAGAACGTTTTGACGTACGACCATTATTTGTGTTGTTTACAGTGACTTGAAAAAATCAATTTGGCAAAAAATGGAGTTAACTCGAGAATTTTTTCGTGCGATCATTTTTCACAACTTTCAACATGGGTTCTCACGACAAGAGTGCATCGATGAACTTAAATCTTTGTATGGCGATGAAGCACCATACAAAAAGCAGAACTGGTTCTATAGATGTTGTAGATTACGGAGAGGTTTTATATTCCAAGTGTGATTCCTTGCAATAAAACCAGAAAGCTCCAGCTCATGTAGATACTCAGAAATGCGTCCATGTCTTGCAATATCTAAAGCAGTACAAATTTCTTCCTGTTCTTTAGCTCCAGTAGAAAGAGCTCTCACTATTTGCTTATAAAAAGCTGTTTTCCATTCACCACTGTGAAAAACTGGTTTAATAATTTCAATCGTGGCCGACGCTCGCTCAAAGACAAAGGTGAAAATGCAAGATTGTCATGTAAAATGCCGTGAGATAGACGCATCCTTGGGCATTTCTTCCACCAGCATACATTCGATATTGCATGAACACCTGGCCGTAAAAAAGGTTTGTTCTCCTTGGAACCCGTACAATTTGACAATCGCTCAAAAAAAGGCTCGTCTCGATTGGTGCAAAGAAATTTTGAAAAAATACGATCGCGGTGCTTCAAAAGACTTTTTTTAAAACCGTCATAGGTGACGAATCATGGATCTATGCTTATGAGCCCGAAACAAAACAGCAATCGACCGTGTAGGTCTTCGAAGACGAGCCAAATCCAACGAATATTGTTCGTGGAAGAAGCACTTCGAAGCAAATGGTCGCCTGTTTCTACGGCAAAACTGGTCATGTGCCGACTGTTCCACTTGAGCAACGTAGGACGGACAATTCTGAGTGGTACACCACAATTTGTTTGCCTGAAGTCTTCGTAGAAATTCGAAAAACGAACAATAGAAGACGAATCATTGTGAAACATGACAATGCGAGCTCTCACACATGGGCTCAAACCAGCGCCTTTTTGACCGTCCAAAACTTCGAATAGATGGGTCATCCGCCGTACAGCCCTGACTTGGCACCCAATGACTTCATTTTTTTCCCTCACATCAAGGAAAAAATGCGTGGTCAACGATTTTTGTCACCAGAAGATGTTGCTGAAGCGTTCAAAAACCATGTTTTGGAGGTGTTTCAATCGGAGTGGATCGACAATTGGTTTGAGCGCATGCAAAAGTGTATTAATTATGCTGGAGAATACTTTGAAAAACAATAAAACAATTTTTGATGATAAATATTCGCATTTTCATTATTAGGCCAAAAAATCATTTTTTTTTCTTTTTTTGACGTGGCAACATCTGAGCATCGAATGAGACCGATCCCATGCCCTAAAAGTGTTCCCTCCCAGAGATATGCGCGTTTTATGAAAGTGAAGTCGACGACGCTAAGCGCAAATAGAGAGGGACCTAATCTTTAAAATGGCTCTCCTGAACAAAACTGTTTTTTTAGCCTTAGGTCCCTTTCTATTTTGCGCGTGACATATATAGCAGCCCTCGTATTTTCTTAGTTGGGTATGTTTGTGTTTAGTTTTATTGTAAGAGGCAGAACAGTTAGAGTAGTTTTACTTGTTCGGCGATTTTTTACTGTGGAAAAAAATGGATCGAAGAATTTGCATCAAATCTAGTGTAAAATATGGAATACGGTGATTGTAAGTACTCTGAGTTAAAAAAAAATTTACTAGTGAAACATTATTGTCAAAGATGTGAATGACGACGATTGTCCTGGACGATCCATCACATAAAACCGATAAAAATGTTGAGAAAGTGAAGAGCATTGTAATGGAAAATCTTCGAATAACTATTAGAGAAATTGCGGAGGAAGTCGGCATATTGGTTGGCTCATGCCATACGAGGGCTGCTATATATATTTCTGGCCTTATAATGAAAACGCGAAAATGGTTTTATTGTTTTTCAAAGTATTCCCCAGCATGATTTATAGACTTTTGCATTCGCTCAAACCAATTTTCGAAGCACTTTTTCCACTCCGATTGAGACACCTCCAAAACATGGTTGTTGAACGCTTCAACAGCATCTTCTGGCGACGAAAATCGTTGACCACGCATTTTTTCTTGATATGCGGGAATAAAAAGAAGTCATTGGGTGCCAAGTCAGGGCTATAAGGCTGATGACACATCAATTCGAAGTTTTGGCCGGTCAAAAAGGCGTTGGTTTGAGTCGAATTGTGAGAGCTCGCATTGTCATGTTGCACAATGATTCGTCTTCAATTGTTCGTTTTCTACGAAGACTTCAGGCAAACAAATTGTGGTGTACCGCTCAGAATTGACCATCCTACGTTGCTCAAGTGGAAAAGTCGGCACATGACCAGTTTTGCCGAAGAAACTGGCGACCATTTGCTTAGAAGTGCTTCTTCCACGAACAACTTTCATTGGATTTGGCTCGTTTTCGAAGACCCACACGGTCGATTGCTGTTTTGTTTCGGGCTCATTCGCTCATGATTCGTCACCTGTGACGATCTTATAAACGTCCTTTGAAGCACCGCGATCGTATTTTTTCAAAATTTCTTTGCACCAACCGACACGAGCCTTTTTTTGAGCGATTGTCAAATTGTGCGGGATCCAACGAGAACAACCCTTTTTACGGCCAGGTATTCATGCAATATCGAATTTATGCTGGTGGCAGAAACGCCCAAGGATGCCTCTTTCTCACGCACGGCATCAATGTTCTCTGGCACAACGGCCGTTTTTGGACGAACTTCGTCTTTGAGCAAGCGTCGGCCACGATTGAATTCATTAAACCAGTTTTTGACAGTGCTATAGGATGGTTCTTCATCGCCATACAAAGATTTAAGTTCATCCATGCACTCTTGTCGTGAGAATCCACGTCTAAAGTTTAGAAAAATGATCGCACGAAAATCTTCACGAGTTTATTCCATTTTTTGCCAAATTGATTTTTTCAAGTCACTGTAAACAACGCAAATGATGGTCGTACGTCAAAACGCTCTGAGTACGTTTATGCTAAAAAATGTCAAACTTTGCAATGGAAATGTCAGATGGCGCCAGGCAACACAATCGTCCCAATTAAAGAGCCACGGAAAGCCAAGACCAAAAAGCATGCCAAGTTGGATCAACTTTCAAGGTTTTCTACGATTATCATGCATCAGCTTCCGTATTCACTAGAATTGCCCATGGGACTTTTTCCTGTCCCCGAAATTGGAGAGACCCATGAATGAACGGCGTTTGCGACGATTGAGGAGATAAAACCGAATCGTTGGCATAAGTGTGCCAGTATTATATTTAAGGGGGAATACTTTGAAGGGGACAAAATAGAAGTCAAAGAATAAATAAATATTTTTGGAGAAAAATTAAATTTCACCTTTTCCATTGAACAGACCCTAAGCATTCTTTGGAAAATATCAGAAAATTGTGCGCTTCCATGTGGCTGTGGTTACATTCGAAGATTTTTAATGACTCGTGTCGGCGTGTATCTCAAATGTCACATAACAAAACGATTGGAACTTTCGTGATACCGAGTAAAGGTAAATTACATTTTCCAAGTGACTTTTTGCAATTAAAGTGTTAAAGCTTCTTGAATCCATGTTACAAAATGTCAAGGGACCATAAGAAATGAGTGCGCAACTCTCAAAACTTTAGAAGACGAGGCTTTTTTACAGTTGGAATCTATTAAAATGTTTTCTTATATCAACAAATCTTTTAAGAAACCACAAATAATGCAAATGTATTGCTTTTTTCATCACTAATGGGAACATGCAAAAACCAAATATATTTAATTCATAGGTTTACCACTGTTTTAAATGAATTCAAAAGGACCTTTTTCAATAAATATTTTTCCGAATAGCGAAATCGTTATCACTAACATATGCCAAAGCCGTAATTCGCCGTTATAACCCCGGAAACAAAAATATCATTTCCCTAAAAAATTATTAATAAAGCCATTCAACAAATTGCAATAAATCGCGTTGGAATCATGTCGCACATGGACATAATTGACAATTATTGTGACTCCCAAAATAAACAATTTCATTTACCTTCAGGCAAATTGTAATAACGTCTTCAAATTGCCACTATTAAAAGCTCACCTAATGTTTACAACCAGGCCTGACCATAATCAAAGCAATATTCGTTTTATGCCACCAACAATTGTCGTACCCACACCGCTACTGGCAAACAACAAAGTGGTAATAAACCTTTTAAAACAATTGCGTCTTACTTCCAGTAGCGCCATGTCAAGACTTTTCGCCGAAAATTTAAAGTTTATACTCGTACTACGGGTACTCATGCAAAGTACACAATTGGTTCCAAAGTAATTAAGTCGATTGTTTTACTTCAAAGCACAACACGAGCGAGAGTGAAAGAGAGAGAGAGAGACTCTGGGAGAGCGAGAAGGCAAACAACAAAATAACTTTGATAAAAAAGTTAATTAAATCATGCACACATAATTGTATTTCAGAAATGAGACTCAGACTGGCCGAGAGAAACGAGTGGAGTGGAGACCTTGCCGGAGAGCGCTTGTTCGTTTATGCGATAACACTCAGCCAACAAGCTATCGTTTGCTGCCTGGTAGTGGTACCTATTGCGCATGCTCAACCGTCCGTCATTACGTGATATTTTTGTTGTTTATTTGTGTAATGGTTTGGTCTGCGTGGTATGGAGTTTATGGCTCGACTGACTACTGTCCGCATGCACACTCATTTATGAGTTGAGGCTATATGCACATTTTAAACAGAGAAGAGTGGTAAGATGAAGCCGAATTAATTGCGACCTACTCTTTACAGAATGGGTGGTTAGTATAGTACCTTTCGAACTAATAGACCAAGCAAAAAAGAACATTATACCTACATATTTTGGCATGCCCACATTAATAATCAAGTACTGCACTGTTTTTTAGCGCTTTTTATTCGTACGAGGGCCTCTATATTTATTTCTAGCCTAGTAATGAAAATGGGAATATTGTTTTTATTGTTTTTCAACGTATTCTCCAGCATGATTTATACACTTATGGGCTCAAACCAATTGTCGAAGCACTTTTTCACTCCGATTAAGACACCTCCAAAAAATGGTTTTTGAACGCTTCAACAGCAAATTCTGGCGACGAAAATCGTTGACCACGCATTTTTTCCTTGGTGTGCGGGAATAAAAAGAAGTTATTGGGTGCCAAGTCAGGGCTGTACGGCGGATGACCTATCAACTCGACGTTTTGGCCGGTCAAAAAGGCGCTAGTTTGAGCCGATATGCGAGAGCTCGCATTGTCATGGTGCACAATGATTTGTCTTTTGTTTCGTTTTTCATGGTGCACAATGATTTGTCTTCTCTTGTTCGTTTTTCATGGTGCACAATGATTTGTCTTCTCTTGTTCGTTTTTCGAATTTTTCCGAAGACTTCAGGCAAACAAATTGTGGTTTACCACTCAGAATTCACCGTCCTATGCTGCTCAAGCGGAACAGTCACCACAAGACCAGTTTTGCCGAAGAAACTGGCGACCATTTGCTTTGAAGTGCTTCTTCCACGAACAACTTTCGTTGGATTTGGCTCGTCTTCGAAGACCCACACGGTCGATTGCTGTTTTGTTGCGGGCTCATACGCATAGATCCATGATGGCTTTTGAAGCACCGCGATCGTATTTTTTCAAAATTACTTTGCACCAATCGACACGAGCCTTTTTTTGAGCGATTGTCAAACTGTGTGAGATCCAAAGAGAACAAACCTTTTATAAGGCCTGATGTTCATGCAATATCGAATGTATGCTGGTGGAAGAAATGCCCAAGGATGCCTCTATCTCACGGTATGTCACATGACGATCTTGTATTATCAGTTCACACACGGCATCAATGTTCTCTGGTACAAGGGCCGTTTTTGGACGACCTTAACGACCTTCGTCTTTGAGCGAGCGTCGGCCACTATTGAATTTATTTAACCAGTTTGTCACTGCAAGACAAAACCAGAAACTATTTTTTTACAACCAAAGATTTTAGTTCATGGATGCACTCTTGTTGTGATAATCCACGTCGAAAGTTGTGAAAATGTTCACGAGTTATTTCCATTTTTTGAAAAAAAAATTTTTTTCAAATCACTGTAAACAACACAAATAATGGCCGTACTGAGTACGTTTATGCTAAAAAATGTCGAACTTTCCAATGGAAATGTCAGATGGCGCCAGATAGGCCAGGAATATATATAGCAACCCTTAAATTAAGTCGCTTTAATGAGAGTTACAGACTTTTTTCCTTAACCCAGATATGCCGACCGTACTACATGTAGTACACCTGTTATGTTCAGGTTTCTGCGTTTACAGTGCTTTACATTTTCTAATCTACTTGTTGGTGTGCTACAGAATATAACGGTCAACAAACCATGCGTTGATAAGTTTTGTCTAGGGTAACTGCTTATGTGTATTTTTTTGGATCAGAGATTTCAGTTTTGTGAAATTGGCAAAAGTGTGAAGATGTCACGTAATCGGTGAGAAAAAGTTCTATATGCATATTTTATTGTTGTTGGGTTTCTATGTTTTTTTAATTATAATAGTTGTAAAAACCAATACGTAGCAAAAGTATATGTGAAAAAAAAATTATATGTGATTTTAGTTGATGTATTTGCTGACGTACTACATGTAGTACGTTCGGCATTAGTGTGCAAAAATGGTGAAAACAAGAACTTGTTTTTTTTTCCAGATTTTTAACATTTAATGAGATAATAAATGCATTAGAGGAAAGTGATGAAGAGTTTTTGCAAAATTCGTACGACATCTCAATTGTGCCCACTCAAGGTGCGAACATCTACGTCACAGATGAAGATTCTGGAGAAGAAGATGAAGTGAATTTTGAAAACCTACCACCCCTATTATTAAATGCTGAGGCTGAGCTTTTTCGAAATTTATATTCTTTTGATTCGGATAGTGAAGACGACATTCCACTTGCGTTATTGCAACAGGCCAAGAAACGTAAATGTATTAAGTCGTCAGTAAAATGGGTAAAGCACGATCTGGAAGAAACGGAGCCTGTTGTTACAGCATGTGAACAGGAAATTTTACCTACACCTCTTGAGTTGTTCAATAAATTTTTTGATGGTGCCTTGCTGCAAGTTATTACTCAATACTCTAATGACTATGCGTCCAAACACAATGCAACTGCAAATATAACTCCAGACGAAATCATGTGCTTTATTGGAATTTTGGTACTGAGTGGCTACATTACTGTTTCGAGACGCCGTATGTATTGGCAAAGTGATAGGGATACTCATCATTCTTTTGTGTCTAACGCAATGAGAAGGGATCGATTTGAGTACATAATAAGAAATTTGCACTTTGTGGATAACAACGGTCTGGATAAAACAGACAAGTTTGCAAATGTTAGACCACTTTTACAAATGTTGAACAAGAGTTTCCAAAGTAATGCTCCGAAAACCATACAGCATTCAGTTGACGAGCAGATGGTTCCATACTATGGTAGTCACGGATGTAAGCAATATATCCATGGAAAGCCTATAAGATATGGCTATAAATTCTGGGTTGGGGCAACTTATAAAGGCTACATTATTTGGTTCGAGCCATACCAGGGTGCAGGGACTTTCCCAAGTAATACCTACAAGGAAATGGGACTTGGTCCAAGCGTAGTCTTAACATATTGCGACATATTATCACAAAGCCAACCCAGCATTGCTCACCGATTGTATTTCGATAATTTATTTCAATAAACGACTTGAATTAAATCCCAAGAAAATACTGTCTTTTGCTTCCATATATGCCGAGCGTACTACATGTAGTACGGACCCAAAATCCAAGTTAAAAAATATATTTTTTTATTCTTTCTTCAGTTTTGTAATATAATCTGTCAGAATAATGCTATTATGGAAAACTACAAAGATTGTTGCACTAATATGCCCGTCGGCATATCTGGGTTAATATCTTTTTTTGTTTTTTGAAAGTTCCCCGCTATCTCTCGATTATTTGTACTCCTATTGTTTTAAATCCATCGGAAACTTGAACTTTTTGCCTGATTGCTTGAGTTTCAAATTATCACTGGTAGACTGTATTCCACTTATGACGATGTTACAAACTTCCCAATGCATCGAACTTGCCAACCATATGCGCTCAACATGCAATAGAGCGAGACTATGAATACTCTACCGACAAGATTTTGTAAAGCGCTTAACTAAAATTGTTTAACATTTTTAACATTCAGTTAACGATTAAACGCGCCAGAGTAAAGTATCAAATCAAATAAAGGCGAATAAAGCAGAAAACAAACAGAAACGCAAACGTGAGTGAAGGTGGAGGGGAAAAAGTGTGTACCGCCGATATCTACAAATAAAAGAAATCCCATACGACACATTGAAGTGGAAAAGAGTAAAAAAACAAATGGAAATTAAACCAAAAATTTCGTACGCGAATTAATGACAATCGTGCGTGGCGGGCAAACTTGCGTCTTTTTATTGAATGTTTTGTGAAATTTGACTAGAGCAGATTAACTGAAAGCAAATATTTTTTTAAAAATGCCATACTTTTGTCTAATCTTGTGACAATAAATGCATTTAAAAATTCGCATTCATTTATAATTTGTGCAGATTTTACTACGGGGTCAACTGCAAAATATACCACTTCCTTGTGTGCTAACTGATGTTCAGTGCTAACTTAATTAGGAATAAATTAATAAAAATATTTCTAAAAAACAGAAAACCGTATAGTAATACTGAAATTAAACACTATTGGTCACAAGGCCAAACTTGTTGAAGAAGAAGAAGACAAAATAATTGACAACCAAATAAACACAATAAAAAAGAATCGATTAAAATTTTTTTGTTTTCGCTTCTCCGTATAAACAATAACAAATATTTATTAACCAAAAAAAGAAGAGTCATTCCTCTGTGTGTGAGTGTGTGTAAAAAAGGCGTAACTGAAAAAATATTAACAATATCGAGTATTTGTTGAAATATTCAAAATACAAAAACACATACACACACACTTGTACCAGTGTACATTGTGGCCACTGAGGCCAGAAAGTGAGAGTGTTTGGCAATTGTTTAACCAGCCACTTTTGGAGTATCAGACGCGGTATTGAATGAACAACAACAACAACCACAAAATATAAAGACAACAAAAACTCGATTCATAAACTGACCAACCTCACGATGTGTGAATAAACGTAACGAACAGCACAGAAACCTCATGGATTTTTAACGCTATACAAACCGATATGGGTCTAAGTGGCGTCACGGGTGTAGAATCTACACTGTGGATTCTAAAGCGGAACTAACAACTAACTAACTTTTAATAGAAAAATTAAGTTTTTCCCTCTTTATACCCTCTATCATAAGATAAAGGGTATATTCACTTTGTCAGTCCGTTTCAAACACCTCAAAATACTTGTCGGAGACCCCATAAAGTATAGTACTCGTATATTCGTCGTAAAATTCTAAGAAGATCTAGCCACATCCGTCTGCTTGACTGCGGAAAGCACACAACAGTTCGTACAATTGATGCTACGAGGGATTGTATTTCGGGTCCGCCAAAAAAAAACACAATAATTTCGATATGGTTTTATTTTTTTTTCAAATATTCTCCTTTAAGATCGATCAATACACTTTTGCATGCGCTCAAACCAATTGTTAAAGCACTTTTTCCACTCCGGTTGAGACACCTTCAAAACTTGGTTTTTGAACGCTTCAACAGCATTTTCTGCCGACGAAAATCGTGGACCATTGGGTGCCAAGTCAGGGCTGTACGGCAGATGACCCATCAATTCGACGTTTTAGCCGCTGGTTTGAGCCGATGTGTGAGAGCTCGCATTGTCATGGTGCACAATGATTCGACTTCTCTTGTTCGTTTTTCGAATTTCTCCGAAGACTTCAGGCAAACAAATTGTGGTTTACCACTCAGAATTAACCGTCCTACGCTGCTCAAGCGGAACAGTCGCCACATGACCAGCTTTGCCGAAGAAACAGGCGACTATTTGCTTCGAAGTGCTTCTTCCTCGAACAACTTTCATTGGATTTGGCTCGTCTGCGAAGACCCACACGGTCGATTGCTGTTTCGGGCTCATACGCATAGATCCATGATTCGTCACCTGTGACGATCTTATCAACGTCTTTTGAGGCACCGCGATCGTATTTTTTCAAAATTTCTTTGCACCAATCGACACGATTGGTCCAAAGAGAACAAACCTTTTTGACGGCCAGGTGTTCATTCAATATCGAATGTATGCTGGTGAAAGAAATGCCCAAGGATGCCTTTATCTCACGGTATGTCACATGACGATCTTGCATTATCAGTTCACGCACGGCAAATTTCTAGTTTCACAATATGTGACGCGCAAAATAGAAAGGGACCAAAGGCTAAAGACCAGTTTTTTTCAGGAGAGCCATTTTAAAGATTAGGTCCCTTTCTCTTTGCGCTTAGAATCGTCGACTTCACTTTCATAAAACGCGCATATCTCTTGGAGGGAACACTATTAGGGCATGGGATCGGTCTCATTCTATGCTCAGATGTTGTCCACATCAAAAAAAAAAAAGTGAAAAGTTGATGAAAAGTTTTGTTCAGGAGAGCCATTTTAAAGATTAGGTCCCTTTCTCTTTGCGCTTAGAATCGTCGACTTCACTTTCACAAAACGCGCATATCTCTTAAAGGGAACACTATTGGGGCATGGGATCGGCCTCATTCGATGCTCAGATGTTGTCCACATCAAAAAAAGAAAAAAAATGAAAATTGATTTTTTACCCTTAGGTCCCCTTCTCTATGCGCTGTCACATATCATACATATAACTACCACAACTCGGCAGTATCTCATCCGACCAACCCAATTATTCAGTACGTTTTCGATTGTGTCGGGTCGAATCTCTTTAATGGCTTTTTCGATTTTATGTTACAACGCTTCAATTGTCTCTGAATGCTTTGTGTAACATTTATCCTCAATGCTTTCGCACAGAAAATAATCCAAACGCCTCAAATCACAGCGCGGCCAATTGACATCACAATTTCGGCGGATTATTCGATTTTGAAAATCAGCGCGTAAAATATCGATGTTGCGTTGGCTGTGTGACAAGTGGCCCCGTCTTGTTGAAACCAAATTTCGTCCATGTCATTCTCTGGAATATTTAGAAACAAACATTAGTTAAGCATGGCTCGGTAATGCTCACCGTTGAAGGTAACGGCGGCTCCTTGCTCATTTTCGAAGAAAAATGTCCCAACGATGCCGCCATCCCAAAATCCACACCAAACAGTGACTCGTTGTGGATGCATTGGCTTCTCAATAGTCACGCGTGGGTTCTCTTAATCCCATATGCGGAAATTTTGCTTTTTTCTGTTAACATCTTTATTTCCAGCCAAACAATCTTCAGCCCATTGGGCAAAGCGAAAACGCATCGAATGGTGTTTCATTATTAAATGACAAAGTTCAACCTTTCCAATAAAACCAGAAATTTGAAAATAATATCAGTACTTTTTTTCTACAGCCGATTTAAATTTAAAATGTTAAATCGTCCAACCTAAATATACTAGTATGTTCTGAACTGTTTTAAATTTCTAAGATAATCTAGCCACACCCATCTGTTTTTTTTTCTGTCCATGGAAAGCACACTACAGGTTGTACGAGTATTGAAGCTATGTGGCTGAAAGTTTGCCGAACCAGGTGTTGATGGACTAAAGCGGTTGGTATTAAAAATGGGCCAGATCGTTCTAGACGTTAAGTTTTTCCCCAAACATGGACTTTGTCAACCATTGAAAAAAACTGCAATCCTAAACATAACAAGTAAACGTTACTTAGTTCTGCCAGGTCAAACCTTATATACCCTCCACTGTGCCATCGTAACCAATCGCAAGAAAAGGGACTTTTTTGGGCCATTTCGGTTCATTCGTCCATCCGTTATCCGATAAATGTCTATACTATTTCGCCCCCTTGCATTTTCGGGCATGATCGTATGTTCCATATGTTCACGAAATGAGCCAAGGAATACGCTGTTGAAATTTGTCCAGTCCTGAATGAATCACCCTGGATATGATGCTCGTATGGAAAGATATAAGTATATATGTGACGGCGCATAGAGAAAGGGACCTAAGGGTAAAAAATCAATTTTCACTTTTTTTGATGTGGACAACATCTGAGCATCGAACGAGACCGATTCCATGCCCCAAAAGTGTTCCCTCCCAGAGATATGCGCGTTTTATGAAAGTGATGGTACACCAAATTTACACGTATTTAAATCTTTAAAATGGCTCTCCCGAACAAAACTGGTTTTTACTCTTAGGTCCCTTTCTATTTTGCGCGTCACATATACTAGGGCGAACGTGACAGATTGGTAACGATCGGAGTTGATAGCGGTGATAAATACAACAAAGAACCCAAAAAATACTACAAATACGAGTATAGTAATATTTCCACAGGTTAGATCAGTTCTTGTGTGGGAAAAAATTGTACCTCTTGACTTATTTGGCAAATTTTCAATACCAACTGCCTGAAACAGTCCATCAACACATGTTTCTGCTACCTAGCGTCAAAAGAGCAGCCACAGGCGGAAGGACATGGTAAGAATTTTACGACGATTCAGAATATATAGGGTGTTCCATCTAGAGGTATTTTTTCAGAACAAAAAAAAACTATAAAAAATCGAATCAAGTGTGGAATCTTTATTGGTAATTTAAAAGGACATTTTATGGCATTTATTTCTTGAATATAATAACCTTCATACGTTGTCAACTGCATTATGGAAATGAGCATTCGGTGAGAAACGGGAAGATCCGCTGTTTTCGACCAAAATTTTGTTTAGTGATGAGGCCCCGGTTTGGTGCGGTTTATAAGCTGGTGAAATCATAGGTGCATATTTTCTTTAATAATGATAATGGCCGGAACGTAACCGTGAATGGTGCTCGCTATCGCGCCATGATATCGATCTTTCTGCTACCTGAAATTTAAGCCCGTAATCTTGACGACACTTGGTTTCAACGGTGTGGACGGTGTCACTTGCCATACAGCTGCTTACACAATGGATCTATTGAGAGCTCATTCCGAAAAGCAGCTAATTTCACGTTTTGGACAAGTAAGTTGGCCGCCTATGTAGAGTGATATCACACTTTTAGACCTTTTTTTGGGGTTACGTAAAGTCGAAAGTCTAAGCTGACAAATCAGCTACGATTCAGGTTTTGGAAACCAACATTACGCGTGCCATTTAAGCCATACCGGTCGAAATGCCAAAAATGTCCATTCAATTTACCAATAAAGATTCCACACTTCATTTGAATTTTTATATTTTTTTTTGTTCTGAAAAAAATGCCTCTAGATGGATCACCCTATATATACCTTATCGGGTCTCTAACAAGTGTTTTAAGCCGTTGCAGACGGAATGACAAATTCCCTCCATCCTTTTATGGACGGTATAAAAAGTGTATAAAATATTTGAGTACCTGCCCCTTTTACGCCCAATACCCTACCCAATACTCTTTTTGACCAAAGCCAAATATTATGTCGCGTTAATAGCAGATATCGCCTCTAGGCATGCCTCGAAATGAAAGATGACAAGCCTTCCAGCTGTTAGTTCGACAGTTGGCAAAGCAGTCTTTAATGCATGGCAGCAGGAATCCACGCCTACGCCTTATTCGAGACGGAATGTCGCTATTGAAATACAATGCACCTTAATCAATTGTAATTCTGAATTAAAAATTCAAAAACTTTCGTTTGATATGCAGAAGACATCAATTGAAATTAAGAAAATTCCATTATAAATTTAAATGACTTGAATTGCAACTCAAAAGATTCTATTTAAAGCCCGAAAATTCTATTTGAATATCACTAAATTCCACTCGAAACTCAATAAAAGCTTTATAGTATTAATTGAAGTAATTTGGAATTTAAAAAAAGCTTTTGAATTTCAATTGATGTAAGTTAAATTTCAATTGAAATATGTATTCTGAATTTTAAATGGAATATGCGGAATTTCAAATGGAATTTTCTGAATTTCAAAAGGAATATTGTGAATAACAACAAACCTCATCTAAATTGCTTGTGAAGTAATTCACTCTTAAAAAATAATAACTATTGGTGTCTTTTAAAGTTGAAATGGAATTGAACAGGGATTAAACCGGCTCAAGACCTCTTGCTTCTATATTTAAATAGAAGACAAGTTTTTAACAAAATGGCAAAGTGACATTGATTTTCGTAGCTGCACACTAGTTTTATCATGATTTCGGGTCCGTGACAACCCTCTGGAATGGAATTTTCTGAATTTCAAATGAAATATTCAGCAAATTCAAATGGAGTTTTCTAAATTGGATTTGATGTCTTTGAATATCCATTGATATCTTTTGAATTTTAATTGATGTTTTCTAAAAATCAAATGAAAAATCTGAATTTTAAATGGAATTTCTAAATTTTAAATGAAATCTTCTGAATTTCAAATGGAATATTATGAATATCAATTGGTGTCTTTGAAGTTGAAATGGACTTTTCTGAATTTCAAATGAATTATTCTGAATTTCAAAAGGAATTTTCTTAATTTTAATTAATGTGTTTTGAATTTCATTTGATGTTTTCTAAATTTCAAATGAAAAACTTTAATTTCAAATGGAATTTTCTGCATTTCATTTGATGTTTTCTAAATTTCAAATGAAAAACTTTAGTTTCAAATAGAATTTTCGAATTTCTAATGGAATATTAAGTATTTCAATAAATGTCTTTTAAATACCAATTGATGTCTTTTGATATCAATTAATGTTTTCTAAACTTAATGAAAAATTTGAATTTCAAATTGAATTTCTGATATTTTTTTTTGATTTTTTTTTGATTGATATTTTTTTAAATTATAGTTGAAAACGTGTAGTTTGGCATTGGGGTAAATCTTAGCAATCTTGTGGTCTGCTATATCAATCGATCAAATGCTTGTCCTCAAGCACTATAGGATTGGCCCAGCCCTGGTACCTATTCAACCTAGCTTTGAGGAAAAAAGTATTGAGTCGGCACACCCTGCTCATGATTTATAATAAATTGTAGACGGAAGTAATGCAAACAAACTTAAGATAAACAGTTTTGCAAAATCGCAAGAAATCAATGCCGTGCGTACTCGTAGATAATAATAGTTTTAAGTTAAATTTCGGTTTGTATAGCGTTAATCTGTTCAACAAAACCAACGCCGTAACGACTCACACAGTGAACAAAAAAACTTGTTTTCTTTTGTGGTAACGTACGAACGAGTATTTCATTACAAAACGACTAAACTTGCCATAAAGTCAAACTGTATTACTTGGCCATTATTTCAACATGCCACATGTGGCACTCTCTCGGTGCAGCAACAACTTAACCCACTTTTGTTTTTTCTTTCGAAAATGTTAACAACCTTTACCTCTTTCGTAATTGACCGGTGTTTATTCATAACTACATTGTGGGTTTCGACTTTCCATTTCAGTACGTGCACAGGTGAAGAATTCTTCTCCCGCAACCCGATCGATTCTTCAAGTGATGTAATATTTTACAAATCCTTTGAATTCCCCCGCAACCACATTTTATAAATGTTTTATAATGCAGCAGAGTTCATGCTCCAGCCGCCAACCACATCATCATCAGCATCATCATCCATCAAAGCATCATCAGCAGCTACGCTGCCGCCAGCCGGCTCTCCATCAGCGCCGTAATTATGGCCTCAGCTGGATAGCTCCGACTCTGCTAGTGGCGCTGCTGTTTCTAGCACAATGTAAGTATTAGAGTTCAACCGTCTCAATGTTGGTGTTTTTTATGATTTTAAAGATCAGACTTTAGACGTCCTATGGTTTATGTATAAACACAATTTTAGTTTGTTTTTTTCTTGAGAAACTGGTTTTGCTTCTCCAAATTGGACTTTTGAATTTTGTAGCTTCACTGCGTAGCGTCAATCTGATCAATGTCGGCACTCAACAATGTGTCAAGGTCGCGCGGCGTTGGTATTTTATTTGGTATTCATGAAGGCGATGCATGTTTTAACTCACAATCGGACTTAGTTTACTAAAATTAAAAACGTAAACATTTAGAACAGATTTTAGGTGAGTCTATAAAAACTTAACTGAAATTAAGACATTGAAGAAAAAATAAAAGATGCGATCTTGAGGTAATCATATAGACCTTCTTTGTTTGTACAGGGTCATATGATGGCTATCTAGGATCAGTAGACAATAAATCGAATAATTTTATTTGATTCGGCAACACTTTCAATACCAAGGAGTTAAGGTCACTGGAATTTGCATGCTAACTAGGCTAAAATGTTAATATAAACTTGTTGTCGTACTGAAAAAACGCCAGTCTATCAAAATGGTAGGAATAAGTGTAAGTGAGTCGCCTGTGATCATTCTCATCGACTTAATACTTCGCATATGCAAAAATCTAGCAATTTCTCATATACATACAGGGTGATTCATTCACGACTAAACAAATTTCACCAGCGTATTCCTTAGCTCATTTCATGAAAATATGTCCATCTACGACCAAGCCTGAAAATGCAAGGGGCGAAATGGCAGTGGTTTGAAAATTTTGGGATTGGTGGTCGGAGGGTACTAGGGTTAAATTGCTCAGTTCTGAACTAGTGGTCGGATTTATGACTATTGCATAGTCATAAGCAGAACAAGCCCAACGTCAGGACGGCCCTCATGGCTCTTGACCTTGCCAAGGAATTCGAAACGTATAATCATGTCACTCTGTTCGAGGACATCGCACATAGCGTCTCTTCCGCCTAATTTGAAATGTTGGGTCTTAAATTATATGTGTGGACGCCAGTCATATGTAGCATTTAGAGACAGGAAGTCGAATTTCAGTAGAGTTAAACAGGGAGTGCACCAGTGTACTCCGGCACTGTTTAACCTCAACCTCTTTAAAATTCCTTCACCACCAGCCGACGTTGAAATTGTTGGGTACGCTAATTATGGCGTTAGAACCTAAAGTGGATGACATATGCAAAAAAATCAGCTGTTACCTCACTGACTTAGCGCGCTTTTTCACTGCAAGAAATGTGAAAATACGAAGGTTGCTATTTATATTTCGGGTCCGGAAATAAAAACACAATAATTTATCATTGGAAATGGTTTTATTCTTTTTCAAAATATTCTCCATTAAGATCAATAAACTTTTGCTTGCGCACAAACCAATTTTCGAAGCACTTTTTCTACTCCGATTAAGACACCTCCAAAACATGATTTTTGAACGCTTCAACATCAGCATCAGGCGATGCGAATCGTTTTTTTCTTGATACTAGGAAGAAGTCATTGGGTGCCAAATCAGGGCTGTACGGTGGATGGCCCATCAATTCGACATCTTGAGTGGTCAAATATCTTATCGTTTCAGCAGATGTGTGAGACCTCGCATTGTCGTGATGCAAAATGTTCGTCTTCTCTTATTGTCTTTCCTCATTTCTTCGAACACTGTTGGCAAACACGTCCTACGTTCCACTAGAGGCACTGTGCCAACATAGCCGGTTATACCGAAAAAAACGCAATAATTTACATCGATGTACTTCTTCCACGAACAACTTTTGTTGGATTTGGTTCGTCTTGAAAGTCGATTGCTGTTTTGTTTCGGTTTAATATGTGTAGATCCATCATTCGTCACCTGTGACAATGTAATACACTTCCTTTGAGCTACCGCAGTAATACTTTTTTAACATCTCTTTGCACCAATCCATACGGGCCTTTTTTGAGCATTCGTCAAATTATGTGGGATCCAACAAGAACACATTTTTTCACGACCAAATGAACATGCTATATCTAATTGATGCTTGTCAAACTAATGCCCAAGGATGCCTCAATCTCACGGTAGTTCACATGTCGGTCTTGCTTAATTAGTTCACGCAGAGCATCGAAGAATCTGCTAAAGTGACCGAAGTTGGACGTCCTTAACGAATTCAACGTGGAGCGAACGGCGTCCGAGACTGAGATCTTGGTGCCAGCGAATACCAGTCGAAAAGTTGATTTAAACACTCTTGTCTCGATGACCCACGCCGAAAATCGTAAAAAATCATAGCACGAAAATCTTCACGGGATAATTCCATTTTTTGACTGAGATGTATTTTTCAACACACTGTAAACAAAACAATTCGACCTCAAATGAAAAAAACGTTCTGAGTGAAGTTATGCTAAAAAATGTCAAAGTTTCCAATGGAAGTTTGCATCTGGGAACTCTAGTATCGTCAGGTCCCGAAATGTAAATAGCAGCCCTTGTATCCGCCTCCAAAAATAAGCCACACTGTTTACTGCATGGACCGCAGAGCTGCGGTTGACACTCAATGTGAAATTCGCCGACGTCAACATCACCACTACCCCAAAATTCTTGGGCTGTCCAATAGCCTTTTTCGATCCTCTGCACATGCTACAGCTACTACGCAACGCCGGTGTGGCCGGCGAATGTTATTACTACGCAGTGGAAGAACATTCAGAATGGCCAGAATGCTGCCCTGAGAACATGGACAGGCTGTCTTTTAAACGCTTGCCAGCAAGGAATTTTTTTAGATTTGGGAACAGGTAAAAGTCACTGGGAGCTAAATCAGGGGAATAAGGTGGGTGGTCAAGCAACTCGTACTTAAATTCGTCGATTTTAGCCATTGTTAAAACACTCTTGTGCGCTGGTGCGTTGTCTTGATGAAAAATTATTTTTTTGTGTTGTAAGCCTCCTGGCTCGATTTTCGAATTTTTACATTTAATTGATCTAAAAGGTTGCAATAGTACTCTGAATTTATTGTTTTACCCTTTTGCAGATAGTCAATCAATAAAATACCTTCGAAGTCCCAAAAAAACGTTGCCGTAACCTTACCAGCCGATTGAATTGTTTTTGCCTTCTTTGGGGCACTTCCTCCAGCTTCAGTCCATTGTTTGGATTGTTCTTTTGTCTGGAGTATAGTGGTGGATCCATGTCTCATCAACAGTTATGAAACGACGCTTAAAATCCATTTTATTTCGCTGAAAACGATCCAAACAAGCTTGAGAAATGTTCATTCTTATGCGTTTTTGGTCGACTGTTAACAAGTGCGGCACCCATCTTGCAGAAAGCTTTTTCATCTGTAGTTCTTCATGCAAAATTAAATGGACTCGATCATTTGAGAAGCCCATAATATTAGCTATTTCACGCACTTTTATTCGTCGATCATTTAATACCTTATCATGCACTTTGGCTACAATTTCTGTTGTTGTTGCTGTTTTTGGACGTCCACTACGTGGTTCATCTTCAATGCTTGTACGACCACGTTTAAATTCAGCAACCCAATTTTTTACTGTTGCATATGAAGGAGCACTTTCACCTAACACATTCACCATATCATTATGAATTTCTTGTCCCGATAAACCTTTTTTATGTAAATATTTAATGACACCACGTATTTCTAATTTTACCATTGTAAAAAAATCGCGGATGCGTCTTTTGTGAACACCTGTTTCTATATGATGGAGTTGCCAGATCGAAACAAAATTTAACATGTGTTCATAGCAGAGATGGAAGTTAACACTTAACTTTTTTCTGTTTATACCGCACTTTTTGTGCTAGGCTAAGAAGTTTCCGAACAGCCGACGCGCTAACTCAGTTGAGATCTGGATGCTACAGCTGCCTTAATTCCTATTGGGAGCGACTTGATGCTAACTCTCAGGAAGTTTGTCCCGCCTGTGATCAAATACCACATGACGTGCTGCACCTCTTTAATTGTCCGGCCAAGCCCATTCAGCTTGGACGCTTTCAATTCATATGTGGCGTTTTCTTTACCTGGATATCGAATAAGATACCCTGTAGACGAACATGACTTTACAACAAAATATATTGTTGTTACAAATATATTGTTGTTACAACAATTGTAGTCTCAACGCCAGGTTGAAAAAATCTGATGTCATCACTCCGAAATTATGCCCAAACTTTAACTCTCTGAGAATGCATTGCTCTATACAGGCTTTCGTTCGGGTTTTCGTAAGCAGAAGAAACATATTTTCCACTTAATATCGACAGCAACTAAAGAAAAAGTTGAGTACCGTTTCCACAGAATCTATGGTACGACGATGAGTACACTATAGCTATGGATGGACAAATGTTGCCCAAAACGCAACAATACAGGGCGTAGCTATTTGGCATACATATATAGTAAGATAGAAAATAAGAGGCTATTCTATTTATCGGAAGACAGAAAAAAAGAGCTTATTCTTCGTTAAATTATTTTGTGAAATTGTATAAGCGACAGTAGCGGTTGAAATGAAGATCCGTTGAAGGGCTAGTGTAAAAAGTTTGTGAAGAAAAATCGTTATCAACCTTTTAACGCCAGAAGATTTCGCTACAGATAACAATTTAGTATCATTAGCTGAGGTGTAGAGTTTCAGTTACGTAGATTGGGATAAGTCAAGATTTTCCGGTTGTGTTTTCAGAAAATAAGTTGGTTATATATATAGAAAGGGCCCTTAGGGTAAAAAACTCAAATTTTATTTTTTTTCTTTTTTTGATGTGGACAACATCTGAGCATCGAATGAGGCCGATCCCATGCCCGAAAAGTGTTTCCTCCCAGAGATATGCGCGTTTTATGAAAGTGAAGTCGACGATTCTAAGCGCAAATAGAAAGGGATCTGATCTTTAAAATGGCTCTCCTGAACAAAACTTTTCATCAACTTTTCACTTTTTTTCCCATGCCCCAAAAGTGTTCCCTCCCAGAGATATGCGCGTTTTATGAAAGTGAAGTCGAACATTCTAAGCGCAAATAGAAAGGGACCTAATCTTTAAAATGGCTCTCCTGAACAAAACTGGTTTTTAACCTTAGGTCCCTTTCAATTTTGCGCGTCACATATATGTTTATTATAATGGGTTTATTTGATTTAAAAGGAGATTTCAGACAAGCTGACAATCTGTCAAGCAATTTGATTCTGTTGACATTCTAGCCGATAATGTACTAAAGGATCCGTGGACTCGCTGTGGATTATTGGTATTGGCCAAGGGCAAGACAAGTTTGCCGCAACATTCATGAGACAGAGTAGTGTTGGGATTGCCTATCCATGGCAGTATTTAAGGGATGCTCGGCAGAAATCTTTATTCGGAGGACAGCGATCAACTTCAACTATCAACTTTTTTAGAGCTAACGTTTATTTACTACGAGTAGCTTCTTTGTCGACATCTAGATTTGCTTTAACCGAAACTGTCGCAAAGTTATCCCTTCATCTTCTGTAACAATGCCAGTTACGGATTGAATTAGAATGGACTACTCTCGGTTGGTTGCGGTAAGTAAAGTAGAGACTGCCCCGAATTTAACCTAAATCCAAACGCCTGTAAAGGACATCTGTCAGCGCCGGCAAAATGTTTAGAATAAAATTTCAAATAAAATCCAGCTTTGCTCTCTAGGTTCGATCAGTGAGTACAGAAAAAATATAACGAATAGCTCTCTGCTTTGAGAGAATTTTGCCATCAGATCCTTTAAGATATACAGAGTGGACCAAAAGTTACCATGGAGTTTAAAAATTCGATTTCAGATTATATAAATAACACTTGAAGAATAAATAATGGAGAGATTCACAACTGAACAAAGAACCTGAATAATCGAATTTTATTATTTAAATCAGCTAACAATTATTTTAAATAAAACGCATGAGTGATGAAGCTCATTTTCATTTGAATGGCTTTGTTAATAAAAGAACTGTAGATTCTGGGGTTCCTAAAATCCAAGAGCCATTCATCAACGCCAATTGCACCCCATTAGGTATACAGTATGGTGTAGGGTGACATCTGCAAATATCGTTGGGCCTTACTTCTTCGAGAATGAAGATGGAAGTGTTGAAACCGTTAAAGGAGAGCGGTATCGGTTTATGATAGAAATCTTCTTACGTCCTGCTCTTGAAACCGACCTGGTTTCAGCTGGACGGAGCCACTGCCCACAATGCTCGAGACACAATGACACTTTTAAGTCAAATTTTTGGAGAGCGAATAATTCTAGGAATTCGGAAATTATTTGGCCAACGCGATCGCCAAATTTGTTAGCACCCGACTATTTTCTTTGGAGTTAGTTGAAGGAGCGAGTATAAGTGAACAAGCCCGAGACAGTCCTTCAACTCAAGGCCAATATTGTTGCAGAAATTTGAACGCTACAGCCACAAATTTTTGGAAGATTTTATGGAAAATGCTCTAAATCATCATTGCGAAGTTAAAAACGAGGCTCATTTAGTTGACATTATTTTTCATATTTAGTGTAAAAAAATTTCCATTTTGTATATTTTACAGGGTGGCCGTCGGAAAGGTAAACTGCTTTAATTGTTTATAATTTTTGATTAAATAAAAGAGAATGGATCTTATATTGATAAATGTCGGCAATTATGTATGGAATACAATATCAGATAAATGTTCGCCTCTGTTAGCCTCACAAATGCGAGCCCTTTTCAGCACATTTTTCATTACATTCAGCAAGGCGTCTAATTTAGCTTGATGGATTGTTTTGAACACTCTTTGAGCAGCAGTAATGTTATCAGCCAATCTTGCAGTACGTTGTGGTCCATGCTTGGGCCTATCAGCTACAGACCCTCTTTCTTCGAAATCATTCATTATACGATAAATAGTGCGTTTTGTTAGCACGTTGCTTCTTCCAAAAATTTCACGTAACTTTCTCATCGTCACGGTAATCGATGATTGATTCTGATAAAAAATTTTAGCGATTACAACGCGTTGCTTTATCAAATATTTTTCCATAATAAATTTGCCACGTCTCTACTTCACGACTGCCAAATATGAACTTTAAAGACTAATGTTTACCAAAATGGCACCAAAACAAAGTAGTATACCTTCCCAGCGGACACCCTGTATAATCTGAGAAAAAATATAAAAAAAAGTTTTTAACCCAATGGTAACTTTTGACCCACCCTGTATTAGTAAATACATATACGTACTTGGCGAATGACACATAGATTTCCTAGTAAATGAAATCACAATATCTCATACTATTCGACTGCATAAGAAGATAAGCTGCTTCTTTCTACAAATCTTTAACTAAAACTTTAGTCGGTTATAAGAATGGAGCAAGCAAAAGAATGACCTTATAGAGTCTGACCTGAGGGTGCGGGTACTGTTATAACCTTCATTGAGCTAAAAGGGTAACATGATACTCTTACTTGTGTCAACTTGGAGATCCATTGGCAGATTGTAAATTCCTCCTTGATACAAGAACTTAATGGGTGATCCATTTAGAGGTTTTTTTCCACAGGGATTTTTCAGAGTTTACGCGTGAGTTGCGTTAAACTTTATTTTTTTCCTTTTCAGTATTGTTTGCCATTTTATCATAGAAATTTTGTAACTGAATTATGGAAATGAGAAACCAGAAGATCCGCTGTTTTCGAACAACGGTTTATTCAGTGATGAGGCCCCTTTCTGGTTCAACGGCAACGTCAATAAATACTCGTAAAATATCCGCATTTGGACTGAAGAGCAACCAGAAGAGGTCCAAGGGCTGTCATTATACCCAGAGAAACTATGGTTTGGTGCACGCAGAGAAAAGATATGGTTACTATATGGTCACCGCAACAATAGTATGTTCTAAAAGCATGTTCGTCGCAACCATAGTATTGTTTGTTGAATTTCATTTTGACAACAGTATGATTGCGGCAATATTAATATTGTTGAAATGTAACAATAGTATTATTGCCAAATTTAGAAATGAAAATATGGTTGTAGCAACAATATAAACATGGTTGGTGCAACAAAAGTACTGTTGTTTAAAATTTACGTTAACAATAATATGATAACGGCAATCATATAGTATGGTTGCGACTATGAACATAACAAAACAGATTTTATAGAGCATACATGGATGTGTGTGCGTGTGTTTTTTTTGATATACCATTATAAAAAACAACAACAACCGTAAGTTTTTTGGAAGGATTTTTATTGTGTTTACTTTGTTCGATGAAATACTCTTCTGCCGACTGGTTCTCGTTTATTTAAAATCTGACTGCACTTAAGTATATAGCCATTGATCGTGGTTTAATCACATTCGTTACTTTGTGCCTACGAATGGTGAAGTAGCATTCACCCCTGTTGGCAACTAAAATTATTTTCGACTGCCGTTGGAATATATATTTTTGTTTCTTGAATGAAATGTTCAATAAAAACACGGCCTCAAATCTAGCTATGAACTAATTGCAATGCAATTTAAAATAACTTGCTTGCTTAAAATCTCCATTTTAAAATAACAACACCCAATCCTAATAAATAATTTTGGGGTTTATATATAGTATGGTTGATTGAATCATACTATGGTTGTACGGATAATAGCATGGTTTCGTGTGAATCATAATATGGTTGTGAGGATCATACTATGGTTGTATAAGAAAAATACTATGGTTGTGAGAATCATAATATGGTTGTGGAGATAATAGTATGGTTGAATGTGAATCATACTATTGTTGTGAAGATCATAGTATGGTTGAGTGTGAATCATACTATTGTTGTGGAAATCATAGTGTGGTTGAGTGTGAATCATACTATTGCTGTGAGGATCATAATATTGTTGTACCACAACCATATACCCAACAATAGTATGATCATCTTTGAATATTGTCACTACAACCATACATTTTTTCTGCGTGTGCAGTTAATGGGCTAGTGGAATCATCGGTCCATATTTTTTCAAAAATGGTAATGGCCGGAACGTAACCTGAATAGTGCTCGCTATCGCGCTTTGATATCGGACTTTTTGCTACCTGAAATTGAAGTCCGTAATCTCGACGGTATTTGGTTTCAACAGAACAGTGTCACTTGCCATACAGCTGCTCAAACAATGGATTTATTGAGAGGTTATTACAAAGAGCAGCTAATTGCCCGTATTTGACCGGTGAGGCGGCCGCCTAAGTCGAGTGATATTACGAGCTTAGAACTTTTTCTTTTGGGCCACGTAAAGTCCAAAATCTACGCTGACAAACCAGCTAAGATTTAGGTTTCGAATCCAACATTAAGCGCGTCATTTACGCCATACCGGTCGAAATGCTCGAACGAGTCATCCAAAATTGGACCTTCCGAATGGACACGCTGAGACTAAGTCGCGGTTGACATTTGAAGGAAATTATATTTAAAAAATAAATGGCATAAAATGTCCTTTCGCATGAACAACAAAGATTCCACACTAGATTTGAAATTTTGTATTTTTTTTTGTTTTGAAAAAAACCCGATAGTTGCATTACAGCTTTACTATTAGTATTAAAATATATGTACATTATGGTGGGCCAATTTGTAAGGACAATAATTTGTCCTTATTGTGTTAACGATTTTTCGATAGCTTTTAGCGTGAGAAAAAAAGTTCTAATACGACATACGAGTATAAAAAAAACATTTTGATGCACCCAATTTTTAATTTATTGACTATTTTTAAATTTTAGTAGGTAATAGAAAATATTTTTTTTAATATGATTCGTTTCTCTACAGTTCTCTTAGAAGTACTTCTATGTTCTCTATTTAAAAAAACCTTTAAAATAAAAGTAGAGAAAAAGTAAAAAAAATAAAATTTGGGCGCCTCGAAAAAGTTTTTTTTTAATATGTCGTATTGGAACTTTTTTTCCTATGCTAAAAGCTATCGAAAAAGCAATGACACAATATCGATTATTAAATCTAACCACCCTAATGTACATGTTACAACGAAATATCAAGCCAATGAATGCATCATTTCATTGCATTACCAAAACATTTCATTGCATCTATGTGAACACAATAAAGAAACTATGAAAGAAGGAATATAGGCTTCCATGTAGGAATTCACATGGAATCCTATATTCTTTGAGTGTATAATTTCACTGAAATGCCATGATACCTTAAGCGTTTTTTTGGCCATATACTCGTATGACACACCCATCACATTTAGCCCGTCCCGAAGTATTACGAAATTTCAAGTGCTAAAATCACATTTCTTTCTGTAAACATTAAGCGAGGCTTGAACATTCAGTTTAACTGGTATGTCTTTGCTAGCCAAGTTATTGATGTGCAACTGTTTTAAAACCCTCATATGACAGTCTATCAGACGTTCCTCGCGGTTACACAGTAAAACCATTCATCCATCCCTCCACCTGAAATAAACCGTTGGTGGCTTATTTTGAGAGACCAAATTTATTTACAGATCTATGATGATACACAGCGGTTGGGCAATACGTGCCATGAGATAAAGAGATAAAAACTCAATAAAGAAAATTAAAATCACTTTGAGCTACAAGAGCCGCGCCATCTATGGAAGATATTTTTAATTTTTGTTGCTGTGAATCATAAGTTCGGCATCTCTTACAAATGAGGCTTTGCATAAATTTGGTGAGGCTAGTGTTAATTGATTAAGTCGATGTTAACAATCATTTCAACAAGGCATTCCCGCTTTTTGCATATGAAAATGTATAAAGTGAGCAAGCGAGGTCAGTTATTCGGTGTGGATGTGGGTGTAGAGTCAGGTTACTTTTACTTTACCGGGCACAACAACACTAGGTTACATTTTGATTTAAAAAATCAGCTACGAGGCAAACAATATTTAAAAAATTATGAATCTGTATACGAAGCTTTTACACATTTAATAAGTGTGCCTTAAACTTACCAATTTTTTAGCCAAGAACTTGCTTCATACATACTAGGTTCACAATTTACACTAGGATGGGCCGATTTGTAAGGACAAAATATTTTGCGTTATTTTTCGATACCTTTTGGCATGAGGGAAAAAAGTTCCGCTACGACATATCAAAAAAATCATTTCATTTCGTGATTCGATTCTCTCAGTGGCATTTTTAATTCTTACTAGCTCATATATAACTCATATAATATAAAATATTGTATTGTATTTGGCAATTAATATTTGTATGTCACCTTAAAAAAGAAATATTTAAAAAAAATATTTTTTTTTATTACCCATTAAAAAACCTTAAAAATAAAAGTAGAGAAAAAGTCAAAAAATTTAAATTTGGGCACCTCGAAAATACTTTTTTTTATTATGTCATAGTGATACATTTTTTCTGATGCCAAAAGCTTCAAAAAATCGATGGCACCATATCGATTGCCTAATAGACCTACCCTAATATACACTGTGCCGTGCTGTGACGGTTGATGAGTATTCTTTACCTACCAACTCAGAGTATGCGCTCGCGTACGGATCTGACGTAGATATCACTGGGGGAGAACTGTACGATTAGTAACTGCTTCCTTTTCTAGTATAGAGAAGGGTTCGGGTTTTTTTCCCAGGAATTGCAGGGATTTCAGTAATTTACTTATCCAGCTTTCGCGGGAATTTTATGCCTGGATCCCGGGAATTGTTTTAAAATCCTACAAAGCTGATTTACTTTAAATATTCATAGCTGAAGAGCATACGAGGGCGGCTCGGAAAGTTCTTAGCCTATCAATGAAAGAGAATAGTTAGTTTTTCAAAAATATTTTTATTTTTCAATATAATCTCCTGAAACTTCAATACACTTAGTCCAACGCTTATCTAGCCATTCTATCCCTTGATTAAAATAGTTTTTTTCAAGGCCTTCAAAATAGTGGTTTACAACTGTAATTGCATCTTCATTTGAGGTAAAACGCTTGTCAGCAAGGAATTTTTTTTAGATTTGGGAACAGGTAAAAGTCACTGGGAGCTTAATCAGGAGAATAAGGTGGATGGTCAAGCAATTCGTAATTTAATTCGTTGATTTTAGCCATTGTTAAAACACTCTTGTGCGCTGGTGCGTTGTCTTGATGAAAAATTATTTTTTTGTGTTGTAAGCCAGGACGTTTTTCTCGAATTTGTACATTTAATTGATCTAAAAGGTTGCAATAGTACTCTGAATTTATTGTTTTACCCTTTTGCAGATAGTCAATCAATAAAATACCTTTGAAGTCCCAAAAAAACCGTTGCCATAACCTTACCAGCCGATTGAATTGTTTTTGCCTTCTTTGGGGCACTTCCTCCAGCTTCAGTCCATTGTTTGGATTGTTCTTTTGTCTCTGGAGTATAGTGGTGGATCCATGTCTCATCAACAGTTATGAAACGACGCTTAAAATCCATTTTATTTCGCTGAAAACGATCCAAACAAGCTTGAGAAATGTTCATTCTTATGCGTTTTTGGTCGACTGTTAACAAGTCCGGCACCCATCTTGCAGAAAGCTTTTCCATCTGTAGTTCTTCATGCAAAATTAAATGGACTCGATCATTTGAGATGCCCACGATATTAGCTATTTCATGCACTTTTATTCGTCGATCGTTTAATACCATATCATGCACTTTGGCTACAATTTCTGTTGTTGTTGCTGTTTTTGGATGATGAATTTTTAAAGAAAATCATCTTCTGTGATGGGACACATTTTCATTTCAGTGGATTCGTCAATAAGCGGAATTGCCGCATTTGGTCGAATGATAATCCAAGAGTGATTGTCGAACAATGAGTGACTGCTTGGTACGGTTTATGGGCTGGCGGCATCATTGGCCGTATATTTTTTCAAAATAAGGCCGGTCAGGCCTTTGGACTTCTTTCTCTGGGGTTATTTGAAAAAACGGTGTACGTCGATAAGCCAGCAACAATTCAAGAGCCAAAGAATGAGATAATTCGGCACATTTACAGCAATTATGCCTCGAAAATTTGGACCATCGGATGGAGGTGTGCCGTCGAGGTCGCGGAGGCCATTTGGCCGATATTTTGTTCTAAACATAATTGAACCATACCAATATTATCATAATAAAAAGAAATGACAATAATTTTCTAAATAATTTGTGTTTTATTTAAAATCAACATCGGCCCTTAAAATGTAACCACCCTTTAAATACAAAAACATATACGAGTATGCACATATGATCGCCCGTTCTAACGATGCGCGACTAGCCAAAACGATTCGAGTTATTAAGGGTGGTCCAACCAAAATGCACTATGTTAATTGTGAGTCACATCTAACCGTCAAGTTTGACATTTCTTCGTTTCAGTATTTAACAAATTGAACTATTGAGAGGTACACAATTGAGTTGCGCTTTAGGATTGTTGAAGCCATTTACGAAACTGGACGTTGAAATCAAAATTTATATCGTGCACTTGTAAATTCTTTTCAAAAAAGCAGGCGGAAAGATCTTTAATTACAAGCGGGGGTGACTGCAGTTTCGGTAAGCGCTACTTCAAACTCATAAGACCCGAAGCAACGAATGTAATGTAACTATGTTTTGGTGCTATACACTTAAGGGCAGGCATTTTCTTACTTAACGAGAACTGCCGGTAGAAAAGTTTTCCACCGAACACACTAAAAATCCATAGCACTGCATACATACTGAAACACCTACACACGATACAGTGCATAAGTTTTACAAATATTGTTGTTGTTGTTTTCATTGATTAATTAATATTACGATTTCGTATAAATAGATTAGCTTATTTACGAAATTTTAATTAAGTAGTGATAAAATTGAAAGACAAATATTTGGTTGAAATTGAAAGGTAGTCTTTTTTCTGTGTATGTTTATATAGGGTGTATTTTTAAGAGCTGTAGAGTTTGAAATAATAAAACAAAGCAGAAAAGTTGCTGGAACGAAATACAATTAGGTAGACAGCTTCATGGCAGGTATTTTTCAAAAATATTTTCCGGCATATATCTGCCACTGCACGCAGAGAAAATACATGGTTACTATAGGGTCACCGCAACAATAATAAGTTCTCTACAATAAAAGCATGTTCGTCGCAACTATAGTATTGTTTTTTGAATTTCATTTTGACTACAGTTTGATTGCGACAATATTAATATTGTTGAAATGTAACAATAGTATTATTGTCAAATTTAGAAACGAAAATATAGTTGTAGCAACCACATAAACATGGTTGGTGCAACAAAAGTATTGTTGTTTAAATTTACGTTAACAATACTATGATTACGGTAATCATACAGTATGGTTGCGACTATGAACATTACAAACCAGGTTTTATAGAGCATATATGAATGTGTGTGCGTATGTTTTTTTTATTTTTAATATACCAAAAAAACACATACACACGATACAGTGCACGGTTGTTGTCCATTATAAAAAACAACAACATTTGGAAGGTAGTTCGAGGGATTTTTATTGTGTTTACTTTGTTCGAAATACTCTTTTACCGACTGGTTTTTGTTTATTTAAAATCTGCCTGCACTTAAGTGTATAGCCATTGATCATGGTTCACATTCGTTACTTGGTGTCTACGGATCGTGAAGAAACATTCACCTCTGCTGGCAACTAAAAGTATTTTCGACCGTTGGAATATATATTTTTGTTTTGTTTAATAAAAACATGGCCAAAAATCTGGCTATGAAATAATAGTAATGCAATTTAAAATAAAATTCTTAATAAAAATCTCTATTTTTGAATAACGACATTAACCAATCCTAATACATCATTTTGGCGATCGTAGTATGGTTGAGAGTAAATCATACTATGGTTGTGGGGATCATAGTATGGCTGCGTGTGAATCATACTATGGTTGTGACGATCATTGCATGGTTGTGGAGATCATAGTATGGTTGAACGTGAATCATACTATGGTTGTGGGGTTGCGTGTGAATCATACTATGGTTGTATGAGAAACATACTATGGTTGTGAGGATCATAATATGATTTTGGAAATAATAGTATGGTTGAGTGTGAGTCGTACTATTGTTGTTAGGATCATAATATGGTTGAGGAGATCATGGTATGGTTGAGTGTGAATCACACTATGGTTGTGGGGATTATAGTCTGGTTACGTGTGAATCATACTATTGTTGAGAGGATCATAATATTGTTGTGCCAAAATCATATACCCAACAATAGTATGATCCTCTTCGAATATTGTCACCCCAACCATACTTTTTTTCTGCGTGTGCTACGAGTTACATGGTCCAATCGACCAATCAAATGTTTGACTCTTTTTTTAAATAACTCTGGCCGTAGGGCATCAATGGTGGCTTGATTATTGGCTAACAATGCTTCCAGAGTTACTGGTTTGTCGATATAAGTCAATGACTTAACATAGCCCCATAAAAAGTAATACAGGGGGTCACAGAACAGGACCACTGCGGAAACAAAGTTGTCACCAAATTGATTTTTACGCTGTATTGAAAGTAGCGCCGTCTTGTTGGAACCAAATGCTGATGTTAAGCAGATTATTTTTAGAGACAAAAATTCAGAACGCATTGTTCGATATCGCTCGCTACGAGGGCATATCACTAAGTCCGTGACTATTCGGATATAACACAGTTTTTTTTGTATCAAAAAAAATTATTTTTCAACAAAATCTCCTTGTAGCTCAATACACTTAGTCCAACGTTTTTTTTTTCAATTTTTGTATCCCTTCTAAAAAATAGGATATTTCGAGGTTCCTAAAATAGGCATTTGTTGATCAATAATCTCATCGTTTGAGCTGAATCTCTTTTCACCGAGCCATTTCTTTAGGTTTGGATAGAATCACTAGGGGCTAAGTCCGGAGAGTATAGCGGAAGAGGTACCAATTCGTAACCCAACTCATGCAATTTTCCACTGAAAAACTAATTTTTTCTTGGCCATAAGGGTTTTTTTAAATCCTTTTTAAATTGGACCAATAAGTTGGCATAATATTCGCCGTTTATAGTTTTTTTTTGAAGGTAATCGATGTGTATTATCCCGCGTGCATCCCAAAAAAAAACTGTTGCCATCACTTTATTGGCCGACAAAGTCGCCTTGGACTTCTTCGGACTGCTGCTTGGTCTCCGCAGTGTTGTAATGGATCCATGTTTCATTCACAGTTACAAAACGCAGCAAAAACTCATTCAAATTGCGGTTAAACAACTTCAAACAATCCTTTGAAGTTGTCACATGATTACGTTTATGGTCAATTGAGAGCAAACGCGGCAGACAACTTGCAGACAGCTTTCTTAAACCCAACTGATCATGAAAAATCGAAACCACATAGTCATATGAAATGCGTATGGCATCAACAATCTCAAGCACTTTTACTCTTCAATCGGCCAACACCATATCTTTCAGCGTCATTTGTACTTGTGCGACCACAACGAAAGTCAGTAAATCACTTTTTTAACATTAAAATCGATGGTGCAGAGTCCCCATAGTATTAATCAAGCTTTTCCTTGGTTTCATTTAACTTTTTCCGCAAAACTTACAATTTGTATTACTAGATTTAAAAATTTGCGTGTTAGTTTGCATTTTAATTAAAAAAATCTTCTCTCTTTACAGGTCCCATCTCATCATCTTTTGTTGTGCCCAACGAGCTGCCCTCCCTTCTGTCATTAGTTTATTCCAATATACCGCCGATTAAAAAAGGTTACCCATATCACTGCTTTACAAATGATCTCCACTGACATAAACTTAATCACTTACTCTCTCCTTTAATCTCCCCACAGGTACTGATTCCCGTCTAGGTTTTGGCTTTAGACTTGGAGAACATGCCGATTTCCAGGTTCTTGTCGAATTGGGACCACAAAAGGAAACCCGACCCATCGGCAATCAGGACAATTCGGATGGTTCGTCGTTCAACAAGAGGCAGGTGAACAAAACCCAACAGCGCGCCGTACAAAGAGAAGTCGTCAAGACAACGGAAGAACGGCCGGCCAACACATGGCTAGAGAAGTGGTCCAATCAAGCTAATACGGCCACAACGACCAAAAAGAAAGCTGAGACCAAGACAAAACCCACCAAGAAACCCTTGGTACACAAACAAGTGCCCCTACAGGTGATGCCAGTGATGTCGCAGCAGATGGCTCCGCAAGCCATAGAGCAACTGCAAATGTTATATAAAATGGCCACCTCGACATCCACGACAACGAAAGAGAGTCAACCAAGTTTAAGTGAAGCGACAACGACAAGTGCCCCTTCTGTTGTGGCTTCACCCTCGTATTTACAGGAAAGGCTGCAGCTTTTAAAGGCTCCTGCTAATATGGATGATCTGCAGGCATTGAGGCAAACACCACCAGAGAAATCTAAAGCGGAAATTACCAAGGAACTGATGGATGTCACTTTGGAAGAGTGATTTTCAGAGGCGAATTTCATCCTTTAGCTATTGTACGGCGATGTTGTCTGAATGTAAATTTCATATTTAGCTAAAATCATTTTTTTGTATTATATTTTCATATGTTTGTTTGTAAATAAATTCTTCAATAGAAATAAGTCTTAGCATGCAAAATGTTGGGGAAATAAAATGTAAAGGGTGGTTAAATGTTAAGGGCCGATGTTGATTTGTCGCGCAAAAGAGCCATTGTTCCGTTAGCTGTGTGGCAAGTGGCACTGTCCTGTTGAAACCACATATCGTCCACATCCATATCTTCCAATTCGGGCTATAAAAAGTTACGATAGCGAACACTATTCACAGTAACTGCCTGACCGGCATCTTTTTGGAAAAAAATACAGCCCGATTATGCTGCCAGCCCATAAACCGCACCAAACAGTCACTCTTTGTGGGTGCATGGTTTTTACGACAATCACTCTTGGATTATCTTATTGACGAATCCACTGAGGTGGAAATGTGCCTCATCATTGAAGACGATTTTCTTCCAAAATTGATTTTCATTTTCATAACAAGCCTCAAAAACTTTAACGCGTTGCTCGCTTGTGTAGGTTTTATTTACAGCCGTGATTCATAAGTAGGTTCCGTTGTGATACAGTTTCTTCTCGCGAATAATTCGACCTATGCTACCGGCTTCGTTTATCCTTAGTACGAGTAGAAACTCCTCTTCATTATTGTAACTTCCACATAAATCGTTGTATGGCCGACGCAGTCTTCCAGAACAGATCTTTTTGATCTCCACACTGGTGGTACCGATCCTTGTCAATGAGGTAGAAATTTTAAATTTAAATCGACTGATTAAAAAACCTATTATTTTCCGTCAAATTTCTGGTTTTATTGGAACACAAGATTAAACTTTATCATTGAATAATGGAACACCATCCGATGCGTTTTCGCTTTAGCCCAATGGGCTGAAGATTGTTTGGCAGGAGAAGGAGAATATCACCGAAAAATCGTGTTTTCAGATGAAGCTCTTTTTCATCTCGGTGACTATGTAAATAAGCAAAATTGCCGCATATGGGGCTTAGAGAACCTACACATGAAGCCAGTGCACTCACAACGAGTCACTGTTTGCTGTGGATTTTGGACTGGCGACATCATTGGTTCATGTTTTTTTTTTGAAACTGAGCAAGGAGCCGCCGTTACCGTTCACGGCGAGCGTTACCAAGCCATGCTCAATCAACTTTTTGTTTCTAAAAATTTAAGAGTATCACATGAACGACATTTGGTTTCAACAAGACGTGGTCACATGTCACACAGCCAACGCAACCATCGATATTTTACGCACTGTTTTGGAAAATCGAATAATAACCGAAATTGTGATATCAATTGGCCGCCTTGGAGCTGGAATTTAAGCCCTTTGGATTATTTTTTGTGGGGAGCCATTAAAAATAAATGTTAGGCAAAGCATTCAAAGACAATTGAAGACTTAAAAAATGAAATCAGAGTTGCCATTGAATAGATTCGACCCAAAACAATCGAAAACGTACTGAAAAATGTGGTTGATTGGATGGGATACTGCAGAGCCAGTTGTAAAAGTCATACAAAAAGTATTGTGTTCCATTATTAAATGACAAAGTTCAACCTTTCCAACTGATCATGTAAAATCGAAACCACATAGTCATATAAAATGCGTATGGTGTTACCAATCTCACGCACTTTTACTCTAGATTCGACCCAAAACAATCGAAAACGTACTGAAAAATGTGGTTGATTGGATGGGATACTGCCGAGCCAGTTGTAAAAGTCATACAAAAAGTATTGTTAAATGACCAATAAAACCAGAAAATTTAAATTAAAAATGTCTAATTCAATCTAAAAATGTTAAATTGAAATTAAAAATGTCTAATTCTAATTGAAATTAAAAATGTTAAATTGCCCTCCCAACAAACTACCTACACATCACAAGAGGAATGCCAAGATCACTCATTACATTTTCATGTCCAGGAACCGACACACAGAGAAAAGGTTAGTTGAAAATCGGTCCGAACTACAAAAATTTGGCTGAATAAACATATTTTCTGTTGCAATTGCCAACATTCCATGGTATTGATGGTTACATGTTTCGAAATATCATAAGATGGGAGCTACGATAATATTACGGTACACATTGCCAATAAATCGGTTACATCAGTTTAATTCAGTTAAACTATTGGTTGCCACAGCTGGTGGTTACGGCAACCAACCAATTATGAAGTACAAACAACTTTGGTACTAATAATTAGTGGTGACAAAAGATAAACTCCTTCAAGTATTGAAACTTCGTTCAATTCACTGTTGTTAAATAAAATAGGTTATCCCAACTTCATAATAAAATTCATATAATAATTTAACATTTTAAAAGCCTTTATTAAGACGAAAACCCTTTTATAAGTCATAAAAATTAGATTAGAAACAAAAAAAAACCTGACAATGTGGGTATCATTGGAAAGCTTATGAGATTTTACATACATATATCCAAAGATCTGTTGCCAAGACTTTAAGCATTGATTTGTGTTATATTAACCCTTAAGTAGTTGGAAATATATAATGTCAAAACTCGACCTTTTTTGGGTATTTTGAAAATATCCTAACCAGGTTTATCTTTAAATTGCTTTTCATACTTTAAACCAAAATATTAATTTAAAAACCTTTTTTTAGGCGAAAACTTATTTAAAAGTCACAAAAATTAGATTAGAAACAAAAAAAGGCTTGACAATATAGGTGTCATTAGAAAGCTTATCAAATCTAACATCTATCCAAAGTTCTAAAGCCAAGACTTTAAGCATTGATTTGAAATCTTTTGTGTTAACTTATCCCTCAAGTAGCCAGAAATATTTATAACTCAAACTTTTTTGGGTTTTATAAAAATATCCTAATCAGCTTAATCTTCAAATTGATTTTAACACTTTAAAACCAAAATTAAGTTAAATGACCCGAACTTAAATAGGTTCGACATACGAATATAACTAGATTCGAAAGTAAAAACCATGTTTTCAAAAAAAGTGTTCAGCATTGAAATATCAGAATTAAGTTTTTAAAATCGTTATACTATATACAATTAAACGAAACAAAAAGAAGTTTTTTTGTTCAGAAAACCGAATGTACGAGTATATAATCATCAGTTGATCCAGTTAACAAATGTTCATGGTAATAGCAACGGAATCTAGAGAGTACTTACAACCATCAATCGATAACAAAAACCAATACATGTACAAATTCAGTTCCAATAATCATTTAAATTAAAAAGGGTTACCGATACTTTACCTCTTCAACCGATAGTTTCAGTATCTCTACTTGAATTTTCCGTGTACCTTATCAACATTCGGTTGAAGCGATAGAATGCATGAATGGTACGCGCAACCACAAAAATTCGGGTTTTAAACAATTCTGTTGTGGCAACAAAGATGTTCTCTGTGTCTATATAAGGGTTACCGACTAATATCTCACTATCATCAACAAAGTCATCTAGCATTCTTTAACATTTCTAGTATTTCAATTATTCTTAAACATTAAACATTTCATGGGATCTAATGTCTAATATGAACATATTAGAAAAAAAACTTTTAGTGGTTCAAAATCATATTTGATATTTTTAAAAAAATATTTGGTACAAACAAAATTTGATTTTGAGAAATTTGAGTTTTAGAACTAAAAAACGTGATTTTTTACACTAATCGTACCCTATCTCTTAATTAGTCGATTTCGGTCAGGTAAAAGTTAACCTAAAAATGGGGAACCCTTTTGCCTTTTTAAATTGCTACTTCATGCTTTAAAGGCCTTTGGTTCTTAGTAAAAAATTGGACGTTATAAACAAAATTTGATTTTGAGAAATTTGAGTTTTAGAACTAAAAAAACGTGATTTTTTACACTAATCGTACCCTACCCTAGGAGGCTATTTCGGTCAGGTAAAAGTTACCATAAAAATGGGGAACCATTTTGCCTTTTTAAATTGCTACTTCATGCTTTAAAGGCTTTCGAAGAAAATAGTTATGTTGGTTCATAGTCAAAAATTGAACAACAAAAACAGTGAGTGCAAAAGCACATAAAATGTATGAGATACATTAGATCCCATATGAAGATATTCCTGTATGATATCCCATAGTACTGAACATGCCGCGCGGCGGTTCGGCTTAAATAACTCTATAATAGCATGGTATATTAAGGAGAGTTTCAAATCAGGCTAATCCGAGTATATCTAGATCCAATTCCTCTTAGTTACTTTTATTCGTCAGTGTATAAGTATATTGGATTTCATTCTCCGGAAGGCGGAGGACAGTCACGTATTTCGATTTATCTGACATCCTCATCGCAAAACTAGGATCAAAAATTGGTTCAGGTATCATGTACGAGTAGTTAACAGGAAACCCGCACTAAAGCCCTATTCGCAGCAGCCAGTTGAGGCCATTGACAGACTGATCCTTCCATCTATTTACAGGTTTTAGTTTAGTTTACTATCCACCAGTACAAAATATTTACTACTATGTGAAAATAAAAATGTAATCTCATCGATCGTGGGCCATACAATAGCTGTGTTCGTTTCAGATTACTAAAATAGCATTTGTATGAAAGTTACTTGATTAGCGAGGCAAGCGAGTTGGCCTGAAGTCGCCAAAGCAACGAGTAAGAGTTACCACACCACCAACAAAAAATCTTACATGAAACACATTGCTACAAAATAAAATCATATGATTTTTGTTGTTAATTCTAAAAAATAATCAAACAAGAAAAGGTCCTACCGGCAAATTCGTATTGGTATACTGCACGAGATGGGACATGTGAAACTATACATCAAGTAAAGCTAATAGTTTAAAAACCTTTCACAAATGTGTACGAAGCAAAATGTAGCAAATAATTGATTTATTGTTTTTTGTTGATTTTTTAAAGTTTTAGTTTATACAGGGTGTCCGTCGAGAAGGTAAACTAATTTGTTTGTTTATAATTTTTGATTAAATAAAAGAGAATGAATCGTATATTGATAGATTTTGTATTTAATGTCGACAATTATGTATGGAAAATAATTCAGATTAATGTCCGCCTCTGTTAGCCTCACAAATGAGCACATTTTTCATTGCAGTCAGCACGGCGTCGAATTGAGGTTGCTGGATTGTTTTGAACACTTTCTTGAGCAGCAGTAATGTTTTTAGCCGATCTTGCAGTACGTTGTGGTCCATGCTTGGGCATATCAGCTACAGGCCCTCTTTCTTCGAAATCATTCACTACACGATAAATAGTGCGTTTTGTTGGCACGTTGTTTCTCCCAAAAATTTCACGTAACTTTCTTATCGTCACAGTAATCAATGATTGAGTTTGATAAAATGTTTAACGATTTATCGAATATTTTTTCATCATGGAGTGATCAGATAATGAGAACCGTATCGCCGTAATAGCGCTTTTTAAGTGTGAAATGAAAATTGCGATGTTTTCAAAACGCTTCGGCCACTAGGGATTAGCCGCATTTGCATAAAACTGTTTGAGGAGACTGGAGATGTAAAATACCGCCCACGCTCTGTTTGAACACCGCATGTCGTCAAAGCCGTTAAATCAAGAATTCACAGACATCCGCTCCGAAAACAGAAAATCATGCCTCGTGAGATAAATATCACGCAAAAGTCCATGAGTCGAATCATTAGAAAAGACTTGGGACTTGAGTCTTTCAAACGACGTACCGGACATATTGACTGGAGCTTTAAACAAACTAAGATTGAAAGATGCAAACGTGTTTTGGTGAAGCACGCTGATAACTTGCACAGAAAAATTTTGTTCACCGATGAAAAAATTTTTACCGTTCAGGAAAAATTTAACAAGCAAAATGATAGAGTGTATGCGCGATCATCTAAGGATGCATCTGAACTGATCCCAAGGGGTGGAAAAGGTTCATCACCCACAGCTTTAGTTATGGTTTGGTGGAGTGTCTCTTACGATTGGGTGCATTTCTGCAAACAAGGAGTCAAAACATCGGCCAAAGTTTACCAAGAAACCGCTTTGGAAGCTGTTGTGAAGCCTCTTAACAATTCCCTGTTCCAAAACCAGCCATGGACTTTCCAGCAGGATTCTGCGCCGGCCCATAAGGCTAAAACGTCCCAGGCCTGGCTTCGAAGCAATTTGCCAGCGTTCATTTCCTCTGAAGAATGACCCTCAGGCAGTTCAGATTTGAACCCATTGAATTACAAATTGTGAACGGCTTTAGAGGACAAGGTTTGTCACAAAAAATACCCCAACTTTGGATCTCTTAAGACTGCTTTGGTTCAAGCTGTGGCCAATTTTCCAATGGACGAGGTTCGTGCAGCTATTGACGATTGGCCAGTGCTACTTAAGGCGTGCGTAAAGGCAAAAGGCGGACATTTTGAATAAGTAGATTCTTTTTGGATACAATATACATCAATAAATATATTAAAAAATATTTGGTCCAAAAACATTCAGTACTTTTTATTTTACAGCATAAAACGTGTGTAACAGTATTATGTCCCTTACTAAGTATATTCATTTAAATTTTTGTTGCTCTTTACGAATTCGCCGAAGAGCCCTCTTGATGTTTAATTCTCTTTGATGTATAAAAGAAGATACAATGTTGCCATATTACTCTTAATTTATTCAAGATTACAATATTTCAAACTAGTTACCTTTAAAGAACACGACTAATGCTTGAACACTTTAGACACTCATTTAAAAAAGTTTTAAACTACCGGTAGTAGAATTTAATTGTAATGAAATTAGCTTAATTTGAAAGGCGAATTCTTGTCATTTAGTTTGAATACGATTACTGACATATGGTCACAACAGCGTGCTCCGATATCGTTCAAACGGGAGCTGCAGACAACACGACGAATTTTTTCTTGCAAGTGGTCAATCCTTTCTGGCTTAACAACATACATTACCGGTTTCCCTTTGACCCATAGAAAATAATTACTTACTTGCGAAATTCGATCACTTAACTTAATGACGATTTCATTATTGAGTTTAATATTGAATACTTTTCAAGCAATCGTTACGAAATTTGCTTTAATTTGACTAATGATCGCTTCTTTTGGACATACAATGTCTCTCTTAGAGGTATAAAGTACATCTTAGTTTACAGTCCCCATTCAAATCATGGTTCTTCCACAAAAGTTATCATGTGTTAAGCAAACACTTAAAATTGTACATTGTTTCCTAGACCAATTTCGTCTTTTTAAACTTATAAACAGCTTGCAAAATTCAGGACTCTTCCTCGTTTAGTTTCAAAACTATCATTAAACATACACACTGGCGGACATGGCTAAAACTTCTTATAATTTTGCTAAGATCAATAATAATACACTTTATAGAGTCCCGATTAATATTTCGATGTAGTACAAATGGATTGACAAATTTATGATATGCTCCATCCTATGGTGGAGGGTATATTACTCCATGATAAACTAAAGACATGTTCAGAGTCACCATCTAGCGGAGGATAGATAAATATTTATTCACAATAGCTAGCCCATACCGACACCGATACATTGTGAATAAGCAATTGCGACTGGTTATCGCAGACACTTACCATACACTGCATGGCTGCATATAACAGTAGCAGTCAGTCGAAATTTACTTTTCACAATTATTACTACGCAGCGCTGCCAGACTTCTATCTAAAGACTTTCCCAAAAAATGTCTTACCTTAGCCCACATGAGTTTTTTTGGACGTTTGTGGTATTGAGTTGCCCATATTAGACTAAAGTGTTTAAAATTCATAACTTTTTATTTTATATTTTTTTCACTTTTGCAGGTTATAGAGATTTTATGGAGTTATATGATAGATGCATATCATCTACAACAACGCGTAAAAAACAGATGAGTTTTATTACTCTTTTGGCAAGTCAATTTTTCTAAACTCAACGAAATTATCGTCGTAATTTTAATGTCAGAACAGCACTGAGTACCAACATGATTAGCTACTTAGTGTCCTGTTTTGAGAAACAGGGACCAGTGTCAGAATCCTAGGATGTGACAACAGAGTCAATTGCACCCTTTATACTGCTTGGTTCGGTGTTATGGTTGAAACAGTTATCGGTCCATATATTTTTGTTGCAAATGATAAGGGTTAACCAGAAACCATTAACAGTGCTCTATATAGGACTATGATTGAAAATTTTTGCGTGCGAAAGTTGATTCTAACGTATGGTTCCAGTAATATGGAGCCACAGCGCACAATGGAATTCCTTCGCAAACTTTCAGTCTTATATATATATATATATATATATATATATATATATATATATATATATATATATATATATATATATCAACATCAACATCTGTTTATACTGGGTGGCCCATATATATATATATATATATATATATATATATATATATATATATATATATATATATATATATATATATATATATATATATATATATATATATATATATATATATATATATATATATATATGTGGGCCACCCAGTATAAACAGATGTTGATTTTTTGCAGATCTACAAACTGATTACTTGTTAAATTAATTTGTAATTTGTAAAGGTTTTCTTAACTTTTACTCACATTTCGGTTGACAAATTTGAGGAAATTTTGGATATGGTATGTACACACATAGAGCACATTTATACAGAAAACTGTTAGTAGTAACTTCCGCTCCCGGAACTGGGCAATTTTTTCAGCGTTTCCACCTGCTTTTTCGGTTTATCCATTAAAAAGTATCTGTAAAATTATAATCAATATTATTATTTGTGCTACCAAACAATATTTCAATAATATTTACGAAAATCGCAAATAAAAATAAATTCCATTGTTTTACCAAGGGTTTTTTCCCCACAATTTTTCCTTTAAAATATTAATGTTAAATTTCGATATTTATAATATAACTTTGTTCTATGTTTAAGTAGTTAAGTCCGAGGGACTAATCTCTTTACCAATACTGTTATAATTATAGCAGTATTTTGCGCTGTTATAATTTGGCAATACAATGAATTAAAAATTGAATTGAAATTGAAAGAAAGAGATTGCTTTGTTGATTTTTTTTCACAAATTTGTACGAAACGTCATCGAAATGGCCGCCTACGTCAATTTACCGTCTTCAAAAAATCAGAGACAGTGACGAAGACAATGAGAGACGAGTATGTGTATAAGTATTAGTTAAAAAGTGTGTATGGATTGCTATTGTCTTCGCAAAGCGCCAGGTTAGTTTGAATGCTTACGTAAATAACCGAAAAGGTTGCATTTGAGTAATGAAAATCCACAAGCCATTGTTGAGACGCCGTTACGTCCTCAAAAAGCCACTTTGGCGTGCTCTATCGGCAGAGGGAATCATTGGTCCACATTTTATCAAAAACGAAGCCGCACATAATGTTACAGTCAATGGGGAACGCTATTGAGCCATGATAAATGACTTTTTGTGCCTGAATTGAAGGATGTTGATGTGGACGACATTTGGTTTCAACAAGACGTTTTATTTCTTCTTAAATACCGCACGTCTGAAAGGTAAAGGGTTTACAATACTAAAAATTATTGACTGATGGTACAAACAACCATTGTTCCTTAATAAAAACGCCCTTTCCACTACAAAAAATGCTTTTCACCCAGTACCACGGAAAAGGCATTGTCTTTTTAGATATTTTAATACGAGAACAAAGGTGATTCTTTTAAAGAATTTTCATAAGCAGAACTGATTTCCAACTTATCTTTTCCCACCCATCGAACACAACTATTATTTTTCTAAACTCCAAAATCCCCCCATTTGGGCCTTGCGCCTTCAATATGGCAGCATTGTACGCAGTTTCATTTGAACGTGTTGTTTGTGTTGGTATGGCAAATTTAAACTTAGTCCGTTTTTAGCTGTCAAACTCGCCAGACGTTTGTGTACTCGTGAACATCGACGTCAGTGTAATATTTTGTGCTTCTTGTTTTTGCTTCCTCCCTTGTACCAACAACAAATAAAAAAACGGTTACCCACGAAGCAAGGAAAACATCTCAACAATTAGAATACACGGAAAATGTAGATAAATTTAATTAAATTAGAAAATCTAGATAAATCATACGTGCAATTTTGTGTGTAATCTAACAAGAAATTGTGCCAGCACGAAAAAAACGCCGCTGTTAAAGTGGCCGAAACAAGTAAAAAAAATTACAGCCTAAAAAGTGAAAGAATAACAAAAAAAGCGAACGAGGAAAAATGTTTGGTGGTTTTTGTTTAAACAAAAATTGCGAGAGATAGAGCAAGAAGAGAGCCAAGAATTTAAGCAGTACAAGAAGCTGCGCTGCCGGCGTTGAAACCTTTTTCCCCTCGTGCTATTCTTGTTGTTGTTCTTTTACAACGTTGCCGCATAGTTTTGCACAACAGAGTCAGCAAAGTGAGTGGAAGTGTGTGCGTATGTGTGAGTGCCAAAAAGAGAAGTGATTTTGTGCCAGTGTTTGCGTGCGTGTGTTTAGAAATGAAGTTTACATCTTTTTTTTTACTCTCATCTCCCCATGTCTGCTGTTTGAATAAACTTGGCCGTCATTTTGGTGACTTCGGTGGATGGACGTTTTTGAGTGGCAAGCGGCATGTGAAATAGAAATAATACAGAAAAAATTTAGTTGCAAGTAAATCTTTAAACCACGTTAACTGATTAACGATTTTTATAAAGTTGAAAAAATCATGTACGCACCTGTCATTTTGTAAAGAAAAATAGAAAAAAACACGTTTACTCCACAGCCAGACATCGTCCAACGTCCAGTCTGACAACTGTCATCTCATCAATTCCTTTGCCAAAGTTTCATTTTGTGCCGTTCTTTTTCGACGGACAATTGACTTCAAAAAAACCAACTGTAACAACAACAATAAGTGAAGTACCACGACCCGGTATTTTTCGAGTTTTGTCTTTCGCAAAAACCAACAACAAAACGAAATACATAATAACAGCAACAACAACAGCGTCAAATTAGCAGACGTCTACATAAACGAAGTCAGTCACAACCAACAACAACAACTGACGGACGGCGCAGCCACAACGCCGCAGTTGGAATTACAAAACAATACTTGTGTTTGCTTCTTCATTTTTTTTTATCGTTTTGTGTGTTTACTTGCCAAAGCCGCCAAGGGTTGCCAGCCTTGCCATCAGTGTTGTTTTATTTTTCATTTGGAAAAATGTGTTAATTTGTGAAAAAAAAGAAAAATTTATTAAAAAATTTTGTTTATTTTTTTAGTCTAAAGTTAGTGTGCAAACGTTTTTTTTACAGTGTTGCCAACTATAATATTCTGGTAGCCTGTCTAATAAAATAAAGTCTTATTTGAATTGTGAAGTGATTTCGCGTTAAATTCTTCTCGTTTCTTCTTATAAGTGGAAAATTCCTGTATACAACAACAAATTTTTGGAGTCAAAATACTTTAAGGTTTGTATTCGCGCCAAAGTTAGTTTAAGTGAATTTTCATCTAGGTTAAGCACAACAAATGACTTATATTGACAGCAAATGTTAACCATCGATAAAACCTTGGTTTTTGTAACAACAAAATTAAATATTATGGCGTTCTGAGTTAAGGGCCCTCTAAGTGTCCAATATTTGTAGGGACAAGATTGCTCTTGAGTCTGGCGCCTTAGACCGCTCGGCCATCCTGACATGTACTTAGTGATCAATAAATATCGTTGTTGTTATATTTTTCTCAATTCTTATCGGATTTGAGAATTATGGTTAGTATTGGAAAACTCATCAGGCGCAATCCAACGACGTAGCGATTTTATCCCATTGCGAGGTGGTGGAAGACAGTACAAAAGACAGGAATGGAGATAGACCATTTGTTAAGTATACCGATCGACTCAGAAACACTATCCATCCGTCTGCCCACCCATCGTTGTACTCAAATTACAGGTCGCAGTTATGAACCGATTCCGATGAAACTTCGCACATTCATCAAGTTTGGCCCAAGGACGAACCCTATTGAAATAGTTCCCCGTCGGTCCAGATGAAGCTAATATTCATCTCGGTGGCTATGTCAATAAGCAAAATTGTCTCATATAGGCTACAGATAACCCACTCTTGACTGTTGAGAAGCATCCACATGCATCCACAACGAGTCACTGTTTAGGTTTATCGTTGCGCCATTTTTCTTTGAAAATGAGCAAGGAGCGGCGTTTCCGTCAACGGTGAACTTTTTTTGTTTCCAAAAATTGAGTAGAATGTCATGAACGATATTTGGTTTCAACAAGACGGGCCACATATCACACAGCCAAAGCACAATCCCACGACAGCCGGTTCTATGGACCGAATTGACCCGAAGAGCAATTCTTCGGCCAAGGGCTGTCATTCCGGCATACAGTTGCCACAATCGTGCCACTTGGGTGCCTCGGATCTGTGATTTGAGCCCTTAAGATTATTTTCTGTTGAGAGCTATTGCGGAAAAACTTTGCGCAAAGCATTCAGAAACAATTAAAGCATTGAAACATGAAATCGAAGTTGCCATTAAAGAGATTCGACCCGAAACAATCGAAAATTTACTTAAAAATAATGTTGATCAACACATCAGGTACTGCCGAGCCGAGATATTGTAATTTTTACCAGAAATTTTTTTTTCAGCGATGAAGCTCACTTCTAGGACGACCTTTGGTTCCAACAAGACGGCGCAACCTGAAGAAAACTTTTGGTGAGCGCATTTTCTTGCCTCTTGGGCCTGTCTTGTGGCCTCCAAGATCGAGCGATTTAACACCGCTGGACTTTTTTTTGTGAGGTTACGTGAAGTCGCTTGTCTACGCAGATAAGCCCGACACGATTAACGCATTGGAAGAGAATATTCGGCGCGTTATTACAGACATGCTGCCCCAAATGCTGCAAAAAGAGGTCAAAAATTTAGGCAATCGGCTGGAGTTTATGCGAGCCAACCACGTCGACCACTTGCCCGAAATCATTTTTAAAGCATAATGGCAAACCCCCATCTTTATAGCTACGAGTAGATTCTTGTCCCTAACATTGAATTACTTCCTGACAGCCACACTTCAGAAAAAAAACACCCTTTATTAAATCACAATTTTCAATTTTTATTAGAACCGAAAATAACGTTTACAGATCGCAATTACTTTTTCTTAAAAATCATTGAATATCATTCGTAGGATATAAGTAGAAAATGGCAGGTAGATGTTGTTCACTATTGCCGTTTGAGATGACGATTTTGAGGCCATGGAGCACCTTTTGTGAAGATATGTACCTTGTGAAGCACTTTCTTAAATATCAGGTGTACGAGGGCGACCGCAAAACTAACTGGCCTGGCACATTTTCTGTTTTACTAGAAACTTTTTTTGTTTTTTTAAAAGCAATCTTTTATAAGCCATCTGTCAAAATTTCCGAAATATTTAATGATTATTTTCTTTGTTACAGGTGATTGAAGTAAACAAGTTTTATAATTTTTGAAAAATTGAAAATAAAGAGTTTCTTGCGGTAATTAAACACTTTTATATGAAAGGTTATACGCCACAATTAATCAAAGATAAATTGGATTCTGTTCATGGTGATAATGCACCATCATACTCCACCGTGAAATTTAAAATGGGTCGTTCAAGTACGGAAGATGAACAACGCTCTGTAAGACCGAAAACTGCTACTACTATTGAAAACATTAGAAAAATATTTAATGAAGAGACTAAAGATAGACGAATAAAGAGAACTTGCTGATATTATTAAAATACACGAAAAACAAGTTTGGAGTATTTTACATGATGAACTCCACATGAAAAAGCTATCCGCAAGATGGGTGCCGCGTTTGTTGACTTTGCCCCAAAAAATCGTCCGTTGGACCAATTCCGAGGAGCTTTTAGCGATTTATCAGCGTAATCCAATAGAGTTCTTGCGCCGATTCATAACTGTTGATGAAACATGGATCCATCACTACATCCCCGAATGCAAAGAACAGTCAAAACAATGGATAGAAGCTGGTAAAAGTGGTCCCAAGAAGGCGAAAACTGTTGTCAGCAGGAAAAGTAATGGCTACAGTATTTTGGCATGCAAGGGGTTTAATATTTATTGATTATCTTGAGAAAGAAAACACTATAAATAGTGAATATTATTGTGCATTATTGGATCGGTTGAGTGAAGAAATCAAGATAAAACGACCGCATTTAGAAAAAAAGTTCTTTTTCATCAAGATAATGCTCCTTCACACACTGCATTTTTAACTCAACAAAAACTGGCCGAATTACGATTTGAAATTGCTCCGCATATAGTCCAGATTTAGCTCCTTCTGAATATTTCTTGTTTCCAAATTTAAAAAAATTTCTCGGTGGCAAAAAATTTTCGTCCAATAGCGAGGTTATTGCTGAAACTGATGCATATTTTGAAGGTTTTGAAAAATCTTATTTTTCGGATGGAATTAAAAAACTTGAAAAACGTTTGATGAAGTGTATTGAGTTGGAAGGAGATTATGTTGAAAAATAATAATAATTCCAAAAAAACGGTTCTTTTTATGTTAGGCTCTTGCGGTCTCCCTCGTAAGAGCTGTTTTGATATTTATAACCGATTTAAGACAATCACACTCAGGGCTGTCATAGAAACCAATGTTGTCACTATTGGTTTTGAAAACGACAAGAAAAATGCTTTGGTGTCATGAAAACCAATTTCAGCCATCAGCAACAGCTGATTCGAACATCGTTTTTTTTACATTCGAAATGGTCAAAGCCAACTTGGTTTCATGACACCAAATGAATCCAACATTAGTTTGCAAAAACGACAATAAGCTAAACCGACATGGTTTCTATGACAGCCCTAACTGTTACAGGCAAGTAGTGTATAAGCATGTATCGCTTGTACAGTTTCAAGCTTGATAGTAAAGTAATTGAAAGTAACCTAACCTAAAAACGTCTAAAAATGTTTTTATTAACTTTTTTAGAAGTTAAAAAAATTAACACCAGAGAATATTTACAAGCTAATAACTTTAAAATTGAATGCTCTACGCAGTATTTAAGAAGTTTTACTTTGTCATCAAAAAAACTGTCTCGATGTATGGACACAAACAAATCTCTTTAAATCTTAAACTATAAAAATATTCCTCGCACAAGTTTACAAGAGCTTTTTTGTAATAGATTTGTGTCGAATATTTCTTTGTAGGCTTTTAAATATTTAAAGACAAAGCCTGTGGCTGATTTGGCCTTTAAATAAACTAAAATGAGTAATTGTTCCAATGAGGCCATAAAATTCATAAAAATAAGTTTTAACATTTCGTAAAAGTTGCTCCCTTGTGCTGTTTCACAATTCAGTTTAGAGATGGGCAGTTGCTCGAAGTACTAGGTATGGGCTATTAAGAAAAGAATGGTGATTCTGAATGTTTTCTTTTTTCGTTTAATAAATTTCTTTAGGTTAGAATATTATAATCCATGTTCGTTAGTTTCTTTTCAAAAAACTGATAACGCAACTGCTAGATTTTTATACCAAAGAATGCCTACAGCTAAATACATAGTTGAATAGAAGGCTTATGCTCTTGGGATTTGTGTAATTTCTTTACAAACAAATCAATAAAATAATTTAAAAGTCAAAGACTATCTACGTGGCGGACGACCTCAGTGTGTAAGTGTGTGTCATTGAAGAAATCCGCCTGTGACACAGGCCGTCTACCCTTAGATTGTCTTTGATAAAAGTTAGACACATATTTTTTCCAGATAACAAATTTATAGTAGCTTCAATTTTGTAACAAATGTATGGAACTTCAATATTTACATTGCTTTTTAGATTCACTTTAACTTAAATAAGTGATATGTAAGTGGACACGCACGTTGCGCTCAGTCGGGAAAGTGACGGCCGTTGACAAGAGACCTCGTATTATTCGCATACAATGTCCAGTTTACTGAGCAATTGAAGCCATACTATCAACCGCCCAGTTATCGCTTCTCAGTTAGGCCAGATCCGAAATAGACAACTACTTAGTAGGGACATAGATACTGTTACACACATTTTATGCTGTAAAATAAAAAGTACAAAATGTCCAAAAAGAATCTACTTATTCGAAATGTCCGCCTTTTGCCTTTACACACGCCTTAAATCGCACTGGCCAATTGTCAAAAGCTGCACGAACCTCTTCCATAGGAAAATTGGCCACATCTCGAACCAAGGCAGTCTTAAGAGATCCAATGTTGGGGTATCTTTTGTAACCAACCTTGTCCTCTAAAACCGTCCACAATTTGTAATCCAATGGGTTCAAATCTGGACTGCCTGAGGGCCATTCTGCAGAGGAAATGAACGCTGGCAAATTGTTTCGAAGCCAGGCCTGGGACATTTCAGCCTTATGGGCCGGCGCAGAATCCTGCTGGAAAGTCCATGGCTGGTTTTGGAACAGGGAATTGTTAAGAGGCTTCACAACAGCTTCCAAAACGGTTTCTTGGTAAACTTTGGCCGATGATTTTGACTCCTTGTTCGCAGAAATGCCGGTCAGTGACCCCATCGTAAGAGCCACCCCACTAAACCATGACTGAAGCTGGAAGATGACGCTTTTCCATACTTGGGATCAGTTCAGATGCTACCTTAGATGACCGCGCATACACTATCATTTTGCTTGTTTAATTTTTCCTGAACGGTAAACATTTTTTCATCGGTGAACAAAATTTTTCTGTGCAAGTTATAAGCGAGCTTAACCAAAAAACCATTGCATCGTTTCAATCCTATTTTGTTTTAAAGCTGCATAAAATAAATGTCCGGTACGTCGTTTGAAAGCCCCCCAAGTCCCAAGTCTTTTTTAATGATTCGACTCATGGACTTTTGCGTGATATTCATCTCACGGGGCATGATTTTTTGTTTTCGGAGCGGATTTCTGTGAATTCTTGATTAAACGGCTTTGATGACATGCGGTGTTCGAACAGAGCATGGGCGCCCCGCCCCGCCCCGACCGTTGGCGGTCTCCTCAAACAATTTTATGCATCGGTAGACGAACATGCGGCTAATCCCTAGTGGCCGGAGCGTTTTGAAAATATCGTTTTGTTTTCATTTCATTTTCAATTTCATTTCTTGAAAAGCGCTATTACAGCGTTACGGTTCTGATTATCTGACCACTCCCTGATGAAAGTTAAAACAATTTTTGTTTCGAAGCCAGGCCTGGGACGTTTTAGCCTTATGGGCCGGCGCAGAATTCTGCTGGAAAGTCCATGGCTGGTTTTGGAACAGGGATTTGTTAAGAGGCTTCACAACAGCTTCCAAAACGGTTTCTTGGTAAACTTTGGCCGATGTTTTGACTCCTTGTTCGCATAAATGCCGGTCAGTGACCCCATCGTAAGAGACACCCCACCAAACCATGACTGAAGCTGGAAGATGACGCTTTTCCATACTTGGGATCAGTTCAGATGCTACCTTAGATGACCGCGCATACACTATCATTTTGCTTGTTTAATTTTTCCTGAACGGTAAACATTTTTTCATCGGTGAACAAAATTTTTCTGTGCAAGTTATAAGCGAGCTTAACCAAAAAACCATTGCATCGTTTCAATCCTATTTTGTTTTAAAGCTGCATAAAATAAATGTCCGGTACGTCGTTTGAAAGCCCCCCAAGTCCCAAGTCTTTTTTAATGATTCGACTCATGGACTTTTGCGTGATATTCATCTCACGGGGCATGATTTTTTGTTTTCGGAGCGGATTTCTGTGAATTCTTGATTAAACGGCTTTGATGACATGCGGTGTTCGAACAGAGCATGGGCGCCCCGCCCCGACCGTTGGCGGTCTCCTCAAACAATTTTATGCATCGGTAGACGAACTAGCCGCATGTCCCTAGTGGCCGGAGCGTTTTGAAAATATCGTTTTGTTTTCATTTCATTTTCAATTTCATTTCTTGAAAAGCGCTATTACAGCGTTACGGTTCTGATTATCTGACCACTCCCTGATGAAAGTTAAAACAATTTTAAAATCCCGTTACAGACTAACGCAATTGAGGTTAGCTTTTAAAACCCATATGACATTAACGGGGTATGTTCAGTTCTACTATTGAAATGGGTGTGTTCAATGTTGTAACAGTATTTATGTCCTTTCTAAGTATTTTGCTTGGAAAAAAGGTCTTCTCTGTCGACTTGTATTATCATTTCGGCGGATATTCCAGCAAGTACAGCTGCCGCATCTTAGGATCGGAAAATATGCTGGTGATCGACGAAAAGCCAATGCCTTCTCAGAGTTGAAATTTACCGCCGCACAGTGGGATGAGCTTAAGAAAAACTTTAAATATTTCAGCCGTTTCTAAACTAACAGTCGGGTTTTGGTAAAACTTCACACACTTATAGAAGAGGTGTTTTCGAGCTTATGTTTGATATGAGATATGCAGGGGTGCAGCCATAGGGCCCAAGTTAAGCACCTCGCGTTTGTACATATTTAAAACCTATCTAACTTTTGTAATTGTGAACCGATTTAAATGAAGTTTCATAAAAAAATCGTAGTAAAAAATCATTTAAATCGGTTTACAGGTACAAAAGTTACATGCGTTATAAAATTGTATAAACTCGAGATGTCCTATTTGGGGGCCCCGTAGCTCCGCCCCTGCATATCGTGGGGGCCGAACTTAAAACTTATGCTCGGCAATCATCAAAATCCAACTATTAGTCGCGAAAATATTTCCATTTCTTTAATCTCATCCCACGGTGCGCCGTTAATTTGTGGGGTATTGTGGCGTACCGACAAGGACCGATCTTATTTGAACAATGGATTAACGGTGCAGACCCTTGGGCGAATAACGGCTTGCTCGATTTGTGAGGTAGAGCCAGAAACTATTGTCAGGGCTTTGATAAATTGGGTTGATACTGTGGGGTGTGATGGAGATGTGCACGACAATAATGCGAGTGAACCCAGGTTCAAATCCGGGTAAGAACATTTAACAGTTTTAAAACGAGTAAGAGATTTATCTTTAAGCCATTAAAAAACGTCCCTATAAAATGCATTAGCCGTTCAAAACCCGCGTTAAACTGTAGGTCTAGGTCAGTTAGTAAAAAAATTGAACTGTTCACAGCTCACTGATTTGAGAGAAGTTCCTCCTTGTTCCTTAAAAGGATGCTGTGTGATTTAAGCAAGTAAGTACTTGAAGAAAAATCAGCCAAGGCAGCTTGTTGCATTACATTGTGTTCCATTAATAACGAGAATGTTTGTTCTTTCGAAAAACAAAAACAAAAATATGTCCATTTTTTTATTTGCAAACAGAAATATAGATTTGAACCACCCTGTATATATTCCAACATATGCATTTTGCTTCCTGTCATTGCATTACGCTTTTTTTTATTGTTTTTGGAGAGCTATCCGATTAAAAAATATGCAGAAACTGTAAAACTCGTCTCACAATTTTGAATATGTAATCTTAGGTAAAAGGTCAAGAATCATTCCTATATTAAAACTACATATATATTATATACAAGTATATTCCCGTTTTGTCACTACATCAGAGAAATGTTAAATACTAGGTGAAAACTTTCGTGATAACCAGTCTATGGCAAATTCTACTACTAATACTCTTACGAAACACCACGTACATGATAGAATTGACAATTTAATTTAAGCCTAGATCGGAGTCACATACCTACGACCGATGCCAAGGTTTCTGCTATTGTTATAAGGTTAGGGCCCAGGAAATCACCTGGACTAGACAACATAAAGAAAAGATTAACATTTTAAATTTAAATCGGCTGTAAAAAGGTACTGACAATTAATTCAAATTTTAGGTTTTATTGGAAAGGTTGAACTTAGTCATTTAGAAACATCATTTATATGAGTGCCATAACTAGCACGACAGTACCTTATCCGATCAACAAAAATTTTTCGGTACATTTTTGATTTTTTCAGGTCGAATCTCTTCAATGGCAACTTCGATATTTAAACTCTTCAATTGTCCCTGGATGCTTTGCGTAACATTTATCCTTAATCGCTTCCCACAGAAAGTAATCCAAAGGGCTCAAATCACATCTCCGGGTCGGCCATTTGGTAGCACAATTTCGGCTGATTATTGGGTGTTCAAAACAGTGCGTTGGCTGTGTGTTGGTTGTTGTTGTTGTAACAACAATATATTTATTTTGAAGTCTTGTTCGTCTATGGGGGATCTGCTTCGATATCCAGGTGAAGGAAACGCGCCATTTGAACTGGATGCGTCCACAGAGACCTGGGGGTCAGCTGAGTGGGCTTGGCCGGACAATTGAAGAGGTGCAGTACATCATGTGGTCCCTGATGGCAGGCGAGATAGATGTCCGGAACGTTATCATCAATTCGTGCCCAGTAAGAATTGAGGCGGCTGCACCATCCGGATCTCAGCTGCGCCAGAACCACGCGCGTCTGCCGAGGTAGTACCTTCTCCTCAGGTGAAATCTCCGGGGGATGTTCCCCTAGCACTGCATTCACACGGTAGCTGGATACTGTGTGTTGGTCCTTCTTGTTGAAACCAAATGTCGTCCATGTCATTATCTTGAATTTTTGGAAACAAAAATTCGTCGAGCATGTCGCAGTAACGCTTACCGTCGACGGTAACGGTGGCTCCTTACCCATTTTTGAAGAAAAATGGAGCAATTATGCCGCCAGCCCAAAACCCTCACTGAACAGTGTTGTGGAGCTTGAATTAAACACAATTTTCCGGTAAAATTCTTCATCTACTGTCAAAAAGTCCATAGCCATAAGGCGATGGATGGTGTTTCATTATTAAACGACAAAGTTCAACCATTCCAAATAAACCAGAAATTTGAAAAATATCATGTCTTATATCCACACGAAATTGAGAATTTTTCAAACGACTCACAAAGTTGCTACCGTTTGTGTCCAAATGTCAAGTGTAGATCAGCTCCATGAAGAGACCAGGATTTTGACAGCCAGGCAACATTATGCGTTTTGACTGACTATATGTGTTGCTGACTATAACGTTTTGCTGGCTTGTCATCTGCCAATTCCCAAACCAATCCCTACCATTAGATCCTGAAATGTAGGTTATATAGCGAGAACATCGTACACGTCATTCCATCTCCTATCTCACGCAACCTATTGTCCATATCGAATGCTTCGAAAACCGTTCGTCAATTGGCGTTTTCCAAAGCTATAAATGGCTATAGTACAATTAGTCCTTTACCAACTTTCTCCCGCAATTGTAAAAAATTGGCAGCTTCTGATTAATTGACTGCACCATTTCTAATTGAAATTCGAATTGAAATTGAGAAACGCAAATTGAAATTGAGATAAAACAACTTAAAATAGAGAAACGTAAACTAAAATTGAAAAAATAAAAATTGAGAAAATGCAATTGAAATTAGGATAATACAAATTGAAATTGAGAAAATACAAATTGAAATTGAGAAAATACAAATTGAAATTGAGAAAATGCAAATACAAATTGAAATTAAGAAAGGGGAACTTTTTATTGAAATCTATTCAACTTCCTAGGCAAACCTATTCAATCCCAGCACGACTGAGACCGGCTGGAGTAACGTTCTCAATTGCAATAGAAAAGGCATTGCCTGCGGCACTCTAAACAGGTGTCCTTCCTGCCTACAAAGCTCTCTGGACACTCCGCACTTATTGAACTGTCCGCCCAATTTGACTCACAAATAATTAATTCTAAATTCCGCGTCACGAATTCAAATATGTGACGCGGAAAATAGAAAGGAACGTTTTAAACCAGTTTAAAGATTAGGTCCCTTTCTATTTGCGCTTAGAATCGTCGACTTCACTTTCATAAAACGCGCATATCTCTGGGAGGGAACACTTTTGGAGCATGGGATCAGTCTCATTCGATGCTCAGATGTTGTCAACATCAAAAAAAAAAAAAATTGAAGTTTTTACCCTTAGGTCCCTTTCTCTATGCGCTGTCACATATGGATTTATTTTGAAAATTTAGCTGATATATGTCATAGACCCCTAAAACGGGCCGTTTTAATATCGAAACCACAATCAGGAGTATATAAGAGTCGGCAAGGCCGAAGGTAACGAAGTTTTTAATTTTTTTTTCTGTTTCATATACGAGGATGTAGACAGATATGCCTCAAAAAGATCCAGACCGCCGATTCATTATAGCCATACGAGTATTTAGATTTTTCTATATCCACTTTACCTTTGTCTTTTGAAATTGAATAAAAATAGTTCTTTCGAAAACATTTTAACCACTTTCAGCATCTTCTGCCTCTATAATAAAATCTATTTTAAAAATAAATCCCTTCAACTACGGTTATATTTGGTGGTTGCAAGCTACCACCCAACCCCCTTTCGGCCTCTCTCCCCATCTTCCCAAAAACACAGCACACATTCCTCTAATACTCCTCCAGAATCCTGTTGATGATGCCAAACTTTTCGGTTTTTCGTATGTATTTCTTGTCCTTCCTCGCAACAATTCTAGACATTTCGTCGTTCTACAATTTACTATTGCGACGAGTGCGGGTTCATTCCATACGCTTTCACCAACAAACAACCACCGGCTTTTTCGCTTTTGTTTATAGTTTTTAATTCTTTCTTCTTCCATTGGGGGGAGGGGATGGGAGGTTGTTGATGAAATGAATCAATGGGTGGCTTGGCGTGGGTACGAGTGTTTTCCAATTCAATGGAGGTGAGTCGAGAGGGTGGTTTTTCCAATTTTGCTTGGTTTTGTCGTTCATAACAAACACTCTGTCGTCAGGGTTGTCTTTCGTTCCTCCATTCGAGAGCTTGCTCGCCAGCTCGTTATTGTAATGTAACGTATTCTTTTTCTTTTTTTGTGAAGGCCGTCGCATATCTAATTTTGCTGCTGCTCTTTGTCTTGATATTCTTCTTCGTCTCGTCGCGGTGTCCGGCCTTCCTCCTCCTCCTCCTGGGTTTTGCCTTTATCATCCTCGTTGTTGTGCGATTTTCTAAATGAGGCCCCCATGTGGTCTTTAAACTAATGGGCTTGTTGAAAAAGACTGCCTTCTAATATGAGACGATACATGTACAAGTGCCATGTTGCTGCTGCCTTCTATTGCCCTCTGTCGTTGATGATGACGATATGTTGTTGCTGGTGCCTGCTGCTGTTGCGCTGCTGCTTTCTGGCCCTTCGTTGTTGCTGTTTGTTATTGCGGCTGCTGAAATCAATAATTCCGTAGTCCATTCAGTTCAGTTCGGTTCGAATTTCTAATTTATGATTTATTGACTACACCATTTCCAAATTGAAATACAAATTAAAATTGAGAAAAGACAAATTGAAAGTTAGAAGTGCTGATTGAAATTAAGAAACGCAAATTGAAATTGAAAAACGTAGGTGAAATTGAGAAAATACACATTGATAATGAGAAAATACAAATAGAAATTGAAAAAATACAAGTTTAAATTGAGAAAAACAAATTTAAATTGAGAAACACAAATTAAAATGGAGAAAACACAAACTTGAACTGTGAAACGTGAATTGAAATTGATAAACTTGAATAGAATATGAGGAAACGCAAATTGAAATTGAGAAAACACGAATTACAATTGAGAAACGTATATTGAAAGTAAGAAAATACAAGAATAAATTGAGAAAAACAAATTGAAATTAAGAAAATACAAGTTGAAATTGAGAAAATACAAACTGAAATCGAAAAATACAAACTTAAATTGAGAAAAACAAACAAAAATTGAGAAACTACAAACCGAAATTGATAAAACACAAATTTAAATTGAGAAACGTGAATGGAAATTGAGAAAACGCAAATTGAAATTGAGAAAACACGAATTGAAATTGAGCGAATAAATTGAAATTGAGAAAGGTCAAATTAAAATTAAGAATAGACAAATTAAAATTTAGAATCTCAAAATGAAATTGAGGAAATACAAATTAAAATTTAGAGGTGCAAATTGAGATTGAAATTGAGCAAACACAAATTTAAATTGAGAAACGTGAATAGAAATTAATAAAACGCAAATTGAAATTGAGAAAACACGAATTGAAATTGAGAAAACACGAATTGAAATTGAGCAAATAAAATGAAATTAAGAAACGTAAATTGAATTTAAGAAAATACAATTGGAATTAAAAAAGCATTCATTAAAATTGAAAAACGAAATTAAGAAAATAAAAATTTAAATGGAGAAACGTGAATTCAAATTGAGAAACTTAACTAGAAATTAAGAAAATACACATTTAAAGTGGGAAACTACAAATTGAAATTGAGAAAATACAAATTAAAATTAATCAACGCAAATAGAAATTGAGAAAATACAAATTAAAATTAATCAACGCAAATAGAAATTAAAAAAATTCAAATTGAAAAACACGAATTTAAATTGCGAAGATAAAAACTGAAATTGAGAAAATGCAAACGGGAATTGAGGAACTTATAATTGAAATTGGGAACGCATATTGAAAATGAGCAAATTCAAATAAAAATTGAGAAAATACAAATGGAAACTGAGAAACGCCAATTGAAATTGAGAACTGTAAATTGAAATTGGAAAAATACAAAGTGAAATTTAGAAAATACAAATTGAAATTGAGAAAATAAGAAATTAAAATTGAGAAAACGAAAATTTATCGAAGTCTTTTTTGAACATGCAAATCCTTTAATTTAAATGCTCTTTGGTAAACATTTGTTAAATTTTTGTACCGCTCGGAGTCATTGTTCGGAAACTCTTGAGCAAACACATTTCGTTCAGTTTGATTTTTCAATATTAAACAAGGTTTTAAATCCACCTCTTATTGATTTTACAGTTATACTATCCGATCTTTAACACCCTGCGCTATACAGGATCCACATCTAATGTTCACAAGAATGTCATGCGATGAAGAAATTTCATAAAGAAAAAAGAAGAATAAATGGCAATTTGTGCAACTGGTAGCAACACTAATGTTCTGTAGGCAATCTGCTAGTCATTGTAATGACCATATGAACTGACCACATCCGATGAAGACAAGCAATTTAAATACAATGGTTTAATAGGTTTTTTAATATTATTTTCTCAATTTCAATTTGCTTTTTTGTAATATATCAATTTAAATTTTCTCAATTTAAATTTTCTCAATTTCAATTTCTATTTCACAATATTAATTTGTTTTTCCCAAATTGAATTTGAATTTTCTCAATTTCAATTTGCGTTTTTTACTTCAATTTGTATTTCTTAATTTCAATTTGCGTTTCTCAATTCAATTTGTGTATCTCACTTTCAATTTGATTTTTCTCAATTTCAATTAGTTCAATTTGTAATTTATATTTTCTCAATTTTAATTTGTAATATCTCTATTTCAATTTGTATTCTCTGACTTTTAATTGGAAACGGTGTAGTTATGTTCACGTTTTGACATCATCACCCGCAGCAACAACAACAACCACAATAATTTTCTGCAAAGGGTGGTTAGCTGACACATGGACGTACGGACGAACGAGCGGGGTGGACGTTCGGGCAACTGCCAGCAATGAATCGTATGCGAAAAGTGTGTCAAATATGTTTAAGAGAACGTCTACAATTTTCTTGGAGGACTCGCTGCTGTAGTACTTGCTAAGTATATAATGCGTAGCACAGCATTAACATTTTGAAGATTAATGGACTTTTGTTTATATTAAAGGAAGGATTCAAGAGAAGAATCACGCACGCATATCGTGCCTGAAAGCACGCATGAAAAAATAGTGTTTAATTCGGGCTGGGCAGAAACGTATATACCCTACGCCGTCGGCAGTGTCTATGGAATTGGTTTTTTTTTGTGCGGACTTGTGGGTGTACCTTTCTGCCTTGAATTCAAAAGGATTGAAATGGTATCTTTTATTTATTTGGCTTATTTTATATACTTGGTCTTCGTGAATGTCATTTGGTCCTTCGATCTAAGAAATTTGTATTTCCTCAATTTCACCTACGCAAACTTCTAGTACGACTTTTTTTTTGAACGAACGTTCCCAACGACTCTCATACCCGGCCTGCCGAACGAGAAGACCACATCCCCATGACGTAGGAACAACGTGCACATTAGGGACCGATCCATAATGGAGAGATGACAGCGCCATATATATGTAAATTAGCTACAGTCAATTATCAACATCTATACATAATTTTTTGTAAGCATCATCTGAAGCGAGCTTAGGGGTGATGGCAGAGTGCGCGCTCAAAGCCGAGCGGAGCCGAGCTGAAAGCTGATTGAAATTCTTAAAACTGTGTCCATACAAATAAGTTGTTGTTGTTGTAACAACGATATATTTATTTTGATGTCTTGTTCGTCTATGGGGGATCAGCTCCGATATCCAGGTGGAGGAAACGCGCCATTTGAACTGGATGCGTCCTCAGAGACCTGGGGGTTCGCCTATGGGGGATCTGATTCGATATCCAGGTGGAGGAAACGCGCCATTTGAACTGGATGCGTCCACAGAGACCTGAGGGTCAGCTGAGTGGGCTTGGCCGGACAATTGAAGAAGTGCAGCACATCATGTGGTCCCTGATGGCAGGCGGGACAGATGTCCGGAACGTTAGCATCAATTCGTGCCCAGTAAGAATTGAGGCGGCTGCACCATCCAGATCTCAGCTGCGCCAGAACCACGCGCGTTCGTTGAGGTAGTACCTTCTCCTCAGGGGAAATCTCCGGGGGATGTTGCCCTAGCACTACATTTACACGATAGCTGGATACTGCTGCTGCGACTTCATCGGCGTGAATGTTGTTCAGACCTGCCTGATAGTATCGATGATCTAAAGGTTCTCTCTTATACCGCTGGACCGCTCTTTCTAGATCATTAAGATCATACCTGATCTGCTTGGGCGGAGGCATCCTGTCCAAGAGATGGTGGTTAGGATGGCTGCTGCGAACACCTTACCAAGTTTTGCTTAGACAGCAGGAAATTGTGTCTGCGCACGGTAAGGACCTTCGTCTCCTAATGTAGTAGATGGTCCTCAGAAGACATAAGATGACATCCTGTTGATGTTCTGAGGGCGGCATTGTGGCAAGTCTGAATTTTCTTCTACTGCGTCGTACTGACGTTCGCCGACCAAACAGCTGCTGCGTAGTTTGCTACAGACCGACCTATCGCTTTGTACGAGGTCAACAAGGTTTCTTTGACGGCTCCCCAAGTACTGCCGGTAAGTGACTTGAGGACCTTGTTTCTACTTTTGAGTTTATCGCAGATAGCTGTAGCATGTGCAGAGGATCGAAAAAGGATATCCAATGTGACCCCAAGGATTTTGGGGTAGTCGTTGACGTCTTCGACTTTCACATTGAGTAACAACCGCATCTCTGCGGTCCATGCAGTAAACAGCGTGGCTAATGATTTGGAGGCGGATATTTTCATATTCCTTGCAGTGAAAAAGCATGCTAGGTCAGTGAGGTAACAGTTGATTTTCTCGCAAATTTCATCCACTTTAGGTCCTGACGCCAGAATTGTGCAATCGTCAGCGTACGACACAATTTCAACGCCGTCTGGTGGAAGTTTAGAGAGGTAGAGGTTAAACACAGCTGGGGATATAACTCCACTCTGGGGAACTCGTTGTTTAACTCTACGGGGCGTTGACTTTCTGTCTCTAAATTCTACATATGACGTGCGCCCACACATATAGTATCCAAGTGCTTTAACATCAGCATTGAGATTCCGTCCGGACCCAGCGCCTTTGATGACTTTGCGCTGCGGATGACATGGGCAACTTCGACGGGCAACCAACGGTAAATTGTGGTGATGCCTCTTCGACTCGGAGAGCGCAGATACGACGCAATACTCTCCTTTACGCCTTATCACTCTCTGGGTGCTCAATGAAAAGCCGGTTAAAATAAAACGCGCACTGCTTCGGATCTGTCACTGTTCTATCACCGGCCATCCTTCCTTCCAGGGTTAGAGAGCGATTAGACCGTTGTCCACAACTTACCAATACCGGAACTCTAGTAGCACTGTTTTAAGTGGTTTAGCCATTTGTTCAGTTTATATTCGTTGACCAACCTACTGATCTCGGAGTTGAGATCCCTAATCCTAGGGTCAGTAGGGTTGGAGCGACGAATTTCATCACGCTCGTCTGCGAGTCCCGCTGCCTCTGCTGGGAAGTTTGGTCGTACTTCGAGTATTCGACCAGCAGGTGTATGGCGAGCGGCTGCTGCGTTAATGATGGCTGGAACTTTTTCTCGGCTACCCGAACATCCGACGGAATAGCAAGATTATTAAAGCTGCGGTTGGTGGCTTCTCTGAAGGCCTCCCAATCAGTCTTTTTTGATTGAGAAACGTACGGCGTTCAGAGGTTATGAAATCGGGTGGTCTATTTAGGGATAGAATTATGGGAAGGTGGTCCGATCCTAGTGAGATGACGGGTTGCCAGGTCACGTCGTTAATCAGTCCAGGTGATGCCATAGTGATGTCTGGCGAGCTATGGCAATCGACCATAATCCGCGTGGGGCGTCCTCATTCACTGTGCAGAACGTAGATCTATCAATTTGCTCTGCCAAAGCTAAGCCCCTCTGGTCGTTGTCTAGCAGAGAATGCCACAGTTCGTGGTGAGCATTAAAGCTAGGACCAAGCGGTTATTGCCTTGTAGTAAATTGCTAATGTCAGGCAGATAACGCGGGGCACAGCTACCAACCGGCGGGATGTATACGTGGTACAGCTCTATTTCGACAGTTCCAGACTTGTCTGCTACCCCCATACATTATGGGTCTCTAGAGTCATGCTCAGGCGAAATAGGTCTGTACTGCACAGAATGGTGTAACAGGAAAGCAAGTCCTCCACTTCTGGTGCGATCCTTACGCAGCACGTTGTATCCGTCACAACTGTGCAGGCTGCAGGTGGCATTCAGCTTTGTTTCTTGGATCGCAGCGACCATAATGTTTCTCCGACTCATAAATTCTATTAACTCACTGATTTTGTTGCGTAGGCCATTGGAATTAAATTGCAAAATTGATGCACTGTCAGGAGTTGCAACAGCAATCTTTGGTGTAAGATGCTCTATATATGAATGCTGTTGCGAGGGCGACTGCGGAAGAGTCTCGTAGTTGGATGATGATGACGACAACGACGACGACGAAAATGTAGACGTCGATGATAACACCAAATCCAGAGACCCACTGCTAACTTCGTTGATACAGCATGAAACAACAAAGTCTGCTTCGCTATACTACCTGATGTGGTTCAGACCTGAACAGCTCCTGAAGTGCACCCACTCCATGCAACGATTTTGCCTTTCCGACGCAGCACGATGGTGTATACGGTTCTGGCAAACCTAGCAGATCCAAGGTCCAGGGTTTTGTTCGATCCCGGCTCGGACCAGTAGTATTCGGAGCAGGCATTCCGGGAAGTGCTGCTCCCACGACGAAAAAATGGACGAACAAAAAACATATATTGTTGAGGTGACTGCCCCTAGCCGAAGAGTTTCGGATCAATACGGTACATAGAACCGGCAGTCGCGGGATTGCATCTCCACCATACCCGCCCCTGCTGACCGAGAGGGTCACAGCCCCATGACGTAGGGACAACGTACACATTATGGGCCGATCCACATTATGGAAAGGTGGCAAAAATCGCCATATACTTTTATGTAAATTAGCTACAGATATTTATCCACTTCTTTACATATTTTTTCGTAAGCATCGTCTAAAAAGAGCTTAAGAAGCCAAAGTAATTAAACCCATTATTCCAGAATGGAAAGGTCTGATAACTGATCTTCTTACACCTTACAACATATTTCGGCTACATTTTATGCAAGCTTTCGAAATAAGAACTATTTGCAGGTCTTTTCTGAAAAGAACAAACAAATGGTATTTGTAGAAAAGACTTAAAATTGTCATTGTTTTGAATGAAAGGTCCTTAAATCTAGACGTTCTCGATCTCTTTGCTCTGACTCTTGCTCGTGAAGACTCCTGATATGCCAAGGTGGAGGATGTTTATCCTTCAGGTGGAGAATTGAATGAGGTTTTTTTTGTCAGTGCTCCAAGTGCAGCAACTTGATTGTTTTGTTCCTACTTCTAAGCTTACCGCAGATAGCAGTGGATTGGACTGAGTACTTGAAAAGACTGTCGAACGTGGACCAATTTCTTTGGGGTATTTGGTGGTCGGAATTGGACATTAACTCTGAAATACATGTGCAACCTACCCTCGGCAGTCCTTGTAGCGAACAGTGTGGCGTAAATTTTCAGGTTTGTTGCAGCAAAAAACTAGTTATTTTCATCGGTTATTACGCCTTGTTGACTGCACCGTTTGTTTCCAGTCGTCCGACGTGGCCTAGCCTGCTAAATTGTAGTATTTTGATTTTCAGTTAACTAAAACCTAGCCATTTCCAAACTACATTTCAAAAGTAAGACGCTTTCCAATATTCAAAAATTATTTAAATATGTAGTAAGAAATATTTCTGTTGACTTGATTTTTCCAACCTCTTCACACTATCGGATAACTGATATTTCAACAATTGGCAGTAGGTCATTTTATCGTTTCAAAATATTCGCTCCAACGAATATTTCTAAATATAACAAACGAAATAGTGTACTAAAAATACTTACGCTTTTCCATAGCGCAGGGGTATAAAAAGGATCTTGGTGCGTAATGCTTAAGTCGGCGCTTAAAGGATAATGCACATGTACAACAGGCTTTCAGAGAAAAGGGATACTAACAAGAAAATGGATTGTGACCTTGAACATGCTTCATATATATTTTAGGCGAACTCATAAAGCACTCATATGTATGCATGAGAGTACAGCATCAGTATGAAATGGACCCCCTGCAAATTATTGAATTTTAATAATTCATTTCAGAATATTACAAATCATTAGGTTATGACTCAACAACACTTCATTTATTCACCTTTAAATGACCTTTCGTAGATGTGTAACGATTACAATCTAAAGGTAGGTGTGCTCTAAGGGAAACAAGGAGGCAAAAACCAATATAACGCTGAGAATACAATTGATTGGAATACGAGTTGGTCAAGCCATTTAAAAACACACACCGTCTTCCAGATAGGTTCACCACAACTGTATATGAGGTCTGTATAATTCAATAGTCATTAAAAATGGCACCTAAGATACCCAGGGCCGCATACGCATACTCTACGCTTTTGACTAGGATGATACTGAGTCACTAAGCATCTTTACAAACCAGACTTTTAAACGATATTGGGGTTTCAGGCACAGAAGAAGGAAGTCTAGATATATGCAAACGGGGCAATATGTACGATAAAATCAAGGCTGAGCTCCGTAAACCTGGAGCTGGCACAGTATAAGACTGAGGCTGTCCTCAACAGTGGCAAGAAAGAAAGGGAGGATATTTCGGTACAGGTGCGAGGTACAGAAATAGCATCGAAGAAGGCGATAAAATACCTCGGTATGATGGCAGATGACAGACTGAACTTTAAATGTCATATGGAGTAGACTTGCAAAAAGGTCACCGTTGTCTTAAACGCGCTCGCTAGAATGTTGCCAAATGTAGGAGGACCGCAACAGAGCCGCAGAACCCGGATTTCGCGGGTAACTGGGTTATTTCCTACGGGTCCCTGGTATGGGAGAATACACTAAAAGCAAGGCCAACAATGACATACTTTCAATATTCCAAAGATATTGCATTTAGCCTCATTGAATTTTACTGGAGAATAAAAGTCAATGAGGCTAAATGCACACAGGTAACTTTCACACTGAATTTTAGCACTTGTCCGACATTGAAACTAAACAATATCCCTTTTTCTCAATCTGATCATGTTTCATACCTTGGAATCCACCTGGATCGCCGACTCACCTGGAGAAGTCATATCAAAGCAAAGAAAACTCAACTGAACCTTAAGGTCCATCAACTTCACTGGCTTCTAAACGCGAACTTAAAACTAAGCCTTGAATATAAGGTCCTGCTATACAAAAGTGCAATCAAACCTATCTGGTTATACGGTGCCCAGCTATGGGGCAAAGCAAGCTCGAGCAATCTCGACAAAATACAAAGAGTCCAATCGAAGACATTGCGGCTTATTACCGGTGCCCTTGGTATATGAGGAATGAAAACATCCACCGAGACTTGAAAATACCTCTCGTAAAAGAGGCAATTCAAAAAATCAATATAATTACGTCGTCCACTCTGATATTCATACATACATACATAACTAGAGTTCTTCACTCTACATAATATTGCGAACACTCTGTAAATGACTGTAAGGGTCCTCTGACCCTTTATCACGAGGTTTAAGCCAAACTAGGTTTAAAATTCTCAGACATGTGATCCATACCAGTTATATACTATTTTGACCAAATTAATTAAATTTCCTGCCAATAAGCAGAGATCTACATTACAAGAAATCCATACTAGGATTTATTATTGAATTATACTTAAGATTCGTATAAGAGCAGATTCAATAATTCAAATAAAGCTTATATAAAAAAAAATATTCCAAAGAAGTTGCCTCAGAGTGTGCAGTGGATAGCCCGCGAGGAGGCTACCAAGCAGTTGGCCTTTTACCAGAAGGTTTATTACCATAAATTCTTTAGATTTTAAAAATACCTGGCAGTGCCTCCATATGTTACTTCTCACAGGAGTTCGTTTGCCAATCTAACCTTAAGAAACATTAAATTGTTGAGTTTATACCCGTTTGTTGAACAATTCCAATATTTTCAAAAAGTTTGCCTTGATTTTTAGGGTAAAACAAAAAATATACAAAGACAAAAACCTCAAATTGTGAAAAATTTGGATTTGAAAATAACTAACGTTTGCCAATCTAACCTTAAGAAACATTAAATTGTTGAGTTTATACCCGTTTGTTGAACAATTCCAATATTTTCAAAAAGTTTGCCTTGATTTTTAGGGTAAAACAAAAAATATACAAAGACAAAAACCTCAAATTGTGAAAAATTTGGATTTGAAAATAACTAGAAAATGTTATAAAAAAAATATACAAAATATTGAAAAGATGTTATAATAAGACACAAAAATGATAAGCTTAGATGAGAAAATTTGGATAACGCATTACAAACATTCTCAAGTCTCAAGATCTTGCGGAAATGAAAGGTAAGTTCTTAGCTAGAAGTTTTTAAGGTAAATGCAATTCAGCGGGGTCCAATACAGCATTTATTCTTATTTATGAAGAGCTAAAAGATAACAATACAAACAGATTTTTTGATAAAAGAACAATGCTGTGAGATATCAAATTGATGCTCGATTTATTTAGAATTTATAATTGTGTCATTATCAACATACATGTGTAATGGCTACATATTCAATTAGCCGCATCGGATTCGATAGTACCCAGTATCAGTAGCAATAATCTGGCAGTAGTCTGATTGACGAAAGTATTTCCAGTTGTCCTCCATGGACGCACTTAGATCCGCACTAGAGCAACTTTCCCCAAATTTCATATTTCAGGTGAAGAATTCAATATTCTGAAAATTATTTCAGACGAACGGCCTTCTAGCGATAGTAGCCAGTACCAGTAGCAATAATCTGGCAGTAGTCTGATTGACGAAAGTATTTCCAGTTGTCCTCCATGGACGCACCTAGATCCGCTCTAGAGCCATTTTCCCCAAATATCATATTCCAGGTGAAGAATTCAATATTCTGAAAATTATTTCAGACAAACGGCCTTTTAGCGAAAGTAGCCAGTACCAGTAGCAATAATCTGGCAGTAGTCTGGTTGACGAAAGTATTTCCAGTTATCCTCCATGGACGCACTTAGATCCGCTCTAGAGCAATTTTCCCCAAATTTCATATTTCAGGTGAAGAATTCAATATTCTGAAAATTATTTCAGACAAACGGCCTTCTAGCGATAATAGCCAGTACTATTAGCAATAATCTGGCAGTAGTCTGATTGACGAAAGTATTTCCAGTTGTCCTCCATGGACGCACTTAGATCCGCTCTAGAGCAATTTCCCCCAAATTTCATATTCCAGGTGAAGAATTCAATATTCTGAAAATTATTTCAGACAAACGGCCTTTTAGCGAAAGTAGCCAGTACCAGTAGCAATAATCTGGTAGTAGTCTGGTTGACGAAAGTATTTCCAGTTATCCTCCATGGACGCACTTAGATCCGCTCTAGAGCAATTTTCCCCAAATTTCATATTCCAGGTGAAGAATTCAATATTCTGAAAATTACTTCAGACAAACGGCCTTCTAGCGATAGTAGCCAGTACTATTAGCAATAATCTGGCAGTAGTCTGATTGACGAAAGTATTTCCAGTTGTCCTCCATGGACGCACTTAGATCCGCTCTAGAGCAATTTTCCCCAAATTTCATATTCCAGGTGAAGAATTCAATATTCTGAAAATTACTTCAGACAAACGGCCTTCTAGCGATAGTAGCCAGTACTATTAGCAATAATCTGGCAGTAGTCTGATTGACGAAAGTATTTCCAGTTGTCCTCCATGGACGCACTTAGATCCGCTCTATAGCAATTTCCCCCAAATTTCATATTCCAGGTGAAGAATTCAATATTCTGAAAATTATTTCAGACAAACAGCCTTCTAGCGATAGTAGCCAGTACTATTAGCAATAATCTGGCAGTAGTCTGATTGACGAAAGTATTTCCAGTTGTCCTCCATGGACGCACTTAGATCCGCTCTATAGCAATTTCCCCCAAATTTCATATTCCAGGTGAAGAATTCAATATTCTGAAAATTATTTCAGACAAACAGCCTTCTAGCGATAGTAGCCAGTACTATTAGCAATAATCTGGCAGTAGTCTGATTGACGAAAGTATTTCCAGTTGTCCTCCATGGACGCACTTAGATCCGCACTAGAGCAACTTTCCCCAAATTTCATATTCCAGGTGAAGAATTCAATATTCTGAAAATTATTTCAGACAAACGGCCTTTTAGCGATAGTAGCCAGAACCAGTAGCAATAATCTGACAGTAGTCTGATTAACGAAAGTATTTCCAGTTGTCCTCCATGGACGCACTTAGATCTGCTCTAAAGCAAATAATACATTTCTGTCTTGTTATGTGAAGTTAAATTCGAATTTAACTTCACTATGCGCACACTGCTGTCTCGTCAAAGAGTGAAGATAAATTCGAATTTAACCCATTGGGGACCGGGGATTTTTTGCGTTTTTGAAAGTTAAATTCGAATTTATCTTCACTCACATCTAAAGAAGCCGCCATGTCAATGACAGCTAAGACAAAGGTAGTAAATTGATTTTTAGATCAAAATATATATCACATGCTAAAATCTTTAGTGCTTAATTAGCGATCTTTTGCGTTGTCTATGGTGGTTTGGCTTCAATTCCTGCCCCAGTACACAGACGTAGTCCCAAATCCAAAATCAATATAATGATCCGATGCTAAAGTGTCCATATACATTATGACAGGTTAGTTTAGAAGGACAAGTGTCTAAACTTGAAAACTTGACACGCACTATTTATAATCTGAATTTATATTTAACTATTGCGCAATAATTACTGATCAGTACCAATTAGTGTTTCTCTTACCCGAAAGCCCAAAATTTGGTACATTCTGCTATGTACCAAATTTTGGTTAAGTCGGCTAAGCGTGATTAGAAAAAAAGACAAACAGTATGGTTATGTATTAAGAATTGTAGTTTTTTTTGGTTAAATCATTCCAGTGGCGCCGGCTACTAAGCGGGTCGAATCTTTATCAGCGAATTTACCTACATCCATTTAAGCAGTTTATTTTGCAAATTTGATCCACATCGTACCATAAATATAAAAATATAAATATATAGAATACAGCGCCGTCTATTGGATTAATCCTTAAAAAACCTGCCGACAGACATATGTTTCAAGTTTGGTGTATATCGGTATGGCGGTTCTCGAGTTTTAGCCGCTCGTACACCGAACATTACATTTTTAAAAGGGTGATCCAACTAAAAGGCACGATTTAAATTGTAAATAAATTAAATTATCTTAATCATTTTTACTATATAGAATAAATGATCTATGACAAATTTGTGTGAAACAAAATATCTGCCAAATGCTCGCCACGGCTTCGGTGGCATACCTTTATTCTATGGTCCATACTTTTAATGAATCTGAGACATAATGGAGGTTCAATGTCGTAAATGTGACGAATTATCTGATCCTTAAGCTCTTGAATTGTCCTTGGCTTACTGACCTACTCTTTTTCTTTTAAATATTCCCAAAGAAAGAAGTCCAACGCTGTCAAATCACAGGATCGTAGTGGCCAATTAACATCGCCACGACGTGAGATAACACGGTCATTGAATTTGTCGCCATTGTTTCGTTAGCTGTGTGGCAAGTGGCACCGTCCTGTTGGAATCATTTATCGTCCAGGTTCATATCCTCATTTCTGGCCGTTATCATCCCGCGATAGCGAAAACCATTTACTAATCGAACACAGGAGTTTTCACATTTTCTACAGACCCCGTTTGCGAAATTTGCGCACAATTTTTCCGATTGTGAACACATTTGGTCGAATATACTGACTAAAAAAATCACTAATCATGAAAGCCCATTTTTTTAAAAGGCTTCAGTAGTCTTGACGCGCTGCTCAGTTGTGTACCTCTCCATGGTTGAATTTGTCAAACACTAAAACAATGAAATGCCAATTTAAGTTGGGTACAAAAACTTGAAGTTATGATGTGACTCATAATTAATATCACGCATTATGTTTGGACCACCCTTTATATCATCCTCCCGGAAAAAAGTGTTTCACTCTTCGTCTAAAGCCTCTGCGTCTTTGTATGCAATTGAAAGAGAAATCATCCGGCGACCAATTAACACCGCCACGTCGTGAGATATCACGGTCATTAAATTTCTGTCGCAAAAGATCCATTGTTCCGTTGGCTGTGAGGCAAGTGGCACCATCCTATTTGAACCACATATCGTCCAGGTCGATATCCTTAATTTCTGGCCACAAGAGTCCGTTATCACCTCGCGATAGCGAGCGAACACCATTCATGAAAACTGCCGACCTTAATTTCGAAGAGTTGCGACCCGTTGACAAACTGAACTGGCCTGACGAAACTGAATAAAGTAATAAAAGGCACTTATAATCATTTTTGCTAAACCTTCAATTGCAAAAAAATAATAATCTTGACAAACCAGAAAAAATATATTTTCGTCTATAAATTACAAAAATGTTTTCATCAGTTAAGAAAAAAGTTTTATTAAGGCAGAATTTTTTTGTTTTTAGAAAACTATAAAAAGGTTCTTATATTTATTTAAGAATGATACGTGTATTTTTTAAATTAAGTTTTCTGTTTTTCGACTTCAACCATAAATATTATCAAAGATATTTTGGACATTTTGGATGTTTGATATTTTCATCATTTATTAAATATTTATTATTAAAATTCCCTAGTTTTCTAAACTTTAATGATAAATATTTTAATTCCAATCAAAATATAAAACGTTTTCCGGCCCTTGCATTAATTAACACTGGTCAAATTTTGACAAAACTATAACTAGTCGTATATCCACAACGACAATTATAATCATGGCCACTTTTATTATCCGGATTTACCATTTTTACTATAATACAGTTTTAATGCCAAGATTAATAAATATTTTCTTTTTTTCTTCCAGGTACGTACGAGTACATATCGCCTGTTTTTATTATCCTGCTTTTCTATAAACAAATGCTGACTACGGAGGTAACTCGAATCTGGATTACCAAGGCCACCATTAACCGGCGCTTAAGTAAGTCAACTGATTATCCCTCGAATCTTACCATGTCATAAAAAAAAGCCGCAAAAAACTCATGTCAACGACATATGCCGTGTCAGTTCAAAGGTCATATGTTGTCGTTAACATCCTCACATTACCGCATAAAGACTGCTGCTTTAATTTAAATTAAATTATTTTTAATATTCCACTCGAGTCGTCCTCTTGAGATCCTCTTCCTTTTCCCACGTGGATCAAAGGGCCACAATTTGCATACAACATTATGTTGTCTTTGTTTAAATCCTTTCGTCATCTCCATTTCACAAAGAGATTAAGACATGTGATTAAGGAAAAAAGAAAGAAAACCCCATATGTGACAGCGCATATAGAAAGGGACCTAAGGGTAAAAAAATCAATTTTCATTTCTTTTTTTTTTGATATGGACAACATCTGAGCATCGAATGAGACCGATCCCATGCCCCAAAAGTGTTCCCTCCCAGAGATATGCGCGTTTTATGAAAGTGATGGTACACCAAACACGTTTTTTTCAATTCAATTCAATTGGTTTATTTATTGTAAGGATAATATTTTGTAGTGTACAATAATATACATTGATATAAACTTATTCTCTTTGACTGACTTTACAACTTAAATATATATATACAAAATTTGTAATATAGGTTTCCTAAATAATATTATATAAGTTAAGGAAAAAGTGAGCAGCAAACCGTTTATGAAGGAAAACTAAATCTAGGCTAAAATACTGAAGTTAACTGGTAAAATAAAAGCTGATTAGCAAAGTGAATTTATATGACTATACCGTGAGTGTAAACATTTATCAAAAAATTTATTAGTTATAAATTTTAATTTATCCTTTACGAGTGGAAGCCTTAGGGTTGAGTAATATCGCGGGAGGTCATACATAATCTTGAGAATTTTATTCTGGGAAATCTGAAGTCTTTTAAGTGACATTAGGTTCCCATTCTATTTCTATGCCATCTATTCGTATTCCAGATTGTGGCACAAAACAGGCTTTTCTTCTTCTAGTGAAGAAAATAGATTGTGACTTAGATGAATTTATCATAATATTCCAGCTCTTGAAATACTCTATAACTCTGTCCACGGAAGCCTGGAGGTTTGACAGAATATCATTCGCATAAATATTCGAACTTAAAATTGCAGTGTCATCTGCAAAAATTGATGACTCGCAACCGTCCAATAAAGGAAAGTCGTATGTGAAAATGTTATATAATAATGGCGACAGACATGATCCTTGCGGGCATCCTGCCGGTACTGGGTATGCAGTTGAAGATTCTGCTCCAATATGAACCTTAAAGGATCGGTTTGACAAAAAACTTCTAATTAACTTCACCACGGACAAATTCAACCCTATTGTCGTCATCATTTTATGAATTAAGGCATCGTGCCACACCGTGTCGAACGCTGCCTTGGCATCTAACAAAACCATGGCTGTAGATTTTCCTTCATTAAAATTATCCTTAACCAGTCTCCTAATTCTAACTAAAGGCTGAATAGTATTGTGCTCCCTTCTGAAGCCAAACTGCTGGGGAGGGATAATATCGTTGTCCTCGATAAATTCGACTATAATTTCCTTCAAAACCTTCTCCAATACCTTGCTCATACAGTTCAGTAGGCTTATCGGTCCTGAACAGAACTAGTTTTTACCCTTAGGTCCCTTTCTATTTTGCGCGTCACTTATATCCTTTTGCAGGTGGTAAAAACAAATCGTCTTCCTTTGATAACATTAAAGGACGAAAGGCAAGACGTGTTTTTTTCGTCCTTTCCATTTTTGTCCATGATTATTCTTCAAACCAAACCGAATTTCAATGACGACAAACTAAAAAGCAGATATTTCCGTTGTTTATTTTTTGCTTATTCTTTTTCTGCTATTTCTTTTGTGCTGTTTTTTCTTGATTTGATATTTCTCTTAAGCCTTTATGAAAAACTTTATTTATGTACATGTAGTATATATTTATATCGCACATAGATATCGTTAAACTGATCAAATGTCATTATAAAGAATGAATAAAAAAGGCAAATTCTCTAGAAAATAAAATCAACGTGTAAACAAAGAGCTGGTAATTCAGGCAACAACAGAAAAACGTAGAACAGGCGACAACAACCACAGCATTGGAACGACGTAAGTACGTAACTAAAATGAAAGACTATAGATTAAGAGTAGATGTGGCATATAACCGCCTTCAACGTATATTTCACTGATGACGACGTTCGCTGATCCCAAATCATTTTTGTTTGGCTCATGTGGCCCCAAAAACCGAATTGTTAAAACGGGCGATCAATAGTCAGTATGGACATATAGGGGGTACTCAAAGTAAATCAAATTTTGCTACCAATCCAAATATAGATTAGTTTTGAAGTTTTAGTTGAGATTACGGTCTGACGCATGGGCCTACAAAGTAAAAAAAACTGATCTTTTGCGCTTTACTAGCATTTGGACGATAGAGGTTATTAAAGATTCGGTCTGGTCGAAGTTAACGACGTTTTTACTTGTTTTGCATAAATTCGAGCATTGCCGATAAAAGTTTAACTTTTCCCTGTTTCTATAGCACATCAAGAATATGAAAAATGATGGTCCCCCTACACAAATTACAGGATCAAATGTGTCTCCATCGAATAGTGTCCGTTTAGCCCTTTGGGGAAAGTATGGTCTCTACATGGCCTTCTATTAGGCCATTAACGCTTCCTTTTATTGAAAGCAGAGCTATCGAGTTGGAGTTTTGGAGGCTAGGTTTGGAAAATTTGCCTAGAGTAGGAAAGGAACATATTTTTTGGACTCCGTTTCCAAATCCGGAGAAATGTTCAAAACTCCGACTCTACACACATGCTTCAAAAAAGGCTGACATTTTATCAAACGAAAAAAATTATTTTGCAGATTTTTATGAGGGTTGCTATTTATATTTCGGGTCCTGACAATACTAGTGTTCCCAGATGCAAACTGTAACTTCCACTAGAAACTTTTACATTTATTAGCATTTTTTTCACTCAAAACTTTTTGTCATTTGAGGGCGCATTGCTTTGTCTGCAGTGTGTTGAAAAATTCATATCAGTCAAAAAATAAAATTATCCTGTGAACATTTTCGTGCAATGATGATTATAACTCACGATTTTCGGCGTGGGTTATCGAGACAAGAGTGTTTAAATCAACTTGTTTCGACTTTTGGCGATGAAGCACCATCAAAAACTAATGTTAATCGCCGGTACCAAGAGTTCAGTCTCGGACGCCGTTCGCTTCAGGATGAATTTCATGAAGGACGTCCAACTTCGGTCACTTTGCCAGAAACCATCGATGCTGTGCGTGAACTGATTAGGCAAAACCGACATGTGATAAACCGCTTCCTTGGGCATTAGTATGACAAGCATCAATACGTGGGTTGCTATATAGATATATTTCTGGACTGGGCAACACTAAGTGTTGCCTGGCGCCAACAGACACTTCCATTGGAAAGTTTTACATTTTTTAGCATAAACGTACTCTGATCGTTTTGACGCACGACCATCATTTGGGTTGTTTACAGTGATTTAAAAAAAATCAATTTGGCAAATAAGTGAATTTAAACCGTGAACATATTCGTGCGAATATTTTTCACAACTTTCGACGTGGATTATCACGACAAGAGTGCATCGATGAACTTAAATCTTTGTATGGCGATGATGCACTATCCTATAGCACTGCGAACAAATGGTTTAATAAATTCAATCGTGGCCGACGCTCGCTCAAAGACGATGGTCATCTAAAAACGGGCGTTGTGCCAGAGAACATTGATGCCGTGCGTGAACTGATAATGCAAGATCGCCATGTGACATACCGTGAGATAGAGGCATCTTTGGGCATTTCTTCCACCAGCATACACACCTGGCCGTAAAAAAGGTTTGTTCTTGTTGGATCCCGCACAATTTAACAATCGCTCAAAAAAACGCTCTTGTCGATTGGTGCAAAGAAATTGAGATAAAATACGATCGCGGTGTTTCAGAAGACGTGTATAAGATCGCCACAGGTGACGAATCTTGAATCTATACGTATGAGCCCGAAACAACACAGCAATCGACCGTGTGGGTCTTCGAAGACGAGCCAAATCCAACGAAAGTTTTTCGTGGAAGAAGCACTTCGAAGCAAATGGTCGCCTGTTTCTTCGGCAAAACTGGTCATGTGGCGACTGTTCCGCTTGAGCTACATAGGACGTTCAATTCTGAGCGGTACACCACAATTTGTTTGCCTGAAGTCTTTGGAGAAATTCGGAAAACGAACAGGAGAAGACGAATCATTGTGCACCATGACAATGCGAGCTCTCACACATCGGCTCAAACCAGCGCCTTTTTGTCCGTCGAATTGATGGGTTTTTTATTGCCGGACCCGAAATATCAATAGCAACTCTCGTAACGCAATTCACGCGTTAGCTCTGAAAAAACCCTATTCGAAAAAATGCCTCTAGATTTATCACCCACCCGTTAGTTGGACGTTTTTTCTACTTTTGTTATACACGATTTTTACTCAAATGTGAGCTATAGGAAAATTATGCCTACTTGTTTCAAACTATCGGAAAAATGGGTTTATTTAACTATAAAGTGATATTTTTGTGCAATAAAACCCCTAAAAGTGGGGGTTTTAAATTCGTATTGCATGACGATTTTTTGACGATTTATTTTTAAACATTTCACGATTTTTGTGCTAAAATTTGACGATTTTTCGAAAAATTTACTTGGCAGCAACCTTTTTACTTTTTCTATTAGGAAAATACAAAAACAATTCTCTGGGAGCTATAATACACCTTCTATAGACTTGGACAGTCGACCAACAACAACATTAGCACAACAAAGGTGTGCTGCATACCTAGTGTTGTTGCTGTATATGGAAACGTTTACAAAACGATGACAGGTGAATAAGGCGATACCGGCCAACAGCAACAACAACCACCACCACCGGCTGATGACTGTTACAGACGGACGTACGTGTGGACGTCTGTGTATGAGTGTATTTTTGCTGTGACGTTAATTATGACGTTCTTAGTTTTGATCTTTTGTGTTGTTGTTTTGATTCTTTTTTTTTGGTTCTATTTGCGAGGCTCTCTCTCTCTCACTTCCAACTCTCTTTAACATTCATTTCTTCTTTATCTGGTTGTATGCGTTTTCATTTGTTTTCACGATTTTTTTTGGTTGATTTGTTTTTTTTATCAGTTGGAAGAATAGTCATTGTGAATTTAAAAAAAAAGGTGGAAATGAAATTTTACGCTTATTTGTTTTGTTGTTTATTCTGATAACGTACAGCAGCGTTCGGACTGGAAAGGCAGGAAGGCGAACAAACTGAATATTTATTTACCTGCTGTGTTGTCGTCGTCGCTGAGCGTGGTCGGTGTTTAAACCTCGTTCGACTGAGTAAAGTTATGCAATTTGCCGTTGAACGAATGAGGATTTGAATTCATGGCCACAGAGTTGCCAGTCGGGAAGTAATTGTTCTAGGGTTTTCTATCGATTGAAATCAGTTGTGGTTTTGCGACGACTCTGTATCTAAGACTGGAAAAAATTAATAAGTGCCTGTAACTCCACGTTATAAAAACACTGGGCAGCAATTAATTTGCAGCAGAAGGTAAGATTGCCAACTTCAGATGATTTGGGGCTGCTGAACACGAAACTGGCCTCCGATTTGACAGATTTACTCTAGTTTAGGAGATATTCACATTAACCGTTTTTCGGTTTTTTTGAATAAAAGGAAATGGCAAAGTTGTTCCCATTTCTAACTAAAAATAAATGTTTATTAGCTTGTTGAACGCGGATTTAAATATGCTATAGTTATTATGAAAATAAAACTAATTTTTGTAAAATAAAAGTAATTTTTGTATCGAAAATTCAAAATTTCTTATCATATTATGACTCGATTACCTTTAGGGATCCATAGACAGGAGCCCATACAGATAACGTAAAACTAGTCACCCGAATGGGGGACTCAAATTTATACTTCACCACGCTGCAATATCCGGATAACGCCAACGATAGCAACTTACCTTTTTTAAAAAAAATGTTCCGTACTCATGTTTCGAATCTGGTAGAATTTATCTACTACTTTAAAGACCGTTAAAGGCCTACTTTATTGAGATTTGGGGGTTCCTAAAAGGTGTACCCTTATTTTTTTTTGCATATTTGTCATCCTTTAGGAATTTAATTTCGTTTAAGTACACGTTGATGAAAGTGGGCGCAATAATTTTCGAGTCCTCCCGGACCCAAGCGCTCTTTTTCCATTGTTTTTTCCGAAATTCCAGCCCCATTCTGAGGTGCGTGTTATATATATATATATATTTTTTTTTGAGTTCACGCCCCTTGAACTAAAGTTTTGCCATGGAGTTTTCTCAATTTAAAATTTGAAATAAAAATACCAATTGACGGTAAACAATTACAGTTCATATTTTTTTTTAATTTGAAATGGAATTTTTTTCTTAATAATAGGACCCCGAACTGCTTTATTTGTACACCGATATTCAAAAAGTTGTTCCCACTTCTAACTTAATCTTAAAGTTTATTAGCTTGTTGAACGCGGATTTTAATACGCTATAGTTATTATGAAAATAAAAACACTTCCAGAATCCAAAAAACTTGGCAGCTCAAAGTAATTTTTTGTAACGAAAGTTCAAAATTTTGGTAGAATTTTTCCTGTATCTTCAACAATTTTTATCCGAAATCAAAGAGCTGCATATCGTTGAAAAGATCAATTTGTCCTCTTAACAGATATTATGTAAATATCTCCTAAACTATCTCACAAATCAACTTATGTTCACTATAAAACCTGCTGCCGCAGATATTTTTTTCAAATTTTGTTGACACTAATATAAAAAAAATGTTTTGACTTTTTTGTTCGAAAAAAAAAGGTTTAAAACACTATCTGGATATACATTGTTCGAAGATTTTCTACATCAACCCTGTTAAGTAAATATTATAAGTATTTTCCAATGATCAATTTGCCGAACAGCGCCAAAAATTCTTCTGTGGTTTATTTCGTGTGCATTACAGAAACAGTCGCCAAATATTTCCAGCTCATTTAAACAATTTTCAATTACTACCAAATTTCTAAGACTAGAAGCAACATATTACATGCAATTCCGACTAAATTTCCATCTATCTCTGTTTCTGAGTAGCCCTAACGCTAAGGCACCGCCCAATTTTAAGTTCCTGCCGCTTTAAAGGCCACATTGAAAACCCAAATGAAGCATAGTCCGTTATATGCGACTAATGTTGTTTTTGTAACGACAATATATTTTATTTTAAAGTCCTGTTTTTCTATAGGGGATCAGCTTCAATATCCAGATGGAGGAAACACGTCATTTGAACTGGATGCGTCCACAGAGACCAGGGGGTCAGCTAAGTGGGCTTGGCCGGACAATTGAAGAGGTGCAGCACGTCATGTGGTCCCTGATGGCAAGAGGGAAAATGTCCGGAACGTTAGCATCAATTCGGGCCCAATATGAATTGAGGCGGTTGCAACATCCAGATCTCAGCTGAGCCAGAATCACGCGCGTCTGACGAGGTAGTATCACCTTCTCAGGTAAAATCTCCGGCGGATGTTCCCCTAGCACTACCTTCACATTGTACCTGGACACTGCTGCTGCGACTTCATCAGCGTGTGTGTTGTTCAGACCTGCCTGATAGTTTCCATGATCTAAAGGCTCTTTCTTGCACCGCTGGGCCTTTCTCTAGATCATGAAGATCGTTTCTGACCTGCCTAGGCGGAGGCATCCTGTCCAAGAAATGGTGGTTAGGATGACTACTACGAAAACATCCTTGAAGGTATTGCTTTGAAAAGAGGAAATTCTGTCTGCGCACGGCAAGGACCTTTGTTACCTCATGTAGATGGTCCTCAGAAGACATAAGAAGACACCCAGTTGATGTTCTAAAGGCGGCATTCTGGCAAGTCTGAATTATCTTCCGTCGTACTTACATTTGCCGACCACACTGGTGCTGCGTAGTTCGCTATATACCGACCTATCGCTTTGTAAGAGGTCAACAAGGTTTTTTTGTCGGCTCCCCAAGTACTGCCGGCAAGTGACTTCAGGACCTTGTTCCTACTTTTGAGTTTATCGCAGATAGCTGTAGCATGTGCAAAGGATAGAAAAAAACAGTCCAATTTGAGCCCAAGGATTTTGGGGTAGTTGGCAGTCGGGATGTTGACGTCATCGACTTTCACATTGAGTGACAACCACACCTCTGCGATCCATGCAGTAAACAGTGGCTGAAGATTTGGAGGCGGATATTTTCATATTCCTCGCTGTAAAAAGGAGTACGATTAAATTATCCCTGGTGAAGTTGGCCAGGTCTGTGTTTTATATAGCCCTACAACCTAGAAGCTAGACGTAGAAGTAACAAATTTGGCCCTTGCTTACGCACCAAACAGAGGCTCTTAAACTATTTAATACTTGAGTGGTGTAGGGTATCTTATAGTTATAGTTAGACACGCCCGACTTTAGCTTTATCTATCTGTTTACTTTAGAAATTAAAGCGTTGTCCTTCTTGTACCGCTTGTAGCACCGTCTTGTTTAAATATCACTTTGGGTATATTCTGCTTTATGCAGAAAGTCGGTTTACATAAATTTATATAGAGGACCGTCGACGGTTGTTGTTGTAGCGGAAACTGTGTGCCGGGGTGACTGCCCTTGGCCGAAGAATTGTTCTTCGGGTCAATCCGGCTTACAGAACCGGCTGTCGTGGAATTGACCGTTGACGGTGTCATATTCCTTCGTCATTTTTAAAGAAATAAGAATCCGTACCGTATATACAACCATTCCATTAATCGCACCCATTGTGGGTGTAGGAATGCTTGGTAAGCACTTCTGAATTACGTTAGCTTTAACAACGGCAAATTTGCTTCTTGACATGGACCTCTTCCATTGCATTAGCTGTGTTATTTTTATATTACTAAACTAGCGTTTGTATGGAGTTACTAGGTTACTAGGTCAAGTTGCAATAAAACCAACCCAGCAAACGAAACGTTCAGAATTCGGTCAGAATTCTGTACGACTATCGGCAAAATGTTCCGATTTCTTACCGAGTTCGTAACGATAAACATATTAGAGGTTTAACACAAATTCTGAAATAATCCTCAAAACAAAAAAATCCTCAGACAAATCGAATAGAATTCGTAACGATTTCGGTAAGAATTCTCGATAGAGTTCAGATATTGTTTATAACTGACTGATATCAGACATTGTCGGCAAATTTGGTTTACTGGGTAGTTGGAGTTACCAGTCTTATTTTTCCTACAAAAAATCAAACTTGACATACCCTGCTTTAAAAAAACACGTTTTTTTGTTATGTTTACTATAAATATAATCAAACACGAAAAGGTGTCATCGGCGAATTTGTTTTGGGTACATCTGAACGTGATGGGATAAGTGACACTTTAAATCATCCCAGAACGAAAGTTTGTTAAACGCAAAACTGTAGCAATCAATAGGTTTATCATATTTAACTATTTTTTTTATAATTTATAGTTTTTACTTGGACTTTTCTTAACGAATTCGCCGACGTACCCTCTTGTTGTTAGATGCTCTTTGGTGTATACAAAGAGACAATGTTGCCATGCTACTCTCAATTTGGTTCAATGAAGCCAGATTGACATATTGCAAACTAACTAGGTTAATAAGCTAGTCACTTAAAAAGAACGCCGCTATTGTTTACGGTTGCCCGTCTTCAATCCTTCATCAGATGCGACTTATAAGTAACCCTGGTGAAATTTGACCACATCGGTCTATGATTTCAAATAGCCTTCATGAAATATTTTCCTTCCGTTTTAGAAGTCTGATATGAAGTCCGACCAAGCTCAAATTCCGTATCTGGGCGGTCATTTTGTGAGCCAATCATTTTGGCAACTTCGTTCACCTTTTAGGGCTAAGGATTTGTGGACAGTGGCAGCAAACTGTTGGATCCACAAATTGTCTTAGTCCATATCATCTTATTCACGACTTACAAGGTGTGTCATCAGGTTGTAGGAAATTTATCGACGGAGAATTGGCGCTGTCGAGGCATGGTCTTTACTTTGTTCGACAGTAGCATTATTTTCCGCCAAACTACCTAGACGAAGATTTTTTGGTATTGCCACTTCTGTGACAGACACAGTTCTGGACCAAACCGCTAATTGTTAGCCCAGATTACGAGTCGTATTGACGGAAAAAATCTGATTTCAAATTCTGTCTGTGCGTAGAGATGCACTAGACCCTATTGGTATGCCAAGTTTAAAGACATTTCCCATACTCTTTTTTTGTAATGTCTAATTTTGTGGAATAATATTAAGTCACCATCATGTATTTTCTCGTATTACCATCTTCAAAAAATTGGGTATTTTCAGGTATTGCAAACAAATATTTGTTGACCGTTTGCCACGGCAAGCACTGCATAGAAGGTATTTTTTATACAAATGACTGCCTGTTGGCCGCTGATTGACTGGCTGGTTGTTGGCTAGCTCGTTTGACTGACCGGCTGGTTAGTTGTGGTAACCCAAGTGCAAACACTATGTTTTCCTTTTTATTTTGTGTGTGACAGTGGAGGCTAGACAGATTTGAAAAACGACAAATACGACGCTATAAAAACAACCGACAAATGTCTAGAAACTACACAATTCTATTGAGTTACTGACGAACGGCCGGACTAGCGAGCGGTTTGGCGGCATACAGAGGGACATTTAATGCAAATCTTTTGGGTTTTCTATAAAACGTTTTTTTGTTGCAGTTGTGTTTTTATTTTTGTAAAAAATTCCATTTGCTATTTTTGGTATGCGTGTTGAGGAAAAGAAGTAAATCTTTCATTTGTTATTTTAATGGAGATTTCGTTGGATTTAAAACAAAGGGCAATCTAACATGCATATATTGTATATACGCTCGCCAAAAAATCTTAGTCCTAACCTCAACAAGCAAAACTTAAGTAAGGTTTGGCTTAGCCCTCCAGCGTCCCTGCACTACTAAATCTTTTAAAAAAATGGTACTTTCTTAGGCCCCTTTGACCCATGGTCCGTCCCTTATCTCAGCCAGAATTTTGTTTGAATTTTAAGCAAAATTTGCTTTAATTTGAGTTCACATATGTCCGATTTGACTATTAATCGCCAGTTTTGACGATGCGGTACGTTTTTTGGGCCACCTAAGTCGAAAAGTCCAGCAACTATGTCCTACTTTTGTGCACGCAGAGAAAAGATATGGTTAATATATGGTCACGGCAACAATAGTTTGTTATCTGCAATAAAAGTGTGGTCGTCGCAACCATAGTATTGTTTTTTGAATTTCATTTTTATAATAGTATGATTGCGGCAATATTAATATTGTTGAAATGTAACAATAGTATTGTTGCCAAATTTTAAAATGAAAATATGGTTGTAGCAACAACATAAATATGGTTGGTGCGATCAATCTATTGTTTATTTGAGTTTTATGTTAACAATAATATGATTACGGCAATCATACCGACAAAATCAATTTTTTTCGGTATGATTTAATTTTTCTTTATTTAACAAGAGAGAAATATTCTATGGCTGTGAGGATAATAATATGGTTGTGGGGATCATAGTATGATTGAGTGAGTATAATAATATGTGAACAATTCTATTGCTGTTAGGACCATAATATTGTTGTGGGGATCATAGTATGGTTGTGTGTGAATCATACTATAGTTGTGATGAGCATAATATTGTTGCGCCACAACCAAATACTATTCGAATATTGTTATCCCAACCATACTTTTTTTCTGCGTGTGCATTCCAACTAACTGCACCTATTTTAACCATCTTAACCGTCTACAAAAAATTATTATTACTAAACAAATATTAAAAAACAGTGTACATTTTACCGAGGTTTTCGTATCTCTAGTCCCGTAAAGGGAACCATTTTTCCATCTGGGCCGATTTCTCTCATTTACAATCTCAAACAGCTCATGATCCCATAAGCCATCGTCATGCAATATTAACTTAGCTTATTTTGTTTGGCCGGTTTTTTGAAACCCATTCTCACACAAATTTGTTTTGACCATAGGAGTTTTTTCTCGGACCCCTGCTTTTTGGGTGGGAGGTCAGAGATGAAGAGTTTGTTAAGTGCTGGACCAACAGCGATACCTAGTAGAAGTTCAGCATTTATTGTGTTAAGAGAGATTGAACGCGTATAATACCTGAATGTATAACTTAACTTCGAAGTACCGATCTTTAACATATAATTTAAGGAATAAATAGAAATTTATTGGCAATAGTTTGTATACCCTCTATCATATGATGCGGAGTAAATACGTTCTGTCATTCCGTTTGCTACACCTCGAAACAATCCCATAAAGTATATACTTTCTAAATTTTCATAAGAATCGATGATGATCTAGCCACGAATGAAAGCTACTGGTCAGAACAGTCAAGCGGTATCTTTAGAGTTTTATTGTCTTAATATCACTACTTTAAATGCTGATTAGTACAACATTTTTACAATATGTTACCAGGTAATATTTGTAGGGCACATTACGTTGTGAATGAACAAAGGGGCGTAACAGGGCCCATGCAACACAGTTGTAAGAAAGACCATATCTCATGAACTGTTAGAGATATGATGAGATTATATTTAAAAGATATAATATTGACATGAAAAGAAACATACCTTGGCAGAAATGTGGATGGTGCCATGGACCTTTAAAAGAAAGCATTAATGGTAAAAGTAATAAACCGATCGTTATAAAAGTTTAAAAGTATGAAATCAATGACAAGCAAATTATTATAGGCTATTTTGTATAGAAATTAAAAAAAATGCGCAACGCAACTCTAAACCTCGAACTAATACCGGTAAGACGATATTAGAAGTTGGTATGGCAAGAAAATAGGCGTTGCTATGAACCTTTGGATAACATTTTCATCTTGTAAAGGAATTGATGATAGGGGGAGTATATAAGTTTCGCCCGATCCCAATTTGTCCACTTGTTGAAATTTGTAAAGTAGACCATCGTGCCACACCTGAACAATGAATGATTTATAAGCATTACAGCTTTGGGGTTCTTTCTCCAGTTTCCAATTGCAAGTATTCTCGAGTCTTACATTACCAGAGTGTGCAAGTAAGTTTAGATAACTAAACGAAATAGCAAATCCGAATTATAAACAACTCGTAAAGCAAATCTATCCAATGTTTAATCCGGGGTGTACAATGTTATGCAAAATAGTTTTGGAGATGCGTTCTTTATTCATGAGATAATCTTTCTTTTAAATTTTCATTCAATAGAAACCAAAAATTTTTGAAAAACCCGTACACAACACTTTTAGTCACATTTAACGAGAACTGCTGGGGGTGGAGTATTGAACCAAACAAAATGAACACAGTAAAAATCCCTCGCACTGCCCTCTAATTTGACACAGCCTTGCCTCACTTGCTTATGTTTTTTTATACGCTGCACCGAAGAGTAGATGGTATATTGATTTTGTCATTCCGTTTGCACATTACGAAATATTAATCATACCTTATGAAGTGTATATACAGGGCATATCAATAATTCCGTGACTTTTTGAATAAAAAACTGTTTTTTTTTTGCAAAAAAAATGTTATGGGATCGTTTTTTTAACCTTGTTAAATCGGTCCAATAAGTTGGCGTAATATTCGCTGTTTATTGTTATTCCCTTTTGAAGGTAATCGATAGGGATTATCCAGCGTGCATCCCAAAAAACTGTTGCCATCACCTTATTGGCCGACAAAGTCACCTTGGCCTTCAACCGTAAAAGGAGAAACACGTTGTTTAGACTGCTGCTTGGTCTGATCTACTAGGTTGTATGTTTTGAGCAGCTGTTAAACACAAACTTAATGAAGGAACTCTCACAACGGAAATATGGTTGGCGTGACAAAAGTGTTGTTTTTTGTGTTTTATGTAAACAATAATATAATAACTGCAATCATTTTTTTATAAACCAACGATGAATACCAAAAAATCACACACACGATACAGTGCATTATAAAAAAAACAACAACACCTAAAAGGTATTGGAAAGAATTCTTATTGTGTTTACTTTCTTCGGTAGAATACTCTTCTACCGGCTAATTCTCATTTATTCAGATTGTGTCTGTAACTAAGTGAATAGCCATTGATCATGGTTTGATCACATTCGTTGCTTGAGGTCTGTGGATGGTGAAGTAGTAAAGTAGCAAGTGTGATTGCAGTTTTGGTGAAGTGGTGTTCACCAAAACTGCAATCACACCTGCTTGCAACTAATAGTCTTTTCGTTTGAATATTTTTTTGGTTTCTTTAAATAAATCAATGGAAACATGGCCTTAAATCTGACTATGAATAATTTGTAATATAATTTATTTTTGAAAGAGTGAATTACACCACAAGCTAGATAGATCAGGTTTGTTGTTGTTTCTCATTTGGGGAAGGAAAACTAAATCAGCGAAGTTAAGGCAAACACTTCACCGTCTGGTTGACGCACGGTTCACCGCTGGTGCGGGACAGCTTATCGGTACCATGTACGTATGTGTGCTGCCGACATGGTCTACTCATTTAACGATCTACACATACGAAACATTGCATGATTTTGCATATGCGAAGTCTATAGTCGAAGAGTAAGGACATAAGCGACTCACTGAAACAATTCTTTCCATATTGACATGCTGTCCGACCGACGTGTTTTCCGCACGAGAATATTTACTAGTATTATTTAAATTAAATTACTAAATTTAAATTAATTAAATTTAACTTAAATTTCTTAATAAAAATCTCTAATGTATAAGAACACAACCCAATCATATTCATAACTTTGTGGATCATAGTTTGGTTGAGGGGAACCATACTATGGTTGTAGGGTCCATAACAAGATTTCGTTTAATTCATACTATGGTTGTGAGTATCAAATTGTGGTTGCATATAAAACATTCTAAGGTTGTGGGGATTATTAAATGGCTGTGGGGATCATAGTATGGTTGTGTGTGAATCATAACATGGTTGTGAATATCATGGTATGGTTGTGTTGAATCATAACATGGTTGTGAATATCATAGTATGCTTGTGTGTAAATCACACTAATGTTGTAAGAATCACAATTTTGTTGTGCCACAACCATATACCTAACAATAGTATGATGCTCTTCAAAAAAAGCCACACCAACCATACTTTTTTTCCGCGTGTGGAATGTATACATGATTCGTTTCGACCTAACTTAACGACATTTTTACTTGTTTTCATTGTGGCAATGCGTGCCTGGGGAATTTGAACTGTCGTTAGCTCGTTGAGGCTAGCCACCATTCATTTGGTATTCTAACAACACATTCACTTCCCCATAAACCTGTCACTGCACATTCGCTTGTCCCAACAGCAACAGAGAGCAACGAATGCTTAAATAATTACTGTCTATTCCATGTCTGCCTTCCTGGTAACCCACTCTCGCTCTCTCTTCGGGCGCGCACTCCTTAACGTTGCGACTGAGTACTTGAGTCTTCCTAACCAGCTTTGGGTTGCCATTGACTTCATCTTCCTGCCACTGTAAATGTTTCTAGTGATGCAGTGAAACTGAAATTCCTGGGTTTTCTTTATTTAGTTGCAGTTTTGAAAATATTAAGTAGTTTCCTTTTTTGGATGGCTGTTGTTTTCTTTCCATTGCTTCCAGACGACGACGATGACGACGACGATGACGACGACAACGATAGCGACAGTCATGTTTGTTACTGTAGTTTTTCTTTCATTCTTTTGAAAAACTTTAACTTTACATTCTTGTCCTTATTTTTTGTTTCTTATTTTTTCTCCTTCGATTTCATGGTTATAGTTTCCCACAGGGATGGACTTTCCTATACATGTATTGTTCCCCTTCCTCTCTTGTCCGTCTGTCTCTTGGTCTGTTTATTTGCCTTGTGTTTTTTTTTCTTTACCAGGAACCGGAAATTTAAAGACCGACGTTATTTATACTAGAGTACCTGGAAATGCTGCAGCAGAAAGTCATTGAATCATTTTGATGGCGGGGCATAATCGTTTATTATATTTCAGAAATTATTTCGTAAGCGGACACATACAAATCGTAGACGTCTTCTTGGTTATTAGACAACAAAGACAACGCCAAAAGTCAATTGTAGCCAAATTCAGGATAGCAGTGTGGGGGCTTTGGGATGTTTTTCTAACAGAAAAGTAGTCAATGACCGAATGTCGATAGGAATACCAGTTGGATACTGAGTCGAGGACTGAGTTGTGATTTGAAGATACAGAGAGACCAGATTAGAACGATAGGAAAACAAATGTGAACCAATCAACAACGGTTTGGTACACGCAGAAAAAAAGTATGGTTAGGGTGACAATATTCGAAGAGGATCATACTATTGTTGGGTATTTGGTTGTGGCACAATAATATTTTTATCCTCACAACAATATTGTGATTTACTTATAACCTTACTATGATCCCCACAACCATAATATGATTTACACTCAACCATACTATGATCTCCACAACCATACTATGATCCTCACAACAATAATATGATTTGCACTCAACCATACAATTATCACCACAACCATATTATAATCCTCACAACCACAGTATATTTCTCATACAACCATAGTATGATCCTCACAACCATAGTATGATTTACACGCAACCATACTATGATCCCCACAACCATAAGTGCAGGCAGATTTTAAACAAAGGAGAACCAGTCGGTAGTAGAGTATTTCACCGAAGAAAGTAAACACAATAAAAATCCCTCAAACTACTTTCCGATTGTTGTTTTTTATAATGGACAACAACCATGCACTGTATCATGTGTGTGTGTTTTTAGCATATCAAAAAAAACATACGCACACACATACATGTATGCTCTATAAAACCTGTTTTGTTATGTTCATAGTCGTAACCATACGGTATGATTGCCATAATTTTTTTATTGTTGACGTAAATTTTAAACAACAATAGTTTTGTTGCATAAACCATATTAATATGGTTGATACAACCATATTTTTTTTCTAAATTTGGCAGTAATACTATTGTAACATTTCAACAATATTAATATTACCGCACTCATACTGTTGTCAGAATGAAATTCAAAAAACAATACTATGGTTGCGACGAATATGCTATTATTGTAAAGAACATATTGTTGTTGCGGTGACCATATAGTAACCATATCTTTTCTCTGTGTGTATATTTAATAGATTTTAGCCTTATATTAAAGCTACATTAATTCCACTATGTGTGGAATGTCACTTTGTTTAAATGGACAATTTGCTGGTGGTTTATCTTGCGATCGCTGCAAATGTTGATGACTTGCTCCAATATAAGCGGCGTTCTATTGGGAGTGAAACAAAGTGAGAAACCTGCATTTAAATAGCTTCTGCACGCAGAGAAAAAACATGGTTACTACATGGTCGCGGCAATAATAATATGTTATCCGCAATTAAAGTATGTTCGTCGCAACCATAGCATTGTTAACTGAATCTATTTTTGACAATAGTATAATTGCTGCAATATTAATGTTGTTGAAATGTAACAATAGTATTATTGCCAAATTTAAAAATGAAAATATGGTTATATAGCAACAATATAAATATGGTTGGTTCGACAAAAATATTGTGTTTTGCGTTTTATATTAACAATAATATGATTACGGCAATCATACTGTATGGTTGTAATTTTTCTTCATTTAAATATGCTTTTAAGAACTAATGTTATTGGTACGGATCTAATGCAATAATAGTACTTTTTTTTATCGAAATTAAAATTTTTTAAACAAGCTGCTTTGGCTTTGTTTAACTGAAATATTTTTAATAAAACCGCTTACGTTTATTTAAACTTATTTTTTATTTAATGTATTTTTGAATAGTTTTCATAATTCAAATCTTTTGTTGACAACTTAAACCAATTCTGATAAATAATATTGGGGATCAAATCTATTGTCGACAACGTAAACAAATTCTAATAAATTATATTGGGGATCGTAGTATAATTGTGTGTGATCCTACTATGGTTGTAGGGATCATAACATGGTTGCGTGTGAATCATACTATGGTTGTGAGGATCATACTATGGTTGTATATGAAACAGACTATGGTTGTGAGGATCATACTATGGTTGTGGAGATCATAGTATGGTTGAGTGAATCATACTATGGTTGTGGGGATCATAGTATGGTTATGTATGAATCATACTATTGTTGTAAGGATCATAGTATGGTTGTATTTGAATCATACTATTTTTGTGAGGATCATAATATTGTTGTAGCACAAATGACTGTGCTACAACCCAACTATGGTATTATCCTCTTCGAATATTGTCACCACAACCATACTTTTTTTACTGCGTGTGATTTTCTCAAAATTGCATTCCTCAATAAAAAGTATTTTATTAAATCCATTAATATCTAAATCATTAATTCCTTCTCAGATGTCAGGAGCGCAAATTTTTATTTTCGTTCTGATTGAATGCAATGGGCCTTATCGCTCATGATGAGCTCAATCATCTACACGATGAAAAAAAGTATTGTTGGGGTGACAATATTCGAAAATCATCATACTATTTTTGGGCATTTGAAAAGTTTTTGTACTGGTTAGAGATCTTTTTGTTGTTTCTTTTTCAGAATGAACGTAAAAAATTAGTGAAATGTAGGCTTGGTTGTCTGGCAGGCTGTACAGCTGTTTCTTAACCCGCCAAGGTATTTCTTCAGCAGTCTTTGGCAACAATGCAAAAAGCACAAACAAATGTGCGTACAAACTTAGAAGGGACATAAATACTGTTACAACATTGAACACACCCATTTCAATAGTAGAACGGAACATACCCCGTTAATGTCATATGGGGTTTGAAAGCTTACCTCTATAGCGTTAGTCTGTGATGGGATTTTAAAATTGTTTCAACTTTCATCTTGGAGTGGTCAGATAATGAGAACCGTATCGCTGTAATAGCGCTTTTCAAGTGTGAAATGAAAAAAAGCGATATTTTTAAAAGGCTCCGGCCACTAGGGATTAGCCGCATGTTCGTCTACCGATGCATAAAACTTTTTGAGGAGACTGGAGATGGAAAGACCGCCACCGGTCGGACCGCCCACTCTCTGTTCAAACACCGCATGTCATCAAAGCCGTTAAATCAAGAATTCACAGAAATCCGCTCCGAATACAGAAAATCATGGCCCGTGAGATGAGTATAACGGACAAGTCCATGAGTCGAATCATTAAAAAAGACTTGGGACTTTCAAACGACGTACCGGATATTTATTGACTGCAGCTTTAAAAAAAAATAGGATTGAAAAATGCAAACGTCTTTTGGTGAAGCACGCTGATAACTTGCACAGAAAAATTTTGTTCACCAACAAGCAAAATGATACAGTGTATGCTCGGTCATCTAAGGAAGCATCAGAACTGATCCCAAGGGTGGAAAAGGGTCATCACTCAGCTTCAGTCATGGTTTGGTAGGGTGTCTCTTATGATGGGGTCACTGGCCTGCATTTCTGCGAATAAGGAGTCAAAACATAGTCCAAAGTTTACCAAGAAACCGTTTTGCAAGCTGTTGTGAAGCCTCTTAACAATTCCCTGTTCCAAAACCAGCCATGGACTTTCCAGCAGGATTCTGCGCCGGCCCATAAGACTAAAGCGTCCCAGGCCTGACTTCGAAACAATTTGCCAGCGTTCATTTCCTCTGAACAATGGCCCTCAGGCAGTCCAGATTTGAACCCATTGGATTGCAAATTGTGGACGGTTTAAGAGGACAAGGTTTGTCACAAAAGATACCCCAACATTGGAACTCTTAAGACTGCTTTGGTTCGAGTTGTGGCCAATTTTCCAATGGACGAGGTTCGTACAGCTATTGACGATTGGCCAGTGCGACTTAAGGCGTGTGTTAAGGCAAAAGACGGTCGTTTCGAATAAGTAGATTCTTTTTGGATACAATATACATCAATAAATATATTAAAAAAATATTTGGTCCAAAAACTTTCAGTACTTTTTATTTTACAGCATTAAACGTGTGTAACAGTATTTATGTCCCTACTTAGTATATATAGCAGCCCTCGTAACTTCGGCCAGAGTAAAGATTTGTTAGATGTTTAAAAGCTAATTGAGGTTTAAAAATATATTTTTGAAAAATAGATTTTGTTTTTATTTAAATTTTTTTTTCATTTCTATTTCCACTGACAACTCACCGGTTTTTACGGGTGGCCTACAGTTCATGAACGAACGCTTCGCCAGTACCATCTGTTCATTAAATGAAAGAAAATTAACAAGTGAAATAGCTTAAGTTAACCTTGGCTGACTATGGCATATACTACATCACTCAGCTATTCTTTGTCTAGAACTTGAGCAAGGTAGGACTTAATGTGTTAGAGTTAAATATTTGTCGCTTATAACGTATCATGCAAAATTTAAGCCTGATCGGGTATAATTTATGGCTTCTAGAACTGCTGGGCCTCAAATCGGCAGGGACCTTTGTGTAGGTCTATTCGAAAACTGTAGGTCTATTCGAAAACTTGGATTAATATGGTCCAATGTGGCAGAACATGTGAGTTGGTCGCTCGTTACGCTCCATGCGAAATTTGGTAGGAGTCGGAAGTAAAATGTAGCTTCTAAAGCTGCAGATTCTGAAAATAAGAAATTTTTTTTGTGGAGGCTTTACGGTAATGTGGACCTATGTGGTACAGTTTCACCACAGTTAAGAAGTGGTCGATCATAACATACCGAAAAAATTTGGGAGTAATCGGGTTAATTTTAGGCTCCTATAGCTAAAGAACCTAACTACAAAATAAATTCATTTTTAAATTTCTTGCGAAATCTGCTCTGATACCCATTAATACCGATTATCCCTGCTTTTCAACATAAGGGCCGCTTTTTTGGGACCTTCGGCCCGTGGGTCCCACCCTTATCTTAGTCTCCAATCAATATTTCGGATGTTGCAAATGGAAGGATTAAATTTGGTATACGCTCAATTCTTCGGAGCAGGTACACGTAAGCGTACACCGAATAAAAAAATTTGATTCAATTTCCCCAGTCCTTGTGTGGGGGGAAATTTAACCTCTTGACAGATCCATTTTCATTTTCAATGCTTACCGTTTCAGCTCATCAACACTTGTTTCTGCAAAATTCAGTCACCTTGCTTCAATATTGAACCTTTAGTTTGCTTTCCACAGACAGACAGACGTACATGTCTATATCATTTTATAATTCTACAACGATTTGGAATATAAATACTTTATGGGGATCCGACCAGCATATTGAGGTGTTGCAAACGGAATGATAAAGTGTAGGCTATAATATGACGGCAATGACTTTTTACTTCCTGGCACATGTATCTGGCCACCGAATTTAACTGTGATTTAAATATATTTCTAATTTGGCTACGGGTTTGAGTCTCCAGGTACCCTCTACAAATATTGTTAGGTGTCGTTTTATGAAAAAACACATTAAAAAAAAAAAAATTATGTGGATTTTTTCATCTGTAAATCGTACATGTCGGAACATGTGCATGACGGAGGGTAATGCATTTCAGGCGGAAGGGGTCTTATGAGATGGGACGATATGTCGGATAGAAAAATACGAGGGCATATCAATAATTCCGTGACTTTTGAAAAAATAACATTTATTATTGCCAAAAAAAACAAATATTTTTCAACATAATCTCCTATCAGCTCAATACACTTAGTCCAACGTTTCTCCAATTTGTATATCCCTTCCTAAAATAGGATATTTCGGGGTCCATAAAATAGGCATTGGTTTGATCAATAATTTCTTCGTTGTAGCTGAATCACTTTCCATCACCGAGCCATGTTATTAGATTTGGAAATAGGAAATAGTCACTGGGGGCTAAATCCGGAGAATATGGCGGATGAGGTACCAACTCGTAACGCAATTCATGCAATTTTGCCATTGAGACTGCACACGTATGCACCCGTGCATTATCTGAAAACGAACTGTTTTCTTGACCATATGGCGGCCTTTTTTGCAAATCCTCGTTAAATTGGTCCAATAAGTGGGCATAGTATTCGCCGTTTATTGTTTTTCTCTTTTGAAGGTTATCAATGTGGATTATTTCGCGTGCAACTGTCGACAAATAACCTTGGCCTTCTTCGGAGCCGGTTCACCCGCACATAGAAAAAAGTATGATTGAGGTAACAATTTTCGAAAAGCATCATACTATTGTTGGGTATATGGTTCTGGTAAAACAATATTATGATCCTCACAACAATAGTATGATTCAAATACAACCATACTATGATCCTCACAACCATACTACCATTCTCATAACAATAGTATGATTCAGGCATGACCATACTATGATCCCCACAGCATAAATACAAATTTTAATTTCCATATAAAAAGTACTATTATTGCATTCGATCCGTAACAATAACATTGTAATGAAGAAAAATCACAATCATACAGTGTAATTGCCGTAATCATATTATTGTAAACATAAAACCTTTTGCGCACTAACCATATTTATTGTTGCTACAACCATATTTTCATTTTTCAATTTAACAACAATGCTATTGTTAATGTAACAACAATATTAATATTGCCGCAATTAAACTATTAACAAAATGAAATTCAAAAAACAATGCTATGGTCGCGACGAACATACTTTTATTGCGGGGAACATATTACTATTGCCGTGACCATATAGTAACCATGTTTTTTCTCTGCGTAAGGAGGAACCCATTGTAATGGCTCCATGTTTCATCTTCAGTTACAAAACGCCTTAAAAACTCATTCGAATTGCGGTTAAACAACTCCAAATAATCCTATGAAGTTGTCACACGATCACCACGTTTATTGTCAATTGAGAGCAAACGCGGCACCCATCTTGCAGACAGCTTTCTTAAACCCAACTGATCATGTAAAATCGAAACCACACAGTCATATGAAATGTGTATGGCATCAACAATTTCACGCACTTTTACTCTTCGATCGGCCAACACCATTTCGGGGTTTTTTTTTAGACATTTTCGTGTGTATTGACCTCAATTGGCCGTCCCGAACGTTCAGTGTCATTTGAACTTGTGCGCGACCACAACGAAAGTCAGTAAACCTCTTCTTTACCAATGAAATCGATGGTACAGAGGCCCCATAGTGTCTACAAAGCTTTTCCTTGGTCTGATTGACGCGTTTTTCTGCAAAAAATAAAGTTTAATCAGCACTCAAAATTCACTTTTCCCATTTTTAACAAAATCCACGAGGTTGTATGTTTTGGACAGCTGTTAATCACAAACTAAATGACGGAACTCTCTCTCTCTCACTTAGAATTTGACAGTAGTCTATTAACAGCTGGTACTTGATGGGAGCAGTGTTGCATTTCATATAACTACGAGGAAAGTTGGAAAAGTCACGGACTTATTGATATGGCCTCGTAGTTTACGTACGGCTATAGGAGACCAAAGTGTCGTTTGTCAATCTACAACGGTTCTTCTTCATTAAATTGAATGACAAGAGGAGTCAGTACATTCGGTTGCACCGATTAATTACCGGGAAAGTCAGCTTAGTATGTAAGGAAGTCGATATCTGCATAGCATTGATCGCTGATCTTTTTCCCTGCATTCCATGTGAACTTTTCGCAAAAAAAAAGAACATTTCTGCGGCATCAGTATGTTTTTTTGCTTCCATACGAACAAGATGCGATATGGTCACTTAAGCTTTCTCTTCATCATAAATAACTATTGATGTTATTACCAACCATGCCATTTGATATCGATTTCAAAACTCACACAAGAATTTCTAAATCTTTGAAATTTAAGATGTGAGCGCCGCACGGCAATGACTTCTATGATATATCGCTGCTGCAGTCTGTGAAAGTTTTTCGCCCATTTTCTTTATAGCTGCCATAGCGCGGTAAGACGAGTCAAGTCGAGACGGTGCGGTATGGCAAAAAGATGGAGGAGAGTCTGCAAAACACTTGTAACGAAAATGCTATGTATTTCCATAATAATCATGATAAATAATGTCAAGCAACAAATGTTTAGATGCTGCCGCTGCTCCAAAGATGCTGGTGATAAAACGAAAATGTATGCATGCAATGCGAGGCAAGTGTATCTTGCGTCGGATGCGGAACTTCAAACGGCAAAAACTGGAAACTGGGAATAATGCCAACTGTAGTAGAAACTGTAGACGACTCTACACGTTCGTCATAGTGCCGCTGTCAATGTCTGGCATAAATGGCGGTGGTTGGTGGCGGTGGTAGTCGTCGTCGTCGTCAGTCTTCCACCGCCTTCGTCGTCATCCATAAGCAGTTGGGTGGTGAAGAAGAAAATTTGAATTTTATTTCAGTTTTAATTTTTTTTTTTGCTTTCATTTCGCAGAAGACAAGCTAAGAAAGACAGGCGAAAGAAAACAATACTAATGCTAAGCAAATCTGTTAGGCTATAGTCAGGGAGTGATAGAAAGGCAGGGTTGGTTCGAGCAGGAGGGCCACGGAGGGGTAGAAAACTAATTAAATAGATGTGTTTTTGCTACTTTGTTGTTGTTGATGGTGGCGTTTTCTTGCTGTTGTTGTTGTCTACTCTGTCTTAAAGCTGCCAAAGTAATTATTTCGTAGAAATAGAAGAAATGTAATTAAAATATTCCCACATATTTTTGAAGTGGTTCATATGAGATTTATGCTGAGTGTGTTTTGCGTCTTAACCCTTTGGGAAACGGCAAGATACAAAAGGAGGCTTTTGAATTCATTAGATACAAATGTTATTCTAATATTTTACTAAACCAGAAAACAAATCGGTTGGAACTACGCAAATTTTGTTGGATCAACGAGTAGCTATAGATAGAAATTCGGTTCGACACACCATATGATGATATAAGTATATAGACAACTGGCTGTTCGGTTATACATGTTGTGATTTCCAAATGGTTGTGGTAACGAATTGTTTTGTATGAGATTGATCGTTGTTACCAGCTATTGACAATGTCAACAAATAATCGGTTACACTAATTAACTGATATCCAATTGGTAGTGGTAACTAAATGTTCTATATGAGTTTCGTCATTGTTACCAACAATTGACAAATAATCTCGTTTAAATAAGCAAAAGTAGTTCGTTTTCTATTTAACTATTGCTCTTACATAAAAACTAAAAAGGTTAAAACTTAAGTTAAAACAAAAAAAAGTTAAAGTCGGATATGGACGACTAGGATACCCTACACCACTGTGCCAATCAGAGGCTTAAGCACCTCTGCCTGTAGTTTATTATTTGTCCCTCATAACTTACCATACAAAATTTAAGAGTGATCAAGTATAATTTGTTGTTTCTAGAGCTGCAGTACCAGAAATCGGAAGGGACCTTTTTGTGGGACCTATTTCAAAACATGGATCAATATAGTCAAATCTTGCAGGGCATGGGTGCGGGTCGCTCGTAACGCTCTATGCGAAATTTGATTGGAATCTAAGGTAAAATGTAGCTTCTAAAGCTGCAGATTCTTAATTCGGAAAGGACCTTTGCGTGTGGCTCTATAAAAATATGGACCTATGTGGTCCAGTTCCACCACAGTTAATGGTGCCGTACAATTCAAAATTTGGGAGTGATAGGGTGTAATTTGTGGCTTTATAATCTTCATGATGTTACTAGTAACGATTTACGTGAAGTTTAGTGCAATTGGTGGCATTAAAAACTATAGGATCTGTAAAAGCGAAGGACTTTTGCATTTACTTTTGCTATGCGAAAATATGGGCCTACGTAGTCCAGTTTCACCACAATTCAAAAATGGTCGCTCATACGTACTTAACCAATTGGGGCATGATCAGTGGTAATTTGTGGCTTCTATAGCTGCCGGACCTTAAATCGGGAAAAACTTTTGTGTGGGAGCTTTTTGAAAACATGGACTAAATTTTGGTTGTTGGCCACATGAAATGCTCTGTTAAATATGTTCAAAATCGGATGTATTACGTGGCTTAAAGAACTATAGATTCTGGAAATTTCTATATAAGAAATCAAAATATATATATTGGGTGATCCAAGTACAGATACTTTTTTCAATAGCCTTTTTTTGACAGATCACCTATGAGTCGTGTCATGCTGTCATTTTATTTTTGTTTAGTATTGTTTGGCATTTCATCATGGAAAGGCTTACGCCTGAACAACGTTTACAAATCGTTCGACTTTATTACGAAAATCCTCGTTCTGTGAGGAATGTATTTCGTGCACTTCGTTCAACTTCTGGTCAACAATATCGGCCTACTGAGCGTACTACCCGCAACACCATAATCCATCTTGAGACCCAGCATTCATTATTGCATACTATTCGATCGAATAGACCGCGTCCAGCACGCGGTGAAGAAAATGTAGTGGCCGTAGCTGAGAATGTACGCCAAGACCGTGAAGAGTCGATTCGGCGTCGTTCGCAGCAACTCGGACTGACGTATGGAACGACTTAGCGCATTTTACGTCGAGATCTTAAATTGAAAGCGTACAAAATACAGCTTGTGCAAGAATTGAAGCCGGCCGACGTTCGCAAGCGACATCGCTTCGCTCTATGGGCTCTTGAAAAGTTCCAAGAAGATCCGACGTTTTCAAGCCAAATTTTTTTCAGCGATGAGGCCCATTTCTGGCTCAATGGGTATGTAAACAAGCAAAATTGCCGCATTTGGGACGAAGAGCAACCACAAGAGGTTGAAGAGCTGCCACTTCATCCAGAAAAAACAGCGGTTTGGTGTGGTTTGTGGGTTGGTGGAATCATCGGTCCATATTTCTTTAAAAATGATGCCGGTGAGAACGTAACGGTTAATGGCGACCGTAATCGTGCCATGATAACCGACTATTTGATGCCTGAAATTGAAGCTCGTGATCTCGGCGACATTTGGTGTCAACAAGACGGCGCCTCTACCCACACATCGCATCAATCAAGGGATTTATTGAGAGAACACTTCGGTGAGCAGATAATTTCACATTTTAAGCCGGTCGATTGACCATCAAGATCGTGTGATATCACACCATTTGACTTTTTCCTGTGGGAATATGTAAAGTCTAAAGTTTATGCGGACAAACCCGCTTCGATTCAGGCCTTGGAGCAAAACATCACTCGTGTCATTCGCCAGTTACCAGTCGAAAATTGGACTCAACGTATGGACCATGTGAGACGTAGCCGTGGTCAACATTTGAAAGGCATAATCTTCAAAAAATGAATGCCAAAGAATGTTCTTTCAAATGATAATAAACATTCCCCATTCAACTTGAATTTTTTGTGTTTTTTTTCTTTAAAAAAAGTAGTGAACCTCGCAATGGATCACGCGTTGTATATATACGAGTAATAAGTAAATACCCATACTTTGATTAAAACGACGGATGGACATACGGACGGGCATCGCTCAATGACATCAGATGGTAACTCTGAAGCGATCGATATACTAAACAAACGGTCTATCTCTACAAAGAACATTTTTTTCCTTTCGTTTCAAATAAAAACATTTATTTAAAAAAAAAAATTATTAAAAAATAATACACAAAATTGTCCATGTTAATAAATATATTCGAACGTTGTTTATTGAAAATATTCCTGATTTCAAGCGAAAAACAATTCACATTTTTACGAAATAAATTTGTGTATCGAAAATATTTTCAATGAGGTAATGAAAAAAACTCACATATTTAGAAAAAAGTAGTAAGCCCTTTATCGAAAATAATTTCGTATCAGGCGATGTAAAACTTTACATATTTAAAAAAAAGAATTGCTAGCCGTTTATTGAAAATATTTTCGTTATGAGGTAATGAAAAATTCAAACATTAACAACTAAAGCTGTAAAAGGTTTTTAATAAGCAGTCGAAGGACCTCGAGGTACAAGTAGGGATGAATGCTGTAAGGGCATATGGCCACTTCACAATCATAATACCGCAAGCAACCAAAGTGCTGTAACTATGTATAACGGCTCTACACTTAAGAGCAGGCAGTTTCGCATTTAACGAGAACTGCCGGCAGCAGAGTTTTCAAGCGAACACAACTAAAATCCCTCGCACTGCATACACACTAAAACACATACACCAACACACAAACCATACAGTGCATGAATTTGATGAATTTGCAATAACTGATAAATAGTTAAGCTTATTAAGGGCTGTCTTTTATTTCTGTGCATCCCTTTAAGGTGTTGCAAACATTAGCACTAAGTCATAACACTCTGTACCATAGTGTGGATTAGGGTATAAACATATTGGGGCGTAACTATATGTGACGCGCAAAATAGAAAGGGACCTATGATTAAAAACCAGTTTTGTTCAGGAGAGTCATTTTATTGATTAGGTCCCTTTCTATTTGCGCTTAGAATAGTCGATTTCACTTTCATAAAACGCGGATATCTCTGGGTGGGAACACTTCTGAGACATGGGATCGGTCTCATTCGATGCTCAGATGTTGTCCACATCAAAAAAAGAAAAAAAATTAAAATTGATTTGTTTACCCTATATATAGATATAGATATCCATGCTTACTGGTATACGAGTACTACTTATTCGATAGAATGAAAAGAAGATCAAAGTATCCTAAGTTTTCTCTTTAATGTGAACATCCCTCCTTACTTTTTTTGACCTTCCTTTTGCTTCTCCGGCTGTTGTGATGGGTTTATCTTCAGCCAATGTATCCAGAATGGTGCTGTCATTAAAAAACAATAACGTAGCAATGGGTTTCCCACGGACGCATGCCTTGAATATGCTAGGGATATACGGCATACAATTTCTAGAACCATGTCTGTTTTACCTCTCGAAACTAAAGTGGTGCCTAGAGGCAGATAAACCCCTTTGAATTATGTAAAGGAATAATTCAGTAAAATATCTTTTTTTTTTATTTTCCGTCATAGTTCAAAAATGGATAGTTTTTAAATAGTAATTTATCTGGGAAAACACCAAGAAAACATTACATTTCTTAAAAACATCAGTCAACAGAAACAAAATGGACTATTCTTTATACAGTTTTCGTGTTATTGTTTGAAATCGGACCAAATTACCGACTAATGGTGTGTTATTTTGAAACCCGAAAATCGGTAAAATTTTAACAGTTACAACTTCTGAACTAAAACCCTGTTTTTATTTAGAGTGCCATATTTGAAATGCGTATGGGGCCGCACATGAAAATTTTGATTTTTGCAACCTCGTTTCCTCTACGGGCGTGACTGTTCGTCATACGGTCGCACGGAGAAGAATGCAACTACCGAGATTGTGCGACTCAGTCCTGGAATATCGCTGCAAGAACTGAAATTTCACGCACCAGCTCGATACGAACTTCACGCAGAGAAAAAACATCGTTACTACATGGTCACGGCAATAATAATATGTTCTCCACAACAAAAGTATGTTCGTCGCAACCATAGCATTGTTAACTAAATTCATTTTGACAATAGTATAATTGCTGCAATATTAATATTGTTGAAATGTAACAATAGTACTATTGCCAAATTTAAAAATGAAAATATGGTTATAGCAACAATTTAAATATGGTTAGTGCGACAAAAGTATTGTGTTTTATGCTAACAATGATATGATTACGGCTATCATACTGTATGATTGTAATTTTTCTTCATTTAAATATGATTTTTAGAACAAATGTTATTGGTACGGATCTAATGCAATAATAGTACTTTTTTTTATGGAAATTAAAATATTTTAAACAAGCTGCTTTGGCTTTGTTTAACTGAAATATTTTTAATAAAAACGCTTACGTTTATATAAACTTATTTTTTCTACTGTGAAATAAATCAAAATAATAGGTATTTTGAATTTAATGTATTTTTGAATATTTTTCGTAATTCAAATCTATTGTTGACAACTAAAACCAATTTTAATAAATAATATTGGGGATCAAATCTATTGTCGACAACTCAAACAAATTCTTTTAAATAATATTCGGCATCATAGTTTAATTGTATGTGATCATACTATGGTTGTATATGAAACATACTATGGTTGTGAGGATCATACTATGGTTGTGAAGATCATAGTATGGTTGAGCGTGAATCATACTATGGTTGTGGGGATCATACTATTGTTGTAAGGATCATAGTTTGTTTGTATTTGAATCATACTATTGTTCTGAGGACCATAATATTGTTGTAGCACAACCATATACCCAACAATAGTATTAGCCTCTTCGAATATTGTCATCAAAACCATACTTTTTTCTGCGTGTTTGAACAATTTTTTTTCTAGGCGGCTAAGTTTTCTAGCAAGCCTGCCGCAGCTGTGGTTGGAAAATCCGCAAGTGATGGTCGAGAAGCCAATGCATCCTTTGAAACAGTTTGAAGCGACGAAATCTTTTACACACTTTTTTTTGTTAACGGTGAGTACCGAAAAGCTGTCATAGATAAACAATTTGGTGTAGCCGAAGGTTATAGACATGGACTTGACGAGATTTAAATTTCTCGTTTCTTTCGACGAAATAGAAACTTTTCGTACCATCCGATGTCTTTCCCATAGAACTCTTCTTACTATCTCCGGCATTGTTGCGTTATGGGCAGCTTTCTCTGTTTTTGTAGGTTGTAAGACTAATCGTCCTGCAACGGACGGGTTCAGTGAGAGCGGTAAGAGTTGGGTTAGGTCGTTCAGACTGTTGTACAAAATCCAAAAATCGGATATGACAGCATCTTGTTTGTACAAGTATATAAGCTGCATTCTGGAGTAATTAAGCGTAGCGCATCATCAAAACCATCCACAGGGAATATATTAGTTGTCATAACTGAATGATTGTTGCTGCATTAACATTATTCAAGTATCGTATTCATTCCATAAGAACAAACAAATTTTAGTTTGTTTACGAGTTCTGTTATTTATTTATTATAAGGAATGTATGTAGTCAAATATATTGCCCCAACAAAGATTTGACTTCAATTTAACGTGTTATATTGAAAAGTCGAGTGAGAATATTTAAAAAAAAATTGAGCCAAAATATTTTTAAAAACAATTTCAGTCAGAATATTTAAAACGTACCTAAGTTTATAAAACTCATCTTCATAATCGTATAAATGTCTTTTGTATTATTTTTGGGGTTATTATATTTTTTGGGTCGTCAAAATTGTGGAAGTTATGGGCAAAACACTTGCGCTAGATCGCTACACGATGCATATTTTCATTAATGCTTCTGACGCATTTTCAAATTTCTGGACGTTATCTAACTTTTCGGGTAAACTGACCTGTCCCAACTTCGTCTATTTGGGAAAACGTATCTTATCATATAAGCATTCAAGATAAATTTGTACGATTTGGTTGATCGTTCTTCCGCAACCTGTGGACGTCTCGAAGGACCACAAATTTTTCATAGATGGCGCTGTAGCGAATCGTTTACTTATAAATGGACGGGCAACATCCTTAGAGGGTTAGCAAATTAAAACATCTTCAGTCAGCCGAGAAAAAAATATAGTCCCGGCTGGAAAACAATGGCATACAATGGAAACTCATCTTGAGTGAATCACTTACAATGAAGTATTGCGAAATATGGCTCACTTATGCCAGAACTGGGGAAGCGGAGGAGGAGGGAGTAAAGTTGGTGATTGTAAAGCAGTCGAAAGTTATTGTTTTAAAACTCATTAAACACCATCATCATCAGCATCATGAGCATAACAACGTTTCTTCTGTTTTTGTTTTGTGATATTCTATTATTAAATTTTCGCATATGCTATTGTTAGTGCTGCCTTGCCAGCACTAACATGTTAATGAAGCCAGCAACATGGCCAATGGAGTAGAGGGAAACACCACCGCCTCCACTTGTTTCCCGGCATTCCTTCTTTGCAAAGTTTCATGAGGAAAGCGCCAACAAAACGGGCGGCGTAACATGTGTTTGGAAAATACATGAATGGAAATGCATTCGGATACAACACCCCGTATATATATTTCTGAAATACGTCTAAACATGCAGCATAATACCAGCAACAAACAGATAGAAATGCTTGACGAGTCAGCAAAAAAAGCGAAGAAAAAAGAAATGCTAATGATGAAGCAAACTAAAACCTGAATGAATTTGCACCACAGCTGAGATGTGCAACAAATTCAAGCAGCAAGTGCAGCAGTATAATCGCAACATACCCAACCATAAAAGTAAAAGAAAGAAATGGCAAGCGAAGGTAAGAAATGCCGATGATGCATGTGCAGCCGTAACCAAACAACACGCCACAAACACCAACTACTGCTGCTGCGGCATTTTGTGAAACATACTCTGGAGGTTTGGTTCCGAGACAGGTGAAGCCGCAAAATGTATGCTGCGCCTCGCAGCTCACCAAAGCGTCGGGCCACGGCGGAAAGATATAGCAGCTGTCCTGTCTTCTTGTCTTTCAAGAGCAACATGACTGGAAAGAATGCTTGAAGGAAAGTAGACAAACGACATCGAACCATGAGCATCATCGTCAGCAACATCATTAACCAGCAAACGGCTACGTTGACGACAAACAGCATTCCTCTGTGTGATAGTTGCTGGCAATCAAACATCAACAACGCACGCTCACAAAAAGTTGCCCCGCAACTTCCCAGCAGCAGCAACGACGAACATTTCCAACATTTCTTCTTTTCTGGAAAAACAAGGGAAGTGCAACCACTTCTGCCACTAGTGGCAACCAACAAAGGCGCGACGACAGCGACAACAACGAACGACATGTTCAGACTAAGGAAGTATCCTCAGGTAGGAAATCATTAAAACAACAGAAAAAATCGATATCACTTGAATTAAATGACTTTATTGTATTAGAAACAATGAAACATAACTAGTACAAGAGGTAGAACGGAAAGGCTAAAAAATGCATGCTGTTTAGGTACATTAAGATAGGGACAATAATAGTGGACAATTTTTGTCCCTATCTTATTCTTTTTAAACAGCCTCCTTTATCACGGATTTCGGTAGCGATAACGCGTCTAGCCTTTAAATATAAGCTTATAATTGCCTTTAGACCAATTTAAAAGGTGAAACGGAAAAGCTCAAGAATGCAGAATATTTGGGAAGATTAAGATAGAAACACTGGAAAAATTGTCCCTACCTTAATCTTCCCAACAGCCTAAGTTCTTTAGCTTTTACGTTCTATTATTAAGAACAAATGTTTCTTTAATGGAAACGTAGCTTGTCTTGAAATATATGCTACAAGTGTCTTTAGACAAATTAACAAAGATAGCACAGAAAATCTAGAGAGCGCAGACTCATTTTGTGAAGATTAAGATGGGGACAATAATAGTGGAAAATGTTTGTCTCTATCTTACTCTTTTTCAACATCCTCCTATATTTCCGTTCTATCTTTTGGAACAAGTGTTTCTTAAATAAAAACGCAACATGGCTATAAGTGCTTGCAGACCAATTAAAAAAAATATAACAGAAAAGCTAGACTACGCAGACAGTTTGGGAAGATATGGACACTTATAGCGGACAACTATTGTCCCTATCTTAATATTCGTAAACCAGCTTCGTTCCAAATCTTTCCCGTTTTATCCTTTAGAACAATTGTTCCTTTAATAGCAACGCAGTTTGTCTTGAAATATAAAGTTGTAAGTGGCTTAAGACCGATGTTAAGGTGCACTCGAAAAGATTAAATTCCTTGATTTCTAAGCGTAATCTTTGTTCTGCATGTTTAGTAACAACACAATTTTAGCACTCCAGGAGCTACACTTATCCACCTTTGCTGTTGATTTTGTCTAATAGAAAGTGATGTATTAGGGTCACCATCCATGATCATACCAAGTTTTATGTGGCTTTGAGATCTCGGTAGGCTCTTCTATTGAGAAAAGCCCACCAAGGATTGGTAAATGTCTAGATAGGAAGGCAAGAAATAGTTATCTCTGAACCCTTATATGGCCAATTTTAAAGCCGTATGCAGATGGATACGGTCCAAGAACGCCGTTTGCACATTTCGGGGTTTCAGATAAGTATCCCTGCTTGTTTAGTATTGAACAATAGAAAACAAACAGGAATTATGTACAGATTAAGAAATACATAAAGATTGATTTTTTTGTTGCGAACTTAAGGTGTGGCATCTACACAGTTTGGGAGTGCTAGCGTTCCAAACTTATGCAAATATTTGCTGAAGAATCAAAGCCGTTTAATGCTCTGCGTTGTGCCCAAATTTTATTTATCTCGAAGGCTTTTAACTAACCTCGTAATATTCCCTTTTTTCCCTACTATCTGCATTCCTCAATATCGGCTCAGTCAGAGTCGGTCATCATGATGGCTTTAGTGCCCAGGTAATTTTTAACATCGCTGCAAAATCGGACGACCATAGACCAGGACAAAAGTTCACACTGAAAGTGTTGGTCGGAGATCCGGATATTGGCTCAAACTTCATCATCTCGACCGAAGTCCAGCTAGGTCAAAAAGGAAATACTGAGTTGATCATTAAATACAAGTGTAAAACAAAGCAGCACTTCATCCACAAAGATTGGCTCTTGTGTGAGATTTATTGAATGGCAGCATTATGAGTTTATTTCGTAATAACATGAGTAAGCGTTTACCAACAATTGTTCTCGGTTTAAAGCGCTTATACTCGACTTTTGTAGTAAGAGCTCCCAACATTGATACATTTGTGCTGTTTGTCCATCAACGCTCGAATTAGCGGGGAAACATTTGGCGACTAGGTCATCTAGGGCGAGCTTTCATTAACTGGCCGCTGCGTTCTCAGGTACGATCTTCATGATCTAGAGAGAAAGATCCAGCGGTACAAGAAAGAGCCTTTAAAGCATCGAAACTATTAGGCAGGTTTGAACGACATTCAAGCTGGTGTAGTCGCCGCAGCACTTTCCAGCTATAGCAATAATCTAGTGCTAGGGAAACATCCCCTGGAGATTTCACCAAAGGAGAGGAGTTGCCACCTCGGCAGATTTGCGTGATTCTGGCTTAGCTGAGATGTGGACGGTGCAGCCGTCTCAATTCGGATTGGGCGCGAATTGATGCTTACGTTCCGGACGTTTGTCTCGCCTGTCATTAGGGACCACATCATGTGCTGCACCTCTTAAATTGTCCGGCCAAGCCCACTCAGCTGGTCCCCTGGTCTCTCTGGCGCGTTTCCCCTACTTGATTATCGAAGCAGATCCCCTATAGACGAACAGGACATACAAAACGAAATATATTATTCTTAAAACAAGAACGACTACGGGGGCATTTTCGGGCTGTTTTCCACAAATTGCTTGGTACCCGGTCTTTCACGGCACACCTCAAAAATGTATTACGGCCCAGATATCCGCTACGAGGTGAGCAATTCGCTTCAACCAGACGGCTAATAAGACGATTAACGAACTTGGCGCACAAAAGATTGGCTGTGGCGTGGACTTGTGGCATGGCGTGCCATACTGCAAATAGATCGTCGATGTCCATGACTTAAATCACCGGCAGCAAGAAATGAGTTTTGTTCCTCTGTGGCGCTGACCGTTAACAGAAATGGACTTTAGAGCAGGCCTTTTTAAAAAATTGGGCTAATGAATCCACCGCTCCAAGATCCGCAACACACTGGCACCCTCAAAAGATGCATTGGCTTCTCAACGAATACGTGCAAGTCTCGTTCCTTAACAGCGGTAGTTTTGCACTTTAACAAATCAACCGAGATGACTATACGCATCGTCAGAAAATATAGTTTTTCGAGCAAAATCGCTGTCCATTTCGAGCTGTTTTAAGGCCCAGCTGCGAAGCGATGACGATGGGTTTGGTCGTGAACCTACAATTGCCGAGTAAATTTTACCTAGTAAGCTTTTTTCTATCCCAATTCCCATCAGCCATGAAATCGATATCGAGTCAAAATTTCAGGACTGAATCGTGCACTAACTTGAGTGCGCAAAGTACAACCACGGGAACTGTAAGCGTTCTAGTCTCATGTTATTTTTGCACAAACTCGCGTACTGTAAGGGCGGTAGGTGAATGGTTTTGAGCCCAAATATCATTATAAATAAAAGCACGGAGATAAATTACTTACTTTCGGTCAAGATTTTGAGCAGAAAAGACCTATCGCTGTGAGAATAACATTTGGTTACAGAAACCGGAAGATGGACTACCCGCCGTGATTTAAAATTCACAAAATTACTATAGCGCTTACTAATGATTCCATATTCTCTGACTGTTCTGTATAAGTCGGATAAACCGTCTGAAATTTCCTTAGTAGCTCCCGCCGCTCTAGAAGCTATAAAATAAATGCAATATTGGTCTAGTTTTGTACTGAATATGACGAGCAACTTAGTACCAACCCTATCGAAGCTCGGCCATATCGTTTGATCATTCGATGTAGTCATCTACAAAGGCCGCTTCCAATCTTGTCGCTCTACGAACCACTGTTGAAATCAATCTTGCTTATGTTAAACACACTTTCATATGGGTAAAATTGGAACATGTTCGTCCACGATTTTGAATATCCCCCATACAAAAATGTATCTCGTATTGAGGTCTTTCCACTAGAGAAGGCCAAATTTCGCATGGTGTGTAATGCGCGACTTATAACCGACTGTACGGGAACTCCATCATATCGGTCCTTGTTTTCACATAACGCCTTTTTTAAGCTACATTTCTAACCTGATCCTGCTAAGTCTAGCACACAACTTTATGCGTAAACAATAAACCAACCTGCTAATATTGGGCCATATCGTTTCATGTTTTCATTTAGCTCCTATATAAAAGTCCCTTCCGATGTGAAGCCCTGTCGCTCGACATAGAAGCCCTATATCAAATCCTATCTTTCTCAAATTAAGCAAAGTGCGTTATAGGCGACTTTAACCCTACCGAATCTGAACCATACTGAGTTATATTTTAATATAGCCCCCATACAAAGATTCTTTCTGATCTGCGGTCCTGCCACTCTACAGGTCACATTTCATATTCTATCGAGCTCAAGTCCATTGGTCCATATCGGTTTATGTTTTCATGTAGTCCCCGTCAAATACGTTCATTCCGTTGTGGAAGTGACAAATTAAATAAAACCTATCTCAATTTTAGGACAGAAACGCTGAGTCCTCGTATTCTAATCATTAGCACAATTATATTGAAGAATTGAGAAACAATCTAAATAAATCGCTAAGTTTGGCTGTGCTGAATCTTATATACCCTCCACCATTGAGAAAATACGCAAACAAGAGTCGATCCTACGACAGCGGGTTCTTTGCACCTAATCGACACGGAGCAGCAATTCTTCGACCAAGGGCTGTCATCTGGGTGCCGCTACAACAACAAACAACAGTATTTTTGTCTAAGGGACTTAGATTTTTAACTGAAACTTAAAGGGAATAAAAGGGGCCGATTTTATACTTAGTAGGGACATAAATACTGTTACAACATTGAACACACCCATTTCAATAGTAGAACTGAACATACCCCGTTAATGTCATATGGACTTTGAAAACTCACCTCAATAGCTTTAGTCTGTAACGGGATTTTAAAATTGTTTCAACTTTCATTATGGAGTGGTCAGATAATGAGAGCCGTATCGCTGAGAAGACTGGAGATGTAAAAGACCGCCACCGGTCGGGCCGCCCACGGGCCGCGAACACCGCATGTCATCAAAGCCGTTAAATCAATAATTCACAGAAATCCGCTCCGAAAACAGAAAATCGTAGCCCGTGAGATGAATATCACGAAAAAGTCCATGAGTCAAATCATTAAAAAAGACTTGGGACTTGGGGCTTTCATACGCCGTACCGATCATTTATTGACTGCAGCTTTAAAAAATAGGATTGAAAAGTGCAAACGTCGTTTGGTAAAGCCCGCTGATAACTTGCACAGAAATATTTTGTTCACCGATGAAAACATTTTTACCGTTCGGGAAAAATTTAACAAGCAAAATGATAGAGTGTATGCGCGGTCATCTGAACTGATCCCAAGGGTGGAAAAGGGTCATCACTCAGCTTCAGTCATGGTTTGGTGGGGTGACTCTCTTACGATGGGGTCACTGACCTGCATTTCTGCGAACAAGGAGTCAAAACATCGGCCAAAGTTTACCAAGAAACCATTTTGGAAGCTGTTGTAAAGCCTCTTAACAATTCCCTGTTCCAAAAACCAGCCATGGACTTTCCAGCAGGATTCTGCGCCGGCCCAGGCCTGGCTTCGAAACAATTTGCCAGCGTTCATTTCCTCTGAAGAATGACCCTCAGGCAGTCTAGATTTGAACCCGTTGGATTACAAATTGTGAACGGTTTTAGAGGACAAGGCTTGTCACGAAAGATACCCCAATATTGGATCTCTTAATACTGCTTTGGTTCGAGCTGTGGCCAATTTTCCTATGTACGAGGCTCGTGCAGCTATTTACGATTGGCCAGTGCGACTGTGTTGGAATAAGTAGATTATTTTTGGATACAATAAATTAAAAAATATTTGGTCCAAAGACATTCAGTACTTTTTATTTTACTGCATAAAACGTGTGTAACAGTATTTATGTCCCTACTAAGTACATTACCAATAGTCATAAGCCAGTATCTCGAGAGATTTTAGGATCCAAGCTTAATAAGTTTGACCGCTAGTGTGTTCTCAACAGACCCACAAACAGACATCTTAGATTTTTACAATCAACGACCATCTGTACTTTAAATGGTCTCCTATAAATACTACGAAGTGTTGCAAACGTAATGACAAATTTAGTATACACTCCATTCTTTGGCGGAGCACATAAAATTCTACGACTCCAGGTGCCTTTCAAGAAATATTTGCATAATTTATAAAACAAGTCCTAGGTGCACTACAAACACTTTTTTTTTGTAAATTTTTGATTAAAACCATATCCCTGTCGAAACAACTGATTCAGTTTCTGTGCTGCACAGCCGTCAGACATTCATAAATTATTGAAACCCTCACCTCCGCGCCCAAAATAAAATAGTTTATATTCCAGACAGATTGAAATTTATTGCACACGTTTTATAACCGGTAGTAAGACCTACCATGCCACCCAGCAACCTGCGCACAGTGGGAAAATTACGAAAAAAATTGGAAATAATTCGGCCATTTCGTTTGTAATGGTCCGATTTAAATGAAAATTTACATTGACCTTCTTGAAGTGTTACTGAGCTTAAGTTTTGAATTTCATGCATCTGTGTTTAACAGGTGCTGCACAGTGGGCCCTCAAAGTTGGTCACCTCGAGTTAATATTTTCTTTTTCAAGCCGCCAAAAGCGTATTTGTGGTCCGATCGTAATAATTTTTTCTTTAGTGAAATCTGCTGGACAAACCCAACCAAAAATGTTATTACAAATTTTTTCATATCTCGTACAATAAAAAAGATATCGGGACTTAAAGTTTTTTTTTCGAAAAATTTGCTTTGGATTTTCTGGGATTATTTTATTTTTGGGAATCAGTTTTAGGTGAATCGGGGAAAATTTAATCCTGGTTTAAAGAAAACACTTTGGTTAATGTTTTAAAAAAAGAATTGTAGCAAAATCACCAATAATATGAAAATGCCAGCTGTTCAAAGTCAACTATTGCGAAAAAAGTGGGATTTTGAGTGTTTTACGGCGAAAAGGTACCTTTACTCTTATGTCAATAACTTTAATGTTTCTTAAGTAACATACAAAAAATTTGCATTTATTTCAAAGAAAACTTTATGCTTAATACAAATAATAAGCAATTGTGACCCTAGTCTGTACTTTTCTTGCTCCAGGCGTCTCCAAATATGGGCATTTTTTTCAAAAAAAATTGAGTTTGAGCTCAAATAAAAAAAATCGCCACACTGCTGGCCCAATTTGGTGCTATAAGTCAGTTAACTACATATGTTTTCTAAAATCCCAAGCAAAGAAATTTTGCGGGAGGCCATTTCTAGGACAAAAAAAATGAGTTTTTGTTAAAAAATCCCATTTCTGGGATTTTGTTTTCCCCTGTGTCAAATTTTAGAAAAGTGGCAACTCCAATTTTTTGAATAAGTTTTTCATTTTGTCACAAAAATATTGATACTACGTAAAAAAATCAGGTTTATATCTCCAACCAGCAAAATTTTACAGTGGTCTGAAATATTGACTTTTTTTGCTACCTTCACAAAAAAAAATTTTTTCTCGTTTTTATCAATTATTATTCAACATATTGAGTTAATTGCATTCTTTTTTATAATCTGTTAAAACTAGAGGTAATTACCTTTCCATTGGTATATAAAAAGTATATCCTTTTACCTACACTTATAACAGCACGTGCGCTGGAATAAGACCCCTTTGAGTAAAATATTAATTTTTTTGGTAAATAGCAATTTCATTTTGTGAGAGATCAATGTTGTTGCATTTAAAAAAATCAAATTTACACATTTCCAATCGCAAAAAAGTAATTTAATTGTTGCAGATAGAAAATTTGAATAAAAAGATGCTATTGACTTCATTTTTTGTGAAAAACTTTTTTTTAAATAAATTAACATTTAAATAAATCTTATAATTAAAAAACATTAAACTTAAATGATTTTATTCCACGTCCAGCATATCTAATAAATCAGAAAATTCTTCTTTGTCTCCATGCGTCATTTCGTGGTACGAAGTCAACTTACTTCTCATGGAGGATAAAAAAGGATCTGAAGATAATAATAAACTATTAAGTAAGTCTTCGTTTTGTGCTATTCTTGAGCATTTTCTTGTGGAAAATTGTTGAACATATCTGAAGTCTCGATTTCTAGCTTCTTGTGGTTCTTCAGTTAACTCGCCTATAAGGAGAAGGTGAGACTCGATTATTTGTTTCCCATGGAACAGGACTCTGTGTATAGTTGGCGTTAGATCTTTCCAGGGATAGAGATCAGCAAGCATTTTTAAAATTCGTTCGGCGTAAACTCCAAATTTATCGGAATTAATCTTTTGTTTGGAATTCAGAGCTAAAAGCAATATATTAACCATTCGAATCAACTCCTTATTGATTCCAGTTATTTCTGCAGCTGTATTATAGTCTGCGAAGAATCTTCTGGCAGTGTTTCCATCATTTGTATTCCCAAAGTTCGAGCGTGGTTTAGAAATATTTAGGCCAGTTTGTTGTTTAAATGCATCTTGAATTCTTTTTTTTTCACTTGCTCTCATTTCATGCATTTCTTTGTTAGCTCGAATGTTTTTCCTTTCATTTCCTGGTATAGATTTATACTTAATGTCATAAGCAAGGTTTAGAAAGTGTTCTAGAAACCTGATTCGAGCATGTAACGGTGCTATTCCAAACTCAAGGGTATCTTCATTGACTACTGAATTATTCGAAGCGTTTGAAAAATTAACTTTGCTTTTATTGCAAATGAAACACTTCCAGCTAGATTTGTTTCCTGTAATATCGTTTGCGGCTTTTCCATCTACCATTGTCAGGAACATTTTAAAAGATATTGTAATAGAATACCTGTCGAATTTAAATGCAAAATCTTCTAATCTCGAAATATCATCTTTTAATTTGTCTGTGATGGCTTTAGTTAAATCACTCGTTTCTTTATGATATACGGAGATTGGTCTGCAATAAATTTTGGAGCCAGGTGTTGGATTACGCCATTTTGCTTCAGTAGGGTTTGATTTTCTGCGCGAAGTTGAAGGTAAGGTAGAGTCTAAATTTAACCTCAGAGGAACCAAAGATGCCATGAATACGCTCTTGAATTCGATCTGGGTAGATTGGCTATCAGAGCATTGTTTGTATTCCGAAAGTGCTGACAAACCATCACATCCCCACTTGCATATTAATTGAAGATGGCTGTTGTTGATTTTTTTTAGTTGTTCCTCATTCAATGTTGTTATTATCCTACTGGCAGTATTTTGGAGAAGTAGTTCCAAACTAACGCTGCCGGCCTTTTCTGTAATTATCACTGGGTTTGGCAAAATTTCCATTTTTCGTTCCTTTATTCGGTTGTGTGCGGGAAACATGTCACATCCTTTATCAAGCAGCATTCTTCTTAAATGAGTGTACTTGTTCTTACTCAATCCCAATTCGATGATTAAAGCTAATGCTTCTTCCTCGCTAAAACCAGGACATGGTGTTGCAATACTTCTTTCAATGCGTTGGAGCCGCCTTGGTGATGCTTCCGTTAACACGTCTGCAATTCTTTTTGCGCTAGATGGCCGATTTTCCACCGTCAGTAATTCCTTGAATGTATCACAAATCTTTGAAGGTGAATGATTTGCCATCTCAGCCGACAACCGTTGTTTCTTTGCCTTTGGACATAGATCGTCGTATTCCTTAGTAGGAGCACCCACTAAAGCAGGGACAGTTTTAAATTCAATTATACTGTCGAGCCACTCAGTTGGTAATCTTGAATAATTCCTGTGATACTTCTCCATGAGCCGGTCAAATTTTTTCAAAAAATTTAATACTTTGCTGCTTTCGTTAGATTGTGTTATCTCGCTATATGTTGACTCTATGCACTCTATTAAATATGCTACTCTGTCCTCCATTTTCCGAAGTTTGGTGTTTTTTAAAAATTCAACAAGTTCTTGAACAAGGAGTGTTATCGTCATGGCGGATTAATTTGTTATGATAAACCCATACAAAATCGGCGGTTCTTATATCAATGAGTAATACTTACAGGTAATCACAATAATATCCGCAATTAATACTTGACTAAAATACCAGGTATTCCCCAAAAATACATTTATAACAATGAATTTTTATGTACCCAGGTACATTCGCCTAAAATGTTGCACAATATTCCGGACATAGGGGACAGGTATTCCCCCAAAACATATAAGAATGAATGTTTAGGTACCTAGATCCATACTATACAATACTACCCATTTTCCGTTTTTACACAATAGGTAAACAATAATGGTAAAAATATATATTTTTGCTATTTATGGATAGGTACGAGAATTTTTAAAATTGGTATTCTTACCTATAAAATTCATACTTTACTCAAAGGGGTCTTATTCCAGCGCACGTGCTGTTATAAGTGTAGGTAAAAGGATATACTTTTTATATACCAATGGAAAGGTAATTACCTCTAGTTTTAACAGATTATAAAAAAGAATGCAATTAACTCAATATGTTGAATAATAATTGATAAAAACGAGAAAAAAAATTTTTTTTGTGAAGGTAGCAAAAAAAGTCAATATTTCAGACCACTGTAAAATTTTGCTGGTTGGAGATATAAACCTGATTTTTTTACGTAGTATCAATATTTTTGTGACAAAATGAAAAACTTATTCAAAAAAAAAATTGGAGTTGCCACTTTTCTAAAATTTGACACAGGGGAAAACAAAATCCCAGAAATGGGATTTTTTAACAAAAACTCATTTTTTTTGTCCTAGAAATGGCCTCCCGCAAAATTTCTTTGCTTGGGATTTTAGAAAACATATGTAGTTAACTGACTTATAGCACCAAATTGGGCCAGCAGTGTGGCGATTTTTTTTATTTGAGCTCAAACTCAATTTTTTTTGAAAAAAATGCCCATATTTGGAGACGCCTGGAGCAAGAAAAGTACAGACTAGGGTCACAATTGCTTATTATTTGTATTAAGCATAAAGTTTTCTTTGAAATAAATGCAAATTTTTTGTATGTTACTTAAGAAACATTAAAGTTATTGACATAAGAGTAAAGGTACCTTTTCGCCGTAAAACACTCAAAATCCCACTTTTTTCGCAATAGTTGACTTTGAACAGCTGGCATTTTCATATTATTGGTGATTTTGCTACAATTCTATTTTTAAAAAATTAACCAAAGTGTTTTCTTTAAACCAGGATTAAATTTTCCCCGATTCACCTAAAACTGATTCCCAAAAATAAAATAATCCCAGAAAATCCAAAGCAAATTTTTCGAAAAAAAAACTTTAAGTCCCGATATCTTTTTTATTGTACGAGATATGAAAAAATTTGTAATAACATTTTTGGTTGGGTTTGTCCAGCAGATTTCACTAAAGAAAAAATTATTACGATCGGACCACAAATACGCTTTTGGCGGCTTGAAAAAGAAAATTTTAACTCGAGGTGACCAACTTTGAGGGCCCACTGTGCAGCACCTGTTAAACACAGATGCATGAAATTCAAAACTTAAGCTCAGTAACACTTCAAGAAGGTCAATGTAAATTTTCATTTAAATCGGACCATTACAAACGAAATGGCCGAATTATTTCCAATTTTTTTCGTAATTTTCCCACTGTGCTGCGTCCCGCAAAACCGGCAACAAAGGAATGCAGTTTTGGAAAACTTCTTTCCAGAGAAAGGAATTTGGATATTTGTGAATTGGGGGTACAACATGAAAAACAGCCAGCCCAGAAAAAAAGTGTGGCATATGTACAATATTTCTATTGGACGCAGAGTCATGTGAATGCAATTTATATTTTGTTTATGTGTGTGTGTTTATTTTGGACGTGAGGAATTCTGTTGGTGTTTGCATACTTGTTGTCTCTCTCTATGATGATTGGGGTAACCAATTTGCTAGTTCCACTTTAAGCACACAAACACACACACACAGAAACTCCAAATCTCTCGGGCTATATGAAGTTACAGATATCGTAAAGACTAAGACAACATAATGGACGGACGAGCGGACAGCCAGACATTCAGACAATCTTGTTGCAATTGCAAAAATACACAAAAAAATAAGTGGAAACCTTAACAGATTCGAGTACTGACTGCTGCAGTACGATCAGACAGTTGTTCGACGACAAGACACAAAAAAATATATTTAGAGTAAGTAGCAACTGAAGCAGCAACGCCGATGCCGCCACCACCATCGCCATGGTCGCCACCACCACCTTTACCAACTGCAATAACAACCAGCATAACAATAGCAATTACCCCCAACAACATCGAAATCGGCAGCAACAGCAGCAGAATCAGCAACATTATCGTTGCAACTTGCAGCAATGCTTGCGATACTCAGCATCGCACAGTGGGGCTGTTTTGACCAGGTTGTGCCTCAGTATGCATAATTTGAGCAGTTACTAAAGTTATAGAAGAAACTGAACATCTAGCCAACTGAAAATAGGGTTTTGAGCCCCCATGGTCGGGATCTAAATTGACTCATATTTTGAAAATAATGTCATATTTGAATTTGTGCCAAATTTCATCAATGGCTACTAGAGCTAAAAACATAAAATCAGATGAACAAAGGGAGCTATATCGAAATCTGAATCGATTTTCTTCAATTTTTATAACGCCCGTCCTTAATCCAACATACTTTCTTCTGCCAAATCGCATGATTTGGACAACAATTGCTGTGAATTACAAGCTTCAGATGGACGGGCGGGCAGACAAACATTGTTAAATGAAATCGGAAAGTGATTATGCGTCGATCGGTATACTAATACCATACGTCCGCCCTTGGTCCAAAAGACTGACGTGTGAACTTATATGTATAGGAGCTATATCTAAATCTAAACCGATTTTGTTAGATTTTAGTATTTTTCTTCCCAAGCTACTAACTAACGTTTTCCAAATTTCATCAAGATTGAAAGTAATATGTGGCTTTCAGAGCTAAGAACTTAAAAATCGAATGACTACATGTGTGGAAGCTATATCCAAATCTGAGCCGATTTTCTTCAATGTTAAAAGTGGCAGTTCTTCGCCAAGAAACTTACTTCTGCAAAATTTCATAAAGATCTGTCAACAATTGCGACCAGCAGTTTGATTTCAAGCTTTAGATGGTCAGACGGACGTATAAACAGACGGACCTATAGACAGACACACATCGTTTAATGGAATCGGATTGTGGTTATACGTTGATCGGTATACTTAATACGGCCTAACACACATTTTTTGTAGCTACAAACACTTGCCATAAAACTAACTTCTAATACCCTGTTTCATAGAGTGGTGTATGGTGGTTCTTTCGCCCCTGTGCCAACTGGGCGTTATATACAGGGTGTTTCACCCGGCTGTGATAAATCTCTTAATATGATTATACGTTTTGAAATCTTCATTAGAAGATTCGTTTATCAGTGCCAGGTTATTTTTGGAAATTATTTTTTAACACCAACATCTCCTTATTCGCCTTCGAGAGGAACTTCTCTACCCTGCCAATCCACTCACTCCTGCCAGAGAGGAATGGGGTGAGAGAATATAATTAAAAAGCGACTATCTGAATCTTTTTACAGACTTTTCGATGCTAGTTTAAAAGAAGGTCTTTGATTTAAACGTTAGGGAACTTAATATGGACAAAGCAAAAATATTACCAGGTCCGTGTACACGCAGAGCAAAAGTGTGGTTACTATATGGTTATGGCAACCATAGTATTGTTTTCTAAATGTAATTTTAACAATAGTATGATTGCCGTAATATAAAAATTGTTGAAATGTAACATTAGTATTCTTGCAAGATTTAAAAATGCAAATATGGTTATACCAACAATACTCGTATAAATGTGGTTGATGCGACAAAAGTATTGTTTTTGGGTTTTATGCTAAGAATAATATGATTGCGGCAATCAAACTGTATGATTGTCATTTTTCTTCATTTGAATATGCTTCTTAGAACAATGTTATTGTTAGGGATCTAATACAATAATTGTACATTTTGTATTGAAATTTAAATTTTTCCAACAAACTGCTTTGGCTTTGTTGAACCGAAATATTTTTCTTTTGTTAAACAAATCACTTCTATTATTTTGAATTTAATGTATTTTTAAAAAAAATTTCATTATTCAAATCTGTTGTTAGTTGTCAATTCTAATAAATAATTTTGGATATCGTAGTATAATTGTGTGTAATCATACTATGGTTGTAGCGATCTTAACATGGTTGCGTGTGAATCATACTATGGCTGTGAGGATCATACTGTGGTTGTATGTGAAACATACTATGATTGTGAGGATCATATAATGGTTGTGAAGATAATAGTATGGTTGAGTGTGAATCATACTATGGTTGTGGGGATCATAGTATGTTTATGTGTGAATCATACTATTGCTGTGACGATCATAGTATGGTTGTGGGGATCATAGTAAGGTTGTGACTGAAGCATAAAATGTTTGTGAGGATCATACTATTGTTGTACCACAACAATATACCCAGCAATAGTATGCTACTCTTCGAATATTGTTGTCCCAATCATACTTTTTTCTAGTGTTTGGCCAATATAAAAATATTCGTCAATCAGGGAACTGGCTGGCTAACCCTGGCGATGTCATTTACACAGACAGCTAGTCTGTAATTAGATCTCTGGAGGCCTTATCCATAAATTTAAAAATAACCCTTGACTGAAACGATTACCAGGTCCTTGTAGTATCAATCTCGCTAATATAATAATATTCAAGAATTCGGGAACTAGCTTAGTGTCTGGGTCGTAACATAGTGGCCAGCCCTGGCGATGGTATGTCCACACACAGATAAAAAATTAGTTGGAAATCGGTTGAAACGACAATGATTCAGTTGCAAAAGGGTAATTTCGGCTGCAGTCACCGAATGTTTATAATCGTAATGGATATTTGGTTCGAAATACCACAAGATGATCATCGTACTGTACTCATTGCTCAATTACACTTATAAAACGTGAAAAATATATTTAGTTGCTACAGCTGGGCTTGATGGCAACCAAAAGCTTTGCAAACATTTTGTTGCTGTAACCAATTATTTAATGGTATTTTTTAATAATAAAATAATTCAATTATAACTGACTTTAAGCCAATTGATTAACCAAATTGTTTTCCAGTCAAAATTATCCATCATCTTTTCCTTGTCTTGATTCTGCCTATGAGTACTTAAGGTACTTTAATTTTGTAAGCAACCAGTTTTTGCCTCGGACTAAAATTTAAATTATTTTGGGTTAATTAAAAAAAAATGGTTTGTTAAAACGATACTACAGTTTCAATAACTGAAAATTACTGAGCACGAACTAACATACGGTTGTACGAGTACTGATGGAATACTTAAGGTGCATGTAACCTCAATCATTTGGTTGGCCAAAAAATGCGGTTGTGGCAACGAATCTGTTGTCTGTGTGCAGCTTAGCTGCCTTGAGATCTCTGCAGGTTTCACCTCACAAACAGCCCCCGACTGTCGCAGATCTTAAAATCCGTTGGCAAAGCAGTTTTACATGGGCGTCTATGGGGACTCGGTCATAGCGATAAAGCAGCATACTCCATAGCCGATGCTCGCGTATTTGTAGGGGAAGAGACTACAAATTTGGAAAACAAAAAATGCTAATATTGAAGCGCCACTTTTCCCATGCAAACTTTGTCTTAGGCAAGGGGCAGTAAGGCCCTCCAATGAGAGATAGCCTGATCTCGACGCTGAGGGTAGCTGGATTAACCTACCCAGGATACAACCTAACACGGTCATAATATCTACTCGAACAAGAGAGGAAAATGAGTTTTTTTGTTACTGTCGGTACTCTGTCTCATAGCCTAACAAGCTAGGAAGCACGGCATCGAGTCCAATGACTTCTTCACCGTCTGTGAAAATGATGAAGAAGTGGAGAGCGTTGAGTTCAGCCTGGCTTCATAATATGTTTCTAGAGGTCATAACGTGATTGCGTGTGAATCATAAAGTGTGTTTTTTCAGACATGAGGTTTTCATGAAGAAATAAAACGCATTTAATTTAATGTTATGCACGCAGAGAAAATATATGGTTACTATATGGTCACGGCAACAATAGTATGTTCTCTGCAATAAAAGTATGGTCGTCGCAATAATAGTATTGTTTTTTGAATTTCAATTTGACAATAGTATGATTGCGGCAATATTAATATTGTTAAAATGTAACAATAGTATTATTGCCAAATTTAAAAATGAAAATATGGTTGTAGCAACAATATAAATATGGTTGGTGGGATAAAAGTATTGTTTTCATCTGTTTTATGTTAGCAATAACATAATAACGGCAATCATACCGGCAAAAACGTATTTTTTTTTAATTTGACAATGTTATTTTTACGAATCTTACGCAATAATAGTAAAAATAATTAAATTTTTTCGAAACAAAACTACGAATTAGTATAACTGAAATATTTTTAATAAATATTTTTTTTACTGTTAAATTACATAATTTACTTAATAAACTTCTCTATTGTTAAATAACAACTTAATCCAATCTTTACAAAAAAATTTGGGGATCATAGTATGATTGTGTGTAAGTCATACTATGGTTGTTTGGATCATACTATGGTTGTACGTTAAACATACTATGGTTATGAGGATCATAATATTGTTGTGGGGATCATAGTATGGTTGAATGTGAATAATAATATGGTTGTGGGTATCATAGTATGGTTGTGTGTAAATAATTCTATTGTTGTGAGGACCATACTATTGTTATGGTAATCATAGTATGGTTGTGTGTGAACCATACTATTGCTGTGACGATAATAATATTGTTTTGACACAACCATATAAGCAACAATAGTATGATGCTCTTCGAATATTGTTACCCCAACCATACTTTATTTCTGCGTATGGTCAAGAATTTACATTTATTATAATGATATAGGTTTGCCATTATGTTTTACAAATGATTTCGGGAAAGTGGCCGGCACGTTTGGCTTGAATAAATTCCAGTCGACAGGCCCAATTTCCGACCACCTTTTGCAGCATTTGGGGCCGTATGTCAGCAATATCGCGCCGAATACTTTCTCCAAGGCGTCAATCGTGTCGGGTTTGTGTCTTCCCCACAAAAAATAGTCCAGCGGTGTTAAATCGCACGATTTAAGAGGCCACGCCACAGGCCCACGACGCGAGATAATGCGCTCACCTTCAATAAATTGATTGTTTCGTTGGCTGTACGGCATGTAGAGCCGCCTTGTTGGAATCAAAGGTCGTCCACCTCAACATCCTCCAATTCAGGCAAGAAAAAGTCCCTAAATATGGAGCAATGATTCCCTGTGTCCATGGAGCACACTAAACGGTGACTCTTTGAGGATGTAACGGCATGTCAACAATGGCTTGTGGAATTTCATTTCTCCAAATGCGACAATTTTGGATATTAACGTACCATTTAACCATCGCTGAACAAAATTTTCTTGTAAAAATCAGTATCGGTGGCCAACTTGTTTTGGGCCCATTCACCACGATTTGCAAACTCTCTTGCAGAGTAAGTCTATTCATTATCAACTGGCCAACCAAACTGAGCATAAATCAAGTGACAGCTGTCAAAAAGACCAACTCCGAAAAAAGTGTAGCCAGATTAAAAACCACACGTCTAAAACAAAACAAACTCTTTACAATAGCTGTAAGGATCATACTATGGCTTGAGGGATCATACTATGGTGGTGAGAATCAAACTTTGGTTGTATGTGAAACATACTATGATTGTTAAAATTATAATATGGTTGTGGGGATCATACTATGGTTGAGAGTGATTTATATTATGGTTAAGGTTATACTATGGTTGTGGGGATCATTATATGGTTTTGAGAATGGTTAAGTGTGAATTATAATTAGGTTGTATGGATGATATTATGGATGTGTGTGAATATTACTATTGTTGTTAGGATCATAATATTGTTGTGACGCAATTATATACCCATCTATATGATGCTCTTCGAATGTTGTAGCCCCAACAATAATTTTTCCTTCGTGAAGGAAAAAATACCCTTTGTTATCCTTTCATAATCTTTTGTAGACGAAGCATTTTGAGAAGAAAGGTGAGACTTTCGTTCTCTGTGGCCCAAAAAACGGACCATATGATGAACAGAGACGATTAATATACAATAAGGGAACCCCAAAAGAAATAGCAAATTCTGCTACGATTCAAAACATGATTTTTTTCTGAAGTTTCGGCAGAGATTTGGGCCAGACGTATGAGCCCATGGGGCCCAAAAAACATCCCTTATGGACAAAAGAAGATACCACCGGTATATATGAGAATATAGGTTCTCAAATTAAAGCCGGGTTCAATACGATTCCATATATGGATTTCTTTTTTTTTTTTTTAAAGATTTTGGTCCGACTTATGGACCCTAGGGACCAAAAACCGGAACACTTCAACTCTAAGTGCGGCCTGGTCGAAATTAACTACGTTTTGTCTTTTTTTTATTTTATGTCATTTGTTCCTATAGTCCTTTTAATATTTTACTGTTCGTTAATTTCCTAATTTATTCGCCACAATTTTCTGCACTGTGCAGAGGTAAGGGCCGAACGAATGGACCCAAACGTCCCTTATGGACAAAAGATGATACCACTGGTAACTATGAGCATATAGGTACTCATATTAAAGCCGGGTTTATAACGATTCCAAATATGTTTTTTTGGAAGATTTGGCTTTAATTGGGTTCCAAGTCATGGACCAAAGGGGCCCAAGAAAGGGAACACTTTAACTCAAAGTGCGGCCTGGTCGAACATAACTAAGTTTTTATTTTTTTTATTTTATGTCGTTATTTGCTTCAAGAGTCCTTTTAATATTTTATTGTTCTTTAATGTTTTTTCGAACGTTTGGCTGAGATTGGGGTCCAGCTCATGGATCTAAGGGCCCTAAAAAACGGACTTAACTACGATTTGACTTGTTTTCAATTGTTATAATTTGTTCCTATAGCCCTTTAAATGTGGCAATGTTCGTTAATTTCCTAATTTTTCTCCATAAATCCCCCATTGTACATCGTCGTTATCTGAGCTGCCATTAGACTTAGGTCTAGCTTGACTTGGCTTTTTACAGCTGAGAGGCTTTTGCAAATTTTTCACTGTGCTGCTGCTGTTGACTTTTTATAACCGCACGTTCACACATTTTGCTGTCTGTTTCTTGGCTTTGTTATTTTTTTTTTGCTACGTTTTGTCTTTAGCTGCAACTCTTGCCCGCCACCCCGAGCGGCACCTGCACCAACCCACCAAATGATGCAAAAGTGTTTATATTTATAGCAGGCAGTAATAGAGCTTTGGTAAGCGAAGCCTTAAGGCTTTGTTAAACCCCCCCCCCCCCCCCCCTTCTTCCCGTGTGTTTGTCTGCATCTCTACTGAAGAAAGTTGTGAAGGCTGGATTTTGTGCGGACGGACGGAGCAATGAGCAGCGGCCAGGAGTAAGAGACGCCAAGCACCGACAACAAGAGCAACAACAACAATGAGAAAAAAACAGAAACACTTGTATTTTATGACCCCGTTTGGCTTCAGGTGTAAAGCTGTTATTATTGAAGGCGGCAATAACCACCACAATGGGGATATGAAACTTTATTAGCTCGCAAACCCGCTTTAATGGAAAACTATATCAGACTTAGATGCTGAGAGCATTGTGTTGGCTGGTATTACAATCGTACGTGGCGGGAAAAAAAAGTTCTCAAGCTTAATAAACAAAAGGGGACTTGAGAATTAAAAATGTATCGGGAACGACTTGGGGACATAAGAGGCGATGAAGTCGAAAAGTCATAGAGGCACACTCACCATGATTATGAGGCTATTATTTTTGGTTTCCTTTAATTCTCGTGGATTAACCTTAAGCGGTGAGAGTAGACGATGTAGTTGTGAGGGTAAGCAAGTGGATATGGTCCGCATTGTTCTAGTGTCGGAGCAGTGTTCTGGTGGGGTTAATTATTTCTTCTCTCTCAACTGCCAACGGCCTTGGGTGACATTTTTATATCCTAGGATGGAGTTGTATGGAGTGTATACTAAGTTTGTTATTCAGTTTTTAACACCTCAAAATATTTTTCAAAGACTATATATTGTACGAGGGTTGCTATATATGTTTCTGGCCTAGGCAACACTAATTGTTGCCGAACGCCATCTGACATTTCCTTTGGAAAGCTTGACATTTTTGAGCATAAACGTACTCAGAACGTTTTGACGTACGACCATCATTTGTGTTGTTTACAGTGACTTAAAAAAATCAATTTGGCAAAAAATGGAATTAACTCGTGAACATTTTTGTGCGATCATTTTTCACAACTTTCGACATGGATTATCAGGACAAGAGTGCATTGATGAACTTAAGTCTTTGTATGGCTATAAAGCACCGTCCTATAGCACTGTGAAAAACCGGTCCAATGAATTCAATCGTGGCCGACGCTCGCTCAAACACGAATGTCGTCCAAAAAGGGTCGTTGCGCCAGAGAACATTGATGCCTTGGGTGAACTGATAATGCAAGATCGTCATGTGACATACCGTAAGATAGAGGCATCCTTGGGCATTTCTTCCACCAGCATGCATTCGATATCGCATGAACACCTGGCCGTAACAAAAGCTTTGTTCTCGTTGGATCCCGCACAATTTGACAATCGCTCAAAAAAAGGCTCGTGTCGATTGGTGCAAAGCAATTTTGAAAAAATACGAGCGCGGTGCTTCGAAAGACTTTTATAAGATCGTCACAGGTGACGAATCATGGATCTATGCGTATGAGCCCGAAACAAAACAGCAATCGACCGTGTGGGTCTTCGAAGACGAGCCAAATCCAACGAAAGTTGTTCGTGGAAGAAGCACTTCGAAGCAAATGATCGCCTCTTTCTTCGGCAAAACTGGTCATGTGGCGACTGTACCGCTTGAGCAATGTAGGACGGCCAATTCTGAGTGGTACACTACAATTTGTTTGCCTGATGTCTTCGGAGAAATTCGCAAAACGAACAAGAGAAGACGAATCATCACCATGCAGATGACTCGCTCGAGCATTTCGACCGGTATGGATTTAATGACACGCGTAATGTTGGCTTCCAAAACCTGAATCGTAGCTGGTTTGTCAGCATAGACTTTGTACTTTACTTAACCCCAAAGAAAAATATCTAAATGCGTGATATCACTCGATCTAGGCGGCCAACTCACCTGACCAAAACGTAAAATTAGCTGCTTTTCGAAATGACCTCTCAATAGATCCATTGTTTGAGCTGCTGTATGGCAAGTTGAAACCAAGTGTCGTCAAGATTACGGGCTTCAGTTTCAGGTAGCAAAAAGTCCGATATCAAGGCGCGATAGCGAGCACCATTCACGCACGCAGAAACATGACAATATGCAAAGAGGATCATACTATTATTGGGTATATGGTTGTGGCACAACAATATTATGATTCTCACAACAATAGTATGATTAACACACAACCATACTATGATCCCCACAACCATATTATGAGCCATACTCAACCATACTTTTTTATTTAATTTATTTATTAATCCAAAGAATACATGTCAATCTTACGTAGGATATGTTACAGTAGTTTGAGTTTTATCACAAGAATATTTCAGCAATTGGAGATACATGGTTGTTTTTTAAGAAATTTATTTCGTTATAATAGTTTAGAAGGTAAAAAGGATAAGAAAAACCTTATTCTGTATTTTCTACTTTAAGGGTCAACCATACTATTATCCCCAAAACCATATGATTCTCACAACAATATTATCTTTCTCATACAACCATAGTATGATCCTCACAACCAAAGTATGATTCACACTCAACCATAATATGATCCCTACAACTATAATATGATTCCACTCAACCATACTATGATCTCCAAATTTTGTTTAAGGATTGGGTTATGTTATTATTCAACATTAGAGATTCTTATTAGGCTTTTTTTAAAATTAGCTCCTAGGCAGATTTGAGACAATGTTTCTTTGAACATATTATTTAAGAACAAAAATATATTCAAAAGGTAGTCGAAGACTTTTAGTTGCAAGCAGTGGTGACTACAGGGGTTGAATGCTTCTTTACCTTCCGTAGACCCCAAGTGATGAACGTGATTAAACCATGATGACTGGCTAAATACTTAAGTGCAGGCAGATTTTAAATAATCGGGAACCAGTGGGCAGTAGCTTATTCCACCGAACAAAGAAAACACATTAAAATCCCTCTTCAGCCCAAATACGGCAATTTTATTTATTGACTTTGCCGTTGAGCCAGAAATGGCTCGGATCTTCCGCGGATCTTCCCGTTTCTCACCTAACGCTCATTTCCATAATACAGTTGGCAACATTTAAAGGTAATTATTTTTAAAAAATAAATGCCACAAAATGTCCTTTCGAATTACCAATAAAAATTCCACACTTGATATTATTTTTTTATTTTATTTTTTTTGTTCTGAAAAAATACCTCTAAATGGATCACCCTATATATATTTTTGTAAAAATACATGCTGATTAAGTATAGGAATATATCTTGCAAACGTTTCATTATCATAACCGCGATTTTAAATGCTTTTCATAAGATGCGCAACTTTGGTAAGCAGCACTGAACGCATCAAGAAATATTTTTTTTGGCTGTGCAAAATTGCTGCAGTCTGCAGGTTACTTAAAAGGCTGATTTTTGTTTTCTTCAGTTCAATTGCTAATGATTTTTGTAACATTTTTTAGCTGGTCAGTGCTTTTTTTCTCTTGCTGTTAGCTAATATTTGTTGGTGTTTTTTTAGCTAAGGAAAATTAACAAATTCATGGCTTTAATTAACTACTCAAATTAAAGTAGATTTTTCTTAAGAGTGGTCCAATTGAAACGCACACTGTTAATTGTAAATAGAATAAAAAGTTTTTGGAGAAGTATTTTAATATAGAGAACACAATTGACAAGTCGTGGTGACGTCTCTTTTGCCACACTTTCGCAAACAACAACAATGTTTGAAAATGCACAGGTGTTTTTTCATTTCTTTCAGACCAGGTTTACTGAAATTTGAGCACAATTCTTCCGATTGTAGATACTTTGTATGCCTCTTCACGGTTGTGTTTGTAAATTTAGTTGAAGAAAAATCTTGTCATTAAGGTGTGACTCACAATTAACATCGTGCATCATGGTTGGGCCACTCTTTATAATGACAAAATCGATTTAAAAATGTGATTTTTAATCAGACTTTGAAAAATTTTTGTAAATATTTTGTTTTCGGTTTTTAATGATTCCTTTTTTCTTTCCTTTCAGGTATGTTACTCTTCTCAGCCAAAAAAATAATAACTAAATTACTGTAAGTTTCGAAAAGTTTATTAAATTTGTATAAACACTTAAAATAAACAAAATCAATTAAAAACCACTACAACGAATAAAAGTGGAATGTAATTTATATGCCCTCCACGGGCACATCACTTAATTGCGTTAGTTTTTACGTCACCTAAAATCGTCTTAACAAATGAAAGTGGGCAAAAGTTACAAAAAAGTGCTATTTTCCAAAAGTTATTTTTCAATTTTTCCGATATCAGTATAGTTAAGACTAGGGATCGGATTTCTATGCAGATGCATATGTGCTGTCGTCAGTCTAAAAGTAACTTTGAGTTAATACGAGTATCTCTGCGAATCATTATTTGGCAATTTGTTACTGCATATTTTGCCGAAAATGTTTTTTTTTTGCATATTTTGGTAAGAAATTCGTATTATTGTTTAAATAATAGGTTTAAATGCATATTTTGCTCAAAATACTATGTTTTAAGCGGATTTTTTTTTAGAAATTTAAATTTGTATCCTAATTAAAAAACGCTTACAATAAAAAAATAAAATAGTCTCTGCCAAAAATTAAAACTGTTTTTAATAACATAAATCTCAAATCGCAACTTTCGTTAGTATATTTAAATTTTAAATTTATAAAAGGGTACAAGGGGTTTTATATCGTTCATTCGAAATGACATTTTATGCCATTTATTTTTTGAATTTAATTTCCTTCAAATGTTGGCCGTAACTACGCCTCAGGGCGCCATTCTGAAGGTCCAAATGGATGACTCGTGCTAGCATTTCGAAATCTTCCAAGTCCTGAATCGTAGCAGGTTTGTCAGTATAGCCCCAAAGAAAATAGTCTAAAGCTAGATCAGATGATCTAGACGGCCGACTCACCGCTGCACAACGTGCTCTTCAAAATGACCTCTTAATATATCCATTGTTTGAGCAGATGTATGGCTAGTGGCACCGCACGCAGAAAAAAAGTATGGTTGTGGTGACAATATTCGAAGAGGATAATACTATTGTTGGGTACATGGTTGTGGTACAACAATATTATGATCCTCACAACAATAGTATGATTCACTTACAACCATACTATGATCCTAACAACAATAGTATGATTCACACATAACCATACTATGATCCCCACAACCATAGTATGACTCACTCAACCATACTATGATCTCCACAACCATAGTATGATCCTCACAACCATAGTATGTTTCACATACAACCATAGTATGTTCCTCACAACCATAGTATGATTCACACGCAACTATGTTATGATCCCTACAACCATAGTATATGATTATTATACTATGATCTCCAATATAATTTATTAGAATTTGTTTAAGTTGTCGACAATAGATTTGAATTAGAAAATTATTCAAAAAAAAAAACATTAAAATCAAAATAATAGGAGTGATTTATTTCACAGCAGAAAAAATAAGTTTAAATAAACGTAAGCGTTTTTATTAAAAAAAAAAATTAGCTTAACAAAGCCAAAGCAGCTTGTTTAAAAAATTTTAATTTCAATAAAAAAAAGTACTATTGCATTAGATCCATACCAATAACATTTGTTCTTAAAAGCTTATTTAAATGAAGAAAAAGTACAATCATGCAGTATGATTGCCGTAATCATACTATTGTTAACATAAAACGCAAAACACAATACTTTTGTTGCACCAACCATATTTATATTGTTGCTATAACCATATTTTCATTTTTAAATTTGGCAATAATACTATTGTTACATTTCAACAATATTAATATTGCAGCAATTATACTATTGTCAAAAATAAATTCAGTTAACAATGCTATGGTTGCGACGAACATACTTTTATTGCGGAGAACATACTTTTATTGCCGTTACCATGTAGTAACCATGTTTTTTCTGTGCGTGCGTATCACAGTGCTCCGTTTCATTGACAAAAAACAGAACACTTAACTGCTTTGAATTTCAATTTTTGGTAGCATTTCAAAGGTAATAGTCTAACTAAAAAAAATCCGCAATTTTTTATAGAAATAGTTTTTTGGGCTCCAGAGCCATACAAAGTGAGCGTTTTGTATCTAGAAATAATAAATATTCGTTCCTGAGTACGAGGACTGCTATATATATTTCTGGCCTAATAACGAAAATGCGAATATTTATCATCAAAAATGGGTTTGTTTTCCAAAGTATTCTCGAGCATGATTTATACACTTTTGCATGCGCTCAAACCAATTGTCGAAGCACTTTGATTGAGACACCTCCAAAACATGGTTTTTGAACGCTTCAACAGCTGTTTCGGGCGATGAAAAACGTTGACCACGCATTTTTTTCTTGATGTGCGGGAATAAAAAGAAGTCATTGTGTGCCAAGTCAGGGCTGTACGGCGGATGACCCATCAATTCGACGTTTCGGCTGGTCAAGAAGGCGCTGGTTTAAGCCGATGTGTGAGAGTTCCCATTGTCATGGTGCACAATGATTCGACTTCTCCTGTTCGTTTTTCGAATTTCTCCGAAGACTTCAGACAAACAGATTGTGGTGTACCACTCAGAATTGACCGTCCTACGTTGCTCAAGCCGAACAGTCGTCACATGACCAGTTTTGCCGAAGAATCAGGCGATCATTTGCTTCGAAGTGCTTCTTCCACGAGCAACTTTCATTGGATTTGGCTCGTCATCAAAGACCCACACGGTCGATGGCTGTTTTGTTTCGGGCTCATGCGCATAGATCCATGATTCGTCACCTATGGCGATCTTATAAACGTCTTTTAAAGCACTGCGTTCGTATTTTTTTTTAAAATTCTTTGCACCAATCGACACGAGCCTATTTTTGAGCTATTGTCAAATTGTGCGGGATCCAACGAGAACAAACCTTTTTTACGGCTAGGTGTTCATGCATTATCGGATGCCTCTATCTCACGGTATGTCACATGACGATCTGTTATCTGTTCACGCACGACATCAATATTCTCTGGCACAACGGCCGCTTTTGGACGATCTTCACGACCTTCGCCTTTGAGCGAGCATCGGCCACAATTAAATTCATTAATCCAGTTGTTTACAGTGCTATGGGATGGTGCTTCATCGCTTTACAAAAATTTGAGTTCATCGATGCATTCTTGTTGTGATAATCCACGTCGAAAGTTGTAAGAAATGATCGCACAAAAATGTTCACGAGTTGATTTAATTTTTTTTTTGCCAAATTGATTTTTTCAAGTCACTGTTAACAACATGATGGTCGTACGTCAAAACTTTCTGAGTACCATTATGCCAAAAAAGGTCAAAGATTGCAATGGAAATGTCAGCTGGCGCCAGACAACACTTTGTGTTGCCTAGGCCAGAAATATATAAAGCAACGGTCGTATATTAGGTCGAGTATTACGAGTATCCAATAGTGAAAATTGGGTTTCAATGTTGGCGATGGTGCGTTCGGAAGGCCGATTATGTCGACCATAAAAAGGTCTAAGCGTACGAAAAACGCTTCTCTCCAAATGCTCATTTTCATTATCTAGTTGCACAATTTGGAGACTTTGTTGCGGTTTAAGTCTTTCCGTGATGAAATGGCAAATAATACTGAAACAAAAAAAAATAAAGTTTAACCCAACTCGCGCGTAATCTTTGAAAAAACCCTATAAAAAATACCTCTAGATTGATCCACGTTACAATAGCCACGGAAATGAAAACTATTAATAATGATAGAATTAAAATTTGTGGCGTTAGACGCAACAATTCTTTGCAACAATTTTGAATTCCAGAAGATGATTCAAATTGCTGATGGTTCTTGATAAACGTTCGTGATAAGTTACGGCTTACTTTTAAAAATTTTAAATAAAAATAACATTTATTTTTTTTTTTTAATTTAATTAAATGTTTAGCTCGTTTGTTTTATTTCGGTCTGTTGCTTTTACACATTGAACAGAGATCAACCGGCTCAAGACCTCTTGCTTCTATATTTCAATAGAAGACAAGTTTTTAACAAAATGGCAAAGTGACAATGATTTTCGTGGCTGCACACTGCTTCTATCACGATTTCGGATCCGTGACAACCCTCTTCAGAAAGCTTTGCTGCAATTGTTGATAGTACAACCGAACTTGATAAGGCCAGGCTCTCCCCAAACGAATGAGAACTACTGTTGTAAACCTTAATTTTCAAGCCTTCACACAATTGCCCACGAAAATACAGCTCCTTTTGGAGGTGGCAAGAGTGACCTTTCAATTGAAATATAAAAGCAAGAGGTCTTGAGCCGGTTAATCCCTGTTCAATGTGAATTTAAATAAAATTTTAACGTTTTTTTTATCACACATTTTATCATGACATTGCAGAAATATATATTTAATAGTTCTTGTTATATAAAAACTTAAACCGCTTTTCGTTATTTGTTTATTTATTAATTGATCTCAACAGAATAATTTTTGTTAATAAGTTTTAATTTTAGTCCATATTTTTAATTTTCTACTAAAATTTTTAAGTGCATATTTTTAGGCATATTCTTTGTTTTTATAGTGCATATTTAAGCGCTTCAACTGGTTTATTATAGTGCATTTAATTCCGATCCCTTGTTTTGACTATTATCGGCTTTGTACTTTCTCCAATACTTTTCTGTTATTTTTTCCAAGTTCAATTCTAACAAAATTGACTTAAAATAGAATGAATTATTTCAAAATGGATTTTAATATCCTTATAGTCTACGTTAAGACGCTCTAAGTTCGAATTAGTTTCGAATTTCCTATTTAAAAACAGTTTACTTTGTTTGGTCAATGTCACGTGTACAAACCCCTTCCAAATATGTGTAGAAAAAAATCACCGGACTCACCGTTGCGTTGTAAACTCACAGTCACTCGTTCGCTCATATGCCAAGATCAAGTACGAATCTATTATTTCATGTAAGTCAAGCATTAAATAGACAATAAACAAACAAAAAAAATACTCGCCGCGTTAGTATTTTTTTTTTATTTTGTTTCAAATGACATTGAAATGGAGTTAAATTAATTATATTTTTTTTTTCAACATTTAATACATTTCCTTAAAAAACAATTATATTCATTCACTATTCAGCACCGCAGCACCGACAAATTGCTGTAGGTTTCTTGAGATTGCAGAAAAATGTAAAGAGCTTCCCAAGCTCGCAAAATCGCCCTCAATGTCACACGTGAATTATTAAACAATTAATCATTTAAAATTAAAAAAATTAAACTAAATAAAAATAAAGTACAAAATTAGGAAACAATTGCGGTAATGAAACCATGAATGGGTAAATCAGTGTAGATGTTGGTTGACTACGCTCAAAAGAAAATTATAAGCTTCAGTAAGTTCCTGCAAACAACTTCAAGTCCATCTACAAGTATTGCTGTCAGCTGCCACACAGGCAAAGAAAAGTCATTTAGCAAAGACGAACTCGAGGGCGATCAGAAGAATAACTTGTTTCGCAAGTTCTGAATGTCACTGTGGCTCATTTATTTATCACTAAGACTCTTGACAGATATACGCCACTTAAATAATGCCAATCGTCCGCCATTTTATCCATTTTTATAAACAAAGTGCAGCTCGCAAATATCAATCGATGCTGGTCCGTGCAAATGAATGAATCACGCCAGAATATGTATTAATGTAGACCCCATACAGAGGTCACTCCCGATTTATGGGCTTGCCGTTCTACAAGCCTCATATGAGGTTTGATCCTGATCTTGTTTGTTTAAGATAATTGTGATAATAAATCCGAGGTTGCTCAAATTTCGTACAGACTTGACTTCTGTAATGGAAAGACCTACACGCAGGATAAAAATATGGTTGGGGTGACAATATTCGAAGAGGATCATACTAATGTTAAGCATATGGTTGTGGACCAACAATATTGTGATCCTCACAATAATAGTATGATTCACACATAAGCATACTATGATCCCCACAACCATAGTATGATTCACACTCAACCATACTATGATCCTTACAAAAATAGTATGATTCACACTTAACCATACTATTATCTCCACAACCATATTATGATCCTCACAAACATACTGTGTTTCTCATACAACCATAGTATGATCCTCACAACCACAGTATGATGCACACGCAACCATACTATGATCCCCACAACCATAATATGATTCACACTCAACCATACTATGATCTCCAAAATTATTTATTAGGAATAACAACATTTTCCAATGTTCTTTTTCAAAAATAGAGATTTTTATCAAGTAAGTTATTCTAAATTGCATTACAATTAGTTCATAGCCAGATTTGAGACCGTTTTTATTGAACATTGCATTCAAGAAACAAAAATATATATTCCAACGGCAGTCGAAAATACATTTGGTCGCCAGCAGGGGTCAATGCTACTTCACCGTCCGTAGACACCAAGTAAGGAATGTGATTAAACCATGATCAATGGCTATGTACTTAAGTGCAGGCAGATTTTAAATAAACGAGAACCATTCGGTAGTAGAGTATTTCACCGAACAAAGTAAACACAATAAAAATCCCTCGCACTGCCTTCCGATTGGTTTTGTTTTTTATAACGGACAACAATTATGAACTGCATCGTGTGTATGAGTTTTCTTTGGCAAATTAAAAAAAAAACATGCCCACACACATACATGTATGCTCTATAAAACCTGTTATGTTATGTTCATATTCGCATACGGTATGATTGCCGTAATCATATTAGTGTTAACGTAAACTGTAAACAACAATAACTTTTTTGTACCAACCATGTTTATATGGTTGCTATAACCATATTTTCATTTCTAAATTTGGCAATAATACTATTGTCACATGTCAACAACATGTCACATGTTGCGACGAACATGCTTTTGTTGTAGAGAACATATTACTGTTGCGGTGACCATGTAGTAACCATATCTTTTCTCTGCGTGTAGGCAATCATGTTGTAAATCCCACTTTAGCTTCTTTACTGAGTTATAATTCCCTGTAGATGGATATGAAATGAGACAAATATAAAAACACTGGTGACATTGTTTTTATAAATACTCTTCACACAAAGGTTTCTCCCGATTTCAGGTCCAACCACAATGGAAATTCTCTTTAACGCAGTTTAAGCAAATGAAGCCGCACCTAGGCAGAGGCGCTTATAGCCGACCACGACCGACTTTGGTATTTTTTTTTACTTAATTTATTATTTTTAAATATTTGTAATTGTAACCAACCTCATTTTCGAAGAAAAATGACTCAAGACTGCCATATCTTCAAAACCCGCACCAAACTCTCTGTGTGGATGCATTCACTTCTAAAAAGTAACATGTAGGGTTGTCGAGCCCTAGATGCGGCAAGTTTGTTTGTTAACGTGGGCGTGGTGTGCTGATAGTGTGCACGACTATCTGCCAGTAAACCCAGGCCAAACCCCGGGCTAGAACATCTAACAATTTTTCAGCGGTGGGTTTTCACCTGGTTAATGCTGGTGACTTTACGAGGAATAGCTTCAGTATTGCGACCAGTAGCTTGCTTTGCACAGACGGACCTGGTAAGATTATTTTACAACAATTTAGAATATATACTTAGTAGGGACATAAATAAAGTTACACACGTTTTGTGCTGTAAAATAAAAAGTACTGAATGTTTTTGGACCAAATATTTTTTAATATATTTATTGATGTATATTGTATCCAAAAAGAATATTCTTATTCGAAATGTCCCCCTTTTGCTTTTACACACGCCTTAAGTCGCACTGGCCCATCGTCAATAGCTGTACGAACCTCGTCCATGGAAAAATTGGCCACAGCTCGAACCAAAGCAGTCTTAAGAGATCCAATGTTGGGGTATCTTTTGTAACAAACCTTGTCCTCTAAAACCGTCCACAATTTGTAACCCAATGGGTTCAAATCTGGCCTGCCTGAGGGCCAATCTTCATGGGAAATGAACGCTGGCAAATTGTTTCGAAGCCAGGCCTGGGACGTTTTAGCCTTATGGGCCGGCGCAAAATCCTGCTGGATAGTCCATGGCTGGTTTTGGAACAGGGAATTGTTAAGAGGCTTCACAACAGCTTCCAAAACGGTTTCTTGGTAAACTTTGGCCGATGTTTTGACTCCTTGTTCGCAGAAATGCAGGTCAGTGACGCCATCGTAAGAGACACCCCACCAAACCATGACTGAAGCTGGGTGATGACCCTTTTCCACCCTTGGGGTCAGTTCAGATGCTTCCTTAGATGACCGCGCATACACTCTATCATTTTGCTTGTTAAATTTTTCCAGAACGGTAAACATTTTTTCATCGGTGAACAAAATTTTTCTGTGCAAATTATCAGCGTGCTTCACCAAAAGACGTTTGCATTTTTCAATCCCATTTTTTTTTAAAGCTGCAGCCAAATAACGTCCGATACGTCGTTGAAAGCCCCAAGTCCCAAGTCTTTTTTAATGATTGGACTCACGGACTTTTGCGTGATATTCATCTCACGGGCCATGATTTTCTGTTTTCGGAGCGGATTTCTGTGAATTCTTGATTAACCGGCTTTGATGACATGCGGTGTTCGAACAGAGCGTGGGCGGCCCGACCGGTGGCGGTCTTTTACATCTCCAGTCTCCTCAAACAGTTTTATACATCGGTAGACGAACATGCGGCTAATCCCTAGTAACCGGAGCGTTTTGAAAATATCGCTTTTTTCATTTCACACTTAAAAATCGCTATTGCAGCGATACGGTTCTCATTATCTAACCTTTTAAAATCCCGTTACAGACTAACGCTATTGAGGTTAACTTTCAAAACCCATATACAATAACGGGGTATGTTCAGTTCTACTATTGAAATTGGTGTGTTCAATGTTGTAACAGTATTTATGTCCCTACTAAATAGGTGCTGCAAACTGAATGAAAGGTGAAAATAACCTCTATCCTATGATGAAGGTTGTAAAGTTACTAAATTGTTTAGGTATTATTTTTAGATATTGACTTCTCGGCTTGTTTCCCTGTTTTCACACTTGCACATGATTCCATGATAAGAATAAGTAAAAAAACGCTATAGTCTGGCGTAGACTTTATTATATCCTGAACTTTTGTATGTTCTGAAAAGCTAACTGCAAATAGTTTTTTGGACCCCCTTGGACGGGATCTAAATTTACCCAGATTCTAAAACTAATGTCATATTTGAACTTGTGAGAAAATAACCTTACTAAAGGTAAAGGTCACTTTATTTGAGTCTTTTAAAATCATTGAAATGTCCTTACTTGTGGTAAAAATCGGTTATACTTACACGTGGCAGCAATGTCTTAATCTGAGCCGATTTTCTCCAATTTTGATAGCGTCCGTCCGTGGCACAAGGAACTGACTTGTCAAATTTCATCAGGGTTGGATGTACGAGGGTGGTTCGGAAACTTCTTAGCCTAGCACAAAAAGCGCGGTATAAACAGAAAAAAGTTAAGTGTTTTGGAAACTTCCATCTCTGCTATGAACACATGTTAAATTTTGTTTCGATCTGGCATCTCCTTCATATAGAAACAGGTGTTCACAAAAGACGCATCCGCGATTTTTTTTACAATGGAAAAATTAGAAATGCGTGGTGTCATTAAATATTTACATAAAAAAGGTTTATCGGGACAAGAAATTCATAATGATATGGTGAATGTGTTAGGTGAAAGTGCTCCTTCATATGCAACAGTAAAAAAATTGGGTTGCTAAATTTAAACGTGGTCGTACAAGCATTGAAGATGAACCACGTAGTGCACGTCCAAAAACAGCAACAACAACAGAAATTGTAGCCAAAGTGCATGATATGGTATTAAATGATCGACGAATAAAAGTGCGTGAAATTGCTAATATCATGGGCATCTTAAATGATTTAGTCCATTTAATTTTGCATGAAGAACTACAGATGAAAAAGCCTTCTGCAAGATGGGTGCCGCCCTTGTTAACAGTCGACCAAAAACGCATAAGAATGAACATTTCTCAAGCACGTTTGGATCGTTTTCTGCGAAATAAAATGGATTTTAAGCGTCGTTTCATAGCTGTTGATGAGACATGGATCCACCACTATACTCCAGAGACAAAAGAACAATCCAAACAATGGACTGAAGCTGGAGGAAGTGCCCCAAAGAAGGCAAAAACAATTCAATCGGCTGGTAAGGTTATGGCTACGGTTTTTTGGGACTTCAAAGGTATTTTATTGATTGACTATCTGCAAAAGGGTAAAACAATAAATTCAGAGTACTATTGCAACCTTTTAGATCAATTAAATGTACAAATTCGAGAAAAACGTCCTGGCTTACAACACAAAAAAATAATTTTTCATCAAGACAACGCACCAGCGCACAAGAGTGTTTTAACAATGGCTAAAATCAACGAATTAAAGTACGAGTTGCTTGACCACCCACCTTATTCTCCTGATTTAGCTCCCAGTGACTTTTACCTGTTCCCAAATCTAAAAAAATTCCTTGCTGGCAAGCGTTTTACCTCAAATGAAGATGCAATTACAGTTGTTAACCACTATTTTGAAGACCTTGAGGAAAACTATATTAATCAAGGGATAGAATTGCTAGATAAGCGTTGGACTAAGTGTATTGAAGTTTCAGGAGATTATATTGAAAAATAAAAATATTTTTGAAAAACTAACTATTCTCTTTCATTGATAGGCTAAGAACTTTCCGAACCGCCCTCGTAAGATGTGAGTTCTTGGGTTAAAAACACAAAAATCGTTAGAACATTTATGTGGGAGATGTATCTAAATAAAGGGTGTCCCAAGAAGAACGCAATTTTTAAATCTGGCAACATACGAAGTGTCATTGTTTGACATTTGAACAATTGTTATTGTTTGTTAGTAGAAGGTACGAGGTTAGTAAAAATGGAGCGCTACACGAAAAGGAGTTCGTTAATTGGGTATTGGAGAGACAACATGAAAATACTGATTTTGCCGATAAAATCATCTTCAGTGACGAGGCCCATTTTCATCTTGATGGCTTCGTCAATAGGCAGAATTGTCGCATTTGGGGTGCGGAAAATCCTCGAGTGATTCACGAGAAGCAAATGCATCCTCAACGTGTCACTGTGTGGTGTGGTTTTTGGGCTGGAGGAATCATTGGACCTTTTTTTATGAAAATGATGCAGGTCAAGCGCAAACAGTCAATGGTGTTTGGTATCGTGAAATGATAACCTGTTTTTTCTTGCCTAGAATTGAAGAAATGAATGTGGAGGGCATGTGGTTCCAACAAGACGGTGCCACATGTCATACAGCCAGAGAAACAATTCAATTGCTGCATCAGTCATTTCCCGGTCGTGTTATTTCGCGTTTTGGAGATCAGAATTGGCCGTCTAGATCGTGCTATTTAACACCATTAGATTTTTTTCTTTGGGGTTTTTTGAAGTCGATGGTTTACGCGAATAAGCCGACGACGACTCAAGCCTTAAAAGACGAAATTGGACGCTGCATTAATGAAATACCGCAGCACTCATGCAAAACGGTCATTGAAAATTTCATTAAAAGATCGCGTGCATGCCAGCAAAGCCGCGGCGGCCATCTGCACGATATATTGTTCCATACATAACCTCATTCTGTCTACGATATAATAAAGTTTCACGATTTTTTCTTAAATATCTGTGTTTTATTTGAAATTTAAAAATTGCGCTCTTCTTAGGACACCCTTTATAACCCGATTTTCTAAAATTTGGTTAGCGTCCTTACTTGATCCAATAAAACTAAGGGGTGTCAATTTTCATAAATATTGGATGTAATACGTGGCTTCTAGAACTCAAGACATAAAAATAGGATGAACATATAGGTAGGAGCTAGATCTAAATTTGAATCGATTTTCTTCAATTTCAATGACGTCCAAATGTCATGAGAATTGTACAACAAATGCGACCTGTAGTTTGATTACAAGCCTAAGATAGACGGGTGGGTACATAAATGGAATCATCAGGTGATTATACGTCGATCGGTAGATGGTGCAGGGTGTAAAGAATTGGTTACATTTAAATCTGGATTCAAGTTATTGTCAAGAGCCTGACGATTTTTCTGCAAAGAGGGCATTACGAGTATGGCAATAAAATGTAGCAGACAAAAAATGTATTGAGCTACAATTGATGTGTCTTAGCTCGTGATTTTTTTTTGCAAGTTTTGGGTCATTGCTGAATGCATTTTTGGCAACATAATTTCATTACCTACCTTAAAGATCAATTTATTGCAATTCTACTCACCTTTTCTGAACCTGTGTGAGGGTGGTTCGTTTCAGTGATCGGTCAACACGTAACTAAGTTCTTGAGTATCGGCTGACCGGTCAGTAGCGTATTGAATCTGGTAAAGTATTCATATATAATCTGTGAATGGATAGTTTTTCTTTTAAGACATTGATGCTCATAGTGCAATCGCCGATGTACCATATTCGGTAGCTAGCTTAAACAAATTATATTACGTCTTTAACTTATCGAAGTCGAAAATATCATAAACTATGCTTTGGCCTCGTCTGCCCTTACTTTGAACAGACGACTGTCGACTATTTTTCTTGAGTGTAAAAGTATTTCACTACTCTATTGGCATAATATTATATTTACTATACAATAACATCACCTCGAAATAATAACAGTATCTTCTAATTATTTAATATCAACAATTAATTGTTTGTTCAATAGTGAAAAAATTAAAGCAAAAAAATCGACTAAATGAAAGTCAAAACTAGCAAAATTGCCTATTATGAAATTTGTGTTTATTTTTTCTCCTTAAAGAAATATAAAACGCACACACAATCGGACATTGAAAAAATATTTACTTTGGACTTTAAATGATAATAACAACAGTAACAACTACAAAACGAATATCTCGACGTAATGAAATGAAGAGGCCCGATAAAAAGCAACTGAAATAAAATGAAATTACGCAGCATTTCATATTTGCTTTGCTACACACGCGGCAGCGTACTGTGCCATTGTTGGGCAGCAGCAACTATTCGCCACATAGGCCAGCTGGTCACTCTTTCCTCCCTCCCTGCCACAACAGAATACAGTGGTTTAAAACCGTGAAGAAAAAATTTATAATAATTGTGTGCCTCACACCCAAGAGCTTTAACTGGCTGACCATTTTTTTTCTTTCGAAATAGGTTTCGTCGTAAACAAAGATTTTTTGTGACTAGGACCGATAAAATATTAAAGGGTTTATTAGTTGATGCTGGATATTTTGCTACAAAAGCCATCTAACTGGCTTTAGTCACTACAAAGAATAAATCAGTGGTAACCACCAATTATTGGTAACAAAGTAACATGCACATCACAAGTGGTTGGTTGCCATAACCGCCCGTTGTCGCAATCACCAATTAAGCAGAATTCAGTTAGTATAATTGTGTTATTGGCTATGAATACCGTGATATGGCTGCAGCAACGATCATATAATATCTCGACCCATGTTACTATCAGTACTATGGAATGTTGGCTATTGCAACAGAAAGTCGGTTCATCCAACCGAATTTTGGAAATTCGAACCTATTTTTATCTAATTTTTTCTATGTGCGTACGACGTGCAAGAAGTAAGTATTTAAAACTTAAATATTTAAATTATATAGTGAAAATTTCACAACAAAAATGTGGTCCTGAGTTTTTTTAGCCCCTTAAAGAGAAACTTTTTCCACCGTTTATCTGATTTGTGTCAAGAGTTGGTCGTAAAGAAGAAGCGCACCGAAGCAAATAAAATTCTATTTTTCTAGTTTTATAGGCTGTTTCCACTACGGTCGCGTCCACGTCCGCGTCCGAGATTTATCGATAATTTTTAATGGTGTTTCCATTGTGTTTTGCGTCCACGTTTGCGTTCAAACAGCTGTTTATGTTTATTTGTTTTTTTAGGAGTGCGAAAAATTTTAATATTTTTGTGTTGTGACATTATCATGGAGTTAAATGATATTATTTTGCTAACCGCAGTGGAAAATGAGGACCAAATGGTTCATTTTTTACTTCCGCGCCAGTCACTCCCAGCTTCTCCCCCATCTCTTTGTGTATGTGAGTGTTTTTGCGAGCACCCCTCAGGCCATCAATATTTTCCTCCCATAGGTCCAACAGATATAGTGTTGATACTGCTGTCCATTCCGTCTTTTTGAAATCTAAAATAATTGAAAAAATTAATATTATTTAAACAAAGGCAAAAATATTAACTTTCCTCCTATTTTTTGCATTTTGGATGTTTATATTTATAATGATTAACAGCTGTTTTCATAGGGTATGGGTGGGTTTCGACTGCAAAAATAATCGAATTTATAGTAAACGCGACTTATCGATAAACGCTTCCAATATGAACGCGACTTTTTCCCATACCTAACTGCCTATGTTTTTTGTATAGGCTGTAACGCGCGTTCATTGATTTTTGGACGCGGACGTGGACGCGACCGTAGTGGAAACAGCCTATTAGATCACTTAGACCTCACCTATACGGGCGGTTCGGAAAGTTCTTAGCCTATCAATGAAAGAGAATATGTAGTTAGTTTTTCAAAAATATTTTTATTTTTCAGTATAATCTCCTGAAACTTCAATCCACTTAGTCCAACGCTTATCTAGCAATTCTATCCCTTGATTAAAATAGTTTTCCTCAAGGTCTTCAAAATAGTGGTTTACAACTGTAATTGCATCTTCATTTGAGGTAAAACGCTTGCCAGCAAGGAATTTTTGTTAGATTTGGGAACAGGTAAAAGTCACTGGGAGCTAAATCAGGAGAATAAGGTGGGTGGTCAAGCAACTCGTACTTTAATTCGTTGATTTTAGCCATTGTTAAAACACTCTTGTGCGCTGGTGCGTTGTCTTGATGAAAAAATATTTTTTGTGTTGTAAGCCAGGACGTTTTTCTCGAATTTGTACATTTAATTGATCTAAAAGGTTGCAATAGTACTCTGAATTTATTGTTTTACCCTTTTGCAGATAGTCAATCAATAAAATACCTTTGAAGTCCCAAAAACCCGTTGCCATAACCTTACCAGCCGATTGAATTGTTTTTGCCTTCTTTGGGGCACTTCCTCCAGCTTCAGTCCATTGTATGGATTGTTCTTTTGTCTCTGGAGGATCCATGGTGGATCCATGTCTCATCAACAGTTATGAAACGACGCTTAAAATCCATTTTATTTCGCTGAAAACGATCCAAACAAGCTTGAGAAATGTTCATTCTTATGCGTTTTTGGTCGACTGTTAACAAGTGCGGCACCCATCTTGCAGAAAGCTTTTTCATCTGTAGTTCTTCATGCAAAATTAAATGGACTCGATCATTTGAGATGCCCATGATATTAGCTATTTCACACACTTTTATTCGTCGATCATTTAATACCATGCACTATGGCTACAATTTCTGTTGTTGTTGCTGTTTTTGGACGTCCACTACGTGATTCATCTTCAATGCTTGTACGACCACGTTTAAATTCAGCAACCCAAGTTTTTACTGTTGCATATGAAGGAGCACTTTCACCTAACACATTCACCATATCATTGTGAATTTCTTGTCCCGATAAACCTTTTTTATGTAAATATTTAATGACACCAGGCATTTCTAATTTTTCCATTGTAAAAAAAATCGCGGATGCGTCTTTTGTGAACACCTGTTTCTATATGAAGGTGTTGCCAGATCGAAACAAAATTTAACATGTGTTCATAGCAGAGATGGAAGTTTCCAAAACACTTAACTTTTTTCTGTTTATACCGCGCTTTTTGTGCTACGCTAAGAAGTTTCCGAACCGCCCTCTACTGTAGTTGAAACCCGTATTTGAGATAAGTGACCGAAATGTCACCACGCTTATGAGGCCGAGTCATCATATTGAAACAAGCCATTTTGATATTGCATTTAAAATCAAAATTAAGCCAGAATCAATGTTTTATCTTAAACCCACCCTTCTTGTTTTATTTAAATTTCATTTTCTAGCCTTTTAATCGCTTATGCTAGGTACACGCGAGGCAACCGTTTACGTAGAAAAAAAATATGGTTGGGATAACAAAATTCGAAGAGCATCATACTATTGTAGGGTATATGGTTGTGGAACAACAATATTATGATCCCCACAACAATAGTATGATTCAAATGATCTCCACAACAAAAGTATGATTCACGCTCAACCATACTATGATCTCCACAACCATGGTATGATCCCTACAGCCATAGTATAATCACACACAATTATACTATGATCCCCAAAATACTTATGAGAATTGGGTTAAGATGTCAACAATGGATTTGAATTATGAATTTAAAAATACATCAAAATAACGGGAGTGATTAATTTAACAGCAGATACATTTAGTTTATAAAAACGTTAGTCTTCTTTTTAATCATATTTCAGTTAAACAAAGCCAAAACAGTTTGTTTAAAAAAATTTTATTTCCACTACTACGAGGTCTGCTATATATATTTCTGTTCTAATAATGAAAATGCGAATATATATCATCAACAATGGTTTTATTGTTTTTCAAAGTATTCTCCAGCATGATTTATACACTTTTGCATGCGCTCAACCCAATTGTCGAAGCAATTTTTCCACTTCGATTGAGACACCTCCAAAACATGGATTTTGAACGCTTCAACAGCACCTTCTGGCAACAAAAATCGTTGACCACGCATTTTTTTCTTGATGTACGGGAATAAAAAGAAGTCACTGGGTGCCAAGTCAGGGCTGTACGGCGGATGACCCATCAATTCGACATTTTGGCATGGTGCACAATGATTCGCCTTCTCTTGTTCTCCGAAGACTTCTGGCAAAAAACTGGTTGTGTACAACTCAGAATTGACCGTCCTTCGTTGCTCAAGCGGAACAGTCGCCACATGACCAGTTTTGCCGAAGAAACAGACGACCATTTGCTTCGAAGTGCTTCTTCCACGAACAACTTTCGTTTGATTTGTCTTCGAAGACCCACACGGTCGATTGCTGTTTTGTTTATGGCTCATACGCATAGATCCATGATTCGTCACCTGTGACGATCTTATAAACGTCTTTTGAAGCACCGCGATCGTATTTTTTCAAAATTTCTTTGCACCAATCGACACGAGCCTTTTTTTTGAGCGAATGTCAAATTGTGCGGGATCCAAAGAGAACAAACCTTTTTTTCACGGCCAGGTCTTCATGCAATATCGAATGTATGCTGGTGGAAGAAATGCCCAAGGATGCCTCCATCTCACGGTATGTCACATGGCGATCTTGCTTTATCAGTTCGCGCACAAATGATGGTCGTACGTCAAAACGTTCTAAATACGTTTATGCTAAAAACTGTTAAACTTTCCAATGGAAATGTCAGATGGCGAAAGGCAACACTTAGTGTTGCCTTGGCCAGATATATATATAGCAACCCTCGTACTATTACATAAGATCCGTAACAATAACATTGTTCTTAAAAACATGTTCAAATAAAGAAAAGTTACAAGCATACAGAATGATTGCGGTAATTATATTATTGTTGACATAAAACCCACCAACCATATTTATATTGTTGCTACAACCATATTTTCATTTTTAAATTTGGCATTAAAACTATTGTTACATTTCAACAATATTAATATTGTGGCAATCATACTGCGAATATTGTCAAAATCAAATCCAAAAACAATACTATGGTTGCGGAGAACATATTAGTGCTGTGACCATATAGTAACCATATTTTTTCTCTGCGTGTTGAGAGCAACGTCTTATATCAAATTTTTGTTTTGCCCACAAAACATGTGGCTGCACATCTACACAACGTTTGCTTCAAAATGGCTGTATTGCTGCAACGGTAGCCTCGTGTGTATCAATCATTATGCTAGGTTTACACGAGGCAATTATCGAGAGCAACAAGTTGCATCAACGTTTTTTGTTTGCTCACAACACATGTGTTTGCTTCAACATGGCTGTGTTGCTGCAACAGTAGCCTCTTTTGTATCTAGCATTAAATTCTCTAGTGATGCCACACGACTTTCTCTCCATTTGGAACACTGTGCAGCACAAGTGAGGGAATATTGAACGCAGTCACATTTCATTCTCACACACACACACTGGTCTTGTCTGTGCTCGATGGCTGAGGGTCACTTTTACGCTAAAACTGACCATGAGCATGGACGCACACATGGTGCGTCCGTCATCGCCTGCCTCTATTCCTCTTGCAGATTTTTGCGGCTTTTATTTCGTGAATAAGCAAAAAAAATTGTGTGTGTGTGTGTGTTTTTTATGAATTTCATGAGCGCGCGAATAAGTGACTACAGCTGTTGTGTAGTTGCTGCTGTGGTTGTTGTACTTGTCGAGGGGTTCCAATTGTTGGGTACTCGGTCTGCGAGATAAGATAACTTATTTACGATTACCCAGTCAGCCAGCCAGCCGGCGAGATGGTGGTGATGTCTGTTATAGCCGGGTTTTGGTTAGGCGGCGGCAGTCTTTTTTTGTGTTAGTTTATGTGAATTTCTATTTTTTTGTTGGGTTTGAAGTGATTTTTTTTTGTCCCCTCACCCTTTAAATGGTTGATAAACAAAACGAATTTTACACGCATTGGCAATAATACGCGGCTCGTGTGCTCGTTGTCAGTTAATGACGATTATTTCTGTTCTTGTTGTTGCTGCTGGCCTCTTTTATATAAGCGCCACTTATGGTACATTTTGCCATTTTTCTGTTATGACTGTAATATTTTGTTGTTATTGTATAATTTAATTTGGAAATCAAAGCCAATAAAGTAAAGCACCGCCTACGATAAGAGACGAAAGCTTGTAATGGTGTTGTAAGACCCTTTACGCATTTTTTGAGGGAGATTTCCCCCATGAGGAAGACATGCGGACGCTATTGTGCCACTTCTTTAAGTCGTGTCTGTGAAGACGCAGTCTTATTTTAATTGACAGCTTGACTTTAAGGTTCAATACATTATTTATATACACAGAGATAGAATCAGATGGAAATCGGTTCGTACTAAAAATATTCAGTTGGATAAACCTACATTCGGTTGCAATCACCAAAATTTCATGGTTTTAATGGTGACATGGTTTGACTTACCATAAGATTATAGTATTGGCTATAAGAATAGGATTACTATTGTAACAGCCAATAAGTCGGTTATACCAAAAGTATTACTATTCTTACAGCCAATAAGGTTATACCAAAAGTATTACTATTCTTACAGCCAATAAGTCGGTTATACCAATAGGATTACTATTCTTACAGCCAATAAGTCGGTAATAACAATAGGATTACTATTCTTACAGCCAATAAGTCGGTTATACCAACCGAATTAGGTGAAGCTATCGGTTGCCACTACTAGTGGTTATGATAACCTAACAATTACGAAGTACACGTTACTTTGGTACCAATAAATGAATTCATTGTATTAACCAAATCCCGTTCAGTTCAATGTTGTAATATGATTCAATATGCAACAAAAGTTCCGATTTTCTCAGTGTGTGAATAATTCCTCAAAATGAAAGAATTATTATAGTAGCTCGGTCTTCGTAGGTTCGAGTTATTTTTATGGGCGAAAAACAATCCTTATTTTGCTAAGATTTACCAAAAAGAATAAGCTAAAATGTAGTATACGAGGCCACATCATTAATTCTGTGACTTTTTCAATTTTCATCGTAGCTACTTAGTAGGGACATAAATACTGTTACACACGTTCTATGCTGTAAAATAAAAAGTACTGAATGTTTTTGGACCAAATATTTTTTAATATATTTATTGATGTATATTGTATCACAAGAGAATCTACTTATTCGAAATGTCCGCCTTTTGCCTTTACACACGCCTTAAGTGCGACTCGTCAATAGCTGCACGAACCTCGTTTATTGGAAAATTGGCCACAGCTCGAACCAAAGCAGTCTTAAGAGATCCAATGTTGGGGTATGTTTTGTGACAAGCTTTGTCCTCTAAAACCGTCCACATTTTGTAATCCAATGGGTTCAAATCAGGACTGCCTGAGGGCCATTCTTCAGAGGAAATGAACGCTGGCAAATTGTTTCGAAGCCAGGCCTGGGACGTTTTAGCCTTATGGGCCGGCGCAGAATTCTTCTGGAAAGTCCATGGCTGGTTTTGGAACAGGGAATTGTTAAGAGGCTTCATAACAGCTTCCAAAACGGTTTCTTGGTAACTTTTGGCCGATGTTTTGACTCCTTGTTCGCAGAAATGCAGGTCAGTGACCCCATCGTAAGAGACACCCCGCCAAACCATGACTGAAGCTGGGTGATGACCTTTTTCCACCCTTGGGATCAGTTCAGATGGTTCATTAGATGGCCGCTAATACACTCTACCACATTGCTTTTAAAATTTTTCCTGAACGGTAAACATTTTTTCATTGGTGAACAAAATTGTTCTGTGCAAGTTATCAGCGTGCTTCATCAAAAGACGTTTGCATTTTTCAATCCTATTTTTTTAAAGCTGCAGGTACGGTGTTTGAAAGCCCCAAGTCCCAAGTCTTTTTCAATGATTCGACTCATGGACTTTTGCGTGATATTCATCTCACTGGCCATGATTTTCTGTTTCGGAGCGCATTTCTGTGAAATCTTGATTTAACGGCTTTAATGACATGCGGTGTTCGAACAGAGCGTGAGCGGCCCGACCGGTGGAGGTCTTTTACATCCCCAGTCTCCTCAAACAGTTTTATGCATCGGTAGACGAGCATGCGGCAAATCCCTAGCATTTTGAAATCCCGGAGCGTTTTGAAAATATCGTTTTTTTTTTCATTTCACACTTGAAAAGCGCTATTACAGCGATACGGTTCTCATTATCTGACCACTCCATGATGAAAGTTGAAACAATTTTAAAATCCGGTTACAGACTAACGCTATTGAGGTTAGCTTTCAAAACCAATATGACATTAACGGGGTATGTTCAGTTCTACTATTGAAATGGGTGTGTTCAATAATGTAACAGTATTTATGTCCCTACTAAGTATATGATATGCAACACTGCTCCCATCAAGTACCATCTGTTAATAGACTACTGTTAAATTTTGAGAGTGTTCCGTCATTAAGTTTGTGTTTAACAACTGTTCAAAACATAGGAGGGTTGCTATATACATTTCTGGCCTTGGCAACACTAAGTGTTGCCTGGCGCCATCTGACATTTCCATTGGAAAGTTTGTCAATTTTTAACTAAGAACGTTTTGACGTACCACCATCATTTGTGTTGTTTACAGTGACTTGAAAAAAATCAATTTGACAAAAAAATTAAATTAACTTGTGAACATTTTCGTCTTTCGATTTGGATTATCACGACAAGAGTTTATCGATGAACCTCAAATCTTTGTATGGCGATGAAGCACCATCCTATAGCACTGTGAAAAACTGGTTTAATGAATTCAATCGTGGCTGACGCTCGCTCAAAGACGAAGGTCGTGAAGGTCGTCCACAAACGGCCGTGGTGCCAAAGAACATTGATGCCGTGCGTGAACTGATAATGCAAGATCGTCATGTGACATACCATGAGATAGACGCATCTTTGGGCAGTTCTTTCACCAGCATACATTCGATATTGCATGAACACCTGGCCGTAAAAAAAAGGTTTGTTCTCACAATTTGACAATCGCTCAAAAAAAAAAGCCTCGTGTCGATTGGTGCAAAGAAATTTTAAAAAAATACGATCGTGGTGCTTCAAAAGGCGTTTATACGATCGTCACAGGTGACGAATCGTGGATCTATGCCTATGAGCCTAAAACAAAACAGCAATCGACCGTGTGGGTCTTCGAAGACGAGCCAAATCCAACGAAAGTTGTTCGTGGAGGAAGCACTTCAAAGCAAATGGTTGTTTGTTTCTTCGGCAAAACTGGTCTTGTGGCTACTGTTCCGCTTGAAAAACGTAGGACGGTCAATTCTGACCACAATTTGTTTGCCTGAAGTCTTCGGGAAGTCCGAAAAACGAACAAGAGAAGACGAATCATTGTGTACCATTACAATGCAAGCTCTCACACATTGGCTCAAACCAGTGGCCAAAACGTCGAATTGATGTGTCATCCGCCATACATCCCTGACAAGAAAAAAATGCGTGGTTAACGATCTTCGTCGTCAGAAAATGCTGTTGAAGCGTTCAGAATCCATGTTTTGGTGGTGTCTCAATCGGAGTGGACAAAGTGCTTCGACAATTGGTTTGGGCGCATGCAAAAGTGTATAAATCATGCTGGAGAATAGTTTGAAAGACAATAAAACCATTTTTGATAATAAATATTCGCATTTTCATTAATAGACCAAATATATAAGTATATGGCAGCCAATTTGTAACCCAATTCAGCAATGTGGCATTTGAGACTATACACGTGTGTACCCGTGCATTATCCTGATGAAAAAAATATTTTGCTTAGCCATAAGTTGGCATAATATTCGCAGTTTATAGTTTTCCCATTGAAGGTTGTCGATGTGGACTATCCTGCGTGCATCAAAAAAAACGGTTGCCATTACCTTATTGTTTTGGCCTTCTTCGAAACTGGTTCACTCAGAGAAACCCATTGTTTAGACTGCTACTTGGTCTCCGGAGTGTTGTAATATATCCATGTTTCATCCACAGTTACAAAACGCCGCAAAAACTCATTCGAATTGCGGTTAAACAACTCCAAACAATCCTTTAAAGTTGTCACACCATTACGGGTATGGTTTATTGGTCAATATGGGGCACCTATCGTGCAGACAGCTTTCTTAAACCCAACTGGTCTTGTAAAATCGAAACCACACTGCCATATGAAATGCGTATGGCATAATACAATCTCACGCACTTTTACTCTTCGATCTGCCAACACCACATCGTGGATTTTTCCCGACATTTTCGGGTGTATTGACCTCAATTGGCTGTCCAGAACGTTCAGCGTCATTTGTATAGGGTGATCCGTCTAGAGGTATTTTTTTAGAACAAAAAAAAAATTATAAAACTTCAAATCAAGTGTGGAATCTTTATTGGTAATTTGAAAGGACATTTTATGGCATTTATTTTTTGAAAATAATTACCTTCAAATGTTGGCAACTGTATTATGGAAATGAGCGTTCGGTGAGAAACGGGAAGATCCGCTGTTTTCGACCCAAAATTTTGTTCAGTGATGAGGCCCATTTCTGGCTCAACGGCAAAGTCAATAAACAAAATTGCCGCATTTGGGCTGAAGAGCAGAGAAACCACAGAGAAAACCACGGTTTGGTGCAGTTTATACGAGGGCGACCGCAAAAGTAACTGGCCTAACATAAAAAGAGCCGTTTTTTTTGGAAGTATTATTATTTATTTTTCAACATAATCTCCTTCCAACTCAATACACTTCATCAAACGTTTTTCAAGTTTTTTAATTCCATCCGAAAAATAAGATTTTTTAAGACCTTCAAAATATGCCTCAGTTTCAGCAAGAATTTTTTTAAATTTGGAAACAAGAAATAATCAGAAAGAGCTAAATCTGGACTATATGGTGGATGCGGAGCAATTTCAAATCGTAATTCGGCCAGTTTTTGTTGAGTTAAAAATGCAGTGTGTGAAGGAGCATTATCTTGATGAAAAAGAACTTTTTTTCTAAATGCGGTCGTTTTATCTTGATTTCTTCACTCAACCGATCCAATAATGCACAATAATATTCACTATTTATAGTTTTTCTTTTCTCAAGATAATCAATAAATATTATACCCCTTGCATCCCAAAATACTGTGGCCATTACTTTTCTGCTGACTTAACAGTTTTCGCCTTCTTGGGACCACTTTTACCAGCTTCTATCCATTGTTTTGACTGTTCTTTGCATTCTGGGATGTAGTGATGGATCCATGTTTCATCAGCAGTTATGAATCAGCGCAAGAACTCTATTGGATTACGCTGATAAATCGCTAAAAGCTCCTCGGAATTGGTCCAACGGGCAATTTTTTGGGGCAAAGTCAACAAACGCGGCACCCTTGTTGCGGATAGCTTTTTCATGTGGAGTGCATCATGTAAAATACTCCAAACTTGTTTTTCGTGTATTTTAACAATAACAGCAAGTTCTCTGAGCTTTATTCGGCTATCTTTAGTCACTTCATTAAATATTTTTCTAATGTTTTCAATGGTAGTAGCAGTTTTCGGTCTTCCAGAGCGTTGTTCATCTTCCGTACTTGAACGACCCATTTTAAATTGTTTAACCCAGGATTTTACGGTGGAGTATGGTGGTGCATTATCACCATGAACAGAGTCCAATTCATCTTTGATTAATTGTGGCGCATAACCTTTCATATAAAAGTGTTTAATTACCGCACGAAACTCTTTATTTTCCAGTTTTCAAAAATTATAAAACTTGTTTACTTCAATCACCTGTAACAAAGAAAATAATCATAAAATATTTCGGAAATTTTGACAGATGGCTTATTAAAGATTGCTTTTAAAAAACAAAAAAAAAAGTTGCTAGTAAAACAGAAAATGTGCCAGGCCAGTTAGTTTTGCGGTCGCCCTCGTACGTCATTGCTTTATAAGTTATTAATCTTTTTTCTGTAACTGTTTGGTCATAATTGGTTTTCGTCCGTCTAATTTAGTCCTCTATGGTTTTAATTGGAAAGTCATTTTTCTTTAATTAGTTTCTTTAATTAGTTTTGCGGTCGCCCTCGTAAGCACTCTAATTCACTTTTTTCCATTTTTAACAATATCCACGTGGTTGTATGTTTTACACAGCTGTTAAACTTAAACTAAATGACGGAACTCTCTCTCTCAAAATTTGACAGTAGTTTTTTAACAGATGATACTTGATGGGAGGATTGTTGCATTTCATATATCTACGAGGGAAGTTAACATGTTTTTAGAATGTTTTTATTTAGACAACCAACAGTTTTACTGAATTCGTTTGGTCTAAACTTTTTATAGGTTATGAGTACCGTAATATTATCGTAGCCACCATCCTTTGTTATGTCGAACTATGCAACCGTCAATACTAAGAGGGCGGTTCGGAAACTTCTTAGCCTAGCACAAAAAGCGCGGTATAAACAGAAAAAAGTTAAGTGTTTTGGAAACTTCCATCTCTGCTATGAACACATGTTAAATTTTGTTTCGATCTGGCAACTCCTTCATATAGAAACAGGTGTTCACAAAAGACGCATCAGCGATTTTTTTACAATGGGAAAATTAGAAATGCGTGGTGTCATTAAATATTTACATAAAAAAGGTTTATCGGGACAAGAAATTCATAATGATATGGTGAACGTGTTAGGTGAAAGTGATCCTTCATATGCAACAGTAAAAAATTGGGTTGCTGAATTTAAACGTGGAGGACGTCCAAAAACAGCAACAACAACAGAAATTGTAGCCAAAGTGCATGATATGATGTTAAATGATTGACGAATAAAAGTGCGTGAAATAGCTAATATCATGGGCATCTCAAATGACTGAGTCCTTTTAATTTTGCATGAAAAACTACAGATGAAAAAGCTTTCTGCAAGATGGGTGCCGGACTTGTTAACAGTCGACCAAAAACGCATAAGAATGAACATTTCTCAAGCTTGTTTGGATCGTTTTCAGCGAAATAAAATGGATTTTAAGCGTCGTTTCATAACTGTTGATGAGACATGGATCCACCATGGATCCTCCAGAGACAAAAGAACAATCCAAACGATGGACTGAAGCTGGAGGAAGTGCCCCAAAGAAGGCAAAAACAATTCAATCGGCTGGTAAGGTTATGACAACGGTTTTTTTGGGGCTTCAAAGGTATTTTATTGATTGACTATCTGCAAAAGGGTAAAACAATAAATTCAGAGTACTATTGCGACCTTTTAGATCAATTAAATGTACAAATTCGAGAAAAACGTCCTGGCTTACAACACAAAAAAATAATTTTTCATCAAGACAACGCACCAGCGCACAAGAGTGTTTTAACACTGGCTAAAATCAACGAATTAAAGTACGAGTTGCTTGACCACCCACCTTATTCTCCTGATTTAGCTCCCAGTGACTTTTACCTGTTCCCAAATCTAAAAAAAATTCCTTCCTGGCAAGCGTTTTACCTCAAATGAAGATGCAATTACAGTTGTTAACCACTATTTTGAAGACCTTGAGGAAAACTATTTTAATCAAGGGATATAATTGCTAGATAAGCGTTGGACTAAGTGTATTGAAGTTTCAGGAGATTATATTGAAAAATAAAAATATTTTTGAAAAATTAACTATTCTCTTTCATTGATAGGCTAAGAACTTTCCGAACCGCCCTCGTATAGATTGTGTTCGTCCAACCTAATTTTTATAGTTCGGACTAAATTCTAATTGTGTTTTTTCTCTGTGTGTATTAGTTTTTTTTATAGAAACTCAGTCGCATGTTTTTAATCCTTACTGAGTTTGTTTTTGAATTCTTATAAAATTTGTCCAAAGACTTTTACAACAAATTAAAAACTAAAAATAGTTTCTCTAAGTTTTTTTTTATATTTTCATCCACCATCTAGTGCTATATGAAATGTTACATATTTTCTTATTGATGGACGTACGAGTATGAAGAAATAAATTTAGATTTGCCTTGATTTATGACAACACCCACATGACTATTAAAGTTTGCTTGTCTGGGATGATAAGTCCGCTGTTAAATGACTAAGATGCAGCCCGTTTTTATTTCGTTATAACTTTAAATACACACATTTTAATTTATGTTCAAATAAAATACCTACCAGATCATATCTTCATTACCCAAGTTTTACATTTTTTAAATAAATGATAATTAAAAAATACCTTTTAATATCGGACTCAAAAAATTGTTTCACAACGCCTGCTCCCTCTTGTGAATTGTATCGGAGCTACATCCGATTGCCATAACTCATCTTTTCATTAAGACCATTAGACACCACGGTGGGATTATATAGAGTCCCCTGCCGCCAGTCCAATGCCAAAACTGAATTAATATTATTATATATTGCAAAGTTTTACCAAAATTATGATTGTTCAAATGCGCGCCAAGTTTATGCATTATTCAGACATTCATGCATAACATTAGTGCAAGTTACAAATGGATTAAGTTTATTAAACACAGATTATCATGTCTAATTGAATATAACACACATATTTCTCATTTCTTCTGTTGTTTTTTCGTATTTTTTTTTGGTTTTCTTTTTGCTATAAACATTTGCTCATGTTCATCTTAATCTCGAGCTCGTACATGGGGAGGAAAATCGGCCGCATCGCATCACATCGCACTGTGCCGCGCATCGTAACGCGCAAAGAGGGAGCGAAAATAACAGCAACAACAAAATTACAAGCAACAGCAGTTCATTGAACCTCAAAATGTTGCTTTACGAAAAATCGTACATGGTTGTTGTTGCACGGTATGGATTTGCATTAGGGTGTCCCCACAATGTTGGTGGAAAACATCAATGTAAACCATTGAAGATTAAACCCAATCAAATTTGCCCACGTCGACTTTACTAAACATGAGGAGTTTGTTTTTACACGTTAAAAAAAGTATGGTTGGGATGACAATATTCGGAGAGCACCAATCTGCACGAATCTGGGGCTACAATATTTAAATAGCATCACAATACTATTTGGAAAATGATAGTGGCACAACAATATTATGATTCTTGCAACAATAGTATGATTCCCACAATAGTATGATTCACACTACATTGTACAGGGTGGAGCTCGGTAATTTGCTTTTTTGCACTGCCGGCTATGGCGGCACTGTTGGTCGAAGAGAGTGTAGAGTGTGCTGGCTTATAGTGGCTGAGATTTGTATTCGTCTGCCTTTTAGTTGCCATCATGCATTGGACACGTGAGAAGAGGTCATTTTGTATTTAAGCGTATTTTTCAAATGCGCACTCGATCATTGCAGTGCAGCGTGCTTTTCGTTTACGATTCGCTGACCCCCTACGCGGACGTGTTCCGGACGACAATCAATTGTAAATTGGATAACTTCATTGAAAACAGCAGGGAATGTGTCATGTGTACAAAGGGGAACTGAGGGAAGGATTAAAACACCACAAAACACGGAGAGAGTTAGAGCAGCAGTACTGCAATCACCTTAACGCTCTGCTCGCAAACAATCACTTGCTCTTGGCATTTCCAGACGTTCTCTGCACTGTATTCTTCATAATGAACTGAATTTTCACCCGTATAAAAAGTGCGTGGTCCAACAATTGTCAGCACGGGACTATTTGACATGGCGGACCTCTTGTGAAGACATTCTTGCAACTATACCCCGTGACGCAATTGTGTTCTTTTCTCATGAGGCACATTTTCACCACAGTGGGTGTGTAAACAAACAAAATATGCGGTACTGGAATGAAGCAATCCCCAGAGAACATCACCAGAGTCCTCTGCATTCAAACCACGTCACTGTGTGGTGCGCCATATCAAGAGTAGGCATAATTGGCCCTTACATTTTCCAGGATAACCGTCTTGCCGTGACTGTAAACTCCGAACGGTATTTGACTATGATACAGGATTTTTTCAGCTGGCTTTTGAGGCAATGCAATTAGAGGATACATAAATCCAACAGGATGGTGTAACTGCACACACAGCGAGTGTTACTATGAATTGTTTGAGCAAATATTTCCTGGACGGCTTATCTCTTTGAGGGGTGATGTGATCTGGCCGGCACGCTCTCGAGACTTAGCGCCATGCCATTTTTTCCTGCAACCGTCCCAACACCTTGGAAAACCTAATTAACAATATTGAGGCTGAAATTGGCAGAACACCAGTCCACATGCTTCTTAGAGTTCATGAAAACTTCAGAAAACGTATGCAGCAGTGTGTGGATAGCGAAGGTCCAAATTTGCCAGATATACTATTTAAAACCATGTAATTTTAAAATTCCCTTGCCGTTCGATTTAATCCAAATATAAAATAATTTTTTCTAAGGTTCATAATTTTTTTATTTCATTTGCAAATAAGCAAATTTCCGCGATCCACCCTGTACTATGATCTCCAAATGCTTATTATGATTTACACTAAACCATAGTGTGATCCTCACCACTATATTATAGTTCTCATAGCCATAGTATAATTCACACGCAACCATATTATGATCCGTACAACCATAGTATGATTCCCTCTCACCATACTATGGTCGCCAAAATTGTTTATTTAGATTGGGTTACGTTGTTATTCAACAATAGAGATTTGTTTTAAGTAAACTATTTTAAATAACATTAAAATTTTTTCATATTCAGATTTGAGAACATGTTTCTGTTGAACATTTCATCCAAAGAAACCAAAAAACTATCCGAAAGGCAGTCGAGAGACTTTTACTTGTAAGCGAGCGACTTGTAAGGTGACTGCAATTTAATGAACGTCTTAGGCCAAGCTAGATTTTGCATGAGGATGGAAAATGGTCATAAGCTGATTGGGATTTTAAATAGGCAAAATCGGCCCAGTGGAAAAAAAAACAATTCATATTTTTTTATGGACGTACATGGGTTAAAATGGGCACTGTTAGTTGGGACACACTAAATACTTCCAAAACATGACACAATTGCTGTACTTTTTGGCTCATGTGTGCCAAAAACGTCCCGCATGCGCATAAGGGACAATTAAAAGTCAATAGTGGCGTATCGATACTCAAACTAAAGCAAATTTTGCTGCATGCCCAAAGACTAAGTTTAAAGTTTTAGCTGAGGTGAGGGGTGTGCCACATGGATCACAAACGGACCTTTATGGCGCATTTGTAGTAGAAACGTTGGGGGTATATAAGGTTCGGCCTGGCCGAACTTATCGATGTTTTTACTTCTTTTCTCTTATCCAGATCTGTTTTCCACATCTAAATTCAAGATGATGCAACCTGAAAGGGTTTATATCGATTCCAGAGTGAGGAGAGTCGGCGTGGCGATGGAGCTAAATAGGTGCAATGTGCCATGAGGACAGCCAGGTGTTCTGCGTTGTGCCGTCAAGGCACAACAGAGGACTGCGCCGATCGAGCCAACAAAATGGTCGCTGCCGCCGACCATTTTGTTGGCTCGTGACGGCTTGAAACAGTAGAATGTGACAAACACGCAGAGAAAAGATATGGTTACTATATGGTCACGACAACAATATTATGTTCTCTGCAATAAAAGTATGGTCGTCGCAACCATAGTATTGTTTTTTGAGTTTCATTTTGACAATAGTATGATTGCGGCAATATTAATATTGTTGAAATGTAACAATAGTATTATTGCCAAATTTAGAAATGAAAACTTGGTTGTAGCAACAATATAAATATGGTTGGTGGGACAAAGTATTGTTTTCATGGGTTTTACGTTAACAACAATATATAATTACGGCAATCATACCGGCAAAATGTTTTTTTTTAATTTGACAATGTTATTTTTACGAATCTTACGCAATAGTAGTACTTTTTATATGTAAATTATTTTTTTTTTCAAAACAAACTACGGATTAGTATAACTGATGTGTTTTTAATAAATGAATTTTTTTACTGTTAAATAAATCACTCCTATTACACAGTACAACAGCCAATCTGGGGGGTGAGAAATTCCAAGTCAGGGTGATGGTACTAGGTCAGTATATTAAAACCCTCAAAGGGTTTTGCGTTCGTATGTGCCAGTTTTTTTATGACCTTTTACATTTTTTCCTTAAATTGATGTTTTTTCGCTTAGTTGTAAAATGTTGGCAAAAACGTAGTTTGACATAACTCGAGAACGACTAGTTCGATATTGCTGAAATAAATTGAGAAAAAATAATAATTACATTTCTTTAATCCATTAATATACTGTTTCTCTACCAAATCAACATTTTTGCATTTTTATTTACAATTAAGTAACTTCACTTAATTGTAAATAAAAGCAGAACGCGTTAATCGATTTCTATGATCTATGTCGCATTTTGTTTATAGGTTATGTGACTTTACGTGAAAGTTATAAGACTCTACACGTTTTTCCGTTTGGGATTTATGTTTTTTTTTTTGGCAAAATTTTCTTCATAAATTTATTTCTAATTGCAAAAATGTTGATTGGCACATACGAACGCAAAACCCTTTGAGGGTTTTAATATACTGACCTAGTACCATCACCCTGACTTGGAATTTCTCACCCCCCAGACAATAACCCCAAAAATGTTCCACAGTGTTATTAAGAGTTTAATGTATTTTTACAAAACTTAATAAAAATCTCTATTGTTGAATAACAACTTCACAAAAATTTTTGGGATTATAGTATGGTTGTATGTAAGTCATACTATGGTTGTGGGGATCATACTATGGTTGAGTGTGAATAATAATATGGTTGTGGGGAGATAGTATGGTTGTGTGTGAATAATTCTATTGTTGCGAGAACCATAATATTGTTGTGGGGATCATAGTATGGTTATGTGTAAACCATACTATTGTTATGAAGATCATAATACTGTTGTGCTACAACCATATAACCAACAATAGTATGATGCTCTTCAAATATTGTTACCACAACCATACTTTTTTTCTGCGTGAATGTAGTTTATCTTTAAAAATACGATATTTACAATTTTAATTATCGATATTTCTGCAAAATAAAATGCTTTCATTTATTGCGCCCACTTTCGTTATTGGCAGGAGGAATCATCTACAATCAGAAATAAAGAAGTATAGGGTGATCCATCTAGAAGTATTTTTTCAGAACAAAAAAAATATAAAAATTCAAATCAAGTGTGAAATCTTTATTGGTTATTTGAAAGGACATTTTATGGCATTTTTTTTTGAAAATAATTACCTTCAAATGTTGGCCGCAACTACGCCGCAAGGTTTCCATTCTGAGGGTCCAATTTTGGATGATTTGGGGCACTACGAGAAATAACTGCAAAGAAATGTGATCATCAATAAATCCGAATACCGTTACAATTTTTTATTTATTCATGTAATTAACGATACGAGTATTTATCAAAATATAGTAGATGAATACTAAAAATGTCGTTTCCCTAAAAACGACCGCTCATTTACAATTTAGCCGCGGCTAGTGAAAAATAAGTCGAATGCAGCCGGCGTCGAGTCGCCGCCGCTTTTTTTAAACGCCAGCCGCTGTCACCGACCAAAGATACACGGCTTTGTGCTTTGAACGGGAGTCGAAGCGGCTGAGTTGTGTGGTCTACGCACTCTGGGTTTTGTAGATAGCTGCTATGGCTGACGACTGGAGTCTGAGCGTCGTATTCACACTGGATTGGTTTAGAGCATCAGTCACTGCGTTAGTTGCCTGATAGGCATTCTGATCTAGGGGCACGCTATTGTACCTTTTGGACTTCACTTTCTAGATCATGAATACCTTTTCCGACGTGCTCGCGTAGGGGATACCTATCTACTTGGTAGTACTTATAAAAAGGATGGGTCCGAGGGCAACAGTCATTCAGCTACTTTATTGACAACTTTATGTTGTGTTGCCGCACGGGTTTGAAAGTTATACCTTCATGGCAATGCCCCAAAGCAGACTCGAGGAGACGCCTTGAAGTAGTCCCCGGGTCCGGATGGTATCTCGGCATATGTCCTATGTAAGTGCCCTTCGACTCTAGCCCGTCCATAACGCAACCTTTTCAACCTTGCTGATGGTGCGGGAGTCTTCCCAGCGTGTTGAAAGGTTGCGAACGTCCAGCCGATCCCTAAAAAGGGAGAAGATAATAATACTGCTAATTATCAGCACGTCGCGATTAGCTCTGCGCTCTCCAAGCTGATGGAGAGCACGATAATCCACCATCTTGTCAAGTGATCGACTATATGGCTTCCGTCGAAATCGCTCTACGGCAGAACTGATGCCGGAGAATTGGAGTCGGTCTATCTACCGGTTGGCCGAGAGCAAGGTTGTGACTCTGGATATCTCCAAGGCCTTTGATAGAGTCTATTACAGTGCACTCTTATCAGAGCTGATAGCTTTAGGTGTTGGTAATCCCTTTGCTTGATTAATATCGAGCTTTTTCAGAGATCACACTATCTGATTTGTTGTAAATGGGAAAATCGTCATCTGTCTTATTAAAAAGATAAAACTAAAACTGATGAAGGTCATCACACAACGGAGGATACAAATTTTAAAATAAATCCACAAAATCATTCGTCACATCTAGATGGCGCCCTTAAACTCCACATATAGATAATCACCGTCATATCTAGCTGGCGCCCTTAAACTCCACATATAGATAATCGCCGAGTATATTATTACCCTAAGCAATATCTCAAATATATTTCCACATTTCCTATATCTTCATTTCTGAACATTTCTTCTTACTATTACTTATATATGCCCTTAACATTAAGGAGATGTTATCCCCTTAAAATTAAGTCTTTAGCAAAGATTCAATTTTTTATAATATTCTTAAAATTGGGAATAATTGGCAAAACTTCATTCAAACAAGTCGGTCTACCCCATTGTAAAACATGCTAACTAAACGTGACGACTTAAACCAAGAGATTTATTTTAAAACTCATTCCAACTCTCAGACAGACGGACGGCATGAATGGATGAGTGGTCGGACGGACGGACGGTTGAATGGATGGACGGACAGACAACTTCATTAAAAGTAAAACAAACAAAACTCTGCGATGAATAAATACATAAACAAAGTCAAGAGAATAAAGACCTACACATGTATATGTTACGAGTTTAGTACAAATACATTCGTTTGCCTCAACCAAATCACAAAGAAACTATCAAAGGCAATGAGTAAAAAACTAAAATAAAATATATAATAAAAAGATTTGTAAAATAAAACAACGAAATTAACATTAGACCAATTGGTTGGCTGGTTGGCCAGTGCCAAAAATATAGACTGACGGGCAAAAGAGACGGACAGATAGACAAATGGACGGACAAGCCCATCACTCAACATCAGAAGATAGTCTTTGGCAACGTTTCGGAAGCCGTAAGGGAGGTAGGGGGGAATGACTAACGAGGATAATAGCGCCAAGAGGGAATTGCAATACTTGAAAAAAAGAAAACTGGAATGAATCCCAATGTATACTGCGTCAGTGCTGGGGCACATGTGGATTTATAGGGATGAATATGTTGGGGTCGTACACTGAGCCGAAAATACAATGATTTTTTTAACCATGTGTCCGGTTAAATTTTTAATGGTAAATGTTTGATAAGGAAGACAAAATGACTTTATATAAGGTCAAATGTACATGCAAAATAGTTGAGTTGACATTATATAAGGTTGGTTTTTTCAAGAGAGAGGCAGAAAATTGTGCGTAAACAATAATTTAAAGATCATTCGGCTCTGTTGAATCGAAGTTTTTGATCTGCTTTGCGTTATACGAAGTTCAGAATTAAGTTACACGAAGTTGCAACGTCTTATCCCCCCACTCTTTTTCATTTTCCTCTGCTCAGAACGTTTGTAATTGTGAGAAAGATCATAAGACAATTTATCTCGCTCTTTTAAAAAACCAGCACTAAATGCTAGCTGTACAATCTTTATAGCGCAATATCATTGCTTTTCGCACAGTTCGAAGTCTATACGCAAAGGGTAATTCTCATTAATCATAATGGGACTCCCGTATAAGTCCTTTGATTTGTAGCCGAAGTAATCGTTGCCAAAGACTGCTGAAGAAAAATCGTGGCAGGCTTAGAAACAGTTGCACAGTCTGCCTGGCAACCATGGCCAGTAATTTTATTTGTTGATTCTGAAAAAGAAACAACAAAAAGGTCGATAGCCTCTGTTGCTAGTGCGTATTTCCTTATAAGTTTATTATAATTTAGATATAAAATAAATAAATAAAATAAAAACTGTACAAGTCATAATAATGAATAAAGACCGAATAAATGTAAACAAATTAAAAACATATTTATTAGGTTTATTTAATATCAAAAATTGTAACAGTAACTATATTACTGGTCAAAAGAGGTAACCAATAATTATTTAACTTAATAATTAAAATGAGTTATATAACAATCTTCAAAGTTAATAATATTAACAATTTCATTGTTAAATTAAACATGTATTGTTTCAATAAATTGACTATGAAATTTTAATTTTAACAATGTTCATGGTTAAAAAAAGGCATTGTTAAAACAACAATAATTATTTTAAAATTAACAATTTTAATGGTTAAAAAAATCAACAATGCATTGTTAAAACAACAATAATTATTTAAAGTTAACAATTTTCATGGAAAAAAAATTCAACCATAGAATAGTTAAATTAAATAAACATGTATTGTTTCAATAAATTGACTATGAAATTTTAATTTTAACAATGTTCATGGTTAAAAAAAGGCGTTATTAAAACAACAATAATAATTTTAAAATTAACAATTTTAATGGTTAAAAAAATCAACAATGCATTGTTAAAACAACAATAATTATTTAAAGTTAACAATTTTCATGGAAAAAAAATTCAACCATAGAATAGTTAAATTAAATAAACATGTATTGTTTCAATAAATTGACTATGAAATTTTAATTTTAACAATGTTCATGGTTAAAAAAAGGCGTTATTAAAACAACAATAATAATTTTAAAATTAACAATTTTAATGGTTAAAAAAATCAACAATGCATTGTTAAAACAACAATAATTATTTAAAGTTAACAATTTTCATGGAAAAAAAATTCAACCATAGAATAGTTAAATTAAATAAACATGTATTGTTTCAATAAATTGACTATGAAATTTTAATTTTAACAATGTTCATGGTTAAAAAAAGGCGTTATTAAAACAACAATAATAATTTTAAAATTAACAATTTTAATGGTTAAAAAAATCAACAATGCATTGTTAAAACAACAATAATTATTTAAAGTTAACAATTTTCATGGAAAAAAAATTCAACCATAGAATAGTTAAATTAAATATTATTATTTGTTAAATACCAGTCAACAACAAAATGTTCAAATTAACCTTCTATAGCGTAGATTACAAATCATATTTTTTTATGGTTAAGTTAACCTTATATAAGGTTATTTTTCTTCTCAGTGAACCCTTAGTAATGGTAAAAAAAATTCTATTGACCATAGGATCTTATCTTTAAGAAAAAAACTAAACGCATTACATTTTTGAGAGAAGAAAAAAAGGTTGATATAACAACTAGTGTTCACTATTAAGTTTTTTTTTAAATTAAAATTTTAAAATTAAGTTTGTGAACCCCGATAAAACCTCCAAAAGAAAAATATTGCTTTTGGCCAAGCCCTTGAGCTTTCATTATATTTTAAAACTTGGAAATTTAAATTATCTCTCGTGTATTTTTAATACCATACACCACGCTGTAATACAGGGTTTTAAGAGCTAGTGCTGCTGTTTGTAACACCATGTTGGGCACAACAATATTACGGCTGTAAGAATTATACTAGGGCTGATATATACATATATATAAATATTTCTGGCCTAATAACGAAAATGCGAATATTTATCATCAAAAATGGTTTTATTGTTTTTCAAAGTATTTTCCAGCATGATTGATACACTTTTGAATGCGCCCAAACCATTTGTCGAAGCAATTTTTCCACTTCGATTGAGACACCTCCAAAACATGGTTTTTGAACGCTTCAACAGCACCTTCTGGCGATTGCATCCTCTGGCGATTTCTTAATGTGCGGGAATAAAAAGAAGTCATTGGGTGCCAAGTCAGTCTATACGGCGGATGACCCATCAATTCGACGTTTTGGCCGGTCAAAAGGATTGCTGTTTTGTTTCGGGCTTATACGCATAGATCCATTATTTGTCACCTGTGACGATCTTATAAAGGTCTTTGGAAGCACCGCGATCGTATTTTTTCAAAATTAATTTGCACCAATCGACACGAGCCTTTTTTTGAGCGATTGTCAAATTGTGCGGTATCTAACAAGAACAAACCCTTTTTTACAGCCAGGTGTTCATGCAATATCGAATGTATGCTGGTGGAAGAAATGCCCAAGAATGCCTCTATCTCACGGTATGTCACATGACGATCTTGCATTATCAGTTCCCGCACGGCATCAATGTTCTCTGTCACAACGGCCGTTTTTGGACGACCTCCAAGACCTTGAGCGAGCGTCGGGCACGATTTAATTCATTAAACCAGCTTTTCACAGTGCTAAAGGATGATGCTTCATCGCTTTACAATGAGTTAAGTTCGTCGATGCATTCTTGTAATAATCCACGTCGAAAGTTGTGAAAAATTATCAAACGAAAATATTCACGAGTTAAGGGCAAAAAAATCAATTTTCACTTTTTTTTTTTGATGTGGACTACATCTGAGCATCGAATGAGACCGATCCTTATGCCCCAAAAGTGTTCCCTCCCAGAGATATGCGCGTTTTATGAAAGTGATGGTACACCAAAGATACACGTATTTAAATCTTTAAAAGGACTCTCCTGAACAAAACTGGGTTTTACCCTTAGGTTCTTTTCTATTTTGCGCGTCACATATACGAGTATGATTAAATTCAGTCCAATAACCTACTTAATCTGCAAAGATTACCGAAACTTGTTTTCTTCAACCGAAAGTGTCAGTTCCCTCTACTGAAAATCGATGTGTACCCAATCAGCATTTGGTTGAAACGATGGAGTACATGAATATTAAGTGCAGCCTCCAACATTCGGTTGGCAAAAAATTCGGTTGTGGCAACAAATCTGTTCTCTGTGTCTAGTTAAGCTTAAGCTCATATATTTTGGTATAAAAGCTTTTTATACTTTCGAGCTTTTCAATCCAAAATAACCAAAAAAAGCTCAGACTTTTTAACAGAAAAACTCACGCTTCCGACGCCACGCTTATAAAACCATAAGCTTGCCTTTTTATTGAGAAGCTCTTTCATATAAAACAAATATCCCAGTTTCTTAAGAAAATCTAAAATAGGCCTTACAACTGGGAAAATGTCTTCCTTCGTTGATAAGTAGACGTGCTGCACACCCTGTGCTAATAGAGCATGACAAACTAAAGGGACGGAACGAAATAAAGAAAATGTAATCACTTCACACGGAAACAGCAGCGAATGGAAATTGAGCCCACAAATGAAAATGGCAAAGAATGGAAATGTAGAAAATGTTTTTAACACGATTATTTAAAGACAATCGATAGATGGCTTCGATGCCATGCGGCAAGACAAACAGCACCAGCTATTCGGCAGCAGTTGGCCACACCACACCTTTCCAGCTTGAAGTTCTGGCAAAGCGTTGATTCATAGCCTGCCCCCCTCGGTGGATGTGTTCCATTTCGCTTTAACGCTTCGCAAACTTTGTAATGCGTTCGCGACGGACACATTCTTGGCGAGTGCATAAATTCTGAATGTTCGGCGAGAAGTTCACAAACGATTTCCGATTGTTTTGGTTCTGGTTGGCGTTTAGTTTTTCTTTTTGACTCCCCGCCCCTTTTATTGTTGTCTTCTTTGCCACAGCCACTCGGGGTTGATTGAATTCTTGTGTTCTGTTCAATTTTATTTTGCGGTTCAATACGAAAATTACGACAACATTTTGTTGTTGTTGGTCTAACAAACATTCTTGACGGTGTCGTTTTGCTTGTTTTCGACCAATTTCGATGCCAAAACAACAATTACTCATTGTTTATTTATAAACAAATAAAAGAAATGAAATTGTGCGGAAAAACAGGCGAGTGCGGCCGTCGGAGAGGTTGGGATGAGGGAAAACAAAGCGTTTTCTAATCACTAACGCTGGTGTCTTGTGGCAACACGCAAACGCCAAGCAGAAAACAGGTCAACTACGAAACAATAAAGCTTGAGAAGTTTTTGTGGTTTTCCCGCTACACTCAAAAATGCAATGAACTGCGGCGGTATTAGCGAACTAGATTTGAGATACGAACAGCTTTTAAGCTAAAAACATGACCTAAACCAATTGCTTATAGTGTGAATGCAATGGATTTATTTTTGTGGTAGAAAAGTTTTGAGTTTTTATATTGAATACAACAGACGCAAAACCGAAAGCTGTTAAAAAAAACTAGCGAAAACTTTTAACTATTTGGCAAAAACACTTATTTTTTAGGCAAAAGTTCTTAACTCGTGGATGAAAGTTTTTAATTCCCAAGTCACATAAAATCCAATGGGAAGTCCTTAAATCACAAGCAAAAGCTTTTAATACCCAAGCAAAAGCTACCTGATCGCAAATCAAAGTTCTCAACTCATAAACGAATATGTGACGCGCAAATTAGAAAGGGACCTAAGGTTAAAAACCAGTTTTGTTCAGGAGAGTCATTTTAAAGATTAGGTCCCTTTCTATTTGCGCTTAGAATCGTCGACTTCACTTTCATAAAACGCGCATATCACTGGGAGGGAACACTTTTGGGGCATGGGATCGGTCTCATTCGATGCTCAGATGTTGTCCACATCAAAAAAAAGAAAAAAAAATGAGAATTGATTTTTTTACCCTTAGTTCCCTTTCTCTATGCGCTGTCACATATGCTGAAATTGCAAGAGAAAAATCTTAAATTTTACAATCTAAAGCTCTTAAATTGCAAGAGCGTAAGTTCAAAACTTCCATGCGAAAGCTCTAAAACACCTAGTGAAAGCGCCTAACCAGCAAAATTATTTGATAAGAAGAATAACCATTACAAAGCTGTGGTTTTATAGTATGACTTGGGCAAAGGTACAACACAAGCAATTAGTTTGCTATGGGAAGAAAAGAGCGTTTGCCTTACACATCACGCCTACTAACCAGAGCTTTTGAGTGGTAAATCTCTCTCAAACATCACACCAAAAAATCAGAGCTTTTGCGTGGATACTATCTCTGCAATTATCGGGTGATCCATCTTGAGGTATTATTTTCAATAAAGGTTTTTCACAGATTACGCGTGAGTTGTGTTAAACTTTTTTTTTCTCCTTTCAGTATTGTTTGCCATTTCATCTTGGAAAGACTTACACCGCAACAAAGACCCCAAATTGTGCAACTTTATAATGAAAATGGGAATAAAGGATCCGCTTCTATTGACCAAATTTTTGTTCAGTGATGAGGCCTATTTCTGGCTCAAGGGCAACGTCAATAAACAAATTTGTCGCTATTGGGCTGAAGAGCAACCAACACGCAGAAAAAAAGTATGGTTGAGGTAACAATATTCGAAGAGCATCATACTATTGTTGGTTATATGGTTGTGGCACAACAATATTATGATCATCACAACAATAGTATGGTTCACACACAACCATACTATGATCCCCATAACAATATTATGGTCCTCACAACAATAGAATTATTCACACACAACCATACTATGATCCCCACAACCATATTATTATTCACATTCAACCATAATATGATCCCCACAACCATATTATGATCCTCATAACCATAGTATGTTTATGTTCCTCACACCCATAGTATGACTTACACACAATCATACTATGATCCCCAAAATTTTTTGTAAAGATTGGGTTAAGTTGTTAATTAACAATAGAGAATTTTATTAAGTAAGTTATGTAATAATATTAGTGATTTATTAAATAGTAAAAATAAATTATTTATTAAAAATATTTCAGTTATACTAATTCGTAGTTTGTTTCGAAAAAATTTAATTATTTTTACTATTAATGCGTAAAATTCGTAAAAAAAAAACATTCTCAAATTAAAATAAATACAATTTTGCCGGTATGATTGCCGTAATCATGTTATTGTTAACATAAAACCCATGAAAACAATAATTTTGTTCCAACAACCATATTTATATTGTTGCTACAACCATATTTTCATTTTTAAATTTGGCAACAATACTATTGTTACATTTCAACAACATTAATATTTCCGCAATCATAATATTGTCAAATTAAAATTCAAAAATCAATACTATGGTTGGGACGACCATACTTTTATTGCAGAGAACATACTATTGTTGCCGTGACCATATATTAACCATATCTTTTCTCTGCGCGAAAAGAGGTTCAAGAAGTGCCATTATACCCAGAGAAAACCGCAGTTTTGTACGGTTTGTAGACTGGTGAAATCATCGTTCCATTCTTTTTCTAAAATGACGAAGGCCGGCACGTAACCGTGAATGGTATTCGCTATCGCGCCTTGATATCGGTCTTTTTGCTAACTAAAATTGAAGCCCGTAAGCTTGACGGTATTTGGTTTCAACAGGACGGTGACACTTGCCATACGGCTGCTCAAACAATGCAAATATTGGGAGGTCATTTCGAAGAGCAGCTTATTGCACGTTTTGAGCCGGTGAGTTGGCAGCTTAATTCGTGTGATATTACAGCTTTAGACTTTTTTCTTTGGGTCTACTTTAAGTCCAAAGTCTATGCTGGCATTAACGCCATAGCGGTCGAAATGCTCAAACGACTCATATAAAATTGGAACCTCGGAATGGTAACCCACATGGACGATAATTTTATTCAAAAAATAAATGGCATAAATTGTCCTTTTAAATGATCAATAAAGACTCCAGACTTGATTTAAATTTTTGTATTTTTGTTTATTTTGAAAAAAATCTCCAGATTGATCACCCTATACTTCACTGATAATATAAAACAAACATTTCGAGAGAAAACCCTTTTAAATGCTTTGGTGATAAGTCCTGGAGTCAAAAAACTGAAATTAGTTTTTTGCTTTATACTCCAAAACAAAAGAACTTTTTGCTGCTATTTGCTGATATTAAATGAGAATGTATTTCAGAGAAAAGTACCATTAAAAAGCTGTGACAATTTGGAGTGTAGTTGAAAGGCAATAGTTTTTTTATTCCCATAGCTAAGCAATTGATTGATATAATTGAGCTTATTGATTGGTGCTTCTTTTTATACTAATATTATATGGAGTGGTATATGAAGGCAAAGTCTAAAAAATAACAATTGGATTGCTATGGAAAGAATAAAGCTTTTTCCTTCAAACTGTACGCCAAATCATCAGAACTTTTTAATAGTACTCCTCATCATAATATACTTCGCTGTCCTAGCTCTTAAGCGAAGGATTTTCGTTTACAAACAAAAGTTGTTTACTTGCAAACGAAAGCAGTAAACGCACAAACAAAGCTCTTTTCTTGTAAGCTGAACAAACTATTTTTTAAGGAAAACACTTTTTTCAAGCAGAATGTTCATTCAAGCTTGAACATGAAAACATACATTTTACAAGCGAAAGCTTTCAAATGTAATGCTACAGCGCTTAATGTTTAAGCGAATCTTTTTCACTTTGAAGTAAAAGTTAGAAATTGCAAAGTGAAAGATCCTAATTTATTAACTAGAGATCTGCGTTTACAAAAAAAAAAACTCCTTGCTCTTCAGAGGATGATCTCAATTTTTAAGGTAAAGCTACACAAGGGCTACTATATAAATTTCTGGCCTAGGCAACACAAGGTGTTGCCTGGCGCCATCTGACACTTCCAGTGGAAAGCTTTGACATTTTTTTTTAGCATAAACGTACTCAGAACGTGTTGACGTACGACCATTATTTGTGTTGTTTACAGTGACTTGAAATATAATCAATTTGGCAAAGAATGGAATTAACTCGTGAATATTTTCGTGTGATCATTTTTCACAACAAGGATTATCACGACAAGAGTGCATCGATAAACTTAAATCTTTACATGGCGATGAAGCACCATCCTTTAGCACTGTGAAAAGCTGGTTTAATGAATTCAATTGTGGCCGACACTCACTCAAAGACGAAGGTCGTGAAGGTCGTCCACAAACGGCCGTTGCGCCAGAGAACATTGATGCCGTGCGTGAACTGGTAATGCAAGGTCGTAATGTGACATACCGTGAGATAGAGACATGCTTGAGCTTTTTTTCCACCAGCATACATTCGTTATTGCATGAACACCTGGCCGTAAAAAAGGTTTGTTCTCGTTGGATCCCGCTCAATTTAACAATCGCTCCAAAAAGGCTCGTGTCGATTAGTGCAAAGAAAATTTGAAAAAAATGCAATCGCGGTGCTTTAAAAGACGTTTATAAGATCGTCACAGGTGACGAATCATGGATCTATGCATATGAGCCCGAAAACAAACAGCAATCGACCGTGTGGGTCTTCGAAGACGAGCCAAATCCAACGAAAGTTGTTCGTGGAAGAAGCACTTCGAAGCAAATGGTCGCCTGTTTCTGGGGTCATGTGGCGACTGTTCCGCTTGAGCAACGTGGGACGGTCAATTCTGAGTGGTACAATACAATGTGTTTGCCTGAAGTCTTCGGAGAAATTCGAAAAACGAACAAGAGAAGACGAATCATTGTGCACCATGACAATGCGAGCTCTCACACATCGGATCAAACCAGCGCCGTTTTGACCGGCCAAAACGTCGAATAGATGGGTCATCCGCCGTACAGCCCTGACTTGGCACCCAATGACTTCTTTTTATTCCTGCACATCAAGAAAAAAAATGCGTGGTCAACGATTTTCGTCGCCAGAAGATGTGGTTGAAGCGTTGATAAACCATGTTTTGGAGGTGTCTCAATCTTAGGGGAAAAAGTGCTTCGAAAATTGGTTTGTGTGCATGCAAAAGTGTATTGGTCTTTAATGGAGAATATTTTGTAAAACAATAAAACCATTTCCAATGATAAATTACTGTGCTTTTATTGCCATACCCGAAATAGCAACCCTCGTAGTTATATCACTAAAAGTTCAAGTTATGCTGTACTTTTAAGTTCATTGTTGTGTGGGCGGTGCCACGCCCCTTGTCGAATTTTACCATGGTTATTTTATTATGTTAAACTTTTACAACGACCGCTCCATTACTTTGGCCATAAAAGCAATTTTTGTAATGGGACGTAGAAAATTTTTCCCTCTTGACCGATCTGGTAATTTTCAATACCAACCGTTTCAGTTGACCTGAACTTTGCTCTCCACAGACAGACTGACGGATATGGCTAGATTATCTTAGAAATTTTCGACGATTTAGAATAATTATTTTTTATGGGATCCTTCGACCAATATTGCGAGGTGTTGCAGAATGAGAAAATGATTATACCCTCTATACTATAGGGTGATCCAACTAGATGTATTTTTTAAGAACAAAAAAAAAATATTTAAAATTCAAATCAAGGGTGGGATCTTTAATTTGAAAGGACATTTTATGGCATTTATTTTTTGAAAATAATTACTTTCAAATTAAAGCAACTGTATTATGGAAATGAGCGTTCGGTGAGAAACGGAAAGATCCGCTGTTTTCGACCAAAATTTTGTTCAGTGAGGAGGCCCATTTCTGGCTCAGCGGCAAAGTCAATAAATAAAATTGCGCTGAAGAGCAACAAGAAGAGGTTCAAGAGGCGCCATTATACCCAGAAAAAACCACGGTTTGGTGCGGTTTATAAGCTGGTGGAATCATCGGTGCATATTTTTTCAAAAATGATGATGGCCGGAACGTAACCGTGAATGGTGCTTGCTATCGCGCCATGATATCGATCTTTATGCAACCTGAAATTGAAGCCCCTAATCTTGACGACACTTAGTTTCAACAGGACGGTGCCACTTGACATACAGCTGCTCAAACAATGTATCTATTGAGAGGTCATTTCAAAAAGCCGCTTATTTCATGTTTTGGACTGGTGAATTGGCCGCCTAGATCGAGTGATATCACACCTTCAGACATTTTTCTGTAGGGTTACGTAAAGTCCAAAGTCTATGCTGACAAACCAGCTACGATTCAGGTTTTAGAAGCCAACATTACGAGTGTCATTAAAGCCATACCGGTCCAAATGCTCGAACGAGTCATCCAAATTTGTACCCTCAGAATGGAAACCCTGAGGCGTAGTTGTGGCCAACATTTGAAGGAAATTCTATTCAAAAAATAAATGCCATACAATTTCCTTTCAAATTACCAATAAATATTCCACACTTGATTTAATTTTTTATATTTTTTTTGTTCTGAAAAAATACCTCTAGTTGGATCACCCTTTATAATTGATGGTAAAAAAAAACTTGCCACGCCTTTTTCGGCATGTCCTATGTAAATAGCCTGATGTCGAATCTGTTTGAGTAAACCTTGACATCCTTACCAGGCCATTTCTGGTACCTCCCATATTACGCCCACCTGAGACACTCCCCTTACTATTCAAACCCCAAATTACCCGATTTTTTTTCCTTTCTACTAAAATATTTCCATTTTCAATTTAATTATGGCCCGCAATAGTTTCATTTCGGAACAATGCAAACTGCATTTCATGCATCTAGGCCGCCGTCGCATTGCATTTGCGTGCCACTGTTGAAGGTGCGCCCACCACAACTCACCCGTCGAACGGACGGACGGACGAATGCAACGTAAATACGTGCACAAAGTGAGTTATTAATTCACTGTAAACATGTACAATTTGTTGTTGTTTAAACATAATTTCAATTTTATTTGCTTAAAACTTCATTTGTTGTCGGGGGTAGCTCTGACTCAGGAATGTCGACGGAGTCCACTGCGCGTGGACGGAGACGAGGGAGAGTTTGCCAGCGACATATGTTCGCTGGCTACACATCCGCGTGTGTGTGTGTGTGGGAGGGAGTGTATGGCTTTTCTGGTTTAATGTTAGCTTAACACGCTTCAGGCCGACTTTTTTGTAAACAATTTGTTTTGAGTTGTTTTTGTTATCGAAGTTGGGTACTTTTTTTGCCGGCACATCTTGACGCGGGGGGCAAACAAGTTAGGCCAGGAGAGCGGTGACTATTTTGCCGTTAAGGGTAGGCGTCCATCAGTCAGTCAGCCAGTCACTCCGGTGTGTGCTTGTCCAAGTTGAGTGGTAAACCACTCACGTGTCTTGTTGTTCGGCTGAAACCACATACGGCGCATTTGTGTAGCGTTTTAATCAACGCTAGAAAAAAACAACACCGAACAACACAACTTGCAATTATGTAAAAATATCAACAAACTACAAAAAGCAACAACAAACAACATAAACTATAACTGTCTACCGGCGTCCGCTGTCCAGCCGTGCTTACATGCTTGCAACAGCCACACGGAAAGCCGGCAACAAGGTGGGCAATTGGCCAAGTTTACTGGAGTAACAACTCCATATGTGCGATACTTTGGCAGCAGACAAACGAGTAAGCAACATCAACAACAACGTAAATAAAACGCCAAAGCGGAAATGACCATAGCCCAAGCAATTAAAAGTGTCAAAAGTGTGGTGGTCTTTTTAAGGTGGCATTAAAACTGTCTGATGGATATCATACATTTCTAGGGCCCTGTTGCCTGTAGCCGGAGAAAGTCTTTAGCCGAGGAAAGTGCAGAGTGCGGCGGTGGTCATTCATTCCTAGTCCCCGGGGAATTGAAAGAGAATGACCATTTTTATGGCCTTTAAGCACGGTATTTGCCAATGGCACGAGTCTCTTCTTCTTTTGTAATCACATGCATAATTAATGCAAGCCATTTGGTGTGCATTTGAAATTATGCATGTCCTCCGGAGAATTGCCAGCTATGGAATGGTCCAAATTAATGCATACACACACACAGACAAAAAATCAGTCGGAAATCGCTTGGAGCTACTAAAATTCCGTTGCAAAAATAGAATTTCAACCACCAAATATTTATAATCGTAATGTATATTCGGTTTGACAATACCGCAAGAGGATAACCACGATCATCGTACGGTAGACAGAACTTATTGATCGGTCATACCAATGAAACGTATAAAATGTAGCTAAGTGTCAGAACTTGTGGTTTTGGCAAACAATAGTTCATCATATTGTTGTTGTAACCGAATATTGGTAATACTATCTAAACATTCATCATATCTTAAACTAAATATAATCCTATTACAGTGCTTTTAGCAAATCTGTTTATCTAATCAGTAAAAATCTTTTCTCATATTTTCCTCTTTTTCTCGAGATAAACCTCCCTATGCTTAAGGGTATTTCAAGTATTGGGTGATCCATCTAAAGGTATTTTTTCCTTATTGGTAATTTAAAAGACATTTTATGGCATTTATTTTTTAAATATAATTTCTTTCAAATGTTGGCCGCAACTACGCCTCAGGGTTTCCATTCTGAGGGTCCAATTTTGGATGACTCGTTCGAGCATTTCGACCGGTATGGCTTTAATAACACGCGTAATGTTGGCTTCCAAAACCTGAATCGTATTTGGTTTGTCAGCATAGACTTTGGACTTTACGTAACCCAGAAGAAAAATATCTAAAGATGTGATATCACTCGATCTAGGCGGCCAATTCACCTGTCCAAAACGTGATCTATTGTTTGAGCTGCCATACATATGGCAAATCCATATGGCATCGTCCTGTTGAAACCAAGTGTCGTCAAAATTATGGGCTTCAGTAAGTAAGGTAGCAAAAAATCCGATATCAAGGCGCGATAGCGAGCACAATTCACGGTTACGTTTCGGCCATCATCATTTTTAAAAAAATATGAACCGATGATTCCACCAGCTTATAAACCGCACCAAACCGTGTTTTTTTTCTGGGTATCATGGCACCTCTTGAACCTCTTCCTGTTGATCTTCAGTCCAAATGCGGCAATTTTGTTTATTGACTTTGCCGTTGAACCAGAAATGGGCCTCATCACTGAACAAAATTTTGGTCGAAAACAGCGGATCTTCCCGTTTCTCACCGAACGCTCATTTCCATAATACAGTTGCCAACATTTGAAGGTAATTATTTTCAAAAAATAAATGCCATAAAATGTCCTTTCAAATTACCAATAAAGACTCCACACTTAATTTGAATTTTTATATTTTTTGTTATGACAAAATACCTCTAGATGGATCACCCATTATATAAAGAAACAGTTGTTTAGCTCTACTGAAAATTTAAAATACTAAAAAGTTGGGTTTTTAGATCTAAAAATTCTTTTTTGAAGGTTCGTATCTTCGTATTTTCTACCGATACTTTAGTTGCAATTACAGAACGTTACAGAGCACCAACTAACATACCGTTGTACTCATTAAATTCTTGTGGTGCATGCAACCCTAATTATTCGGTTGGCAAACTTATTCGGTTGTTTCAACGAATCTGTTTTCTGTGTGTACAACAAGTAAAAGTCATACATGGCCTTTCTCGTAGGTTTTTCTTTATTTTGAAAATCTGTATTTTCTAAAATCCCAGGGCCATAATCTTTATCGTGTTGAATCTTTTAGTAAAGCTTCTCCCCAAGATTCTAATTATCTAGCTTACATTACTAGGCACAGCAATCCTGAAATCCTTGCACCCTCGTTGTAGTCCTTACGATTTTTTTCGCATAAAAATCGTTCCTTAGGAATCCCCTGGAAACTCTGAGACGCAATGATTTGGGCTTTTTTAAATCACTCGAATTTTATCATCAACAAACTCAAAAATGAATTCATAAAATTTAAATGCTGAAAATTTAATTTGTTCTTCATAATGATTTTTTGTTTGCCATTTGATCGAAACGGACGAGACCTTCGAGTTTGTTAGGAAGTGTTGCTGGGGGCGAAATGACATAGCCGTACAAGATCAGTTTAGATACTTATCATTCCTAGGGCCTCCTCGCTGTAAGAGATCAATTTGCTTAGATGAAACCCAAACTTCTCCTACTGTGATGAACTATTTGAGTTCATCACACTTTGCACTGTTCTATTGTATTTGCCCCGTGAGCAAGTCGTCTATGTAAAAATCATTCTTTATACGCAGCATGAGAAATGTCTGGCACATCACAATAATTAGCGTTTATTGCTAAAAATGGTGGTGTTGCGGTGCCGTAGGTTACTGTAGTCAGCTTAGATGTATTCAGTGCCTCCTAAGGGTTTTCTCTCCAGAGAATATTTTGATATTTCTGATCGACATCTGTCATATTAATTTGTCGAAATATTTTTTCCACACCTGTAGAGATAATAAATTTTCAACTTCTTCACTGTGCGATTATATCGAAATTATTTTTCTCCAGTTTCGGCCCAACACGTAATACTCGTATATCATTAATACTTTTGGCGTTGGATGTCTTACAGGATGCGTCAAATACTTCTCGATCTTTTGTTGTTATGCTGCTTTCACGAAAAACAGCTTGATGTGGTAGATAGTATTCGACCGGTTCTTTTGTTACTAATTTTTTCATATGACCCATTAAGATGTATTCATTTATAAAATTAGTGTACTCTGTTGTTTAAATTCCTTTGAAGCCTTTTCCCAAGGCATATAAAACGTGCTAATGCTCTTTTTTATGAATCGCCCAAAGCTCTCTTCTCCTTTTTGAATTGTAGCCGGCCAATCCATTTCCCATCTTCTCTCTGGGTTGTTGGTATTCGTCATCTTCGGAAGAACTTGAATTTCCCAGAACCGTTTGATATTCGTAGTTACAGCTTCCAGACTTCTGTGTGAGGCTTGCGAACGGTCAATACTCCAAATAGTATTCACCCCAGCTTGGTATTTTGACCAATAAAGACTCAATGACAATGGCAACAAAACAGTGATAATGATATAATGACTCAATGTCAATGGCAACAACACAATGGCATAGTCTTCCCTTAGACAGCATTGTGACAATGGCACAATGACAATTACACATTGACATAGTGATAATGACACAATGACATAATGACAATGGCAACAACACAGTGGCATAGTCTTCCCTTAGACATCATTGTGACAATGTCAATTACACATTGACGCAGTGATAATGACAATGACAGCAACACAAGTCATAGTCTTCCCTTAGACAGCATTGTAACTATGGCAAAATGACAATTACACATTTACGCAGTGATAATTATAAAATGTCAATGACGCAATGACAATGAAAACAACACAATGGCAATATGAAAATAGCATAGCAACAATAGCACACTAGCAATGATACAATGCAATTAACACAATGCAAATTACGCTGTCACAATCACCATGGCATTAACACAATAAAAATGACACAACTACAACGACACAAAAATACAATGACAATGGAAATGACACAGTGACAATGGCACGATAACATAAATATACTGTGACAATGACTCAGTGTCATAATGGAAATGAAACAATGACAAAATGGCAGTGACTCACTGCTAATGACAAAATGACAAACTAACATTGACATTAACACAATGGCAATGACAGTACTATAAGGACACACAAATAGAATGACAATGCTAATGACGCAATGACAATGGCACAATACGTAACATAATGATACTGTGACAATGACTCAGTGTGATAATGAAAATGAAACAATGGCACATTGGCAGTGACTCACTGCCAATGACAAAATGTCAATGATAAATTGACATTGCCATTAACACACTGACACTGACACAACTGCAAGGACACAAAAATACAATAATGCTAATGATGCTAATGACAACAACGGCATAATTACATAATGATACTGTAGCCATGGTTCAGTGTTTTAATGACAATGAAGCAATGAGACAGTGGCAGTGACTCACTGCTAATGACAAACTGACAATAACAATGTCGTAGTTTTAATTAAATAACCCAGCAACATAGTAATTTTTGCGATAGTGACCATGACATTAAGAAAAATCGGGCAATGGCCACACTATACTAGCATGACAATAGTGTCTTAACTATAATGTGACCTTCAGAATATATTATCTGTGGGACATTACCATTGATTCGATCATTAAACTTGAGAGAACTTGACGGTGCTATAATGACAATGAGATGGAGAGAATAAAACCTTGACACTAAAATTGAGAGAACATGGCAAAGGGACAATAAAGTTGATATTGACAATGCCGCAATTGCAAATGACATTCAGAATGTCACCGTAACATTGTCATGACTTTTACAGTGAAGTTGAAAGTTTTAACCGGCACTTATGCTTATGACTTTGACAGTGAATGTGAGAGAACAGGACTGTGCGACAATTACTATAACTCTCTCAATGTCATTGGCAGTTCCGTTGCTTTGACAATGGTCATGCCAATGCCACAATGCTAGTGACAATTACAATGGTGACAGCCAACTTTGATTCTGTTTCATTATGTGGACCCTGTGAAGTAGGTGGTCTCGCCTTAACTTTTCTCACATAATGACCGGCTGTGCGGCATTATCGTTTTAATGACTCAATGCTTACACCATAATCGTTAAGCTTTAATCCAAAATGATTATGTTCTTGTCTGAATGAAATTATGTTCCGTTTTTGTTTCTTCTTCTCGGTTGCTTGCTTTTCGTTCGCTTCTTATAAAAAAACCATTAACGAACATTGTGTGGCAACAAGGCATAGAAAAAACAGCCTCTTGTCTACTTGTTTTAGCCATAAAAAGTAAATTACGGAATCATGAGAATTTTTGTCGTTGTTCAAACACGACGGAATAAAGTCGGGCAAAAACCACGATTGTATGTTTCATAATTGCTTAACTGTCCTCGTCATTATTGCTATGTGTGGCTGCTGTTGTTGTTGTCGTTCTGGAAATAAATACAATATTACAGACCGGCTCTTAGAGCGCAGCATCTTAGAGCGTTTCCGTTGACACTACATGTGCAATGGATGAGATTTTTGCTCGAGATTTTCTCTACTACTCGTAATTGTAGTGAAACATGAAGGAGATTTTGAAACTTTAGGCACGTTCAGCATTCATATCGACCGGAATAGTTTCGTTATGAACTTGTGTACGAGTTTGGCAATAGAATATTCTCCTAAAGTTGAACGCGGAGTACGGAGGGGGAGCACCCTATTAATTATTTGAGTCAATATTTAATTTAAAATCTTTATCCATGACTTCATATCGTTAAACTTGGATATCATCTGGGCTGCCTGCCGTCAACGACGTCGTTGCGAATACCTTTGCCTCCTTTAAATATTTGCTCTCAATTCTGTTCCAATATAACCACCACCGCCAGTGCCTCCATGAATGGGCGGACGGACAAAGTCACAGGCGGATTGCCATCTTAATAAACCCCATGGCCTCTTGAGAATGCCTATTGTTTTCAAGCAAAACGAAGAAAATATTTTTATTATAAAGCTCGAGTTAAACCCAAATGCAAATAGACACAAATCGTATTGTGGTAGTTGGATTCCAATTTCAGTTTTAGTTGTATAATGTGATGATTGATGGCCAACCAGTCAGCCCAGCCAATGGTCTATTGCTAGCTGGCTGGCAGTCTATCGAGATGTGGGATTTGGTTTTGCCCTAAAGCCAAAAAAGCGTTGGTTTTGCTTGAGTTGTAATTTCGGATTCATTGGTTGAGCGCTTGCATGAATGGCTGACTGAATATCATCGGTATACAATTTCAAATTTGTCTTATCCCTCAATACATTGTACGATTTTAATAAGTTAATTTTTTCGGAATGTTTATTGAATTCCATATTAATTTGGCTTCTTTCTCTCTTCTTTCTTCTATTTCTTTACAGGTTAGTCGAACGAATAAGTTCTGTGAATTGTTAATTAGAATTGTTAAAACATCTGGACACAAAGGTAAACCCTTATGTAATATTTTAACGTAATTTATTATCCCTTAAGTTTCATTATCAAAGTCAAACAGTGGCTTGTTAGTATTTAGAACATACTTTCCCCTTCCCTAGACTAATTTCTCTGTTAACTACTAAAAATCCATTTATACCTTATTTGGGAAGCAGTAGCATTTTGTCCTACTTACTGATATGCTTCCTGGTTAGGTTCAAAAGCTGAAGTTCACCTACTGCAATGCTTTCTAGTAAGGAGTATTTTTTAACAAAAAATCTACAAAGACTGAGCGATTTTTGCAGTAAATAAGGCACACGTCATTTCTCAGTTGAGTACTTCAAAAAACTATCTATGCATTATTTTAGAAGCAGAATAGAATAATTCATGGATACAATGTATTGAGAATAAGACAAATTTGAAATTGTATAGCGATGATATTCAGTCAGCCATTCATGCAAAACGTTTAGAAAAAAGGAAATCCTCTTCCAATTGCCATTTTCCACAAAGAAATTCCGAAGCAAACGTTAACAGTCAAGAGGTTTTATCTGTCACTGTATTAGTGGAATGATACAAAAAATCTATCCATCCATTATTTTGTAAGTAGTACACTGAGTCGAAAATACATTGATTTTTTTAACCATGTGTCTGGTTAAATTTTTCATGGTAAATGTTTGATAACGAAGACAAAATAACGTTATATAAGGTCAAATGTACATACAAAATATTTAAATTGACATTATATAAGGTTGGTTTTTTCAACAGAGAGGTAGAAAATTGTGCGACATAAACAAAAATTTAAACATCATTCGGCTCTGTTGTATCGAAGTTTCTGATCTGCTTTGTGTTATACGAAGTTCAGAATTAAGTTACACCAAGTTGCAACGTCTTTCCCCCCACTCTTTTTCATTTCTTCCTCTGCTCTGAACGTTTGTAGTTGTGAGAAAGATCATAAGTTTATTTATATCGCTCGTTTAAAAAACCAGCACCAAATGCAAATGCTAGCTGTACAATATTTATAGCGCAATATCATTGCTTTTCGCACAGTTCGAAAACTTTACGCAAAGGGTAATTCTCATTAATCATAATGGGACTGCCGTATAAGTCATTTGATTTGTAGCTGAAGTAATCGTTGCCAAAGACTGCTGAAGAAAACCCGTGGCGGGTTTAGAAACAGCTGTACGGTCTGCCTGGTAATCATAGACAGTAAATTTTAACAATTTTTTTGATGATTCTGAAAAAGATACAACAAAAAGGTCTCGACCCAGAATAAAAACTGTTTAAGTCATAATAATGAAAAAGACCGAAGAAATGCAAACAAAACAAAAAAACATAATTAGTAGGTAATTTAATATTAAAAATTGTAACAGTAACTGGATTTCAGGATTTAAAAGAGGTAACAAATAATTAGTTAACTTAACAATAAAAATGATTTCTATAACAATCTTTATTGTTAATAATATTAACAATTTCATTGTTAAATTGAACATGTATTGTTTGAATAAATTAACTATGAAATTTTAATATTAACAATTTTCATGGTTTAAAAACAATGCATTGTAAAAACAACAATAAATATTTCAATAATAACAATTTAATGATTAAAAAATTCAGCATTGTATTGTTAAATCAACAATAATTATTTTAAAATTAACAATTTTGCATATTTAAAATTAACAATTTTGCATATTAAAAAATTCAACCATTGAATAGTTAAATTAACTATCATTATTGTTAAATACCAGTCAACAACAATATGTTCAAATAAACCTCATATAACTCCAAACCATGTTTATTTATGGTTGAGTTAACCTTATATAAGTTTATTTTTCTTCTCAGTGTAGAACCTATTGATATTTCCTAAAACGCATCGAAGTAGGTGCAAAAGTTCAAATTGCCATATTCTACAAAAAATCTATAAAGTGTAAGAGTTGAAGCTACTAAAAATCCAATCATGCCTTATTTCGGAATCAAATCGAGAAGTCTTATAAATGTTGACATAACATTTACGAAGGTTGCTATTTATATTTCGGGTCCTGACAATACAAGTGTTCCGATATGCAAACTGGATTTTCCATTGGAAACTTTGACATTTTTTGGCATAACTTCACTCAGAACGTTTTGTCATTTGAGGGCGAATTGTTTTGTTTACAGTGTGTTTAAAAATGTATCTCAGTCAAAATATGGAATTATCCCGTGAAGATTTTCGTGCGAAGATTTATTACGATTTTCGGCGTGGGTTACGAGACAAGAGTGTTTAAATTAACCATCAAAAACCACTGTTAATCGCTGATACCAAGAATTCAGTCTCGGACGCCGTTCGCTACTGGATGAATTTCTTGAAGGACTTCCAACTTCGGTCACTTTGCCAGAAACCATCGATGCTGTGCATGAACTGATTAAGCAAGACCGACATGTGACATACCGTAAGATTGGGGCATCCTTGGCACTACTCCTAGTATGACTAGCGACAATAAGATATTGCATGTTCATTTGGCCGTGAAAAAAATTTTGTTCTGGTTGGATCCCACATAATTTGACGAATGTTCAAAAAAAGGCTCGTATAGATTGGTGCAAAGAGATGTTGAAAAAGTATAACTACGGTAGCTCAAAGGCAGTGTATAACATCGTCACAGGTGACGAATCGTGGATCCATGCATATGAACCCGAAACAAAACAGCAATGGACCGTATGGGTCTTTCAAGACCAGCCAAATCCAACAAAAGTTGTTCGTGGAAGAAGTACATCGAAGCAAATGAATGCGTTTTTTTCGGTATAACCGTCCATGTTGCCACAGTGCCTTTAGTGGAACGTAGTATGCAACCATCTGTTGACCAACAGTGTTCGAAGAAATGAGGAAAGATAATAAGAGAAGATGGATCATTTTGCATCACGACAATGCAAGCGTAGCTCAGCACACATCAGCTGAAACGATGAGCTATTTTTGACCATTCAAGATGTCGAATTGATGGGCCATCCGTTGCTTGGTCAACGTTGTTCATCCCCGAAGCAGCTGTTGAAGCGTTCAAAAATCATGTTTTGGAGGTGTCTCAATCGAAGTGGAAAAAGTGCTTCGAAAATTGGTTTGAGCGCATGCAAAAGTGTAATGGAAATATTTTGAAAAACAATAAAACCATTTCCAATCGCCAATTATTTATTTTTATTGTCGGACCCGAAATATAAATAGCAACCCTCGTACATTTAAGTCGGCATACATTACTAACTTACAAATACAAATCTTACAAATCTTGGTAAGCAGTCATTTGCTATAAACTTATTAAAGTCACACAATATACCATTAAAGAACAAGGGAGCAGTGCCCGATATAATTCACACCACTAAGTGCATTACAGGAGATCTATAACCAAGTAAAATTGGACCATATAGATCCACATTCTCGTAGTCCCTTTATACTCTAAGGTCCTGCCGCTATAGAATTCCAACACTTCGTATGGTACATTTATAAGCGACTAACAATTTGTCCTGGTGATCCAGTCCATATCGGGCCATTGTATCCTAATATATAAACGGGACCCTGGGCCTGTAATTGCGCAAACCATTGTAGTTCCGATCGTTCTCGAATTTAGCTTAGTGCATTATGAGAGATCATAGCAAAGCCACGCGAAATTTGCTCATTAAAACGGGTACCTCCAATTTTATGGTGTCTCCACTACAAAGCACTAAAATTATACCTGCTTTTGTTTGCAGGGCCCGGATAAATTTCTCTCTGCAAGGCACATTTTAATCTGATCGTTTTCGCATTTAGCATAGTGCATTGTGAGATATAAAATTAACCATATGTTTTCATGGGCCGGGTCAGTCAATGGGCAAAAATCTTCACCCAAGGAAAAATCCTTATATTTGTAGTATTTTAAGGGGGTTTCTGTTTATATATCGCCACTAGCAATGCCAAAACAGTGGACGGTGTCTGCCCGTTTCAAAAATCATTTAATGGCCAATGTAACGGAGCGAACGTTATAAAGGGTGGTTCAACTAAAACGCACGATGTAAATTGTAAATAAAACAAAAAGTTTCCACAGAACTATGATTTTTTTTATTATGATAGAAGGATCTATAACAATTATGTGTGGCACCAACTATCGGTCAAATGCTCCTTACGGCTTCAGAAGCATACTTCTAAACGATGGTCCATACTTTCAATGACTCTGAGACATAATGGAGCTTCAATGTCGTTAATCTGCCAATTAACAACGCCATGACGTGAGATAACACGGCCATTTCATTTCTCGCCAAAAGAGCCATTGTTTCAATGGCTGTGTAGAAATTGGCTTCGTCCTGTTGCAACCACATATCGTCCAGGTCCATACTCTCAATTTCTGGCCAACCACGGTAACTGCTTGACCAACCTTATAAACAAACCTGTCGGAGGATTGCGTTAGGTTTCTTCTGTGCTGCTCCTTAAGCTGGCCGCAGCTTCGTTATCCGCGTAATCCGCTTTCATGACAGAAATATGTCTGCCAGTGTACTCAGTTCTTTGGATTGATTCCTGTAGTATCCTCCATCTTGATGAAATCACCAAAATGACTGCTGCTTTGCAAGACCAATTTAAAATTTAAAGACGTCGTGGTGCTTTGCAAGCTGAAGAACATCAGCATCCCTGTCTTTCTCTCAATTGTTCTTTATTGTTAAACAAATTTGTAAAATCTTGTTTATTTTTAAATTTTCCACGAACTTTACGTTACCCTACCTTGACTTTATCTTTTGTTTTTTTGCTTTCGCGACGTTACATTTCTAACTTTGATAAATTTCCAAGTTTACTTCTAACATATTATGTTTTTTTTGCTTTAGGCTCTTGTCGAAATGTTTCAGTTACCTTCGAAATTTAACTTTCGTGTGAATTTTAATTAGTTCAGTCCGTGATTCTGTTCTCAGGCATTTAATGTGGAGATAATGGAATTTAATTAGTTTTATTTGAATGCCGCAGAACGAACGTAAGACTTGAAAACAAACCTCAAAGTACGAATTAATTAAACGCACCCGTGGTTCGTTGCCAAAAATGAAATGTCAGGGTTTAGAGGGAAACTCAGCGAGAGAGAACACCAATCAAATGCCATCCGTCATCGTAAGGCGATTAAGGACAAATCAACGTTTATTGGGGGGCTTCATTCGCCCTTACCTATGCGTGCACCTAAGCCAAAATTTGAATGCAATTTTAGTAAAATCAAACATGCACTTCAATTCCGAAAAAAACAGAAGAAGAACAAAAAAAACGCGCGCACACACTCACCAGCCTGCCCTTAATTGCGACCTCACCTTCCAAAGGCTCTAAGGACTAATTGAAAGTAATGGTTTCCTCGTTTTGGCCCCATGAGGAATAACAGACGGACGTTGTGTAGTCATGCAAAATGACGTTGCAACTTGTCTTAGATCATCATCTCGCCTTGCAGTGTTTTTTGTTGATATGTGAACTTTTGGCTGACACGTTTTTGGTTTTATTTTAATCCTTCTTTGGGATAAGGACATTCACTTTTTACCCCAACCTCCCCCTAACACGATTCATTTGAATTTGCCAATTATGGGCAATTAGCCTTAATTTGTTTTCAACATGCTGCAGTTAAGCTCCTTTTCAATAAAACCTTATGGAGTACAGCGGCGATAAATAAAAGGAATATGAAAAAAACACAGCCAATATTTCTATACAATATTATAAATAACTTGGTCAAATCAAAATAAATCTTCTTCGCATGTGTCGGAGTATGTGTGTTTGGGTATGTGTGTGTGTAGTTTCTGCATTCACTGACACACTTTACATATACAAACATACATTGGTGTTCACAAGTATGTACGTACTTATGGTCTTTGGCACAGTGTTCGAAAACCACAGTTGGTAGGATTAAGTTTAAGCAATTCTCAAATTCTTCCGTTTACTTAACTTCACATGCCATAGAGTTATGGGGTACCCTGATTGACTGATATAAAAACTAAGTCTTTAACTAACCGCGAAAGAGACTTAAAACAAAAAAGTGCTACATAAAAAATTTTACAGGAGAGGCTTTATTTTGGTATTTTGTCTAATTCATCTAAAGTATTCCGATACAATTAAATTTTCTATATCTTTGAAATTATTAATATTTATTTTTTAATATTTAGGCTTAAGAGCGTTGTACAATTTTCTATTTAAACTCATTAAAAAGCTAATGGCGCTTAAAAAAGCTAATGGCGCTTAAGTCTTTTTCGAGGTAAGGTCTCGATATTCTTAAAAAATGAAGTTCGGCCGTGCCAACATCACATGTTCCAAACATTTGTCTCGTATGAGATAGGTCTTGAGATATTGTGTTTTTAAGTTCGGAGTTGTGTGGGTGGTGTCCTCCCCCTTATTACGAGGTTTGCTATTTATATTTCGGGTCCTGACAATACTACTGTTCCCAGACGCAAACTGGAGCTGCCATTAGAAACTGTGACATTTTTTTAGCATAACTTCACTCAGAACGTTTAGTCATTTGAGGGCGAATTGTTTTGTTCACAGTGTGTTGAAAAATTCACCTCAGTCAAAAACGGAATTATCCCCTGAACATTTTCGTGCGATGATTTTTTACGATTTTCGGCGTGGGCTATCGAGACAAGAAACCATCGATTAAGCAAGACCGACAGGTGTCATACCGTAAGATTGAGGCATCCTTGCGCATTGGTATGACAAGCATCAATAAGATATTGCATGTTCATTTGGCCTTGAAAAAATTTTTTCTCGTTGGATCCAACATAATTTGACGAATGCTCAAAAAAAGGCTCGTATGGATCGATGCAAAGAAATGTTGAAAAAGTATAACTGCGGTAGCTCAAATTATGTAGCAGGTGACGAATCATGTATCTTTTCCTATGAACCCGGAACAAAACAGCAATCGACCGTATCGGTCTTTCAAGACGAGCCAAATCCAACAAAAATTGTTCGTGGAAGAAGTACATCGAAGCAAATGATTGCGTTTTTTTCGGTATAACCGTCCATGTTGCCACAGTGCCTTTAGTGGAAGGTAGGACGGTCAATTCTGAGTGGTGTACAACCATCTGTTTGCCAACAATTCGAAAATTGGTTTGTGCGCATGCAAAAGTGTATTGATCTTAAAGGAGAATATTTTGGAAATCAATAAAACCATTCCCAATGATAAATAATTGTGTTTTTATTGCTGGACCCGAAATATAAATAGCAACCCTCGTAGTTACTGGTTTCATCCGGTTAAAATTTTAGAACGATGTGTCCATTATTTTGGTCATAAATACTTCCTGTCAAACATGCACCTCTCACCAACAACTATTTCCACCAAATACTGCCAAAGCCACACTGGAACGCAATCCATGGTGTAGAGTATAAATTGAAGATGTGAGGCTCATATTTTGAACATATGATAGTGGCATGTATCGGAACACATCCTGGAGGCCGGTACCACGCCCCTTGTCACCATTTTCTTATGGGACCGTAATCCATGATACCGGATACATAAGCTTCTGCCCGGCCCAATTGTCTACTAGTTTCACCAGACTTAACTTTTTGTTATACAACTCTGTGGTGTTATGACTTCGTGCGGATGTTTGCAAAACCTTAAAGGAATGGAAATATGCCCTACTTTAAGTATAGTGATCGACTTAGAATCACTATCTGATTCCCGCCAGTCCGTCCTGTCTGCCCATCTATCGTTAAAATCAAATTGCAGGTCGTAACTTAAAACCGATTTCAATTAAACTTGGTAAATATTCTTCAAGTTAAGACCAAGGAAGAACTCTATTGATATTGCTCCACATAGGCTTATCCTACAAAGGTTTTTCCTGATTTTAGAAACTGCAGCATTAAAAGCCACATATTACATCCGATTTGGACCCAACTTCCCACAAAAAATTACAAGTGGCCAACACCCATCGCTGGTGAAATTGGTACAGTTTTCTAATAGTTCCCACACAAAGGTACCTCCCGATTCGAGGTCACCTAGCTCTAGAAGCCACAAATTAACCCGATCATGCCCAAATTTTGCATGGTACGTTTTGAACAACCATTAATTAAATGTGGTAAAACTAGAAAGGCCCATCTTTTCGTATAGCCTCCATACAAAGCTACTTTCCGATTTCTGAACCAACAGCTCTAAAGGCCACATATTACACCTGATTCCGATCAAATTTCGCGCATGCCATTACGAGTGACTAACTCATATATGGTCAAATTGGACCAAATCGGTCCAGATTTTCAAATAGTTCCTTCACAAAGTTCCTCCCGAATTGAGGTCATGAAGCTCTAGAAACCACAAACAACAGCCGAACACGCCCAAATTGTGCATAATACGTTAAGAGCGACCATTTATTATCTGTATTGAAACTAAAGCACATAGGTCTATATTATCTCTACGGAAAATGAAGAGCCCATTACCCTGAATGTACCGAATCAAGGAGGGGTGAAAACAGAACCTGTCACAGAACTGGTGCAGCAGGGCTATGGTAGTGTCAATTACTTCAAATTTCAAAGTCGTCAAATTAGCGGTATAACTTTGCACATAAAACCGCACACAAAAAAATTACATATCCGCGGATTTCAGCTATCTTTAAAATAAAATCCACTTTGAACGGATTTGGTTTGAAATTTATTACAATTTGTATAAAAATTTACATTAAGATCAAATTTTCAAACAATCAGACTAATCGTTAAATTAAACTGATGGATAAATAGGATGGGTTCTGTGATGGGTATTCTATGATGGCTACAATGACGTTCGGTACCTGTTCTTTTTGACCAGTCTCGTGAGATATCACTTGGTATCTGAGTAGTGTCAATTGATTCCCTTCAATGACAAAGCCACATGAAAGTGACCGGTTGTTTTCATATAGTTGGGTCGGTACTGGAACCAGTCCCTATCCATGAGGGACCTACGACGTGACTGGTTCTGTACTGGTCCAATTTCCCGTAGGGATCCTACCAAATGTCCATATAGATCCATGTTTTAAGAACCACCCATCTCAATTTGAGGTCCTGCAGCTTTAGAAGACACAAATTTTACCCCATCACGCTCAACTTTAGTGTGAAGTGGTGTACGGAATCTCATGGTAGGCCACGTCTAACTTTAACTTATTTACTTCTTTTTTTTGACCCACTTTGGTTATTACTTCACAAGAAGGCATTGTTGTTTGTCTGCAGGATATTGCAGTTCCAGAGTGTTTATCGACCTGGACCTGATTTCACCATTACTGAGAAAACTTTTATTTATGGATAAACGTGGTGAATTTTTTTGCTAAGTACTTGCGGTGAAATTGTGGAAACGTGGATGCCAATGTTTGGGTTTGCAGCTTTATTTCTTAATCACAGTATATGGATTAACCCCAATGAGGCTAAGAGTTTCAAGAATCGAGATTATTTTCACGTTGTTGATGGCGCCCTCGACGTCCAGAATAGTACAAAGGTACACCGATAAGTAATATGCTGTACAGCGCTGTTTTCATTCTGGAAGAGAGCTGTTTTCTTTTGGCCTAAAGAAGCATCTATTTCCTAGCATGATCATCCCACAGAATATATATTAAATTACAGATATAAATTAATCCACTCTGCGACAGTAAAAGTGTATGGAAAGTGATACTATTTTTCTTGAAGGTCTTGTCAATCAAAACACGAATCAGATTGTAAAATTTCCCAAACAGTCCCAAATTCTGGCAATGTGCTTGAAAAAACTTTATTCTTTTTGTGTTCTCTCAACTTTTGCGGTGTTTTTTGTCGGCCGCCAAATACTGTCCATCATCGACGACCATTCAACAACATGCCAATATGGAAAGATATAATAATCATTTATAAGAAATACAAGACTGAGCCAAGTAGACACCCCGGCCGATGGCTGCTGCTTTAGGCTTCATTACAATATAAATTACCAAGGCAGCAGCAGCAGCAACATCATTATCGACAACAGCATAAACATGTAAGCTGTGTTGCTGCTGAGCCTACAATTTGCGAAAAGTATTAACAAAAAAATGTGGAAAGAAAGAAAGCCAGAGAAGAAGCCTCTACCGGCCGCCAACGTCACACCACCGTCGTCATCAGACTGGCATCACCGCCTCAAGAATATGAATGAGAATTAAGTGGGCTGCCTTGTCTGTGTTCACACAAATAAAAACAAAAAAACATTAAAAAAAAAACCGCGTGTGGATACCAGAACTGGCCTCTGCCGTGCGGCGGGCAACTCGTTGCTGCTGTTATGTCCACACAAATAACAAAAAAAAAAGAAAGTAGTTCTGTTGCTGCTTCTACTTGCAACACAATTGTTTCTTAAAACTGCCTGCGAGCACATTTTTAACGTATGATTTTTTTTTCTCGAGTTTTTCTATTACACCCAAAGAAAAATGTATGATGGGCTTCAAGGTGTTCTCTACCGACACCACTTGTATTTATGATCAAAGGGATTACATATTATGCGGACAAGTTTTAATATTTAAAGCTTCAAATAAAGTAAATAGACTTTACATACAAAATCATTCTTTTTGGAAAATAAAGTTTTGGTGGACCCATCCAGCAAAAAATCTCTTTACAAAGAAACTTTGCAAGAAAGTTATCTGAAAACTTGTTATTCTAATCCGTTGAGACTTAATTTAATGTGGAGATTACCTTGGACATTGAAACTAAACAACGGAATTGTGTTGATAGTTAGAACCACAGTACAAAGTACTTATTGAACCTATTATCAGCAAGTACTTATTTTTGGGTTTAAAATAATGCAGAGGGTAATGAGAGGTTAAGTACTTATTGAACCTATTATCAGCAAGTACTTATTTTTGGGTTTAAAACAATGCAGAGGGTAATAAGAGGTTATTACATAGTGATGCAAGGTTAAATGTGTATTTTAGTTATTACGTTTTCTGTTATATATTTCTGAACATTTGTAAGTGTTTTGTAGTCCGGATCTTTTTCGGTTCATGAAGGTCCCTAGGGACAACGGGTTACTATTCTTTGTAATCTGTAGATTGCGAAATAATGCATATCCTCCGTATTTACTTTCATATTTAGCCGCTAGATGGCGTTTACTTAAACGATTAAAAAAATAATAATTTTATATTAAATCAAGCACCACCTTTTCAGTTACGTAAATAAAAACATATAATGGGCGAACTGACAAATTTATCTCTTATCCAGATTTTAAGGTGAGTTACTTGTGTTAAAATGAAATAGAAATTTGGGTTAGGTTAAGGTTAGTTAAGTATGGGAGTACAATAAAATGGTCATAGATATCGACAATAGCGTTTTTCAACGTCAAGAGAAACTGCTACTGTACACCACCTACGATCTCGCAAATTCTGCATAACATCATTATGGAACTTTAAAAGAGCATGTTCTCTGGAATTTCCTATTTTAAACCCAAATTAATGTTCCGAAATATAATTTGCATTAACAGCAGAATCCATTTTCTGTCTAAGGACTCTTTCACATATTTTCCCTAAATTTGGCAACAGAGAAATAGGTCGACATTGTCGCTAACTTTATGAATCGGGACCACTTTTGCAATTTTCCATGCTTATGGAAAAAAAACAGTTGTTGATTCAATTATTGTAAATGATCGTTATGTATTCAAAGGCTTTTACTGGAAGTTTTTTAAGCAAATAATTTGAGATTTTGTTTAAGCCACTTAATTTGTTACTGTTAACATTCTTTGAAATCTCTCGTCCAAAGTCGTAAAATTAGAGTTCGTCTGCCGATTTAATGCCGTAAAATTATTTCCGAATGTGGTTATAGAACTAGGAATTACTGCTATTGTATCCGCTATACTAGTCTCTATATTTGTAATATATCTATTTGGCACTGATCCTGAATATATTGAATGATTTGATCCAGTATTTCCGACCCATTTACCGATTTTCTTTATTGCACCTTGTTCCTTATTGCCAATGGATTTGATTAAGTCTATTATTATATAAGTTAGATTGCTCCATTTCAATTTGTTTCCTTATATTGATCTTAATTAGTCTCAGTCAGTGACAGAATTTACTGACTTCGTTTTTTTTCTTATAAGCAATTAGTTAGTTAAAATTAATTACAGGGTGTTTTGCCAAAATTTCTTATGATCGGGTTTTTATTATAGGAGCTGTTCTTATAGCCGTTACTTACTGTACATGTATGCCTACGGATAATCAATATCCTTCATGTAGCACTATATCAGTAGAGGAGAAAGCCAGTGGAACAGGTAATTCTCCCAAATCCTTCCACCAGATGATAAAGTTTGTCCCGTAATTTCATTGATTACAAGCTCAAATGAAGTTCAGCATGCCATTAAGGAAACCGTGAATACAGGTAAAGCTTCCAGACAAGATCTTGTAACGCCTAAGAGGATTATTTAACTCCATTTTTTGCCTTAAAGTTCTTGCTTAAAATATTTAACTCAATTTTGAGACAAACATACTTTCCCAAAGCGCGGAAAATTCCTTTGATTCGAATGATTTTAAATTATACAAAGGTCAAATCAAATCCTTCCTCATAAAGACCGACCAGTTTACTTCCCTGCTTATCCAAACTTTTTGAAAAAGTTCTCCTTTCAAAAATTATAAAATTATATTATTCCGAGAAGGTCGCAGTAGCATTGAACAGCTAAACCTTCTGACCCAAGCAATAGAACAATCTTTTCAACAGCGCAAATATTGCTGCGCCTTGTTTCTGGATCTTGCTCAAGCATTTGACAAAGTCTGGCACTTTGGTTTGAACACCAAAATTTGTAAATACTTACCGGCGACTACTCATCGTCTCCTTAAGTCTCACTTAGAAAACCGCACATCCACATATCGTCCAGGTTCATATCCTCAGTTTCTGGACACAAGAAGTCCGTTATCATCACGCGATAGCAAACACCATTCTCGGTAACTGCTTGACCGACCTAGAAGTACTTCGAAGAAGTACGGTCCAAAGACGCCGCCAGCCTATAAACCGTGCCAAACAGTCACTCTTTGCATCGACTTTTCAATAACCACTCGTGGATTCTCATTTGCCAAAATGCGGTAATTCTGCGCACAATTCTCCCGATTGACATTTGGTCGTTAATGCTGATCAAAAAAATACGAAGAGCAAGAAAAACATTTAGATTTGAACGCCTACTTTCGTAAAAGTCTTCAACAATCTTAAGGCGCTGCTCTATTGTGTACCTCTCTCATTGAATTTGTCAAACACTGAAACAAAGAAATGTCAAATTAAGTTGGGCAAATAACTTTACTTTACTTTTCACCAGGGATTGCGTTCGTGTATGGCATTGGCAGTATTGTTTTTCAAGAGCAGATTTTGGGTCCCTGGTCTTCGTTTATCCTGTCTTCAAATTTAGACAAATCTTTAAGTGCATATTAAGATTACTTTAAAAGATTTACTGTTTCTGTGCCCGTTGTAAAAGACCAATATGTGACGCGCAAAATAGAAAGGGACCTAAGGTTAAAAAACAGTTTTGTTCAGGAGAGCCATTTTAAAGATTAGGTCCCTTTCTATTTGCGCTTAGAATCGTCGACTTCACTTTCATCAAACGCGCATATCCCTGGGAGGGAACACTTTTGGGGAATGGGATCGGTCTCATTCGATGCTCAGATGTTGTCCACATCAAAAAAAGAAAAAAAATGAAAATTGCTTTTTTACCCTTAGGTCCCTTTCTCTATGCTCTGTCACATATGTAAATATTTGAGAAGATTTTACTGCTTTTGGATTCTCATATGTGCGCGAACATAAGGGTACCGTTTTTGGGCCGCTGAAGCCCCAGGGCCGGATGACCAAGACCATTTTTGGGACGTTTAATGCCTCATACCGGCAATGCTTACCTTAAAGTTTATTATTTAAGTTATGTAGTGGAAATGCATGAAAAGCTAAATTTATAAGGAGTTCTTAGAGTCACTCAAAAGTTATTTTTCCCTTTTTTGTTCGATTTTTTCCATTTTCAATACCAACCGTGCTACAGCTACAGGGCCTGATGACCAAGGGCACTTATGGGACGTTTAATGCATCACCTTCCAGCAATGCATACTTAAAAGTTAATTATTTGAGTTACTTAGTAGAAAAGTCTGAAAATAAAAATTGGTCTGGACTTTTCCCTAAATTGGTCATTTTCCCCCTTTTTGTGTGATTTGGCCCATTTTCAATACCAACCGATCTAGAGCTAAAAGGCATATCATTACTTGCAACAGAAATGAGACAAGATTATAAGTAATAATAATAATCCAAAAAATTTAAAGCATGCCGGACTAACTGAAAAAACAAACTTTTTCTTCAAATCTTAGTTGTTCGAATTTATATGTTAAATACGCCTGTCCAATCGTTCCCACCTCACTGATGGCTGTAGGAGTAGTTCCAAGACTATTAAAATAACATATGTGGGAAAATGGGTTTTAAAACTACATAAGCCCGTAAAGATTTTGGATTTCTTGTCCTCAGTGGTATATCAATTTCATCCGTCTTTCTCCTTCCATTTTATGTTTGAACTGACATTTTTCACCGGGTGTATCCCAGCTCTTCATTGACAGCATAAACGCTTCATTCCCTCTAGAGCAATTCGCGCAAATTGATCTTCATCATTATCGCCGCAGTTTATATTGCCATTATCGTTTAACATCATAATCAACATCTACATTAGTTTGATTTCATTACAACTTCTATAGATGACCATTTCTATAATGTTTACCTTTCAATTAACGTTCCATTTCACTGTCTCGTCTCCTCTGCTCGTTGCGCCTTCTTCGCTTCCTTCTATGCTGAAAGTTTCTCAACATTCTTTTGTTTTGTAGTTTTTCCATGTCATGCCACCATTGCATTTTCCACTGGCCAAACAAGGCACGTTTACTTCTACTAATATTAGCGGGCGAGCTGGTCGTCTGAGGGTCGCGCGGTCCGTCGTCGTCGAAACTTTGGCGCTCAGTCCACAATTGGCGTTAATTGTACATTTTACTGTTCTCCGAGTTTCTTTTAAGCTGTTTGCCTTTGTCGTTGTTAGATGTTGCCAATCTTTTTGTTTCACTTACTGTTTATCAACCTCATTATTATCGTGTTTTTTCAACGTTTCATTTCGCATGATAACAATGTCAAATACAAGAAAAGTTCTGCCATTTTATTTATTTGTTCCCTTGTTAACGACAATAAATTATTGATGAAACAATGACTTCATTAAGTCAACAAAAAGAATTAAGAAAACATGATAGTGTCCACAAAGACAAGAATAGTTTGTGTTAGAGCAGCGTTTTTTTTCTTCGTCAAGATAGAAGTCGGATTAGGCTTGCAACTCTTTTCCGTTTCATATTTATACTAGTTTTCGTTTACGATAGAAATTCTTTTTAATTTCGCTGACATTCTCCGCAAAGGTATTAAAAACTGTCTTTAAGCTTGTCTAAGATTCTGTAAGTTTCTGATAATGTTTCCTCCCTGATTAAGATCTTCTAAAACTTGTGTAAATTCTCCATAATAAACAGATAGTATTTCTACGCCACGTCCACGTCATCGCTGTGCCATCTAAGCTTAAATTAAAGTGTAACTGATTCTATTCGCCAGATTTGCCCAATCGATAAATCGTTGATAGTTTTTCTTCGATGTTAAAGCTTCTGATATTTCTGTAAAGTCAACCACTCAAAAGCTGTTGATTTCTACTTCCTAATTAAATTCTTCCTGAACTACGAGGGTTGCTATGTATATTTCTGGCCTATGCAACACTAAGCGTTGCCTGGCGCCATCTAACATTTCCATTGGGAAGTTTGACTTTTTTTTAGCATAAACGTACTCAGAACATTTTGACGTACGACCATCATTTGTGTTGTTTACAGTGACTTGAAAAAATCAATTTGGCAAAGAAATGAAATTAACTCGTGAACATTTTCGTTCGATCATTTTCCGCAAGTTTTAAAGTGGATTATCACGACAAGAGTGCATTGACGAACTTAAATCTTTGTATTGCGATGAAGCATCATCCTATAGCACTGGTTTAATGAATTCAATCGTGGCCGACGCTCGCTCAATGACGAAGGTTGTCCAAAAACGGCCGTTGTGCCAGAGAACATTGATGCCGTGCATGAACTGATAATGCAAGATCGTCATGTGACATACCGTGAGATAGAGGCATCCTGGCCGTAAAAAAAGGTTTGTTCTGGTTGGATCCCGCACAATTTGACAAGCGCTCAAAAAAAAAGGTCGTGTCGATTGGTGCAAAGAAATATTGAAAAAATACGATCGCGGTGCTTCAAAATACTTTTATCAGATCGTGACGAATCATGCAACTATGCGTATGAGCCCGAAACAAAACAGTAATCGGCCGTGTGGGTCCTCGAAGCCGAGCCAAATCCAAATGGTCGCCTGTTTGTTTGACAAAACTAGTCATGTGGCGACTGCTCCGCTTAAGCAACGTAGGAAGTCAATTCTGAGTTGTACACCACAATTTATTTACCTGAAGTCTTCGGAGAAATTCGAAAAGCGAACAAGAGAAGAAAAATCTTTGTGCACCATGGCAATGCGGGCTCTCACACATCGGCTCAAACTAGCGCCTTTTTGACCGGCCAAAACGGCAAATTGATGGGTCATCCGCCGTACATCCATGACTTGGCACCCAATGACTTCTTCTTTTTCCCGCACATTAAGAAAAAAATGCGTGGTCAACGATATTCGTCGCCAGAAGATGCTGTTGAAGCGTTCAAAAACCATGTTTTGGGGGCTTTCTGTCACTGACTGAGATATTTCGAAGTTTCTACCTGAGATAGTTCTTAGTTTCAGACAGACATCTCTCTATGGCTCATAGTAGATTACTCTTAGATGCCGACAAGGAATACTCTCAGTCTTTGAATGTGAAATAGTGCTCATAGTCCCTGGCGGAAATTGTTCTTGACTGAGAGTGGTCTCAGTTAACTGAGAGTGGTCTCAGTTATTGACGTAGTTTACTTTTAGTCCCTCACTCAGTTTACTCTTAGTCCCTGGCTAAGTTTACTCTAAGTCTCTGTCTGAGTTTACTTTCATTCTATGGCTGAGTTTTAAATCAGTTTAGGACTGAGTTCACGCTCAGTCTAAGACTGAGTTTACTCTCAGTCTGTGGCTGAGTTTACTCTCAGTCTGTGACTGAGTTTACTCTCAGTCTGTGACTGAGTTTACACGCAGGTTGTGACTGAATTTGCTCCCAGTATGTGACTGAGTTTACTCTCAGCCTGTGACTGAGTGAAAGAGTTTACTCTCAGTTTGTGACTGAGTTTACTCTCAGTCTACGACTGAGTGTATTCTCAGTCTATGACTGAGTTTACTCACATTAGTAGACCGAGTTTACATTGAATATCTGACTGAGCTAACTCACAGTCTCCGACTGAGTTTACTTGCAGTCTTTGACTAAATCTTAAATTTTATTCCTTATCTCTTAATTTGCTCCTTTCAATTAACTTTCAATATTTTTTTTTTATCTTAATGTTTTTAGTAACTGACTGTTTTTAATCTCAGTTACGAATATTGTTTTCTCTTAGTACTGACTTTGCTAATTTTCAGTCTTTGTTTGAGTTTAGTCTCAGACTCTGACATCGTTTGTTTTCAGTCTTTGGTTAAAGTTAATCTGAGTCTCAGTCTTATTTAACTCTAAGTTTTTGGCCGCAATTAATTTCAACTACGTTATCTCACAGCGTCTGGCTTTGTTTACTCTCAGTTCCTGTCTGAGGTTGCTCATGGGCCTAAGTTTACTCATACTCTTGGAGTTTACTCTCGGCTCTGATTATGTTTATATTCGACTTTGACCAAAACCAGTCACAGTATTGGATTTTGTTTACTCTGACTATGTTTACTCTCTTCCCCGGCTGAGAGTGATCTTACTCTCTAAATAATATTGCTATAAGTCTTTTACTGAGATTGCTTTCAAAGTCTTGCGGATATCATTTTTTGTCTCTGTGTCAGTTTCTTTTGAGCCACCGATGGAGAAGTCCTCGACAAAGTTTGCTCTCATTTCGAGCTTTCTTTCAGTTTCAGGAATATTTCGTTAACTCTCTACCTGTACCAACTCTCAGCTATCGAAGTTCTAATAATTCTTTCATATGTCGTTCCTTTTGATTTTTTAATGGCTGTATTCTTTGCTACGTGACGTATGTATTTCCTGGAAATTAATTTTCTTCTCTCGCATACTAAGGACTTCCCTGAGATTCTCTCATTTTTAGGTTCGAATAGTTCGTCTGTTTTCGGCCAGCCAGTTCTCAAAATAAAGGTGTAGATGCTGCCTAAATCGCCAACGGTAAGGCTGGTTTCGCCTGTTAGTGTCTGTAGGCCAAAAATGTTCTGTCTGAAGTCCTCAAAAGTCCGGCAGTCTCCTCCTCCTCTTGAGCGTAGCAACTCCAACAAAAATTGTTGTAAGGCGAAGCAGTCTTCTAGTGATGATCGCTTTAAGGTTTCTAAGATGTATACTTGACAGATTACATGCAGTCCTCGCTCTTAGGTAGAGTATGTATGAGATCATTCTGTTTTCCAAGCAGGTGGATTCCTTTACCCCACTATTCTTGGTTATGAGAAAGAAATTCCGTGATATAAGCTGAGCTCTCGTACATATTCATACATTTTAAAAGTAGCCGGACCGTATCCTCAAGTGAGCAGGATTATATGAAACTTATATACTTACTGAGTGGAAATGAAGTCGCTTAGGAACTGGAACTGAAGAGTTCGATGGCCTTACAGTCAATTGTAAATCTGTATTTATAAGCATATATCAAGGACTATGTAATGAGGAAACGACGCAATTCTGCTTGGATCGTATGCCAACTTTAGATACCACTATCTTTTACATAAAATGGAAAAACCTGTAACTGCCATCTGTTAGATAATATCCGCATGTGACAAATGTCGTCCTTTCTTTAGAAATTCTTTATTTGATGTTTCCTTATAAATATCCTTAATTCAATATGATAGTGCGGACCTTAGATTTTTCACTTTAGGTTCCTGACTGTAACAATACATTTTATTTTACGATATTGTCTAGGTGTGCGACTGAGTATTTGATATCCTCCACCGTTGAGCAAACTCTCAAAAAAGTCTACATTTTCTCGAGGTACCTTAATACCCTTAAAGGGAAACTTCCTCGCCCTGGGGTTACGACCATTTTTAAAACCTAAAATGCTCACGACTGTAAGCCTTCCAGACTTAGGGTCAGACGGACATGATATAGACATAGAGTATGAGGACGATCAATAATTATTATATATACTTTATAGGGTCTTCTATTAATATTCCGAGGTGTTGAAAACAGGAACACAAATTAAGTATACACTCCATCTTTTGGTAGAGGGTATAATGGAAGAGAAAACTAAACAATCAAAATGTGTGTTTTAAGGTCTTCCTTTTTAATGCAATTACAATACCTTAACATAGTGATAAGTACTTATTTAACTCATAATAAGGAACTAATTATTTTTGGTTTCAAAATATTGTAGAGTGTAATGAGAGGTCATTGCCAGGTAATGCAAATGGTAATGAGTTGTACTTACTGAGTTCTTGATAAGCAGATAAAGGATTCTGATTGAATTTCAGAGTATTACTGCGAAAAGGTCGTTTTGTGTCTTATATTCTCAAAATTGTTGAGCACGGATATGGAGTCTTGTCTAAGCCCCAGGGATTGAATCCCAGAAACGTGTCCTTTTAGTAGTTTCCAATGAAAATTTACACGAATTCCATGTGTGTTAATCGCAGAGACTTTCTTAAAGTCACATTCTAAGTCTTCCACCCTTTACATATTCGTTTATGGTTCACCTTTAAATTTTATTTTATGTCCAGTTTCCATAGTATAATTTTAGCCAAACTTCATGTCAGACCAAAATTGACCATGCTCCCAATTTGACTGGCCCTTAAAAATATAACAAATGTTTATCTTTTTGAACACGAATAGGTTGGTTCAGCCAGCGGTTCGTTTTTCGCCTTAAATGACCATTTCTTTTAATTTGCGTTAAACATTTTAACAAGACCATTTGCCACTATTTAAATGGAAACATTATTAGAATTAAGCGTCAACGACGCACCTTAAATGCTGCCTTCTTTGGCCAAGGAGTTCGTTGTGACCACAGAAACTTCAAAGGAAAGGAAAAACAGGCAGAAAGAGATAAATAAGAAGATAAGGCTAAACTAACACTGCATGACATGAAAAATTTGACGCCAATAGAAAACTTTTTTTTTTTTTTTTGAAAAGTACGCACACTACCCCCACACTCGTCAGAAGAATGCACCCACTCTTTGGAGGGGAGTCCCTTTCTCTGAGATTTAGGGTTGTCAAAGAAAAACTAAAAGTCCCAAAATGTACGGAACTTTAGACTTTATGAAGTTGCACGACATCCACTGACAGAGACAAAGGATACGAGTGCATAAATAATGCTCCAACGATTTCAAGTCCCCGCGGACTCGTTCTTCTGTCACATTTCGAGTTGCATTTCGTGGCTTCCCGTTTGTTGTTGTTTTTATTTCATTTCAACTGCAGACACACAATGCTGCCGGCAGACAGCAACAACAACTAGCAGCATACGTATATGACAGCAGTTATCCTTTTTGTTACTTAAAATAATTGACATCGAAAGAAAGAATATGCGTAGCATGCGCGGGCGTTGAGTTTGACTTGACTGCTACCTGCCCTACAGGGTGTGCTGATGTCGCTGATGTACTCCTCTGCCAGAGCGTCGACTAACGACGGCTCCCACTGTGTAGGGTAGAAACTGTAGAAACTTCACATGTATGCTTGACAAAGCACCTCCTGTAAAGCAAGTCCCCCTTTCACACAGAGTGTTAGGAAGACATTGTTTTTAGTAGCTTTAGGAAAAATGTTTATGGAAACGGACCCAGTGGGAAATGAAGTAAAATATAAAGGACTTTGTTGCCAATATCTTCAGGCATTTCTCAGCCAAAACTATGACATTTTAAAGCATTTACAAAAGCTTAAGGTACCACCTAGACTGACAAACTCCGATAGCAACATTCCGTTGTCTATCAATAGAATACCTCATCTAGCCTAAAAGATTGATTTTGCCGTACTACAAAAGCTTAAGGTACCACCTAGACTGACAAACTCCGATAGCAACCTTCCGTTGTCAATCAATAGAATACCTCATCTAGCCTAAAAGATTGATTTTGCCGTAGGCCTTCGGTTAGGATTCGTGATTCCAAAAAAGATCTAAACTCTGATTCATGTAGGTATCCAAGTATGATCGTCGTTGTGCCACCTCGATACATCTTCTATTAAGTAAGGGTCGCCACTATATTTATCATTCCAAATAAATCTCGTTTGACTTTAATACGGGGACCGTAATATGCAATTTCTTTGTCCAAATGAAAGCGCTAAGTCGTAGGCTTTTCATACAAGACTCTTCTTTAAAAAGTAAGTAATAATGCTTAGAGCCGAATGCAAAGAAACTTCAAAAATTGTCTCGTGATGTTTTGAAGTTATCGCCTTAGCGAACACTTATTCGTTTAATAAGCGAGCACCTACAAGGGCGACCGCAAAACTAACTGGCCTGGCACATTTTCTGTTTTACTAGCAACTTTTTTTTGTTTTGCTTTTTAAAAGCAATCTTTTATAAGCCATCTGTCAAAATTTCCGAAATATTTAATGATTATTTTCTTTGTCACAGGTGATTGAAGTAAACAAGTTTTATAATATTTGAAAAATGGAAAATAAAGAGTTTCGTGCGTTAATTAAACACTTTTATATGAAAGGTTATACGCCACAATTAATCAAAGATGAATTGGATTCTGTTCATGGCGATAATGCACCATCATACTCCCCCGTGAAATCCTGGGTTCAACAATTTAAAATGGGTCGTTCAAGTACGGAAGATGAACAACGCTCTGGAAGACCGAAAACTGCTACTACTATTGAAAACATTAGAAAAATATTTAATGAAGTGACTAAAGATAGACGAATAAAGCTCAGAGAACTTACTGATATTGTTAAAATACACGAAAAACAAGTTTGGAGTATTTAACATGATGAACTCCACATGCGAAAGCTATCCGCAAGATGGGTGCCGCGTTTGTTGACTTTGCCCCAAAAAATCGTCCGTTGGACCAATTCCGAGGAGCTTTTAGCGATTTATCAGCGTAATACAATAGAGTTCTTGCGCCGATTCATAACTGTTGATGAAACATGGATCCATCACTACATCCCAGAATGCAAAAAACAGTCAAAACAATGGCTAGAAGCTGGTAAAAGTGGTCCCAAGAAGGCGAAAACTGTTAAGTCAGCAGGAAAAGTAATGGCCACAGTATTTTGGGATGCAAGGCGTATAATATTTATTGATTATCTTGAGAAAGGAAAAACTATAAACAGTGAAATAATTGTGCATTATTGGATCGGTTGAGTGAAGAAATCAAGATAAAATGGCCGCATTTAGAAAAAAAAGTTCTTCCTTTTCATCAAGATAATGCATCTTCACCACTGCATTTTTAACTCAAAAAAACTGGCCGAATTACGATTTGAAACTGAGGCATATTTTGAAGGTCTTGAAATATCTTATTTTTCGGATGGAATAAAAAAACTTGAAAAACGTTTGATGAAGTGTATTGAGTTGGAAGGAGATTATGTTGAAAAATAAATAATAATAATTCCAAAAAACGGTTCTTTTTATGTTAGGCCAGTTACTTTTGCGGTTCGGAAACTTCTTAGCCTAGCACAAAAAGCGCGGTATAAACAGAAAAAAGTTAAGTGTTTTGGAAACTTCCATCTCTGCTATGAACACATGTTAAATTTTGTTTCGATCTGGCAACTCCTTCATATAGAAACAGGTGTTCACAAAAGCCGCATCCGCGATTTTTTTACAATGGAAAAATTAGAAACGCGTGGTGTCATTAAATATTTACATAAAAAAGGTTTATCGGGACAAGAAATTCATAATGATATGGTGAATGTGTTAGGTGAAAGTGCTCCTTCATATGCAACAGTAAAAAATTGGGTTGCTGAATTTAAACGTGGTCGTACAAGCATTGAAGATGAACCACGTAGTGGACGTCCAAAAACAGCAACAACAACAGAAATTGTAGCCAAAGTGGTATTAAATGATCGACGAATAAAAGTGCTTGAAATAGCTAATATCATGGGCATCTCAAATGATCGAGTCCATTTAATTTTGCATGAAGAACTACAGATGAAAAAGTTTTCTGCAAGATGGGTGCCGGACTTGTTAACAGTCGACCAAAAACGCATAAGAATGAACATTTCTCAAGCATGTTTGGATCGTTTTCAGCGAAATAAAATGGATTTTAAGCGTCGTTTCATAACTGTTAATGAGACATGGATCCACCACTATACTCCAGAGACAAAAGAACAATCCAAACAATGGACTGATGCTGGAGGAAGTGCCCCAAAGGAGGCAAAAACAATTCAATCGGCTGGTAAGGTTATGGCAACGGTTTTTTGGGACTTCAAAGGTATTTTATTGATTGACTATCTGCAAAAGGGTAAAACAATAAATTCAGAGTACTATTGCGACCTTTTAGATCAATTAAATGCACAAATTCGAGAAAAACGTCCTGGCTTACAACACAAAAAAATAGTTTTTCATCAAGACAACGCACCAGCGCACAAGAGTGTTTTAACAATGGCTAAAATCAACGAATTAAAGTACGAGTTGCTTGACCACCCACCTTATTCTCTTGATTTAGCTCCCAGTGACTTTTACCTGTTCCCAAATCTAAAAAAAATCCTTGCTGGCAATCGTTTTACCTCAAATGAAGATGAAATTACAATTACCAATCAAGGGATAGAATTGCTAGATAAGCGTTGGACTAAGTGCATTGAAGTTTCAGGAGATTATATTGAAAAATAAAAATATTTTTGAAAAATTAACTATTCTCTTTCATTGAAAGGCTAAGAACTTTCCGAACCGCCCTCGTAAGTACATCCTGTACTAGTGGCACAATGTGTATACAAGTAGAGTTCGATGAACAAGTTTTGCGCAATTAAAATAAATTTCCCCTTTTCGATTTTCGTTCATTCCGATGTTTGATATCGTCCTTGCCCTTGTTCGACATCCCTACTGGGCAAGTACTTGTCCTGTCACATATCAAGTGGTGCATATCGTTTTTATGTTTCATTTTTAACGCTTTTTTACATTGTTGTCCTGAAGTTTTGTGTATTATTTTTGTTTTCACGATTGTCTCCCTTTTATTTCGTGTTGGTTAGTGGAAACATGAGGTTTTTTTCAAGAACCCTACAGATATGCTCAAGTGTATTTTTAAATGCTGAAAATGTCGGCAGTTTAGGCAAAGTGGATGCACTACAGGGGCTAAAAGCAAAAGTTAATACATGCATCAAAAAGTGATATTTAGGGATTTTTGAAAATTTCTTGTTGTAATGGTCAGTGACATGGAGAAAATCCGTTAGGCCTTACTTTAAATTTATTGTGTTGCCAAACAAAATATGTTTGCTGCTAGACAAAATATTTGTGTGGTCAAACAAAAAAAGTTTGCTAGTAAACAAAATATGATAGCTGCCAAACAAAATGTGTTTGTTAGCAATCAAAATATGTGACAGCGCATAGAGAAAGGGACCTCAGGGTAAATAAAAATCAATTTTCATTTTTTTTTCTTTTTTGATGTGGACAACATCTGAGCATCGAATGAGACCGATCCCATGCCCAAAAAGTTTTCCCTCCCAGAGATATGCGCGTTTTATGAAAGTGAAGTCGACGATTCTAAGCGCAAATAGAAAGGGACCTAATCTTTAAAATGGCTCTCCTGAACAAAACTTTTCATCAGTTTTTCACTTTTTTTTTGATGTGGATAACATCTGAGCATCGAATGAGACCGATCCCATGCCCCAAAAGTGTTCTCTCCCAGAGATATGCGCGTTTTATGAAAGTGAAGTCGACGATTCTAAGCGCAAAAAGAAAGGGACCTAATCTTTAAAATGGCTCTCCTGAACAAAACTTTTCATCAACTTTTCACTTTTTTTTGATGTGGATAACATCTGAGCATCGAATGAGAACGATCCCATGCCCCAAAAGTGTTCTCTCCCAGAGATATGCGCGTTTTATGAAAGTGAAGTCGACGATTCTAAGCGCAAATATAAAGGGACCTAATCTTTAAAATGGCTCTCCTGAACAAAACTGGTTTTTACCCTTAGGTCCCTTTCTATTTTGCGCGCCACATATATATGCTGTCAAACATAAACACGAAATATGGTTGCTGCAAACATAAAATTCTGGCTATAGAACGTGACTACTTAAAATTAAATAAATAGTGGTGTTTCTTTTTCAGAGTGGATGGAAATGATATTACGCTTTGAAGATTGCTGTACGCACATTTCGAAGATTACACGCAAAGGGTAATTCTCATTAATTCAAATAAGACTACCGTATAAGTCATTTGATTGGTAGCCGAAGTAATCGTTGCCAAAGACTGCTGAAGAAAAACCTTCGCGGGTCATGAACCAGAATAAAAACTGCTCAAGCTTTAAAAAAAACTAAAATTTTCTCACGAAGACAAAAAACAAAATTATATTTGCAGTTCAACTAAATTTAGGTGATGGGCCCGAAAACAAAGACATTTTCTGACATTTTTAAATAAGACCTCATTTTTTAAATCTGGGTAAATTATGAGCCCGTTCAAGGGTTTTAAAACCTGTTTTCATTTATTTTTTTGCACAACCACACACAGAAAAAAAATCCGTTGGCAAACGGTCCGAACTACAAAAATTCGGTCGGATAACCTGAAATTCAGTTGCAATTACCAACATTCCATACTATTGATGATATCTTGATTCGAGGTACCATATGTTGCTGCAACCATATCACGGCATTTACAGTCAGTAACACAGTTAAACAAACCGAATTCAGTTAAACTATTAGTTGCGGCAACTGGCGTTTATGGCAACCAACCAATTGTGATGTACATATTACTTTGGTGCCTATAATTTGTCACCACCAATTAGTTCTTTATAGTGACCAAACCCTTTCTCGTTGGCTGCTGTAAGATAATATTAGTTTTTCCATCATCAACATATAAAACCTATAATATTTTTTAGTCATTTAGTCTCAGAAAAAACTTTGCTTACGACGAAAACATATTTCGAACTGCCAAAAAATTTATAAAATAAAAAAGGGTCACGCAGGTTAAGTTTCTTGGCTTATACGAGTACGGTTAATGGCTTCAAACGATGCTGCCATATAAATAAACGAACTATAAATTAAAAATAAATTAAAAAAATTGTAATTTAGCGACATAGCTCAGACTTGATCAGAATTTTCGTCATAGATATAAGTAGACAACCTTATTATTTTGAACAACACCCAATTTTTTAAGGTTTTTTCCCTGATTAGTTGAACCATTGCAAGGCGGTAAAATATAACATTTTTCAAAAATGAAGTATAACCAACACTCAATAAACACAACCAATACATTTATAAATTCAGTTGCAATAATCATGTTAGTCTGTTAGGATCACCGATAATTGTTTCCTTTAATCGAATGTGTCAGTTCTCTCTTCTGAAATTGCTGTCCCCCCCAATCAACATTCGCATGTTACGATGGAAAACATGGATAGTATGTGCAACCTTCAACTTTTGGTTGGTAAAAAACGGTTGTGGCAACGAATCTGTTCTTTATGTGCAGAAGTGGATAGAATAAAGACGGTCATGCCACTCTAAAACTATTTTAATAGTTTATTTATTACTGAAATACAAATCTCTAATCGCAACAAGTGATTTTGTTGCATTCTAGACTCTAGAAATAGAGGCTATTATTTCACTTTTGACTATGGAAATATTTTTCATTTCTTGGCCTAAGCCTGAAAACGGAATGTCGGTTAACGTCGGTTTTTTTACTTTTAAAAAAATCCAACCTAGTTTTGAAAAACCCCGAAATGTTGGAGTTCTGAAAACCCCAGTATTTTAGTTACTCTTATCAGCTCCTTACAACTTGTCTTTTGTTCACAAGTCCTGAAACACCTTCTTCCTTTTCACATACAGGCTATAATTTTCTCTCGCCCTTTAGAATTATCCTTGGCGACTTTTTGTAGTGCCACCCCTAGTCGTTGACATCCATTGCGATTGTTTCACACCCACTTTGCCGGGTTTCTGTGGGTGTTGCAAGGCCCGCCTGCATACATAAATAAAATCCAACTGAATATGAAACCCAAAGAAGAGGAAGATAGAAAATGTATTACGTCCATAAACAATAACATTGTTGCCAACAACAACAACAACGATAAAAACATGCAAAAGGTTTTTAACCTCTGTCTCCTCTATCTATCGGTCTATTAATAATATTTGCTTTCAGTTAACAATGAAAAAGCCACAGCAACACTTTGCTGCTGGGTGGTGGGGTGAAACCATCATTCAGGGCTTGGGGTTGATAATGAATCTATACGTTTTTAAACCACATTAATAAAAACGAAACATAAATGAGAAATTTTTCAGCTAGAAAAATAAAGATTTATAGGTGTTTGTTTTCACTTTGGGTTTTTACAGCATATTTAAATTCAAAAGTCTTTAAAGGTTTTGCATTTTCTGTTGCCGTATAAATTAAAATTGGTGTGTTGCATAAAATTTCCAAAAAAAAAAATAGTTAAAGTTTGTTTGAAGTGCTTGGCGTGAACTAGAGGATCGCTAATGAAATGGACAACATAACAGTGGGTTACTTGGTGGGGTAAAATAGAGCTGTTTTAAACTGGCTTATACTGAAATTTTCTGAATTTCTGTAAAAAGGCATACTCCACATGCTCTTAAGGCATTAGCGTCAACCTCTGAGAAGTGTAAAACATGTCATACCTTAAGTGGGCGCATTTTCTTCTGAAAAACACTGCGTTGGGTCCTCTTGAACCATTATTCGCAGTGCCACTTTAGTCATTGCACTGAGTCGGGGCTCTCTTGGACCACGTAAGCACAAACTTTCCTTTTGGAGTGTACTACGTATGGTACACTTGGCTCACTTTAATAGTTTCTTATGTCCGCAGAGCGCATCCTTTTTTTTTATATAAGCTTTATTTGAATTATTAAATCTGCTCCAATGGAGCCTAACAATAAGTATACGAATCTTAAGTATAATTCAATAATAAATCCTAGTACGGATTTCTTGTAATGTGGATCTGTGCTAATTGGCAGGATTTTAAATTAATTTGGTCAAAATAGTATATAACTGGTATGGATCACATGTCTGAGAATTTTAAACCTAGTTTGGCTTAAACATCGTGATAAAGGGCCAGAGGACCCTTACAGTCATTTACAGAGTGTTCGCGATATTATGTAGAGTGAAGAACTCTAGTTATGTATGTATAACGGATAATTCTAGAATAGCAGAGTGGGCGACGTAATTTATGTATTGTAGGTTTTTCGTGTTGACTGTTTTAAGGATCACGTATGAGAGCATTTAAGCCACGTGACGTAGAATAAAGGATTCTACGCAGTCTTTTTTGAGTGTTCGTCCGCGATTGATATTGACTGTTTTAAAGATCACGTATAAGAGCATTTAAGCCACGTGACATAGAAAAAAGAGTTCTACATAGTCTTTCGGGCGCGTGTGTTCGCGATTACTGTTACGGATGAAGCACAAGTGCAGATTAGAAAACACGGCGTTCGTTTCTCCGAAGTCTTAAGAGCTTGGACTGCACAATAATTGTCTAGCAAGTATGTTATCATGACGTTCGAGCTTCTCTTTGTGCTTTATATTGATTTTTTGAATTGCCTCTTTGACGAGAGGTATTTTCAAGTCTCGGTGGATGTTTTCATTCCTCATATACCAAGGGGCACCGGTAATGAGCCGCAATGTCTTCGATTGGACTCTTTGGATTTTGTCGAGATTGCTCGAGCTTGCTTTGCCCCTTAGCTGGGCACCGTATAACCAGATAGGTTTGATTGCACTGTTGTATAGCAGGACCTTATATTCAAGGCTTAGTTTTGAGTTCGCGTTTAGGAGCCAGTGAAGTTGATGGACCTTAAGTTTCAGTGAGTTTTCTTGGCTTCGATATGACTTCTCCAGGTGAGTCGGCAATCCAGGTGGATTCCAAGGTATGTAACATGATCAGATTGAGAAAAAGGGATATTGTTTAGTTTCGATGTCGAACAAGTGCTAAAATTCAGTGTGAAAGTTACCTGTGTGCATTTAGCCTCATTGACTTTTATTCTCCAGTCAGAGAGCCAAGATTCTACTCGTCTGAGATGTACACCTAGATTCATAGATGCAATATCCTGCTTTTTATGTGTGGTTAGCACGTTTGGGCTGGTAGGGATATCTGCGGTAAACAGAAGGTAAAGGATAGGTCCTATGACGCTTCCCTGGGGAACACCTGCTAGTATTTCGCGGTCATCGGTGACGTGTTGTCCACATTTGACTCTGAATCTGCGGTTTTCTAAGTAAGACTCAAGAATTTGATGCGTATTTGCCGGTAAGTATTTGCAAATTTTGTAGGTCAAGCCAAAGTGCCAGACTTTGTCAAATGCTTGAGAAACATCCAGGAATACGGCGCAGCAATATTCTCGCCGTTCAATTGATTTTTCAATTGCTTGGGTCAGACGGTTTACTTGTTCGATAGTGCTGTGACCTTCGCGGAATCCAAACTGATGGTCTGGTATTATGTTATTTGACACGAGGAACGGTTTTATTTGCTATAAAAGAACTTTTTCAAATAGTTTGGATAAGCAGGAAGCAACTGAACGGCCTGTATGGGGAAGGTATTGATTTGTCCTTTCCTGGCTTTAAAATCATTTGAATCAGAGAAATTTTCCGCACTTTAGGAAAGTAACCATGTCTCAAAAAAGAGTTAAATTATTTTCCAGGAACTTCACAGCAATATAGGGAAGTTCCAAGATCATTTTAGGCGTGATATGTCATATCCAGGTGCTTTACCTGGATTCACGGTTTCTTTAATGACATTCGTAACTTCATTTGCGTTAGTAAACAATGGAATTACGGCAGACATTTAATCATCGGATGGAAGGAGGTCGCTACTTGCAGGATTTGGGCGAAATACCTGGGACAGATGGTTTGCAAAATCATTGGCTTTTTCCTCTTATGATACGCATCGAATTCTTGAGTCTTAGTATTTCTTAATGTTTTCCATAATGAGAATTTGGTTGAAGCTGTCGGAGTTAAACTTGCAATGCTGTCTTCATTTCTAAGTGCGCTTTGCAACCTTTTGGTAGCTTCAGTCAGTCGCAGTCGGGCCGCTGCTGACCTATTTCGCTGCCATTCGCGACAAGGTGCTCTATTCACTTACAAGGTGCTCTATTTCCCGGTTAGTGTAAGTATTTAAACTATTTGTCGCTTTTATTTGTCTGTGTGTAGCTAAATGGCCGCTTGTTCCAGGACCACTTAAATAGTTTCTTATGTTCGCAGAGCCTTCCTGCTATCACGTAATGCGCTGGATCCTCTTAACCTACAAACTGCAGCGGTACTGCATAGGGTCCTCTTGGGCCAGATTTCCAATTTGTGTATTTATTGTTTGGCTTCCGAGAAATAGATTCAGCAATAAGTAAATAAAGTACTAAACGATATAAGCGTAAAATATCTCTTTTGTCTTAAATCGTTTTTATCAATTTTTTTTTTTTAAATTTACTCATTTATTGTTCCGTTTTTATCTTGATTCGGATCTGTCGATCAAACACTTGGAAATTTTATGAATTTGTCACTTGCATACCCTAATAATGACAACCCATTACCGCATCAATTGTTTTGAAATATAAAATAATAACTAACTTATATTAGCAGGCATTTACCCGCTATCCTTACCTAATAATTGTCTAGTTTCCTTCTTTTCCGGACCTGCCTAGCCAAATAATAAGCCACTTCTATAAATACTCTTAGTACTTTTAAGTTATCAAATAATGACCTACTGGGAATAAGAGCTTATTTTTATCTCAGCCTTATCTTAATAATAATATGGTTTTGAAAATCACAACATGGTTGTTGTATGCGAGTTCTAGTTAGGGAAACATACTTCGGTTGTGTGTGACCAAAATATACTTCTGAGGCATCATAATATGGTTGTGAGGTCTATAATATGGTTGTGAGTAATCATAGTGTGGTTGATAGATAAATAAATATGATTCACCGAATCTCTACGTGGTTTTGTGGGTCCAAAATATGCACACAGAGAACAGATTTGTTGTAAGAACCGATTTTGCTGTCAAACGAATGTTGGTGGATGCAGGTACTATTATCTATATATTCCATCCATATAACCATATGTGGATTGGTACTCAGCAAATTTCCGTATAGGGAACTGACACATTCGGTTGAAGATAAAAAGTATCGGTAATCATAATTGATTAAGACTGGAACAGAACAGAATTTGTACATGTAGTGGTTGTTGGTTTTGATTGTTGTTTATAAGGACACTTTGAATTCGGTCGCTTTTACTACGAACATTTGTTAACTGGACCAACTGTTGATTAAATTTCATAAAATTGGCTAACTGAACGATATAAAAACGTTTTTTTTAATATTTTTCTATTTAGAATTTTAAAATATTAATTCTGTTATTTGAGTTGTGAAAAGGGGATTTTAAAACTTGGTTTTGACTTTCGAATCTAATACGAGGGCTGCTATTTCTGGCGTGATAATGAAAATGCGAATATTTATCATCAAAAATGGTTTTTATTGTTTTTCAAAGTATTTTCCAGCATGATTTATACACTTCTGCATGCGCTCAAACCAATTGTCGAAGCACTTTTTTCACTCTGATTGAGACACCTCCAAAACATGGTTTTTGAGCGATTCAACAGCATCTTCTGGCGACGAAAATCGTTGACCACGCATTTTTTTCTTGATGTGCGGGAATATAAAGTCATTGGGTGCCAAGTCAGGGCTGTACGGCGGATGACCCATCAATTCAACGTTTTGGCCGGTCAAAAAGGCGCTGGTTTCAGCCGATGTGTGTGAGGTCGCATTGTCATGGTGCACAATGATTCGTCTTCTCTTGTTCGTTTTTCGAATTTCTCCGAAGACTTCAGACAAACAAATTGTGGTGTACCACTCAGAATTGACCGTTCTACGTTGCTCAAGCGTAACAGTCGCCACATGGTCTGTTTTGCCGAAGAAACAGGCGAAGTGCTTCTTCCACGAACAACTTTCGTTGGATTTGGCTCGTCTTCGAAGACCCACACGGTCGATTGCTGTTTTGTTTTGGGCTCATACGCATAGATGTATGATTCGTCACCTGTGACGAGCTTATAAACGTCTTTTGGAGCACCGCGATCGAATTTTTTCAAAATTTCTTTGCACCAATCGATACGAGCCTTTTTTTTAAGCGATTGTCAAATTGTTAGGGATCCAACGAGAACCAACCTTTTTTGCGGCCAGGTGTTCATGCAATATCGAATGTATGCTGGCGGAAGAAATACCCAAGGATGCCTCTATCTCACGGTATGTCAAATGACGATCTTGCATTATCAGTTCAAGCACGACACAAAGTTCTCTGGTACAACGGCCGTTTTTGGACGACCTTCGTCTTTGAGCGAGCGTCGGCCACGATTGAAATTATTAAACCGGTTTTTCACAGTGATATAGGATGGTGCTTTATTGCCATACAAAGATTTAAGTCCATCGATGCACTCTTGTCGTGATACTACAACACTAGATTGTGTGTTAACGTCAAACGGCTTGTGTATCTTCTGCCCGCCGCTGTGACTAACACCTTCAATGCTGCTTCTCTCGTGCATGCTTTCCACAAGATGTGCATAACACATAAAGGACTTCTCAATGAATCAAATAACAATTGATTTAAGTATTAAATACAAGGCCTTCTAGCAGCCCTACTCTAAAACATATACATTAGAATATGTCCGGGATAATGTTTCATTCGCTTCTGGAATGCCTGGCAAGAATCAAGTAATGAATAAGTATAGCATGAATTACAATGCCTTCGAGCAGCCCTTCTTGAATTACAATGCCTTCGAGCAGCCCTTCTTTAAACAAGGGACATGAGAATATTGTGCGGAATAATTTTTCATGTGCTAAGAAGGCCTTCTGGAATGCCTTATTTTGGAAGTGAACAACAAATGTGTACTCGTATTGCACATGAAGGCCTTCTCAATGAATCATGTAACAATTGATATAAGTATTAAATACAAGGCCTTCTAGCAGCCCTACTTTAAAACAGGTACATTAAAATATGTCCGGGATAATGTTTCATGTGCTAAGAAGTCCTTCTGGAATGCCTGGAAGAAGTCCTTCTGAAATGCCTGGAAGAAGTCCTTCTGAAATGCCTGGAAAGAATCAAGTAACGAATGAGTATAGCATGAATTACAATGCCTTCGAGCAGCCCTTCTTTAAACAAGGGACATGAGAATATTGTGCGGAATAATTTTTCATGTGCTAAGAAGGGCTTCTAGAATGCCTTACTTTGGAAGTAATCAAATGTGTACTCGTATTGCACATGAACCCCTTCTCAATGAATCATGTAACAATTACTTTAAGTATTAAATAAAAGGCCTTCTAGCAGCTCTACTTTAAAACAGGTACATTAAAATATGTCCGGGATTGTGTTTCATGTGCTAAGAAGTCCTTCTGGAATGCCTGGAAGAAGTCCTTTTGAAATGCCTGAAAAGAATCAAGTAACAAATGATAATAAATAATAATAACTTTTCATGTGCTCTTTGGCCTTCTGGAATGCCTTATTTTGGAAGTAATCAATTTTTAATTAGAAGACTGCATATTTTCCCGCTGGAATATTTCCGTTTAATTGCAATTTCTCTAAAAATACTCATTCATTTAATCGCAGCAGATGTGATATGATTTTCAGTTTGATAACATTACCACCACTTTTTTCAGTATCATGTCTGCCGAGGAAGCCAGTCTAAAACGAATGTTATGAGCATGAATTTGTGATGGTTAACCAAAAATCGTTTAACACCGGCCCGCCTTGTCGCAACTAGCAATCATCAATCAGTCGAAGTGGCCTGCCTGATGGCGCAGCTACACTTTTCAGCATTTCAATTAAATTAATTGAAGCATTTTGTGATTGATATGCCGGCTACAAATGATTGGACACGCAAACAAAACACTTTGTGTTTTTTTTTTGTGCACAACAGCCGAATTGGTTGGTGTTCACAAACGAATGAAATTACACACTTCAATGAAAGATATTTAGAATAATTTTATGAATCCATGGGAAACTACCGGGCATTCATAGTAGGCACCTATACACGTATTATATTCTCGATCCGATTCCGATGCTTTCATTCTTTTTGCATGTCTCGTTCCTAGTACTTTCAAACCGTGCTTGGTGGAAATTCTTTTGAGTGGCATTCACAGACATAGACAGCTGGGAAAAAGAAGTGCCTGTGAACGATACTCTTGATGGCGGTGGCTGAAGTCGTACGTCGGCCTGCCCCATCTGCCCGCCAGTCTGCCTGACTCTATTAAATATTGACACCTTTCGCTGAGATGCAGTTTGCAGTTTTTTTGCTCCTCTTCTTTTCTTTCGCACAGTTGTTATGGCAAATGTTTGTAATTAAAACCGAGAGGTTGTCTTGTCTTGTCTGTTATGTACAGCATGTGGCGTTCCGACGAGGCTGAGATTTGCCTCTGCCACATTTGCACATTTCTTTCGCAGGCGGATGCCGTAGTGGCGTTGGCATGATGGAAACATGTGTCTCCTATTCATGCATTTCGCATGTCATTACATTCCAAGCACTTGCATACGAGATTTCTAGATGGTGTTACCGTTAGATTTTGTTATGAACACCGGAATCTGTTCTCGCAGCCCACAGTTCGTCAAAAGGAAAAAATATTACTTGCTTTGCCAACGTTAGTGAATGTGCGAGAATGGTATGACAAGTTAAGTGAAATAGATGGCCTTAAATACTCTGAGAAGAATATCTCTTCTGGTACAGACTTAAGAAGTAAAATTAAACAGGTTATGCGGACAAGCCTCTCAGCACACAGATTTTAAGGGGTTTCAGAAACCGCTTAAGGCCACCCAAAAAATATACCATTCAAAAAAAAAACAATAAAGGAACAACTTCTAAATCGAAAGATTTTTTTTTTTAAATTAGATCGGATCCAATGGGTTAAATTAACGATTTTAAATGAGGAGAACATTTCTTCCTGGTTATTGTGAAGATGTTTCCGAGTCTTCTGGACGGGCCTCTCGGCAAATTGTATTTGATAGAAAAAAACCATTCAAAGAAAAAAAATAAAAGCACTAATTGTGTTTTGGAAAGACTCAAATTTCATCGGGTCCAAAAACTTTTGCTCAGAGTGGTTCTGTTATTTAACAGAGTGGCTCTGTTATTTAACATTGTGGCTCTGTTATTTAACACAGTGGCTCTGTAATTTAACAGAGTGGCACTGTTATTTAACAGTGACACTGTTATTTAACAGAGTGGCTCTGCTATTGCGCAGAGTGGCTCTGTTATTTAACATGTCGGCTCTGTCATTCAACAGGGTGGCTCTGTTACTTAACAGAGTGGCACTGTTACTGTATAGAGTGTCTCCTTTCATCGATTTTGTTTTCTAGAGCTTTTCATACCGTCTGTCTTGTAACATGTGTGGGTCTGCTGCATTCTTTTATATTGTTTTTCTGCATTGAATTTCTGCGGTTCACTTTGCCAATTGCAGCTGCATTCCGGTGGGATGTTTGTTATTGTGGCAAAAACCTTTGGGCAATAACGAAAAACTATTTGCCAAAAAGATGATCATACCCTTTTCACTGTTTGTGTGTAGGGCGTTTGTATTTGTTTCACTTCCCGTCAAAGTCTCAATCTTGGGACACTGTTTAGCTGCTGGTGTTGTTAAATCTGCATAATTTTCTGTCTGTCGTTCTGGTTTTATTTGTCTCGCATTTTGCGTTGTTGGAACAAAACTAATGTTTTTTCTGGTTTAGTTTGTAAAGAACGTTGTTTTTTGTTTGCATTCGGCACAGGGTGAGCAGAAAACAAAACAAAAACGTACGTCGCTATGAAGGTTAGTTTTTCTATCACGTTAGTTGTGGCAACTAACGCTAATGTCGATGCTGCAGGAGGCTTTGTATGCCGTTGGATGGCTTTGTTACACAGAAGAGACAATATCAGTTACACGATTGACGTATGTATGATCTGGCAAGAAATGGGGTTGGCTAATGGGAGGCAGAATGATTTGAGAGAACAATGTAGTACAGAAAATTTAAAAAATGTACGTTCTTTTGTGATTAAATTTACACTTTTTTCATAGTGGGAACACCTCTTTTTAAATTAAACTTTTCATTAATCATCGCTGTCGCCTTTATAGTTCAGTTTCTTAAATTATTCCTTTTTTGTTCTTATTTGACCTTTTTGTCATCCTTTCTTTTCGATTATCGGTGTGTGGACACCCTCGCTGTAAAAATCGCCCCAGTCTCTTTTGGCTATTTCCAATTATCGTACACCGGCCCAGCACCGACGGAAGCGATTGCCGATTACCTTTAATTCGTAATGACGTGTTTTTGCCAACGCAGCGCAACTCATTACAAGCCGTTACGCTTAAATGACTTTTAGCCGAGAACGGCTTCAGACAGAATTCCGAAGTTCTGACTTAACTGACAACATGTTCCGTGTTTGTTTTGGCTTGGTGGCCATTGGAACAACATTTTTTTTCGGTACGATTTTTGTTTGGCTTAGCCAAGCAGAAGAAGTTCAAAAAGAAAAAAAGCATACAAAAAACGTGTTGTGCTGTTTTACAGAAGGAAAACACCGAAAACAAAATAAAATTTATGAAGTCTCAAAGTCTGTCGCTTGCTCTTTTAAATGGCGACAAAAAAGAATGACATCAACAGCTGATGATATTAAATAAAAAAAGCGATGGACGGACAAAAAGAGAATAACAACACCAGAAACTTTTTTCTTGGTCAAAAAGTCAGCTACGTTTTATTTTTCTTTTTTCTTCTTGGCAACCAAAGGTTGAAAAGGCACATTGCAAACACACAAAGTTTGGAAGAGATATGTTGTCATAATTTTCGCACAGCTTATCGGAAGGGTGCGTTCTTGGAATTGTTGTCTTTTTTTTTTTAAAGGAAAAGAAGATAGTCACAGTGTGTAATGCCTTAAGCGGTGTTCACACTGTAAACATTTGGTCCTTCGACTAGAAAACGTTACAGCATTGTTTTTTAACCTTTTGTCAGATTGGTCCTATTTAATGAGTAAAAAATGCGGTCTAGGTAAACTACAAATTAAAGAGAGAGTACACTAAAAACCACACATTGTACAGTGTGAACATGGCTAACGATACTGTGTATAAGTTTAAGTTTATATCGCATGTAAGTTTTGCTTACAATGTCAACAATCGTATGTCAATAGAAGAAAGACTGTCGTCAGCATTTCACACTTACCCTATATCCGATAACTGAATGATTTGTAGTTGCTCCCACTGTCTTTTTTGACTAACCAACTACGGGGTGGACTAACCAACAACGGGGTGGACTAACCAACTACGGGGTGGACTAAACAAGTTAAACCGACCTGGTCGTGTCTGATGCATCCCCCACCATCGAGTTGCTATTTAATGGGAGGAATATTATTTTTGATATTTATATCCCTTTTGACTAAGACGCGATTTTGGGCCCAGGACTCCTTACGACCGTCGCCAGGAAAAATATAATTTTTCATATTTATGGCTCCCCTGACTATAAGAGCGGATTTTGGGCCCCGGGCATCCATAGCACCAAAGCTTATAAAATAATCATACGAGGGCTGCTATATATTTCTGGCCTAATAATGAAAATGCGAATATTTATCATCAAAAATGGTTTTAAAGTTTTTCAAAGTAGTATCCAGCATGATTTATACACTTTTACATGCGCTCAAACCAATTGTCGAAGCACTTTCTCCACTCCGATTGAGACACCTCCAAAACATGGTTTTTGAACGCTTCAACAGCATCTTCTGGCGACGAAAATCGTTGACCACGCATTTTTTTCTTGATGTGCGCGAATAAAAAGAAGTCATTGGGTAACAAGTCCGGGCTGCACGGCGAATGACCCCTCAATTCGACGTTTTGGCCGGTCAAAAAGGCGCTGGTTTTAGCCGATGTGTGAGAGCTCGCATTGTCATGGTGCACAATGATTCGTCTTCTCTTGTTCGTTTTTCGAATTTCTCCGAAGACTTCAGACAAACAAATTGTGGTGTACCACTCAGAATTGACCGTCCTACGTCGCTCAAGCGGAGCAATCGCCACTTGACCAGTTTTGCCGAAGAAACAGGCGACCATTTGCTTCGAAGTGCTTATTCCACGAACAACTTTCATTGGATTTGGCTCGTCTTCGAAGACCCACACGGTCGATTGCTGTTCTGTTTCGGGCTCAAACGCATAGACCCATGATTCGTCACCTGTGGCGATCTTATAAACGCCTTTAGAAGCACCGCGATCGTAGTTTTTCAAAATTTCTTTGCACCAATCGACACGAGTCCTTTTTTTGAGCAATTGTCAAATTGTGCGGGATACAGCGAGAAAAAACCTTTTTTACGGCCAGGTGTGCATGCAATATCGAATGTTTGTTGGTGGAAGAAATGCCCAAGGATGTCTCTATCTCACGGTATGTCACATGACAATACAGCATTATAAGTTCACGCACGGCATCAATGTTCTCTGGCACAACGGCCGTTTTAGGACGACCTTCACGACCCTCGTCTTTGAGCGATCGTCGGCCACGATTGAATTCACTAAACCAGATTCTCACAGTGCTATAGGATGCGCTTCATCGCCATTCAAAGATTTAAGTTCATCGATGAACTCTTATCGTGATAATCCACGTCGAAAGTTGTGAAAAATGATGGCACGAAAATGTTCACGAGTTAATTCCATATTTTTGCCAAATTGATTTTTTCAATTCACTGTAAACAACACAAATGATGTACGCACGTCAAAACGTTCTAAGTACGTTTATGCTAAAAAATGTCAAGCTTTCCAATGGAAATGTCACATGGCGCCAGGCAACACGAAGTGCATCAAGTAGTAGTGATCCAAGTAGAGATACTTTTTTCAACAGGCAAATTTTGTTTAGCGATAAAGCCCTTTTCCGGGTATGTTAACAAGCAAAATTGCCGCATTTGGGACGAAGAGCAACTAGAAGAGCTTCAAGAGCTGCCACTTCATACAGTAAAAACAACGGCTTGGTGTGGTTTGTGGGCTGGTGGAATCATCGGTCCATTTTTCTTCAAAAATGATGCCGGTGAGAACGTAACCGTCAATGGGGACCGTTATCGTGCCATGATAACCGACTATTTGATGCCTGAAGTTGAAGCTCGTGATCTCGGCGACATTTGGTTTCAACAAGACGGCGCCACTTCCCACACATCGCATCAATCACTGGATTTATTAAGAGAACACTTCTGTGTGCAGATAATCACCCTTATTCTGATTGTCTTCGTCAAGACAAAACAACGACATCTTGCGACGACTGTTGATACTTGGTATTCGCGTAGTCGTTTTTCGATAACTATTGACAACTATTGACACAACTCGGTATTCTCTAAATGATATTGACGTTGTTATTGAATTGATACGACTCTGTTTTTGTCGTCGCTGTTTTTGGTAACGACTAAGAAGTTTGCTGTTAAAATAAAAAAAAACCAAAAGCAAAAGTAAAAGTGCAAATATGAAAATTACAAATAATGAACAGTTCCAAAAACTTGTTGAAGAGTTGGAGAAAAATCCATCCTTAGCAAAAGGTTTCAAAAGAGGAATAGTGCCAACAAATTTTAACCAGCAATGGGAGAACATTGCAAGTGTTTTGAATGCTTCCGGACCACCGAGTAGAGATGGTGATGGCTGGCAGAAGGTTACTAACTTATATCCCTGGTTTTTTGTAGATTAATAAAATTAAATATTTTCGTTAAGGTTTGGAGAGACTTAAAGTTCAAAGTCAAAAGGAAAATGGTTGAAAACAAATCGGAGATGAGAGCAACAGGTGGCGGTGTAAATAAATATATTACACTGAGCCCGTTAGAAGAAGCTGTTGCAAACCTGCTGCAGTTTCAAAAACAGATAAATCCTGAAGGATCAGCTCATGGTGTTGCAGCAAGTTATGAGGAACTTGTCACTGAAGTGCTCGGTGTTGACCCAGTTATAGAGATGGAAACAACTGTTCACTCTGAAGAAATTTTACTGGAACAGGAGGAGCCTTCAACATCAAGGAACGGGAGCAGTTCAAGAGCCACTCCATCCGGGTCAAAGTCCACAAATATACTAACCTTAAGAGCTGCAACTCCAGTCAATCGAAAAAAACCAACTGACCGTCAAAACCTCTTAGAAAACCATAGCAACATGCAAGAAAAGGTGCTGACAGACCTATATCGCAGTGTCTTTCTCTGTAAAATAAGTTTCTTTTTATTTTCTTCATCACTTGAATCAGAGTTTGAATCAAAAAAAAAAAACATTTTTCAACAATTGATGAATAGATACAAAATCTGATGCAAAAATGTTAGGTATGTGATTTTTTTATTGAAGTTATCGATAAACAGTCAACGTCAAGACAATAATGATACGGAATACCAAAAATGCGTTGATGTGATATTATATTGAAACGAAGTGATATTGATATTAAATTGACGACGACGTTGACGACGACAATCAGAATAAGGGTGAATATCACGTTTTGGGTCGGTCGATTGGCCACCTAGATCGTGTGATTTTTCTTTGGGGTTACGTAATGTCCAAAGTGTATGCTGACAACTCAGCTACGATTCAGGTCTTCGAAGCCAACATTGCGCGTGGTTATTACGCCATACCTGTCGAAAGGCTCCAACGAGTCATCGAAAATTGGACTCAACGGATGGACCATCTAAGACGTAGCCCCGGCCAACATTTGATAGACACAATCTTCAAAAAATAAATGCCAAAGAATGTTCTTTCAAATGATAACACACATTTCCCATTCAATTTGAATTTTCTGCGTTTATTTTCTTTATAAAAGTAGGGAACCTCAAAGTTAATCACCCTTATTAATGGCGGGCGAGTGGTTGCATCTAGTGCTCTTTTGCACTCTGCGATACACCAGATTCGGGCTAGATGGCCCAAACTCCATTTACGTATTTGTTACCTTTCAAAATACAATTTACAGCATCATAGCTTTTCTATACTTTTTAAAATGATAATTTTATGTATTATAGCCTTTATCTATGATAATTTGTTATTCTAATCAAATTTCGTTTTCTTTCTTTACAGGTAAGCCTCCATTTTCTATCTTCGGCTAATACTTTGTGGATTGCATGTAAGGTAAAACTTGAAATTGTAACTTTATGTAACTTATTACTAGTTATTTAATTTATATGTTTGTTAAACAAAATTCTGCATACAGTTTGTTATACACAGCTTTCAAAAGCCTCCTGACCTATTTACACCCTCCAATTCATCAAAGCCTAGCATCTCGTTTTGAAAGCCTTTTGCCTGATCCCCTAGCAAGTGCAACGATCTGAAGTGAGCGCTTTCCTCTCACTCAGTTGCCCCAGTCATTGTGGGTCACGAATTCTCTTCATCCGGATTGCATAATGCCTTCAAAGCGAACAATACAATCCGATGTTGTTCAAGCCAAGCTTTTGTAAATTTTTTCCTATTGTGGAAAAAAGCAAAGAAACAAAAGAAAACCTAAAACAAAACCAAACGAACATAAGGTATCATGAAGAATACGCAATTTTTCTTACCTCGTTCCTTGTCGCAAACTGCCTCTACTCTTCACAGTTCGACTCTGCGGTGTTGGCACTTGCGTCCGTCCTCTTTCCAACTTAGGCCTTTTGTTGTTTGCATTTAATTGGAAGTGATGAGGACAGAGGCTTTTCATACGACGAACAACGAATTGAGTCATACTGCACGTTTCTCGCTGAAATTTTAAGTTTTTCTCTTGTGCAAAGTAATTTGTTAACAGAACCGAACCGAAAATGCTGAAAGACAGACAAAAGATCACAGAAACAAAAAACAAAAACAGATGAATACGCTCAGGAAAAAGAAAGAAAAATATATAAAGTCAAGCAGGAATTGTTGAAGTGGATAGAAGGCCTTCACAGTCGTCACATGTGTGACTCAATAGAAGGTTACAGGTTTGAGGAAAGACCCTCACACCAGTGCGTTTCCTTTGTCCCCGTCACTGTGAGAGTTGTCCTTACACTCGGCACATGTGTGACTCAATAGAAGGTTCCAGTTTTTAGCAGAGATCCTCACATCAATGCTTAATGTTGTCCCAGCCACTGTGAGATCGCCGACTCATATTCTGTCATTAAGCGTTTCACATGAATCAGCTTGTAGAACAAAAGTGAAATAAGAAATAAGTTGAAATAAGCTGGAGGACGTTTTAGCTTTTAAATGCCGCTTAATAATATTTTCCACCTCACTTCAAATTTGAGATATATTTTCTCAAAAAACACACCAACTTGTTGCAACCGATTGCAGATACATATCGCTCATTTCGCAGAGGATCGTCACAACTTAAAATCCTACAAGGAAGTCTTCAAATTTTGAACGGGTTTCGACAAAAGAGTCCTATAAGAAAGCTCCTTCTGATTTTTATATCCTCACCTTAGACTGTGATACAGGAGTATTATAAGTGAATGCTGATGTTTGCTTGTAACACCCTCAAAATAGTATAAATTATACTGACAGACTCTGAATTATTTTCTTAGCCGATTGAGACTTGGCCGTCGGTCCTTCTGTTTATGTAATCAAAGTGCAGGACACAAATATGAATCGATCTCGACAAAACTTTCCACATTATTTTGTTTTCGACTAATGACTAATGACGATCGACATTAAAAACTTATTTCTATTTAAATATAGAAGCAAGAGGTCTTGAGTCGGTTTAATCCCTGTTCAATGTTTAAAAAACGGTCGACAGTAATATTGAAAGAAATTAGTCCAACTTCTGATATAAACCCCATACAAATGTACCTGCCGATTTGGGGTTCAACCGACCTAGCTGTGGCAAATTTCATAAGATTTCAATGAAATTTTGTTTTGGACTTTAAAATTATTTCCTAAGTTAAAGTTGTGAATCCCGAACAGTAGGTTAGTAGGTTAGGTAGGTAAACTAGCCCATACGACTAGACGTGAGGAGACAGACAACACTCCTTATCCCCGTCATCGTATGATGCACACGGACGGGAACTAGTGTTTTTTTTACTAGCCGTTTTTTTAGTCCTGGAACACCGGTCAGAAAATGTGATCGGATTTACATAGTGAAACATCCTTCAATTATCGTTGTATGGTTCCAGGGCACTAGAATATAATCTCTCGGTTGCCATTTATATTTCAGGACCGGCATTAAAAATAATTTATCATTGAAAATAGTTTTATTGTTTTTCAGATCAAGACACTTTTGCATGTTCACAAACCAATTTATGATGCACTTTTTCCACTCCGTTTGAAACACCTCTAAAACATGAAAAACGCTTCAACAGCTGCTTCGGGCGATGAAAATCGTTGATCACGCATTTTTTTCTTGTTGCTAGGGAATAAGAAGTCATTGGGTGCCAAATCAAGGCTGTACGATGGAAGGTCCAACAATTCGACATCTTGAGTGGTCCAATAGCTCATCGCTTCAGCTGCTGTGTGAGAGCTCGCTTTGTCGTGATGCGAAATAATCCGTCTTCTCTTATTATCTTTCCTCATTTCTTCGAACATTGTTGGCAAACATATGGAGGTATACCACTCAGAATTGACCGTCCTACGTTCCACAAAAAGCACTGTGACAAAAAGCAATCATTTGCTTCGATGTACCTTTTGCACGAACATCTTTTGTTAAATTTGGCTCGTCTTGAAAGACCCATACGATCGATTGCTGTTCTGTTTCGGTTTCATATGCATAGATCAATGATTCGTCACCTGTGACAATGTTATACACTGCCTTTGAGCTAGGGCAGATATACTTTTTCAACATCTCTTTGCACCAATCCATACGAGCCTTTTTTGAGCATTCGTCAAATTATGTGGGATCCAACAAGAACACATTTTTTCACGACCAAATGAACATGCAATATCTTATTGATGCTTGTCATACTAATGCCCATGGATGCCTCAATCTCACGGTATGTCACATACCGGTCTTGCTTAATCAGTTCAAGCACAGTTCACGATGGTTTTCGGCAAAGTCAGCGATGATGGACGTCCTTCACGAAATTCATCCTGAAGCGAACGGCGTCCGAGACTGAACTGTTGGTATCAGCGATTAACAGTGGTTTTTGATGGTGTTTCATCGCTAAAAGTCGAAACAAGTTGATTTAAACACTCTTGTCTCGAAAAGCCACTCCGAAAATCGTAAAAAAATCATCGTACGAAAATGTTCACGGAATTACTCTATTTTTTGACTGAGATGAATTTTTGAACACACTGTAAACAAAGCAATTCGCCCTCGAATGACAAAACGTTCTAAGTGAAGTTATGCAAAAAATGTCAAAGTTCCAGTTTGCATCTGGGAACATTGTCAGGACCCGAAATATAAATAGCAGCCCTCGTATGATCCGACACACCCTCATTATGATTCCGCTCATGTATACTGTGATCGCACCCAAGCATACTATGATCCCACACAAATATTAAGAATCTCGCAACCTTATTTTAGCTCCCATAACCATTTTATAATTACCAGAATCATATCATGTTCTTACGCAACCATATTATTATTGTATTATGCTCCGTACAATTATATGAGTATTCCCACAACCATATTATTGTTACACGCAATTATATTATGGCTTCTACTGCTATAATATGATTATGATGCCGTACATGCCTTATTTTTGTTCCCATAACCAAATAACAATTCTGAATATATTATGATTTGTACGTTTATAATATTATTACCACAACCATAGTATTGTCTCACACAATCATATATCTAATATATCTTAATCTGCGACGGTTTTCTTCAATTTCAATAATGTGGTTCCTTTTTGCTGCTTGAGCTAACAACATGAAAATCTATTAAACATATATGTAGTTGGAAGCTTTATCTAAGTCTGAACCCACTTTGTCAATTTTAATAATTTCCTTTCATGGTCCAAAAAACGAACATCTGCTTTATTTCATCAAGATTGTATGTAAGATGTGGCTTCTAGAGCTAAAATATAAAATCGGATGAAGATATGTGAGTTATATCTAAATCTGAACCGATTTTCTTCAATTTCATGATCATATTCAACGATTATGATTACACTATGCTCCGTACGATTACATTATTGTTAAAATAATCATGTAATCGAACGGATATTATTGTCACGCGCAATCATATTATTGTTTCTACAGCCATAATATGATTCTGATACCGCACAAGACTTTTTTTGTTCCCATAACTAATTTATAATTGCCGTAACCGTTTAATGATTACATGCAACCATATTATAATTATATATTATGATTCGTACGCTTATATTATTATTCCAACAAACAGAGTATGTTCACACACAATCATAGTATCGTTTTCACAGCCAAAATATAATTATCGCAACCCTATTATGATTTTTACAAGCGTTTTATGACTTCTACAACAGTACAATGATTTAAAACACACATCTCTAGTGATCTTGGACCTTATCAGTAAGTTTTATCGAATAACTTCCACACAAAAGCCCCTTCCTACACTCAAATTTTAACTGGCACGTTTCAACCGACCGTCAATTATATCTGGTGAATCTGGTGGACTTCATGTCCACATTTTCGTATATCTCCAATGCAAATGTCCTTTCCGATCATGGAACTTACAGCTCGAAAACCCAATTATTTCATCCGATTTGCTTCAAATATTTCATTGAGAGAGACCTGGGAGCGTCTTGTGAAATTGAACCATATCGGTCGATAGATTTGAATAGCGCCCCACACATATATCCCTCCCGATTTAAGATTCTGCAGAAGCCACAAATTATGTCCGATCTTGCAAAAAATCAGGATGGTACAACCAATAAAATATGTGCTGAATCTTGTGACCCTATAGGTCAATATTTTCATATATACTCCTTAGAAATGTCCTTCCCGATTTCCGAACATACAGCTCTTAAGGGCCGACTCCAACCAAATTTTGCACAGCGCATTGTGAGGAATCAACATCCATTGGTGGAAAAATTGGACCAATATCGGTTAATGTTTTAAAATTGCACCCGAATTGATGTCCTACAGCTCCAGAAGTCACAAATTATATCCGATCCCGCTTAAAACTTGAAATTGTACGTTACGAGCGACCAATTAATAGCTGTGGTGAATCTGAACCATATTTTCGTGTAGCCCGCACGTAAAGGTTCTTCCGGATATTATAATCCCCAGCTTTAGAAGCCACAAGAACCGTCCCTCTTCAAACACAACCGAAATATAATTTTTCCACAAAAATTAATATTTTGTTTAATGCATTTGGTTCTTGGTTAAATAGGCGGCCCATTTTAAACATAGTCAAATGGTTCTCAGCAAGAATTGTTACTTGCGGTATTGGTCTGCTACAGCTTCTAGTGGCCCAAAAACGGTTGCCTTCAAATATGGACATACGGATACTCAAGCCCTAATAATTTTACCATAAACTGTCAATTACTTTTAAGTCCTCTAAAATTACCAAATAGTTCAGAATACAGGGCCACAGCTAAATCCCAAAATATGTATACCATACACGCTACCAAATTTTTATTATTGCCAGATGGAACACCATTTATTTTGAGTTTTGTTTTTGAAAGCCAGTTGTTCTAGAAAAAACATTTTTTTGAGTTATGACTATTTTGCATGACTTAAACGGTACATGCTTTGTGGAAAGATTATACGAGTAACTGATACATTAAGGTCTTAATTTATTGATAGATCATTCACTCCATCGACTCATATTATCAGATCAACAGGTGTTTTTTTTTTGCCCCCCCCCATCTGCTACCAACATTTTTTTCTGAGTCTTTGTCCACGAGGTGTAGGCTTTTATTTAAAGACATATTTATTTTTTCTGCAGTTCTCGGCATATTTTTTAGCCATATTTTTGTATTTATTTTATTCGCATTTTTATTTTTGTTGTATATTTAATGTTTTTTTTGCCAACCTAAGGAAAGTTCTTTCAACCTAAATTCCAAAAAAATGTAGTCTTGGTAAAAACCAAATACAAACATTTTCAATAAAATCAACCCCATTAGCCGGAGAAGGAGAAAAATATAAAATAAAAACTTTGCAATTTTGGATACAACGGCAAATGCGCCATCATCACTTGTACAAACAAATACGACAGGCAGCATTTTAATGGAAACTTTGGCAAATAGCAAATTTTCGCCTATTACACACGCTCATTTAGTTTTCAACACATCCTCAAAAAAAGTTTCCTCCGCCATGGCATATAGTTGCATGCTTGATATGCCTAATAAATGCAGGAGCATCTTTTTTTTGGAGGTATATGGATGCAGGATGTTACGGTGGAGAGAGAAGTCCTTTTCCCTGAAAATGAAAAGTGATGCATTGATATCGTTCTGAAATTGAGTACATCTAACCCGGCTTTCATTTAAAATAGCACGCGCACAAAATCCGAGTGTTGTGCGTAGGAAAATAATGAAAAATGTCATCAAAACAATCTCAACTTTCTTCAGTTTAAAGTTGTTATGTTTAAAGTTGTTCGTCGCCCCAAAAATTGTCCACTTTGCGCTGGGCCACAATATTAACCTGTTGTTAAACTCTATTGTAATAAATGAATTATTAATAAATAAAAATCCTTGCAAATTTGCCTACCAAGTCAGCAACATCTAGATGTCATTTCTCAAGTGACATACAATGCGATCAGAATAACGCCTAGCCTAAATTAAATGTTAATGTCAATGAAAGAAATCAAATTCCACAAAAACTTCTTAAGCGCAACATTAACCTTAGCATGAATCCTCTATAAAAACTATAGACTTTCTAAGAACGATTTAGTTTGTGTCGCACTGTCTGGCGAGAGCCCCTAGTAACAAAAAAATCCTTCAAAAACTTGGAAAACGCTACTCACTATCATTTTGCATTACCGGGTAGTGACATCACATTACGCACAGCATGGATTGTATTCAGAAACTAGTGACTTACTCATAATAACTTAGTTTATGGCGCAGTGTCTAATAAGAGCTTTTAGTAACCAAACATTTAATCCTAGCAAAATTTGGGAAAGCTTAACCCATTACCAATTGTATTATTAGGTAATGGCTTCTCATTACCCTTAGCCTGAATTCTATGCTAATGTAATGACTTATTCAGCGCCACAGTTTCTAGATAATGACTTAGTTTATGGCGCAGTGTCTAATAAGAGCTTTTAGTAACCAAAAATTAAATCCTAGCAAAACTTTGGAAAGCTTAACCCATTACCAATTGTATTATTAGGTAATGGCTTCTCATTACCCTCAGCTTGAATTCTATGCTAATGTAATGGCTTATTCAGCGCCACAGTTTCTAGATAATGACTTAGTTTATGGCGCAGTGTCTAATAAGAGCTTTTCAGTAACCAAAAATTAAATCCTAGCAAAACTTTGGAAAGCTTAACCCATTACCAATTGTATTATTAGGTAATGGCTTCTCATTACCCTTAGCCTGAATTCAATGCTAATGTAATGACTTATTCAGCGCCACAGTTTCTAGATTATGCGCCGTGCATCCAAAATATGGCAAGTCTCAATCTTGAAAATGTAATGCCTTGCACAACCTATACCAAATTGGTATTAAAACTTATTGATGATGTTTGCAGCACCTTAAAGGATTACACCCTATGCAACGTATTCCGATGGCTTCGGAATGTCTATTCCACTGAGCGATGTCCATATGTTTGTCTCTCAGTCCGTGTGCCGTTGTTTTCAAAGTGCAGGTCGAAATGATGAAACCATTTCGATGAAAATTGGTACATTCTTTTGAAACTGGTCCAATCGGTTCATGTTTTGATATCATAAAAGCATCTATCACTTCTATCACCCATCGCACAAGCATCTCTGGTGAAATTGGACCATATCGCTTCATGTTCTTGAATAGCTTCCACATTAAGACCACATACACCACTCCCCACCCAATTTGATGTCTTGCAGCCCCAAATTATACTCAAACTCAATCAAATTTGGCTTGGTACGTTATAAGCGTCAAATGATTAAGTCAGGTGAATCTTGACCAAAGAAGTCTATTTTCTCGTATAGTTTCCATGCTAAGATATTTCCCTATTGCCGACTGTACCGCCACAAAAGACACATGTTACTGACGATTCCTATAATATTTTGTACTGAGCGTTACTAGCGAACAACGCCCATGTCTTGTTTAATTGGACGATATTGGAAATGCTTTTGAATAGCTCTTACACAAAACCCCTCCCGATGTAAGGTTCTTAAGCTCTAGAAGCCACAAATTGAACCCGATCACGCTCTTATTACGCATAGTATGTTATAAGCGACCATTAGGTAATTCCTCTTAAACTGGACCGTGTTGGTCCTTATTTTTGTATAATTATAGCCCCTTTATAAAGGTCGTTCCCGTTTTTAGACCCTGCGCCTTTAGTAGCGACTTATTATCTTCGATTCCAACCAAATTTCGCAAGGAGCATACACGCAGAGAAAAAACATGTTTACTACATGGTCACGGCAATAATATTATGTTCTCCGCAATAAAAGTATTATCGTCCCAACCATAGCATTGTTAACTGAATTTATTTTTGACAATACTACAATTGCTGCAATATAAATATTGTTGAAATGTAACAATAGTATTATTGCCAAATTTAAAAATGAAAATATGGTTATAGCAACAGTATAAATATGGTTGGTGCGACAAAAGTATTGTGTTTTGCGTTTTATGTTAACAATAATATGATTACGGCAATCACACTGTATGATTGTAGTTTTTCTTCATTTAAATATGCTTTTAAAAACAAATGTTATTGGTACGGATCTAATGCAATAATTGTACTTTTTTATCGAAATTAAAATTATTTAACTGAAATATTTTTAATAAAAAAGCTTACGTTTATTTAAACTTATTTTTTCTACTGTGAAATAAATCACTCGTATTATTTTGAATTTAATGTATTTTTGAATAATTTTCATAATTCAAATCTATTGTAGACAACTTAAACCAATTCCAACAAATAATATTGGGGATCAAATCTATTGTCGACATCTTAAACAAATTCTAATAAATTATTTTGGGGAGCATAGTATAATTGTGTGTGATCATACTATGGTTGTAGGGATCATAACATGGTTGCGTGTGAATCGTACTATGGTTGTGATGATCATACTATAGTTGTATATGAAACATACTATGGTTGTGAGGCTCATACTAAGGTTGTGGAGATCATAGTATGGTTGAGTGTGAATCATACTATGGTTGTGGGGATCATAGTATGGTTATGTGTGCATCATACTATTGTTGTAAGGATCATAGTATGATTGTATTTGAATCATACTATTGTTGTGAGGATCATAATATTGTTGTACCACAACCATATACCCAACAATAGTATTATCCTCTTCGAATATTGTCACCACAACCATACTTTTTTTCTGCGTGTAAAGAGCGACCAAGTCTTGTGAAATTGGATGGTTGCGATTAACCCCACACAATGGTCCCTGCTGATTTGAAGTTCTGCAACTCTAAAAGTCAAAAATTGTATCCAATTTTGCTTTAGCATTACATGTTACCTTATAAGGCACCAACTTTAACTCTGGTGAAAGTAGACCATATAGGTCCATGTCTTCGCAAAGCCTCCACACAAATATCCTTTTTAATTTAAAGTCCTGCAGGTCTAAAGTCTACAGTGTAAATCCAGTCATGTATTTCTGGTACAACGGTGTCGAAACTAACATTTTCTTTCCACTCTTTAAGCCATAAGTAAAGCCAGAGCTTTACTCAAGCGCTCAAGCTCCAGACAGAGGCACCAAAGCTTCTGAATACAATAGTAGTATAGGGTATAGCTTAGTCGGCGAAACGAACATTTCCTTTCCACTCTTTGAGTCATACTTGCTAAAGCTCATGACAGAGGCGCTGAATCTTCTGAATAAAATAGTGGTATAGGTTTTTTTCAGTCGGCCGCCCGACCTTAACTTTTTTACTTCTGTAAAGTTGCCAAAACATGCTACGAGTATTGCTTTTGAAAATATTATTGACATTTTTTTTCGTAGAGAACATATTGTTGCCTTGACCATATTATACCCTATCTCTTCGGTGCTAGTGCATACCAGAGTGGTGTGGAATATCATTTGAGAGACCTTCTGTTCTACAATAGAATTTTTTTTTCTCGAACGTAAAAAATTGGGGAAAAAAAGGATGGTTGGGGTGACAATATTCGAAGAGCATCATGTCATTGTTGGGTATATGGTTGTGCCACAACAATTTAATGATCCTCACAACAATGATTCACACATACTAATTAGATTTATGATTAAAACTAAACCATACTTTGATCCCCACAACCATACTATGATCGCCACATACAAAGTATGTTTCTTAAACAGTCATAGTATGATCCTCACAAGCATAGCATGTTATGATCCCTACAACCATTTTATGGTACTCAGAACCATTGTATATTTCCCATACAACCAGTGTATGATCCATACAACCATAGTATGATTCACACCCAACCATGTTACGTTCCCTACAACCATATTATGATTCAAACTTACCCATGATATGATCCCCATTACCATATTAAAGTCCTTTCAACCATAGCATGTTTCTGACACGACCATAGTGTGATTTAACACAACCATAGGGAAATTCACTCGCAACATGATATGATCCTTACTACCATAGTATGATCGCACTTAGCCATACTATGATCCCCAAAATTATTCATTAGGATTGGGTTATGTTATCTCTACATTCTTTCTACGATTCCTCTTAATCATACTATTATCCCCAAAATTATTCATTAGGATTGGGTTATGTTATCTCTACATTCATTCAAATGATGCCTCTTAATCATACTATGATCCCCAAAATTATTCATTCGGATTGGGTTATATTGTTTTTCTTTGAGTTTTTCGTTAAAAATTAAATATTTTAAAAATACATGAAATTCAAAATAGTTTTTCTTTACAATAGAAAAATCCGTGTAAATAAAAACTTTCAGTTTTACAAAAGTTTTTTTGAAAATTATTAATTTACAAATAAAAAGTACTATTATTGCGCAGGATTGGTAAAAGTAAGATTGTTTTAAAAACAAAATACAAATTTATAAAAAATTACAATCATACGATATAGTATGATTTTCATATTATTGTTAACGAAAAAACTGGAATAAACATTGCAATCATGTATATATAGTTGCTACAACTATTTTCTCATTTTTAATTATGGCAATTATGCTATAGGATAGCATGGTTGCAACGAACATACTTTGATTGCAGAGAACACATTATTGTTGCAGTGACCAAGTCCTTTTTCTGCGTGTGCTAGAATTAGGAAATGCATCCAACCAAACGTAGTTTCCCACTTTCTTTTATAGCTTCGAAAATGTTCATAAATTGCACACAATTATTTTAATGGAAATGCAGCGAGTGCTTAGCTTCTTTTTACATTCTACACTTATTCAGTATTACAATTCAAAAGCGTTCATTTTACGTATTTCTCTAATATCAATCAATGCTTCAGCTCCAGCATCTATCATTGGTCTCCCTTGCCCTAAATAACAGCTGGAAAAAAGTTGGCCTACACACCTCCACCCCCTAAGTTGTCTTTAAAGGTTTTCTATGTTACGTATTTCATTGCAATAAAAAAAACTTTGTTCAACTGTTTGCAAGAAAAACAGAAAATTGTTTTGAATACATTTCCGCAACCATTCGCATAATCAGTGCAACAACATTTCTTGTGATTTTTTTCTCTTCTTCGGACATTCAGATAAATTGAAAACTTTTGCTACCAAAAAAGCGTGGCTACATTTTTCCTCTCTCTTTCTTCCATGCAAATGCATCTGAAATATTGGTTTCTTTTCTTTTAGCGGCCGTTCTTCATGGCCACACTAAGCGAAAACGGTGGCGTAAAATTGACGGCGCAAGAGAAGAAAAATGAAAATTCAATCCATTTCCACACCCTCATAAACTACTTTTACTTCTTCTTCTTTAGCGTTCGTTCGCTTTAGTTTAGGCCGCTATGCAAATTGGCGAAAAAAATACGAAAATGAAAATGAACTTTTCATTTCGATGAGTTCTGCCGTGTCTTTTTGCCCTGTTTTGTAAAAAAAAATCAGGGGCTGGGGCTGCAAATACGTGGTAATAAAGGCGAGATTTTGCTGATAATGCCGAAGAAAGTCATAATGATGACTTGCATTATTATGATGAGATATCCATACTGGGTAGTTGTTTTTTTTGCATTTTCTTTAGTCTTCTATGGTTTCTTTTAAAAAATTGTATGTTGCAGTTGCCTTTTCGACGTATAAACATAGCCTACTGGTTACTTAGTTACTTAACGAGCACAACAAGTCGTCATTATTTGATTTTCAGTAATATTGTCGGCAGGTCTGTTTGATTTATTCATTATACGAGGGCGGTTCGGAAACTTCTTAGCCTAGCACAAAAACATGAACACATGTTAAATTTTGTTTCGATCTGGCAACTCCTTCATATAGAAACAGGTGTTCACAAAAGACGCATCCGCGATTTTTTTACAATGGAAAAATTAGAAATGCGTGGTGTCATTAAATATTTACATAAAAAAGGTTTATCGGGACAAGAAATTCATAATGATATGGTGAATGTGTTAGGTGAAAGTGCTCCTTTATATGCAACAGTAAAAAATTGGGTTGCTGAATTCAAACGTGGTCGTACAAGCATTGAAGATGAACCATGTAGTGGACGTCCAAAAACAGCAACAACAACAGAAATTGTAGCCAAAGTGCATGATATGGTATTAAATGATCGACGAATAAAAGTGCGTGAAATAGCTAATATCATGGGCATCTCAAATGATCGAGTCCATTTAATTTTGCATGAAGTACTACAGATGAAAAAGCTTTCTGCAAGATGGGTGCCGGACTTGTTAACAGTCGACCAAAAACGCATGAGAATGAACATTTCTCAAGCTTGTTTGGATCGTTTTCAGCGAAATAAAATGGATTTAAGCGTCGTTTCATAACCGTTGATGAGACATGGATCCACCACTATACTCCAGAGACAAAAGAACAATCCAAACAATGGTCTGAAGCTGGAGGAAGTGCCCCAAAGAAGGCAAAAACAATTCAATCGGCTGGTAAGGTTATGTCAACGGTTTTTTGGGACTTCAAAGGTATTTTATTGATTGACTATCTGCAAAAGGGTAAAACAATAAATTCAGAGTACTATTGCCACCTTTTAGATCAATTAAATGTACAAATTCGAGAAAAACGTCCTGGCTTACAACACAAAAAAATAATTTTTCATCAAGACAACGCACCAGCGCACAAGAGTGTTTTAACAATGGCTAAAATCAACGAATTAAAGTACGAGTTGTTTGACCACCCACCTTATTCTCCTGATTTAGCTCCCAGTGACTTTAACCTGTTCCCAAATCGAAAAAAAATCCTTGCTGGCAAGCGTTTTACCTCAAGTGAAGATGCAATTACAGTTGTAAACCACTATTTTGAAGACCTTGAGGAAAACTATTTGAATCAAGGGATAGAATTGCTAGATAAGCGTTGGACTAAGTGTATTGAAGTTTCAGGAGATTATATTGAAAAATAAAAATATTTTTGAAAAACTAACTATTCTCTTTCATTGAAACTTTCCGAACCGCCCTCTTAGCATTCCTCATTGGACAGCCAGCAGTGACCGGCTTAATTTTTAAAGGAATATGTGACAGCGCATAGAGAAGGGACCTAAGGGTAAACAAATCAAATTTCATTTTGTTTCCTTTTTTTGATGTGGACAACATCTGAGCATCGAATGAGACCGATCCCATGCCCCCAAAGTGCTCCCTCCCAGAGATATGCGCGTTTTATGAAAGTGAAATCGACGATTCTAAGCGCAAATAGAAAGGGACCTAATCTTTAAAATGGCTCTCCGGAACAAAACTGGTTTTTAACCTTAGGTACCTTTCTATTTTGCGCGTCACATATGGACCAATGATTCCCTCTGCTCATAGAGTACACCAAAAAGTGACTTTTTAAGGATGTAACGGCTTCTTAACGATGTCTTTTAATTACTTCAAATGCAACAATTTTGGTTATAAACGTACCTATTCAGCCATAAGTGAGCTTCATCGTTGAACTAAATTTTCTTGTACAAATCAGGATCGGTGGCCATCTTATTTTGGACCCATTTATCGAACGTGCGGTACGCTTGATGGTCGGTTGGCTTCAAATCTTGCACCAAGATCCTTCAGCAAAATCTTCCATAAAGTTGGTTGGCCACAGCTCCAATTGGCGGATGGACTCATTCAGGTCTTATTCGATGCTCTGATTCACAGCAGCAATAGTGCGCACTGTACGGTATCTCTGCGGATGCACATTATCCACTTGAGTAATCGTGGTGCGAAACCGAACCAGGGTTGCTCGAATTACCGAATCTGCTGGGCGATTATGTCGACCGAATATTGGACGCAGCGCGCAATGCGTAGCTCGAACCGAATCATTATTTTGGTAATTAATTTCCATGATTTGCAAACGTTGTTCGACAGCCAGTCTATTCATTATAAAATGGCAAACCAAAGTGAGCATAAATCAAGTGACAACTATTGAACCTAAGAAAGTGTGGCCAGATTGAAAACCACTTGTCCAGAAAAACCCTTTATATGGCTTCTAGAGCAAAAGACAAAAAATCGCTTGAACATATGTGACGCGCAAAATAGAAAGGGACCTAAGGGGTAAAAACCAGTTTTGTTCAGGAGAGCCATTTTAAAGATTAGGTCCCTTTCTATTTGCGCTTAGAATCGTCGACTTCACTTTCATAAAACGCGCATATCTCTGGGAGGGAACACTTTTGGGGCATGGGATCGGTCTCATTCGATGCTCAGATGTTGTCCAAATAAAAAAAAAGAAAAAATGAAAATTGATTTTTTTACCCTTGTGTGGCAGCTATATCTAAATCTGAACCGATTTTCTTAAATTTCAATAGCGTCCGTCCTTGGTCCAAAACAAACTTAATTCTGTCAATTTCATGAAGATTATATAACAAGTGCGACTTGTAGTTTGATTACACAGTACAACAGCCAATCTGGGGGGTGAGAAATTCCAAGTCAGGGTGATGGTACTAGGTCAGTATATTAAAACCCTCAAAGGGTTTTGCGTTCGTATGTGCCAGTTTTTTTTATGACCTTTTACATTTTTTCCTTATCTTGATGTTTTTTCGCTTAGTTGTAAAATGTTGGCAAAAACGTAGTTTGACATAACTCGAGAACGACTAGTTCGATTTTGCTGAAATAAATTGAGAAAAATTAATAATTACATTTTCTTTAATCCATTAATATACTGTTTCTCTACCAAATCAACATTTTTGCAATTAGAAATAAATTTATGAAGAAAATTTTGCCAAAAAAAATTTTTTTTTTTTTTAAACATATAAATCCCAAACGGAAAAACGTGTAGAGTCTTATAACTTTCACGTAAAGTCACATAACCTATAAACAAAATGCGACATAGATCATAGAAATCGATTAACGCGTTCTGCTTTTATTTACAATTAAGTGAAGTTACTTACTGGCACATACGAACGCAAAACCCTTTGAGGGTTTTAATATACTGACCTAGTACCATCACCCTGACTTGGAATTTCTCACCCCCCAGACAATAACCCCAAAAATGTTCCACAGTGTTATCAGCTTTAAATGGACAGTAGACAGACAGCCATCATTAAATGGAATCAGCTCGTGGTGCTGAGTCGATCGGTGCACTTAAAGGTCGAACTCAAATATTTGTCATAAAAGAATCTTATAACACTCTGTTCTACAGAGTGGTTCAGAGTATAAAAATTGTGTCCTTCATTAGTCTAGAAAAAAAAATTGTACCAAATTTTATTAAGATTTGTAGCTTCCAGAGCTAAAAATAAATATTTGATGTAATTTGTTGTTTCTAGAGCTTAAACATAAATATCGAATAATAGGAACTTTATCCAAATCTGGACTGGTTTATATTTTGTTGTCCCGATTAATATGTTATCTATAATTCATTTCCCTCTCTTTGTGCTGCAAATTGACTCCTTAACTTTTCTTCCTTTTTCACACACATCAGTGAAATAGGTTTTTTACTCAATGGCTATTACATTTTAGCAAAACCATTGTATGGCTGCACCAAGTACTAACATCCGTTTCCAGTTACAAATCGGCGCCCAGATACGAGTAGCCTCTCCACTGTGTTTACATCCCAATACAGACCTCAAACTACTTTAAAATCACTTCGATGCCACATCTTTGCCCTACACCACACGACGGCTAGCACCAACATTTTGGCAACATATGTGTGATGTTGTTTGCGCCGCTCGGTTATGGCCAATTTAATCGTAACAATTTGCTGAAAATGAAAATGGACCTTAAGCAGCAGCATTCATTGTAGTGTTCGAGATGTGTAACGTTGTGTGTTGTTCGAGTTTGCCAACAACATAACCGAATTTTCCACAGCAAATATGCAAATAGTTTGTGGAAAAACTTAACTTTTTTGCCCGCATCGTCATCATCAAAACATCATCTGGCATGTAATTTCGTTGTTTATATAAAACATGTAAATTTTTCTTCGTCTTTTGTTGCATGTTTTTACAAAACACAAGAAGTTAGAGAAAGAAAATTTCCATAAATATTCCTATATTGTTGTGCTGCCAAATGATTTATTGCAAAAAAAAAGAAAAGTTAATGAAAAATCCTAAAAATATTTATGGTGAAAACTGTAACATGACGTTTTGACTTGGGTTGTTTTCACCCGAAGGCGAATATAATTTCAATTTGACATGTAACCTTTCTATTTTGGTCAAATGACTTTGAACTGAGAAGTTTTTAATATAATTAAAGTACCACTGAGGAAGAAGTTCGGAAATATTTGACCAGGGATGAAATTGATTTTAAGCTTCTGAATCTAAGACTTAAAAGTGTTACCAAAGAGGGAACATTTTTAAGAAATTCAAGAGTGATAAAGCAGCTGTTTTTTTGATTTATGTGCATAAATCGCTTCTGCCAACGTTTAAAATGTTAACCCGATGGAAGTAAAATCTACAGATTTAAGGTAGCGTTTAGATTGAGAGAGTGTGGGGTCATGCTATACCTTAAGGCGGGTCACAAAAAAGGTTGTACGAGTTTCGGAGCCCATCGAGAGAGTTTTTCATAATGGGAAAAACAATTTTCCGCGAAAATTAAGTACCGCTAAAATGGATTTTATTGTTCAGTTCCTTCGTTTGAAGTGGGATCGTAACGTTGATTTTGTGTCTTCAAGATCTATATATGTGACGCGCAAAATAGAAAGGGACCTAAGGGTAAAAACCAGTTTTGTTCAGGAGAGACATTTTAAAGATTTAAATACGTGTATCTTTGGTGTACCATCACTTTCATAAAACGCGCATATCTCTGGGAGGGAACACTTTTGGGGCATGGGATCGGTCTCATTCGATGCTCAGATGTTGTCCACATCAAAAAAAAGTGCAAATTGATTTTTTTTATGCTTAGGTCCCTTTCTCTATGCGCTGTCACATATGTGACGCGCAAAATAGAAAGGGACCTAAGGTTAAAAAACAGTTTTGTTCAGGAGAGCCATTTTAAAGATAAGGTCCCTTTCTATTTGCGCTTAGAATCGTCGACTTTACTTTCATAAAACGCGCATATCTCTGGGAGGGTACACTTTTGGGGAATGACATCGGTCTCCTTCGATACTCAGGTTTTCCACATCAAAAAAAAGAAAAAAAATGAAAATTGATTTTTTTTACCCTTAGGTGCCTTTCTCTTTGCGCTGTCACATATTCTTCATTAGTCATTTTTAATCCCGAGTTTAATTTCGACTAGTTACCTTCGGGTACCCGATTTTCAACTTTTATTTGTTAAACATGTTGTGCATCAAACTTAAAGATTTTAAAGTTCATTGAACCTGGTGCTTTAAAAGTATTCGATTATATTCACAAACAAAAAAATTACATGAGGATCTTTTTTTCACTGCTAAAATTGTACAGGGTGGAGCGCGATAATTTGCTTATTTGGGAATGAAATAAAAAAAATTATGAACCTTAGAAAAAATTATTTTATATTTTAATTATATTGAAAAGTAAGGGAATTTTTAAATTACATGCTTTTAAATAGTGTATCTGGTGCATACGTTGGTGCATACGTTTTCGGAAGTTTTTACGAAATCTAACAAGCATGTCGACTGTTATTCTGCCAACTTCAAACTCAAAGTTGTTAATTAGGTCTTCCAAGGTATTGGGATGGTTGATATACAACTTTGACTTCAGGTCACCCCAAAGGAAAAAATCGCATGGCGCTAAGTCTCGTGAGCGTGCCGGCCAGTTCACACCACCCCTCAAAGAGATAAGCCGTCCAGGAAACATTTGCCTCAAACAATTAATGGTAACACTCACTGTGTGTGTGCAGTGACACCATCCTGTTAGAACCATGTATCCTCTCATTGCTTGCCGCAAGAGCTGGCTGAAAAAACCCTGTATCATACGAGTAGTCAAGTACCGATCGGAGTTCAGAGATTGCAGTACTGCTGCTCTTACTCTCTCGATGTTTTGTGGTGTTGTAATCCTTCTCTCAAGTCCTCTTTGTACACATGACACATTCCCTGCTGTTCTCAATGAAGTTGCCCAATTTACAATTGACTGCCGTCCAGGAACACGTCCTCATGGGGGAACAGCGAATCGTAAACGAAAAGCACGCTGCACTGCAATGATCGAGTGCGCATTTGAAAAATACTCTTCAACACAAAATGACCTGTCCCCACGTGTCCAATGCATGATGACAACTGAAAGGCAGACGAATACAAATCTTCCGTCAGCCCCTTTAAACGAAGGAACTGTACAGTAAAACCCATTTTGGTGGTATTTAATTTTCGTGGATTTTTCTTTCTTCCTCTGAAATACTCTCCCATAGACTTCAAAATAGGGTGTGACTCGTACATATTTTTTTAACCCTGGCATCGACCCGCCCTGCTGTACCTGCCATGTCCCAAGGCTGGGCTAAGTACCTAGGCGAGTAGTTCACACTCGTCTTTAGTGTTAAAAGTAGTAAAGTTAAGTGTTCCGTGGTCCCTAGGAACTTTTTAAGCTAGTTCCCTTCGACCCAGCTTATATTAGCTATTCATACTGCTGTAAAAGCTGTACTTTAGCAGATAACGTGTTCGATTCTTCATGGCATGTTTTCTACTTATTCGTTTTCCTTTTTTTAATTCAATTTAAGTAATAGTGTTTTTAATATTGAATATATACCCTCTCTCCTTCCTATAACTCTTCACTTGTTCCCCGTCCCGTCTTTTATTCCTTTCATCGGAGTTCCACAATGGGCCTTTTTGTTCGGCCTTTCTTCCTGGCGAGCTACCCTTTAAACCTTACCTAATATAGAGGGCCCACAAAGGAAATCAATGATATTTTTCTTGGGCATGAAGCGAATCATCAGACAAACTTAATGTAATGCATTTTTAATGGGACATTTCTAAATGGCGCCCGAGCAGTGCTACGATTCTAAATATCTGCGGAAATCCTTTTAATTGCCACGAATTAGAGATAATTCTATTATAATGCATGATGCTTTTACCGCAGGGGATTTGGTGATTCCCAGAGCTTCCTGCCAGATTAGAATACATCTCGAATAATCCTATTCATCATCTATGGTCTAGACATTGATGCTACCAGTCAGAGCGGGCCGTGCTCAAACTGGTAGTAGTCATGTGCTACGATGTCGGACCAAAAACTCAAATCTGATTTCGCTGGATCAGGAACTGTTGTTCTAGCCTGACCTGTTTGGTAGCGGCCCTTCGGGGAGTTTTCGGTGGCCGTGGTTAAAACCTAAATCACAGGTTAGGCGAATTCTTGGCGCGGAGTTGTGCTACTACCGGGTGCTACAAGCCAAAGAGTAGCAGAGGTTTTAGATAAACCTCAAGCCCTCACAATGAGGTAGGTGAAGCAGGCACAGGTGATCCTAAAATTGGCTCCTCCAGCTTATCATTTTGCTTAAACTAGTTTAGTACAACCAGCGCCCGATCCTGTAATCCAAATATTTCAATGGAAATCGCAAAACTATTACAAGCAAGAGCGAATTTAAAAAGCTCCACATGATACCCTACTTTTATCCAAACAAGAGTGAAAAACCAGCAAAATAAAGTTAATAATTTAAAAATACTAAACGTATACAGAGTCCGACGAAAAGACCCAATAATTAAAGGTGCCCGCGCAGGGCTTTGATTCCAAACCGCTCATGATATAACCTCAAACTCAAAAACTAGTAAGAATCTCTAATAAAAATTGTTTGGTGTTAAAGTGAAACATAATGACATCAGTCGACTGTATTAGATCCCTATACATCGCTTGAAGTATGCTGATTTAAGATTATAGCTCCAGTTCTTGCACCACAAATTATAACTACCAGGGCGGTTCGGAAAGTTCTTAGCCTATCAATGAAAGAGAATAGCTAGTTTTTCAAAAATATTTTTATTTTTCAATATAATCTCCTGAAACTTTAATACACTTAGTCCAACGCTTATCTAGCAATTCTATCCCTTGATTAAAGTAGTTTTCCTCAAGGTCTTCAAAATAGTGGTTTATAACTGTAATTGCATCTTCATTTGCGGTAAAACATTTGCCAGCAAGGATTTTTTTAGATTTGGGAACAGGTAAAAGTCACTGGGAGCTAAATCAGGAGAATAAGGTGGGTGGTCAAGCAACTCGTACTTTAATTCGTTGATTTTAGCAATTGTTAAAACACTCTTGTGCGCTAGTGCGTTGTCTTGATGAAAAATTATTTGTTTAGCTCGTTTGTTGTTGTAAAATAAATCTATTGATGGCTCCCGATGTGGAGTCTCTTTAGAGCTGGCAAGAGTGAGTTGTATTTCCGTGGGCAATTGTGTGAAGAAAACATGAAAAGTAAGGTTTACAACAGTAGTTCTCATTCGTTTGTGGAGAGCCTGGCCTTATAGAGTTCGGTTTTACTTTCAACAATTGCAGCAAGGCTTTCTGAAGAGGGTTGTCACGGACCCGAAATCATGATAAAAGTAGTGTGCAGCCACGAAAATCAATGTCACTTTGCCATTTTGTTAAAAACTTGTATTCTATTTAAATATAGAAGCAAGAGGTCTTGAGCCGGTTTAATCCCTGTTCAATGTGTAAAAATTATTTTTTGTGTTGTAAGCCAGGACGTTTTTCTCGAATTTGAACATTTAATTGATCTAAAAGGTTGCAATCGTACTCTGAATTTATTGTTTTACCCTTTTGCAGATAGTCAATCAATAAAATACCTTTGAAGTCCCGAAAAACCGTTGCCATAACCTTACCCGCCTATTGGATTGTTTTTGTCTTCTTTGGGGCACTTCCTCCAGCTTCAGTCCATTGTTTGGATTGTTCTTTTGTCTCTGGAGTATAGTGGTGAATCTATGTTTCATCAACAGTTATGAAACGACACTTAAAATCAATTTTATTTCGCTGAAAACGATCCAAACAAGCTTGAGAAATGTTCATTCTTATGCGTTTTTGGTCGACTGTTAACAAGTGCGGCACCCATCTTGCAGAAAGCTTTTTCATCTGTAGTTCTTCATGCAAAAGTAAATGGACTCGATCATTTGAGATGCCCATGATATTAGCTATTTCACGCACTTTTATTCGTCGATCTTTTAATACCATATCATGCACTTTGGCTACAATTTCTGTTGCTGTTGCTGTTTTTGGACGTCCACTACGTGGTTCATCTTCAATGATTGTACGACCACGTTTAATTTCCGAACCGCCCTCGTATACTAACTCTAAAGACAGTTTACCATAACCGCCAGTTTTTCGCTGCTCGGTTCTCATCTTATTTTTTAAACATAAAAAACTCAAAGCAATTCATGATAGCGGAATGAGATGTCCTTACCGAATAATGAGATGTCATAACCGGGTAATGCGGGTATGCGTTTCATTACCGAGAAAAAGATGTCATTGCCAGGGAATTATAAGTTATTTTAAGGGAACAAAATGTACTTGGGACTTAAATGACAATACCAAGTAATAGACGTCATTACCAGGGAATGATATGTCATTACGATGGAATAGAAACTCATTACCATGATATGTCATCAAAGAATTTGATGTTGTTTTATCAGTAATGTCATAACCAGGGAATGAATATATCATTATCGGTAAATTAAATGTCATTACCTGGTAATGATATGTTATAACCAAAGAATGAAAGTTCATTGCCAGATGCCATTTTAGGAAATGAAATTTCATAATAAGATGAGGAAATAGATTTCATCGACAGGGAATTACATGTCATTACCAAGTTATCATATCCTGTTAACGGGTAGTGATCTTTCATTACCAAGTAATTAGATGTCATTACCATAGAATAAGATGTTTTATTACCAGGAATGACATCACAAATGAATAATATGTCATTACATTAAATGACAATACCACGTAATGATATGGGCTTACCAGGGAATATGAGTTCACAGTCAGAAAATTAGATGCCATTTTTGGAACTAAAATTGCATTAACAGGCAGTTAGATGTCATTACCAGAAAATAAAATGTTTAATTAACAGGAATGTCATTACCAGACAATGATCTGTCATTACCAAGTAATAAGATGATATTACCAAGTAATAAGATGACATTTCCAAGTAATAAGATGACATCAGAAAATGAGAGTTTAAAAATTAGATGCCATTATGAGGAATGAATTGCATTAACGGTTAATAAGATTGGGAAATAGATTGCATAACCTGGTAATTACATGTCATTACTAAGTAATGGATGGCCATAAGCGGGTAGTGAAATGTCATTATCAAGCAATAAGATGCCATTACCAGAGAATAAGATGTTTTAGTACCAGAAATGTCCATACCAGGGAATAATATGTCTTTATCTGGAATTTAAATGCCATTGCCAAGTAGTGAGATGTCATTACCAGGTAATGAGATGTCATTATTAGGAAATGATATGTCATTACCAGAGAATACGAGTTTATAGCCAGAAAACGGGATGCCATTATTGGAGAATTAGATGCAATTATTAGGAATAAGGGGAGATAGATTTCATCACCAGGGAATTACATGTGATACAAGTTTTATAACGGTTTATGAGACGTCATTGCCTGGCAATGCGATGGCATTATTAAGAGTGCAATGTCATTACTAGGTAATGGTAATGCTAATGACAATGAATTGTACTTATACAGCATTTAGTGGTTTCACTTTTATGAATGAACTATCATTACCAGGTAATGGTAACTTGTGCTTAAATATGCTGTTTAAGCTCCTTCATATACACACGCAGATTTTTTAGTAGCCGAAACTTTTGTTTGGTGTGTCACTCGCTGGTCAAATATTCGGGCACCATTTGCAACCCTCCAATTTTCTTTCTCTTCGTGGTATAGCAACAGTTTCCTCCCTCACCTATTGGTATCTATGACTTTGTAAACGTCGATTATATGGTCAAAGGATTCGCCTTTTTTGTCTTGTCGAATGTGGCGTCGTTTAGAAAGTCGTCTAATGATATTTGTTCCTAAATGTCTGTTTTCCTTGAAGTGTGACAATAGAGCTAGGTTTCATACCCGAGAAAATTGCGCTGAAATTAGGTATTAAATTGTTGTTCCACAATAGTTTTTTAAACTCCGAATCCATTATTTCTTGGGTACACATCTGTTATCATCCTACAGGAGGATCAGGAGCCACTAGTCTTCAGTGGTCTGACCACGCCTTTATATTCAGATTTATCAAGAAAACTCGATGAATCTGTTCAAATATCTCGCCCATCGCATTTTATCTAAACGATTTGCATTAAACCATGCCATGCCACTCCTCCAAAAATATGAAATTGAATGTGACGAAATTAATTAATAATGACAGCAGACTGTCAACATGGCTCAATGCTCTATGCCATCCAAATTTGGAAAGGAACATAATTATGCCTGCCTTTTTAAATGCTAAAATTCGCAATATTCGTTTAACGTATTTTTGAAGTTGTAGCCGTTTTTGGGCATTACAAAACAAAAAATAATCGCAAGAAACGAATTTCCTTTTCTAAAACGGATATGAAGACACATATTATTTTGTTTTCTTTGTTAAAGAAAAACATCATTAAAATAATTTAATTTCATGATGTGTCTTTTTGTTTCTTGGAACTGTAGGTATGAATAATGTTGTCATTGGTTCTGCCACATTTATTTTCCTCAAGGAAAATAAATAAGTTCTGCTTTCGCCGTCATCATCAGTTTCTTTTTATGGTCTTCTGTGATGGCAACCAAAAAATACATGTTACACAGTCGTCGTCCCAGTACGCTTTGGGGTGTTCTGGAATTCGTTTAAGGCGAATTGTGTGCCATTCCATCACTGAATTCTTTCGCATGATTGCCGTCACCACGCCATCACGAGCCACGAACCACCATATGGTGCCAATGGTTAGCCAATATGTGAATCATAATAATTCATGTATTCCATTCAATTCAGAATTGATTGGGCAAGGAAAAAATCAAATTCATATTATCTTTTTGTTGGCATATTGTATTTCAATCAACGAATATATATTTAAAATAATTTAATATTCAAATTAATTAATATTAGATGCGATGTTAAATGTATAAATTTTTTTTGTAATTTACATTTTTTGGGGCGTCAACATGATTTACTTTTCTGACCTTCCGGTCCTAAGAAACCCTTAATATTCCTATAACCTTTGTCATACCCTTTACGATTATTGGCAATTGCTACAAATCTTTATCCTGAGCTTAGCAACTTAACTTATTTATGTAATTGTTCACAATGATAACAGGTCCTTAACCGTGCTTAAAGTCTAACTTCACTTTTATCGCGTGTTCGCTCTCCAGTTAGTCACACTAAGATTCCTTAGATGTTCGACGACTTGATCTATACATCGGAGCTTCAGTAGTTCTGACTTCCCTGCACCCACGAACTCAAATGGCGCGTTTTCTTCGCCTGGATAGCGGGTAGATTCCCTATAGACGAACACAACTTAGAACACAAAATATAGTGTTGTGACAACAACGAGTACGGGTACGTTTGGCGAGTAGTATTTCAGAGTGGTGGCCACTGAAGCTTATGGAGTGTTGCCACCTACAGCTGATTACGGTTGTTGCCACTGTCAACTTTTCTGTACGCGCATATAGACAAAAGGTTTTGCTTTTTATGTTTATTATTAATAATTGATAACATTTAGATAATTGGGAACAAGAACGATTATAAACGATTTTTTCGCGAGAAGATAGCGGCAACCCGTTAAGTTGAAATGAAACCTTTTTTAATTGCCTCCATTAATGAACTGTACTTACTTGTATTTACGAGGGCGGTTTGGAAACTTCTTAGCCTAGCACAAAAAGCGCGGTATAAACAGAAAAAAGTTCAGTGTTTTGGAAACTTCCATCTCTATGAACACATGTTAAATTTTGAACACATGTTAAATTTTGTTTCGATCTGCCAACTCCTTCATATAGAAACAGGTGTTCACAAAAGACGCATCCGCGATTTTTTTACAATGGAAAAATTAGAAATGCGTGGTGTCATTAAATATTTACATAAAAAACGTTTATCGGCACAAGAAATTCATAATGATATAGTGAATGTGTTAGGTGAAAGAGCTCCTTCATATGCAACATTAAAAAATTGGGTTGCTGAATTTAAACGTGGTCGTACAAGCATTGAAGATGAACCACGTAGTGGACGTCCAAAAACAGCAACAACAACAGAAATTGTAGCCAAAGTGCATGATATGGTATTAAATGATCGACGAATAAAAGTGCGTGAAATAGCTAATATCATGGGCATCTCAAATGATCGAGTCCATTTAATTTTGCATGAAGAACTACAGATGAAAAAGCTTTCTGCAAGATGGGTGCCGGACTTGTTAACAGTCGACCAAAAACGCATAAGAATGAACATTTCTCAAGCTTGTTTGGATCGTTTTCAGCGAAATAAAATGGATTTTAAGCGTCATTTCATAACTGTTGATGAGACATGGATCCACCACTATACTCCAGAGACAAAAGAACAATCCAAACAATGGACTGAAGCTGGAGGAAGTGCCCCAAAGAAGGCAAAAACAATTCAATCGGCTGGTAAGGTTATGGCAACGGTTTTTTGGGACTTTAAAGGTATTTTATTGATTGACTATCTGCAAAAGGGTAAAACAATAAATTCAGAGTACTATTGCAACCTTTTAGATCAATTAAATGTACAAATTCGAGAAAAACGTCCTGGCTTACAACACAAAAAAATAATAATTAATCAAGACAACGCACCAGCGCACAAGAGTGTTTTAACAATTGCTAAAATCAACGAATTAAAGTACGAGTTGCTTGATCACCCACCTTATTCTCCTGATTTAGTTCCCAGTGACTTTTACCTGTTCCCAAAACTAAAAAAAATCCTTGCTAGCAAGCGTTTTACCTCAAATGAAGATGCAATTACAGTTGTAAACCACTATTTTGAAGACCTTGAGGAAAACTATTTTAATCTAGGGATAGAATTGCTAGATAAGCGTTGGACTAAGTGTATTGAAGTTTCAGGAGATTATATTAAAAAATAAAAATATTTTTGAAAAACTAACTATTCTCTTTCATTGATAGGCTAAGAACTTTCCGAACCTCCCTCGTATTCCCAGGCTCAACGATTTAACCCTATGATAACATATAGACAGTATCCTCGTGCTGTCTACGCCCGCAAATGCCGATTCTTATCAAATAATTGGTTATAATTTTCGGCGGAAATTTTTTTGTGTGGCATTATTCTCTAACTGCCACCGCCATAAGAATTCATAACCACACATGGGAAAGTATACCATTTCCCACACACACTCACTTACACAACTCATTACCATCAACCACAATTGTAATTAATGTTCCTTCCTGATGATATGCCATCGTTATTTGTTATTAACACCAGCGCAAACGCGTATCTCTACGTGTGAAGTTGCAAAAAAAAAACAGAAGAAATTATTCTTAAATCTGTTGCTGATAAGACACGAGACAAGAGAAATGCGAGAAAGAAAATGCGGCAGCAGCACAGAAAACGTTAAAAATGTAAAGAATTGTTGCGAGTATTTTAATAAGGCATAATTTGCAATTTGCCAGTGTATGAGTGTGGGAAATCGTTGCCAGCCACCAACACACTCACACTTCTGTATCCGTATCCGCCCGTATCTGATCTGCCGGCAAGTTTGTGTGTGTGTGGATGTGGTTGGCAATTATGCCATAAAAAAGAAAAATTAAAAAAACCCTACCATATTCGCATTCTTGCATATTTTTGAGAATAGAATGAAAACAAAAAAGTATGGAAAAAAGCAGCGACAACACGTAATGAATGGTGATACGTACTAAAATGTGAAATAGAACGTCTTTTTCTGGTTCACTACATACACGCAGAAAAAAAGTATGGTTGGGGTGACAATATTCGAAGAGGATCATACTATTGTTGGGTATATGGTTATGGCACAACAATACTATGATCCCCAAAACCATAGTTTGAGTCACACTTAACCATACTATGATCTCCACAACCATACTATGATCCTCACAACAATAGTATGATTCACACTCAACCATACTAATGTCTTTACAACCATATTATGATCCTCACAACCATAGTGTGTTTCTCATCAACCATAGTATGATCCTCACAACCATAGTATGATTCACACGCAACCATACTATGATCCCCACAACCATAGTATGATTCACACTCAACCATACTATGGTCCCCAAAATTATTTATTAGGATTGGTTATTGTTGTTATTCAAAAATAGAGGTTTTTATTAAGTATTTTATTTTAAATTGCATTACTTTTAGTTCATAGCCAGATTTGAGGCCATGTTTTTATTAAACATTTCATTCAAGAAACAAAAATATATATTCCAACGGCCAAAAATACTTTTAGTTGCCAGCAGGGGTGAATTCTACTTCACCATCCGTAGACACCAAGTAAAGAATGTGATTAAACCCCATGATCGAAGGCTATATACTTAAGTGCAGGCAGATTTTAAATAAACGAGAACCAGTCGGTATTAGAGTATTTCACCGAACAAAGTAAATACAATAAAAATCCCTTCCGACTGTTGTAGTTTTTTTTTAATGTACAACAACCATTCACTGTATCGTGAGCATGTGTTTTTTTTTGTATATCAAAAAACATTCGCACACACATCCATGTATGCTTTATAAAACCTGTTTTGTTATGTTCATAGTCGCAATCATACTGTATGATTGCCGTTATCATATTATTGTTAACGTAAATTTTAAACAACAATACTTTTGTAGCACCAACTATGTTTATATGGTTGCTACAACCATATTTTTATTTCTAAATTTGGAAATAATACTATTGTTACATTTCAACAATAGTAATATTGTCACAATCATACTGTTGTCAAAATGAAATTCATAAAACAATACTATGGTTGCGATGATCATGCTTTTATTATAGAGAGCATACTATTGTTGCGGTGACCATAGTGTAACCATATCTTTTCTCTGCGTGTAAGGCACTGATACTGTTTGGCAAAGATTTGAATGTTTTGGTACTGGAATTTTTTACTCGTTAAGAGACTTTTAATTCTAATTTAGAGTTCATTATTTGTCATATGAAAGAATATGCTAGGCTGAGTAAGAGAAGCGAGTTACGTTTATAAGACGCATGCGCAGGGACTTTGGCAGCTGTTTGGCCCACTGAGAGCCGAGATTTAGTGGAAGCAGTTCCTTAAGGTTTTTATTCTGTTTGGTGTTATTCTGACAATAGCATCTTGAATTTTGACCCAGATCCTAACCAAAGTGGTTGGCTTTGGTATTGAGGACCTAAAAATGTTCCACAGTACATAATCCAAAATCGGGGTGTCAAGTCACACGAATGCGATGGGCAATTATTTAACCCTACGTCATGCACATGTCACGAACGTAGCGCACGTACCAAATATATTTTCTATTTTTTTAGTTCTTAGTAAATGCTAAACCATCTACCCGTGAAAAAAAATTTTAATGAGAAATAAAACAAGAAAAATTTTATTTTTGTGTTTCATTTCAAAAAAATAGTTGTTCATTTCAATTAAATTTAGTAGTTATAAAGTAAGTTTTAATTAATCCTAAATTAAAAAAGTCTTACACAGCTTCAGGTAAGCAACTAAAACATGTGTACTCTGATTTCGAATGTTGTAGGCATACCGGATTCGAGCACTTGGAACAAAAAAAAACGAGTTAGTCGGCGAATTTTTTCATCTCCCCATGTACAAAGCTGACTTTTTCTCTTTTGTAGAGTATCAGCACCACTTGAGCTAGGAACTGCTACTGGAAACTGAAATGAAAAAGAAAAACGAGGAAAATGAGATGTAATGAAGGGCAAATGGTATATCAATCAAACTTACATTTAGTGGTCTTCCTAAATACGACTCCATCAACTGTTTGATGATGTGAATGTTGTTCATTCGGTTTTCAATATCTGGAAGAACCAATGTATCAGCTAACGTAGTGAGAAAATTTCTTCTAGCACTATTTTTATTGGGACCAAAATGTGTGTGTATCTGGCCAGATACATGCGCTATGTATTGATGAAAAAATCCACATAAATTTTGTTTGTTGCTTTTGTTTTAATGTGTTTTTTCATAAAACGATACCTAACAATATTTGTAGAGGGTACCTGGAGACTCAAACCCCTAGCCAAATTAGAAATATATTTAAATCACAGTTAAATTCGTAAAATTCGTGGCCAGATACATGTACATTAGGGTGGAGTGAAAACATGCTTTTTTTTATTTGAAAAAGTTAACCTCGGAAAGAGATGTAGTCTGGGGTCCTAAAGAGGGGAAAAATAAAGAAAAAAATTTAAAAAAAATTTTAGGGGTCGCGCCAAAATAAACAAATACACATGTTTGAAGGCGTGAATTTTCCTAACCCCTGGGCCGATTTTAAAGTTTTATGTCAATAAATGTTTGCAATAGCGTAAACAATGAAATAAGGGCATGAAAAAATTTAAAAAAATTTTTCTTATTGTTCAAAAATTTCAAAAAGTAAAATAAGTCAAATCGTCCCTTCTTTAGAAAATTGACTGAACAATGAAATCGCCACCAAAGCTACAAATATTAGTCGATTATCCTCATATTTGCCTCAAATACTTTTGTTTGGGCACTGAACAAGCTCAAACTTTTAAATTTCGAATAAGTTAAGTCGTTAATTTTTAGGATTTTTCTAAAATCAACGCCAAAATAGCGATAATTTCCAAATTTCTAGGGAGTGGCGCGACCCCTAAAATTTTTTTTAAATTTTTTTCTTTATTTTTCCCCTCTTTAGGACCCCAGACTACATCTCTTTCCGAGGTTAACTTTTTTTTTTTGAATTTCACTCCACCCTAATGTGCATGACCAAGGGTTAACGTTTGTCGTGACATGACCTAGTCGACAAATTTGTCCTTCCAACTACCAGTGTCGATGAAGGTCGTCCAAAAATGGCCGTTGTTCCAGAGAACATTGATGCCGTGCGTGAACTGATAATACAAGATCGTCATGTGACATACCGTGAGATAGAGGCATCCTTGGCATTTCTTCCACTAGCATACATTCGATATTGCATGAGCACCTGGCCTTAAACAAGGGTTGTTCTCGTTGGATACCGCACAATTTTCCAATCGCTCAAAAAAAGGCTCCTGTCGAGTGGTGCAAAGAAATTTTGGAAAAATACGATCGCGGTGCTTCGAAAGACGTTTATAAGATCGTCACAGGTGACGAATCATGGATCTATGCATATGAGCCCGAAACAAAACAGCAATCGACCGTGTGAGTTTCCGAAGACGATCCAAATCCAACGAAAGTTGTTCGTGGAAGAAGCACTTCGAAGCAAATGGTCGCCTGTTCGTTCGGCAAAACTGGTCATGTGGCGACTGTTCCGATTCAACGACGTAGGATGGTCAATTCTGAGAGGTACACCACAATTTGTTTGCCTGAAATCTTCGGAGAAATTCGAAAAGCGAACAAGAGAAGACGAATCATTCTGCACCATGACAATGCGAGCTCTCACACATCGGCTCAAACCAGCGCCTTTTTGACTGGCCAAAACGTCGAATTGATGGGTCATCCGCCGTACGGCCTGACTTGGCACCCAAAGACTTCTTTTTATTTTCGCGCATCGAAAAAAATGTGTGGTCATCGATTTTCTTCGCCAGAAGATGCTGTTGAAGCGTTCAAAAACCATGTTTTGGAGGTATCTCAATCGGACTGGAAAAAGTGCTTCGACAAATGGTTTGAGCGCCTGCAAAAGTGTATAAATCATACTGGAGAATACTTTGAAAAACAATAAAACCACTTTTGATGATAAATATTCGCCTTTTCATTATTAGGCCAGAAATATATATAGCAGCCATCGTTCCTAGTCCAAAAAGCACAACTGTATCAGGGGCTTCTGACACTTGGGGCATTGGACTTAAGTGTCTGGGTCAATCACGTTGTACATTACTTCTTGTAGTTCCAAAGGATTTACTTTATGCCACCATCGAGTATGGATTGTATTTACCCAAGATGTAATTTATATTTTGCAAGAGAGTTCTTGGGTTTAGTAGGGGAGAATAGCCTAGGTTTACCTTTCTAGGTGCTACTCTCGCCTAGAGTGTCCAAAAACCCAGGGTTTTCAGAATACTGGCATTTTGGATTTGGAAAAAACAACTGTCGGGTATTTTCTTAACTAAAAAAACCGGCATTAGCCGACATTCCGGTTTTAGCTTTTTGGCTAAGAACAAGAATAGTTTTCCGAAACAAAAGTAAATTAATAGAGTCCAGCTCTAAAATATTTAGATTTTAAAGATACCCATGTTTAATTTGGCCAGACTTTTGGACATAGGGATCGCCACATAAATTTAGCCAAACTGTAAAAATAATTTTATTTTTATGACTTGAACAGTTTTTATTCTGGTTCGAGACCTTTTCGTTGTTTCTTTTCCAGAAACAACTAAAAAATTGGTGAAATGTATTGGCTACGTTTGCCAGGCAGACTGTTCAGCTGTTCGCCTAAATCCGCCAAGGGTTTTCTTCAGCAGTCTTTGGCAACGATTACTTTGGCTACAAATCAAATGACTTATACGGGAGTCTCATTTGAATAACTGAGAATTACACTTGGAACAGTTTTTATTCTGGTTCGAGACCTTTTCGTTGTTTCTTTTCCAGAAACAACTAAAAATTGGTGAAATGTATTGGCTACATTTGCCAGGCAGACTGTTCAGCTGTTTCTAAACCCGCCAAGAGTTTTCTTCAGCAGTCTTTGGCAACGATTACTTTGCCTACAAATCAAATGACTTAAGGCCCATATAGTCTCGACGGTTGACGGTAGATTCTGCAACCTGCAGAAGTCTACCGTCGTCAACCGTCAAACTGTAGTTATCTCCCTCTAACACATGCAAAATGCAACCCCCAACTGAAATAGCTGATTGTCTACCGTCAACCGTCGAGACTAAATGGGCCTTTATACGGGAGTCTCATTTGAATAACTGAGAATTACCCTTTGCGTATAGTCTTCGCACTGTGCGTACAGCAATATTCATAGCGCAATATCATTTCCACCAATTCCGTTTCGCATGGGCTTTCGTTGAAAACCACAGATGCAAAAGCACAGAGTGTGTGTGTGTGTGTTGTACATTTATTCATACATGCGTTGTACATTAGACCGAACCAATCCTTTATATATAATTTTATGTTTTTATTTTTATATGAAGGGTGATCCATCTAGAGGTATTTTTTCAGATCAAAAAAAGTATAAAAATCAAATCAAGCGTGGAATCTGTTGGCCATTCGAAAGGACATTTATTTCTATTTATTTTTTGAATATGATTTCTTTCAAATGTTGGCCGCAACTACGCCTCAGGGTTTTCATTCTAAGGTTCCAATTTAGGATGACTCGTTCGAGCATTTCGACCGGTATGGCGCTAATGACACGCGTAATGTTGGCTTCTAAAATCTGAATCGTAGCTGGAAAGAAAAATGTAAAAAGGTGTGATATCAAACGATCTATGCCGCCAACTCACCGGTGCAAAACGTGAAATTAACCGCCCTTTAAAGTGACCTCTCAAGAGGCATCGTCCTGTTGAAACCAAAAATCGTCAAGATTACAGGCTTACATTTCAGGTAGCAAAAAGTCAGATATCATGCCACGATAGCGAACACCATCAAGGTTACGGCCATCATCAATTTTGAAAAAATATGATACCACCAGTCCCTAAACCGCACCAAACCGTGGTTTTAGCGGTGTAAGTCTTTCCATAATGAAATGGAAAACAATACTAAAAGGAAAGAAAAATAATATTAAACACAACTCACGCGTTATCTGTAAAAACCCCTATTGAAAAAAAATCCTCTAGATTTATCCCCCGTTATATGAAGTTATATATAAAAATTAAATTATTTTTACAGTTTGTCTTTATTTGGTTGACTTTCCCTATGTCCGAAAGTCTGACTAATTTTAACATGGACGAAACCACAAATATAAAATTCAAATAGGACATTTTTAAAATCTGTATAAATTAAGAGCTGTTCCAGGACACTATTAATTTTCTTCTGATTCGGAAAATAAGTTCCATTCTTAGACAAAAGGCTCAGAAAAACCGTAATTATGGCGTTTTTTTACTTTTAAAAATCCCCGACAGTAGGTTTTTCATATCAAAGTAACCAGTTCTTAGTGCGAAATTCTCATCAGGCTGCTACCTAAAATATTGAATAATTAAGATCGATGAGCTGTTAATGTTCCAGAAGTGTTGGGTACATCTGCACGAAATGGGTTAAGTTGAACTATAAGTAAAAAGCTAAATCAACTAGTTGACTTAAAAGAACACGGCTATTGTGAAAGTTTTTTTATACTTATGATAAGAGTGCTGCTGTTTCTTTTAGTCTTCGAATGGTAAAAAATGTGTTCCCTGTTTTTAAAAAAATGTTCAGCCAGTAGCATTTTCCTTCCACTTACCCCTCCGGACCGTCAAACTGTTGTCCTTTAATATCAACATGTTTAAAATGAAAAAACCTTTGCCCCCTGAAGTGAGTTCCAGATTCGTCCCGACCCCATGACTCTACTCTCTGCTATTTACCATTCATTCCTACACATCGTGTGACACATGGATAAATGAATATGCAACCTGAAAAAATAGGTAATCTAGTTAAGGTACGTTCTTCGGTGGCGACGAGTGTACATCAAAGAGGAAAGAAATGCAAGATTAAAAAAACTGAACTAGTAAACAATAAACACAAGTGGGCAGACATTACGTATACGAGTATAAAAAACAAGACAATGACAACGAAAAAGAGATAGAGCCGCACTGATGGCAGACGGAAGAAATGCATGGAAATAATTTTCAAAACAGCCTCTGGGTTGGTTGGGGCACACACATGAAAAGAACATTTTTGCAATTGCAAAAATTATTGTTTATTAAAGCACAAATATTTTTTTACACTCACAAGAAAAATGTTTGTTGAAAATTAAATTAAAGGGCTAACAATTCTCATTAACTCGCCCATGAGGTCTTGCAAGTGGAATTATTTCAAGTCTCGCTTATCGGCATATATCCTTTTTTGCCGAAATTCTATGCCACTTGAAATTTATTTTCTCTTCTTGACATTGTGAGCTGCTTTACTTTCATCATAGAGTGGTCATATAATGAGAACCGTATCGCTGTAATCGCGCTTTTCAAGTGTGGAATGAAAAAAGCGATATTTTTAAAACGCTCCGGCCACTAGGGATTAGCCGCATGTTCGTCTACCGATGCATAAAACAGTTTGAGGAGACTGGAGATGCAAAAGACCGCCACCGGTCGGGCCGCCCACGCTCTGTTCGAACACCGCATGTCATCTAAGCCGTTAAATCAAGAATTCACATAAATCTGCTCCGAAAACAGAAAATCATGGCCCGTGAGATGAATATCACGCAAAAGTCCATGAGTCGAATCATTAAAAACGACTTGGGTTTTGGGGCTTTCAAACGACGTACCCGACATTTATTGGCTGCAGCTTTAAAAAAAATAAGATTGAAAAATGCAAACGTCTTTTGATGAAGCACGCTGATAACTTGCACAGAAAAATTTTGTTCACCGATGAAAAAAATTTTTACCGTTCAGGAAAAATTTAACAAGCAAAATGATAGAGTGTATGCGCGGTCATCTAAGGAAGCATCTGAACTGATACCAAGGGTGGAAAAGGGTCATCACGCAGCTTCAGTCATGGTTTGGTGGGGTGTCTCTTACGATGGGGTCACTGACCTGCATTTCTGCGAACGAGGAGTCAAAACATCGGCCAAAGTTTACCAAGACACCGTTTTGGAAGCTGTTGTGAAACCTCTTAGCAATTCCCTGTTCCAAAACCAGCCATGGACTTTCTAGCAGGATTCTGCGCCGGCCCATAAGGCTGAAACGTCCTAGGCCTGGCTTCGAGACAATTTGCCCTCAGGCCGTCCAGATTTGAACCCATTGGATTACAAATTGTGCACGGTTTTAGAGGACAAGGTTTGTCACAAAAGATATCCCAACATTGGATCTCTTATGACTGCTTTGATTCGAGCTGTGGCCAATTTTCCAATGGACGAGGTTCGTAAAGGCAAAAGGCGGACATTTCGAAAAAGTAGATTCTTTTTGGATACAATATACATCAAGAAATATATTAAAAAATATATTTGGTCCAAAAGCATTCAGTACTTTTTATTTTAGAGCATAAAACGTGTGTAACAGTATTTATGTCCCTACTAAGTATAGTATTGTATCCGGTCAATATTTCGAGGTGTTGCTAACGCAATGACAAGTTTAGTATACACTCCAAATACGAAGGCCTCAATATTTTTTCTCTTATGTACGAGGTCAAATCAACTTTTCGAATTAAAAAGTTTTTTTTTGCAACAAAAAATTTTTTTACTAAAAAAAATAATTAATTTTCATTGTTTTTTGATGTGGACAACATCTGAGCATCGAATGAGACCGATCCCAAGCCCCAAAAGTGTTCCCTCCCAGAGATATGCGCGTTTTAAGTGATGGTACACCAAAAATACACGTATTTAAATCTTTAAAATGGCTCTCCTGAACAAAACTGGTTTTTACCCTTAGGTCCCTTTCTTTTTTGTGCGTCACATATGTTCTTTTAGCTCAATATACTTAGTCCAATGTTTCTTCAATTTTAGAATCCCTTCCAAAAAAATAGGATTTTCGTGGTCCATAAAATAAGCATTTGTTTGAGCAATAATTCCATCTCTTTCTACCGAGCCATTTCTTTAGGTTCGGCAGACATCTTGCAGACTTTCGTTCTTTCTTTAACCCAACTGATCATGTAAAATCGAAATCACACTGCCATATGAAAGGTGTATGGCATCAACAATCTCATGCACTTCTACTCTTCAATCGTCCAACGCCATATCGTGGAATTTTTCTCGACATTTTCGGGTGTATTGACCTCAATGGATCGTCCCGAATGTTCAGCGTCCTTAGCTCTAAAAGTCAGTAAACCACCTTTTTTACCATTGAAATCGATGTCGCAGAGTGTTCATGGCATTTATCAAGATTTTAGTTTGACTTACGGTTTTTTTTTTTAGAAAAAAATAATGTTTAGTGAGCACCCGAAATTCACTTTTTCCATTGTATGTTTTGAACAGCTGTTAAACACAAACTAAGTGACGGAACTCTCTCAAAATTTGACAGTAGTCTATTAACGGATGGTACTTGATGAAGGCCTTTCATATAACTACTGGGGTAGTTGGAAAAGTCACGGAATTATTGTTATGCCCTCGTATTTCCTTATCCTTTCGGCAAATCAAATCGTTTTGTACTATCACTTTTCTTCGAGTGTACTCGTACTTGCACATGTCAACATCATATTGTTAAGCTGTTGACTAACCTCTTTTGTTTTTAGGTACTTTAGTTATTGTCATTTTGTTGTTGTTTGTTTGCTCTTGTACTTGGAAGACTATCCTAAAATAATCCGGTTCGGTTTAGCAAAGTTCTGCGTAAGCCACATTTGGTTGTTTAAACCCATTTAAGCCCATCAAATTGGGTCAACATTTTGCTAAATAAATATTTTTGTTGTTTGGCCGGCCAACAACAAGAGCTCGTCGCTCTAAACTAATTTGGCTTTGTCATAAAATCATAAAAGGCAAACAGACCGACCGACCGAGAGATGAAAGGCCGTCGTATATAGAATTTTATACATATTTTTTCAATGTTTCAATATTTCGCAATTTTGCAAATAAACCATTATTTAGACCTGCTCTATGTAGTTTTAATGAAAGCGTTTTGAGTGTGTGTGTTTATATCTTTATAATGCCGGTGGAGAATGTGGGCATACGCTGGATGAGCTGTTAATGGCATAATTGACAGAAATGTGAAAAACTGGGAAACTTAAATAACTGGTATTAATTTAAATTATAGTAGCTTTTGGGAAATAGCAAAGGGTTACTCCTAAAGTAGAGTAAATTTAGAAAAACTAAAATGTATTGTAGGATTTCTTACCTACACGCAGGAAATATTTTACTGGCGGATAACAGCGGCAAATGCAAGGACTTCTTTGGAAAAGACATGGTGGGTATTAAAGTCTCCTAGGACCAGACGGTTATTGGCTTGCAGCGCATTGCTAATGTCAGGCAAATAACGCGGGGCACTGCTACCAACCGCCGGTATATTCATTCACGAATTGAATGGTAGCCCCAATCATGCCATGTATAGAGTTCTGGAGTCAAACTCAGGCGAGATAGGTCTGTACTGTACAGAGTGATGTAATAGGAAAGCAAGTCTCCCACCCTCACTTCTCATTCGATCCTTACCTAGCAAGTTGTATCCTTTACAATTGTACAGGCTGCTGGAGGCATTTAGCTTAGTTTCCTGGATCGCAGCGACCATGATGTTTCTCCGACTCATAAATTCTTTTACCTGAATGATTTTGTTTCGTAGGCCATTACAATTAAATTGCAAAATTGATGTACTGTCAGGGGTGGCAACAGCACTCTGTGGTGTAAGGTATTTGAGAGGGAGGGGCCTACGGGGGTCTCATAGTTGGATGATGACGGCGTCGATGGTGTAGATGACGACGATGACACCATATCCAGAGACCCACTGCAAACTATGTTGATAAAGCGCGAGGGAACACAGTCCGCTTCGCTATACTACCTGATGTGGTTCCTGAGTGGACCTGAGCAGATCCTAAAGTGCACCCACTCCATGCAACGATTACACCTTACAGACGTTGCGATAAGCTGCTGCCACGGCGACAAACTGAGCAAACAGAAAACACATTATTAGGATCCGGCTCGAAGGACCCAAACGTTGTCAGGATCCGGCTCGAAGGACCAAAATGTTAGGAAGTGTTGCACAAGGATAGCATAGAGGATAGATGGTTCCAACAGGATGGTTCCATTGCACACACAGCGAGTGTTACCATGAATTGTTTGAGGCAAATGTTTCGTGGACGGTTTTTCTCTTTGAGGGGTGATGTGAGCTGGCCGGCACGCTCACCAGACTTAGAACCATGCGATTTTTTCCTTTGAGGTTACCTGAAGTCGAAGGTGTATATCAACAGTCCCAACGCCTTGGAAGACCCTAATTGACAATATTGAGGCTGAAATTGGCAGAATACCAGTCGATATGCTCTTTATACCGGGTTGCCCATATTCGACGGACCCATCTGGCAACGCCATAACTTTTGACAGAGATGTCAGATCGCTTAATGACATACCGCGTTTGAAGCGTCAGTCCAAGCAGATTTTTACCATGCAACGATACACGCCACGCGAGCGCTCTGAAATAGTTGAAATTTACATTCAACAGAACAAGTCAATTGTGAAAACTCAACGTGCTTTTAAAATATTAAAAAATGTGAGAAGTGCGCCTTCTAAGAACACCATTAAGCGTTTATACGAAAAATTTTCGAGTGGTGAGGCTCTTTCTAATCCGAAGAGGCCAAATAAAAGTCGACCAAGGCGATCGGCCGAGAATATCGCTGCCGTACGAGCCAGTGTTGAGAGGTCCCCAAGAACATCCCAAAAACGCCGTTCTCAGCAGTTGGGCATGGCTCGGTCCACTTTACAACGGATTATTCGCGTTGATTTGCATTTGTTCCCGTACAAAATTTAATTGACGCAAAGATTGTTGCCTGTGGACAAGCCTCGTCGATTGGAATGGGCCCAAAGAGTCATCGAAATGGCCGAAGATGACGAGCAATTTTGAAACAAAATTATCATGTCCGATGAAGCCCATTTCACATTGAATGGGACCGTAAATAAGCAAAATTGCCGTATTTACGCCACTGAAAATCCTCAGGAGATTCAAGAAGTGCCTCTTCATGACGAAAAAGTCACAGTTTGGTGCGGCGTTAGTGCGAAAACGGTCATTGGGCCGTTTTTCTTCCAAAATGAAAATGGCCATGCTGTTACCATCAACCAGGAGCGTTATCGCGACATGATGACCAATTTTGTGATGCCAATTATTCGTCGAAAGCGTATGAGGCAGTTCTGGTTTCAACAAGACGGCGCTCCACCGCACACAAGTCGCATAACAATCGATTTTCTGAAGAATTTGTTTCCGGGCCGTTTGATGTCGAAAAGTGGTGATTTGGACTGGCCACCGCGTTCGCCCGATTTGACGCCGCCTGACTTCTTCTTGTGGGGATATTTGAAGTCAAAGGTTTACGTTAACAAGCCAAGGACCGTAGAAGAGCTCAAGGACAACATTCGTGAAGAAATAGCCGCTATTCCGGCCGAAATGTTGGCGAAAACGATGGAAAATGCTGCAAAAAGGGCACAATACGCCATCAACGCCAGAGGCGGCCATTTGGGAGATATCATACTCAAAAATTGATGTAAACAAATCTACTTGGAACAAATTAAATGATTAAGATTGCCAACCGCCAAATTTGTATTTTTTTCTTTGATTTTTTTAAAAAAAAAACATGGGTCCGTCGAATATGGGCAACCCTGTAGTTCATGGCAACTTTAGAAAACGTATGCAGCAATGTGTGTATAGCATGTAATTTTAAAATTCCCTTACTGTTCAATATAATTAAACTATAAAATAAATTTTTCTAAGGTTCATAATATTTTTAGTTCATTCCCAAATTTTCGCGCTCCACCCAGTACAATCGTCTGAAGTTATCGTGTTAGCGACCTCCTAAGCGAGTTGCCAATAGACCAAGGATTGTAATTATTCATCACCGTTTCAATAAAAGGGCAATAACTCGAAAGTTCCAAATATTTTGTAGAGACAAAACACTATTTGCTTAGGCACTTAAAAACTATAAATATTTGAGATCCTACACGCAGAGAAAAAACATGGTTACTACATGGTCACGGCAATAATGATATGTTCTCCACAATAAAAGTATGTTCGTCGCAACCCTAGCATTGTTTACTGATTTTAGTTTTGACAATAATATAAATACTGCAATATAAATATTGTTGAAATGTAACAATAGTATTATTGCCAAATTTAAAAATGAAAATATGGTTATAGCAACGATATAAATATGGTTGGTGCGACAAAAATATTGTCTTTTGCGTTTTAAGTTAACAATAATATGATTATGGCAATCATACTATATGATTGTAGATTTTCTTCATTTCAATATGCTTTTTAGAAAAAAATGTTATTGATACGGACGGATCTAATGCAATAATAGTACTTTTTTTTTATCGAAATTAAAATTTTTTAAACAAGCTGCTTTGGCTTTGTTTAACTGAAATACTTTTAATAAAAACGCTTATGTTTTATTAAACTGATATTTTTTCTGTTAAATAAATCACTTCTATTATTTTGAATTTGATGTATTTTTGAATAATTTTCATAATTCAAATCTATTGTCGACAACTTAAACAAATTCTAATAAATTGTATTGGGGATCATAGTATAACTGTGTGTGGTCATACTATGGTTGTAGGGATCATAACATGGTTGCGTGTGAACCATTCTATGGTTGTGAGGATCATAATTTGGTTGTATGTGCAACATACTATGGTTGTGTGAATCATACTATTGTTGTGAGGATCAAATATTGTTGTAACACAACCATATACCCAACAATTGTATTATCCTCTTTGAATATTGTCACCACAACCATACTTTTTTTCTGCGTGTATGACTAAATAGTTTGGAAATCGATGGGCAGATGAAGTGTTTGTGTTTTTTTTTAGCAAATTAACATTTGTAATTATAAGGTTGAATAGTTCTTAATGGAACGAATGCGATAAACGAGTACAAGAGAAAAGCCCGTTTTATATTATCAGTAGTGTCGGTGGTGGGAAACAAACCCAAACCCCCGCATCTGTTAGCCAAGCCCAATGATACCGATAGTTTTAGAGTCACCATTGTAGTTTGGCGTTATATTCTCCTACTAAATTGTTGCGCCTTTTAGAGAAGACTTCGCTTTTGGTGAAGGTTTTCGCAAATCCATTAACCTTTTGTTCAATATTTTTTTATTGAACCCAAGGTCGTTTGCTTAACACGAAGGTTGTATCCCAACCTTGAAAGAGGTAACGAAAGATGAGATGCAAAAGTCCTCTTTCAGTAATTTCCTTTCACGCGGTAGATAATAAACGTATTGCGGAATTTTGTATGTTGTACAAACCATCTTTGGCCATAAATAGGCTGATCCATCTAGAGGTATTTTTTCAAAATAAAAAAATACTAAAATTCAAATCAGGCGTGGAATCTTTTATATTCATTCGAAGGAAATTTTATGCCATTTATTTTTTCAATATAATTTCCTTCAAATGTTAGCCGCAACTACGCATCAGGGTGTCCATTCTGAGGGTTCAACTTTCGATGACTCATTCGAGTATTTCGACCGGTATGGCGTAATGTTGGCTTCCAAGAACTGCATCATAGCTGGTTTGTCAGCATAGACTTTGGACTTTTCGTAGCTCCAAAGAAAAAAGTATTAAGGGTTTATATCACATGATCTAGGCGGACAATTCACCGGTCCAAAATGTGAAATTAGCTGCTCTTCGAAATTACCTTTCACTAGATCCATTGTTTGACCAGCTGTATGGCAAGTGGCAACATCCTGATGAAACAAAACGTCGTCAAGAATACGGGCTTCAATTTCAGGTAGTAAAAACCAGCCCATAAACCGCACCAAACCGTGGTTTTCTCTGGGTATAATGACACCTCTTGAGCCTCTTCTGGTTTTTTCTTCAGGCCAAAATGCGGCAATTTTGTTTATTGACGTTGCCGTTAAGCCAGAAATGAGCATCATCAAATAAAGAAACGTCCCTTCCGCCCAGTTTGAAACGTTGGCTCGTAAACTATATGTGTGGGCGCCAGTCATATGTATAATTTAGAGACAGAAAGTCGAAGCCCCGTAGAGTTAAACAAGGAGTTCCCCAGGGTGGAGTTTTATCCCCGGCTCTGTTTAACCTCTACCTCTCTAAAATTCCTGCACCACCAGACGGCGTTGAAATTGTGTCGTACGCTGACGATTGCACAATTCTGGCGTCAGGACCTAAAGTGGATGACATTTGCGAGAAAATCAACTTTTACCTCACTGACTTAGCACGTTTCTTCACTGCGAGGAATATGAAAATATCCGCCTCCAAATCATCAGCCACACTGTTTACTGCTTGGACCGCAGAGGTGCGGTTGTCACTCAATGTGAAAGTCGATGACGTCAACATCCCGACCACCAACTACCCCAAAATCCTTGGGGTCACAGTGGACAGCCTTTTTAGATCCTCTGCACATGCTACAGCTATCTGCGATAAACTCAAAAGTAGGAACAAGGTCCTCAAGTCACTTGCCGGCAGTACTTGGGGAGCTCTTACAAAGCGATAGGTCGGTCTGTAGCAAACTACGCAGCACCTGTATGGTCGGCGAACGTGAGTGAGTACGACGCAGTGGAAGAAAATTCAGACTTGCCAGAATGCCGCCCTTAGAACATCTTCTTATGTCCTCTGAGGACCATCTACATGAGAAGACGAAGGTCCTTACCGTGCGCAGACACAATTTCCTGTTGTCTAAGCAATGCCTGCTAGGGTGTTTTCGCAGCAGTCATCCTAACCACCATCTCTTGAACAGGATGCCTCCACCCAGGCAGATCAGGTACGATCATTAATGATCTAGAGAGATAGGTCCAGCGGTATAAGAGAGAACTTTTAGATCATCGAAACTATCAGGCTGGTTTGAACAACATTCACGCCGATGATGTCGCAGCAGCAGTATCCAGCTACCGTGTGAATGTAGTGCTAGGGGAACATCCCCCGGAGATTTCACCTGAGGAGAAGGTACTACCTCGGCAGACGCGCGTGGTTCTGGCGCAGCTGAGATCTGGATGGTGCAGCCGCCTCAATTCTTACTGGGCACGAATTGATGCTAACGTTCCGGACATCTGTCCCGCCTGCCATCAGGGACCACATGATGTACTGCACCTCTTCAATTGTCCGGCCAAGCCCACTCAGCTGACCCCCAGGTCTCCGTGGACGCATCCAGTTCAAATGGCGCGTTTCCTTCACCTGGATATCGAAGCAGATCCCCCATAGACAACAACAACAACATCACTGAACACAGTTTAAGTCTAAAACAGCTGATCTTCTTTCGTCGTTTTTCGCCGAACGCTCATTTCCATATTACAGTTGCCAACGTTTCAAGGAAATTATATTCAAAAAATAAATGGCATAAAATGTCCTTTCGCATGAACATTAAAGATTCCACACTTGATTTAAATTTTAGTATTTTTGTTTTATTCTGAAAAGATACCTCTAGATGGATCATGAGAAATTAATGGAATTTTCCCCTGTACTGCCTCATCTGCCCCCCACTGTGTCTGCTTTAGTTCTCACGCTAAGTAAAAGTATTCGCTTGAGAATAATATCGTGCCAATATTGCAATAACACACGTTTCCTTGGCCATAAATTCGACTAAACGCCATAAATTAATTTATTAAGAGTTTTTGCCGTTTTGCGATTTCATAGTTTTAGTCTTTTTATGGTTAACTAATACGCCGAGTTGAGCACGCGACTTTGTGCGAGTTCCAACTTTGAGCTAAATATTTTGATGGAATGATAAGAGTGGGTGGGTGGATTTTTATTCGTAGGCTTTGCGACAGCAACAGAAAACCAACCAAAAGTACACAAATAATCGAAACGTGCTGAGAATTTCAAATAAGTTTTCCATTTGGGTAATTGACTACCTAGCACACGCTTCAAAAGTTTTGTTTTTTTTTTGGTTACACTTCGGCTGGTAATAGAAAAATTATGCAAAAAGTGTTGGGTTTGGAAGCACACCTTTGTTTTTTTTTGTACCAAAACGTAGATGTCGTTTCATTTACAATTATGGTCCGTTTTAGATTTACTGCAAAGCTAACTGGGAGTGATCAAAACACAGTCCAACAGCACGTGATGCATAATCAGGCAATTGCTTTGAAAACATGTCAATCAATCAATACCGACCGATATGGCCTGTTTAACACAGGGGATTGCGATTGACACAATCAAAGTGTGAACAGAAAGAGAGAGGAGGAGAAGACATTACCTCAATCCGTTGGCCACTTCAGTGTCTCCATAATTACCGCCAACTACTACAAAAGTCATGACTACCAATCACTTTTGTGTAAATCATTATTGCCATCAACACCTTCATCAGCAACCCACGATCATCATTGATCACTTGCCCTCGCCATCTACAGCAACGATCATCCCCTCGTCGTCGATATTGACTCTTGAAATCGCAAATGGTCAATATCAGCACATCGTGCAACATAAAAACTGATTAAACTTTCATCAATCCCATTTACACACCATAAATACTTGTAAATAAATGATTACAGATAAACAACAACAGCAGCGGGGCAAACTCGCCGCAATTCGCCACTAAATTGATTAAACGATACTCAATTGGAAGTGAACAAAGTGAACATCTTCTGCCGCCATTAAATGCCACTTGGCCACCATTGCACCACCGGCAGTTGCAGGCCAAGTGTTTCGTTGGGGTAGCCACAGCTACAGCTGCTGCTGCTGCCCACACATTTGAAGTTGTAAGTGCACGATGGACGGACGGATGGATGGACGTGTCTATGGGAAACCAAGCCAACAACAACATTAAGTACATTGCTCAATTATTGCCCACAGCAATAACAACAACAGCAAAAGTGATCTTGAGTGCTGGAGAAATCGAAGATGAGATGTCGCGGCATTGTGCTCGATGATACATACCCTATACCTAGTCGACCTACAGAAATATCGAATGTAGGTAAAAACAAGTACAAAAGCCTCACCCATATGTGACGCGCAAAATAGAAAGGGACCTAAGGTTAAAAACCAGTTTTGTTCAGGAGAGCCATTTTAAAGATTAGGTCCCTTTCTATTTGCGCTTAGAATCGTCGACTTCACTTTCATAAAACGCGCATATCTCTGGGAGGGACATGGAATCGGTCTCATTCGATGCTCAGATGTTGTCCACATCAAAAAAAGAAGAAAAAAAAATGAAAATTGATTTTTTTTTACCCTTAGGTCCCTTTCTCTATGCGCTGTCACATATATGGATTTTATATTTCATAATGTTCCATCCTCCGTTGTCTGAAAAGTACTAAATTTATTCAAACCTCATCAACGGTCGTTTGTGAGGGAGGTACTGAAATAGGAAGTGGAATCAAATTTTTAGATTAAATCAATATATTGCAGAATACAAAATTCAAGTTATTTAGGCTATGTAAGGGTAGTTTGTGTGTGTGTGGGGGGGGGGGGGGGTGGGCGGTACAAAAAGGGGCGTGGTAGAGGCTCCGTCCATCAAATTACTCCGTCCATCTCTTTCTATTTACTAAATTTCAGCACAAGCGTATAGGCATAGTATTAGGCAAATACAAAAAGTGGGCGAAATGGTCATTTGCACTGGACGTACGAAAATAGGGCGTGTCATTCACTGTTTTCGTACGCGTGTATAAAGTCGTTTTAAAAATAGTTAGAAGTTCGCATCATAACCGAATTGTATCCACTTGGGAGACAATTTGTGTGGGTTCTAATCTACGCTGAATCAACGTCATTTGTGTGGGAGGTACCGAAATGGACGTGGCTAGGAATTGTATTATTTGTCACCAAGTTAACCCGATAACTTTATTGTTGATTTCCAGTTATAGTCGTTTGCATAGCATTCAAGATATTACACGAAACCCGAAAAAGTGGGCGGAATGCTTTATGGGTCCAGAATGTGGGCGTGGAAACCATTTTTCTTACATGCCGTGTTGAGAATTTAAGCGAATTTCCTGCTCTAGGTGACACGTTATGTATGTTCAAATCATCGGTAGAACAGGGCCATTTGTGTGGATGGTACCACAAGGGGTGTGGCTAAAAGTCCAATTCTCTGTCACCAAGTTTACCTTATACCTCTATTCTTAAGTGCGATCGTGCAAATGGTATTGAAGTTACTTTAAGAACACCCAAGGTAGACGTAATGGTGCGTAAGCCATTTTTAAGCGCCATTTATTTGTTTTGAAACTCGCTTTTAATATTTTCATTATTAAATTTGGCAATAGTTCTAATTAATACATTTCAACAATATTAATATTGCGGCAATCATACTATTGTCAAAACTAAATTCAGTAAACAGTTCTATGGTTGCGGCGAACATACTTTTATTACGGAGAACAAATTATTATTGCCGTGACCATGTAGTAGCCATGTTTTTTCTCTGAGTGTGGGCTTAGCAAAGAACAGAACCCTCTCTCAATGTAAGAATACAGCAACAGTTTACCATTCTAATTGCGAAAACAATTTTCACAGGATCAGCAGGCGTAAGCGATGAAATGGCAAACCGTACTGAATATTGTGCCAACTGGATGGCATTCGTAATTTTGACAGGTTCTGAATTAAAACAACTAGAAACACTATCACTACTAACAGGTCCACTACATTAACATTATATATTTTTCCCTATAAGCATACAAACTCTATTATATTTAACTCACTTCTCCAGTTCTCAATTAAACAAAATATCACTTCATATTTAATGGACAAATTTTATTTGAAAACTTGTTAAATTCGCCGATGACAGGCCATCTTAAAAAGTCACAATTAATGTTCACTGTTCGGTCGCTCCCTGCGGGTGGCGGACATTGAACCGCTGCAATTGCCCGCCAAGTATTTTTCCAGTTTATTGAGGCCATACGCCAATATTTCCTTTCACTGAGCAACATCACCGTTTCATCAACTCAAAGATTTGCCACCTGTGTCTTCATTTCAATGCAAATAGTTTCGCTTTTTTATCCTCCAGCAAATTTATGCGTTTTCACGGCCCATAAAAATTTGAACTTTTCTTTCGTCTTCTTATTTAAATGATAATTGCCATTATGGCTTACAACAAATTTTATTTGTTTTATTCATTACTTCAAGGAAAAACCAACTTCATTTGCAATTTAATCAAATAAATTGTTTTGATGGTAAACTTCACATTTCATTGGTGAAATGAAAGGTGCACTCAGAGAAAAATGTGTGTTCAAGCGAAGGAAAAAAGTGAAAATAGAAAAATAATTTTTGCAGTTGTAAGCTCTCTTGTACTTACTGACTCAGTTATGAAGTTACTACGTTGACAAGTCCGTAGTCCACCTTTATTAAGTCCAAAGTATCTAAGTTGTCTCTTTCACTAACCAGGACCTTCTTTTCCAACAGAATCGTCTGGTACGAGTATGACAGCTGACACGCCGTGGTTTACATTAAGATGGCTTCACTTCCTTTTGTTGGTTCTGGTACAAACGTGTCATTCTACAGTGCTTCTGATAGTTTTCATTAACTAGAAGCTCTAGATAGTTAGTAGGCAATCAAAGTCATCCCTGTCAGTGTTTTAAGATAACTTTTTGCAACTGAAAAGTAAGTCTGGGCAGTCATTCACATCGTCCTCTAAGTTCGGTTCAGGCCGACTTCTTAGTTTACTCTAACTGAAAAGTAAGTCTCTTATGTTCGATTCAGGCCAACTTCTTCAACTGAATCATCTGCATTGGATACTGGCATTCATCGTCATGCTAAACTTTTGGTTTCGGGTCATTTTTTTTAAATGACATTCTCGTCGTCTACAATTGATTTTGAAAATTCTTCTCCAACATTTTTTAAATGACATTCTCGTCGTCTACAATTGATTTTGAAAATTCTTCTCCAAACATAAAAAGATTGATAGCTGACATTTTTCTTAAATCAACTGCACCTGGTCTTACATAACCGTGATAGTCTAAAGAGTTTTTTTTTGGCAGTTTTTTAAACTTAAATGTCTTGGTAGTTGACATTTAAAGTCGTCCGCTACAATTGGTTTAGGGTGATTCTTCTCCAACTGAAAAGTTTATATTGATAGCTGATATACTACGTCGTTCCTCAAGTTCGCTTCGGGTTCGCTGGTTTGAGGGGTAGCTTACTAGGAGGAAATGTCGAGCTCACTCGGAGGCCTTAAAGGTCTATTGTGGAACCCTACTAAAAGGGGTAGACAGGGAGATAGAGAGAAGGAAGCGTGATAAATCATTGGAGCGAGAGAAGGTTTATATTAATTTACAGAAGCTGTTCGGAAGTAGCACGAAGGACATTTATGAGGTACATCCGCCAGGTGATCATAGTATCTACTTCCTAGGTAGGCAAGTCTGCATTCTTAAAGACCCGTGCATAAGCCTAGCTAGTGCTACACCGACTCTATTTTTATCTGCGTCCTGGCAACTTCGTCTTAATACAGAATGCCTGTACGCGCCGCCATAGTGCCGATTAAGCAGTGCCCCGTGAGTACACCTATAAGGGATGTCGTCGAATGTTAACAGTTCCCATGTCCTGTTTTAGTCATTTGTCAGACAGGGTTATTTTGCAGTTGCGAAGTGAGTTCCACCCTGGCCCTGTTTCAAAAACAGCGACTTCGTCGGTTGCATTCATCAGTTGAACATGCGGGAACTGATGAATGCCACTTCTCCTGAGCCTATTTTGGCAAATTCAACCGCCATCTCGTCAGGTATGTCGCTTTGACCCGGTACTCATTCAGCGTAATATTGTTTCTGATTTCAATACATCTCTTCACACAATTGGATTAAACTGTCATTCAGTTCAGTGCCTATATGGCTGCCATAGTTTTCACATATATTCGGATATTTCACGAAGGTAAGCTTAGTTCCAAAATCTGGTCTGTGGCCGCATTGATTGCAAAAAATCAATGCCAGAAAACAGCGCAATTGTCCGGTAGTCGCCTAGATATTTTCAGAAACTTCTTGTAGACTTTCTAAACCTTTTCATCTAACCCTTCCCTTCAGGAAGAATGGTAAACTTTGAAGCACGTTTTCACAAGTAGGATTTTTTTAATGTTTTTAAAACAACCTCTGTAAAAAATTCCGCAATTAAATGTCCATATTTGGTTACTTTGGGCTAAGCAAACCAAATAGAAACAAATATTTCTCGACAAAAAATAAAAAAATAGTGCATATCTTTCTTATCTGGGCTATCCTATCTACCGTAGGTCCGCCAATAAAAATAACATGAATATTAAAGAAGTAGAAGAATAAGGTTCATACGTACCACAATTAAAAGAGAATCGATCGTTCCGTCAAATTGATGCTACATTGGACTAAGCAAACCAAATAAAACAGAAGCATTTCCCGACAAAAAAATAAGAAAAACTGCATTTTTTTTAGCTGAGCTTCCTTATCTAACTTTGGTTCTGGCAAATGGATGCTACTTTGGGCTAAAAAACATCTTAACAGCTCCGTTCATCCTCTACGAAGGGAAATAACTCTTAACAACAAGCTTATCTATGTTCTTCTCAAAATATCTCGGGATCGCAGTTAAATCGAAAATACTGCCAGCACCGAGAATAAAAAGTAAATCGTCCTGGCAAATACGTGCTACTTTGGGCTAAGCTCAAAAGGTTCACCGTACGAAACGCTTATCTATTCGGGTCCGCAATGACTTAGAAATAAACTGTTTGCGCGGAACAAAAATAATTGTGGTGAAAGAATGATACTTTGGGCTCGTCAGACGTTTACGAAAGACTGTACTTTCACTGTGTATTATATCCCAACTTTTTTTTGTCCAATTTAGGTCTAATATTAAAAAAAAGCACCTTAATTTAAAGAAGGACCGTTCTGGCAAATATATTTTACATTGGGCTAAGCCACATCTAAGGAGCTGAGTTTTTATCCACAAAAGAAACTAACGCTGAACAGTAAGTTTATTTTTGAAGCTGTTCTCCAACAATCCGCATCGCAAATAAAAGTAGGATCGTGCTGGCAAATAGGTGCTACTTTGGGCTAAGCTCATTAGACTTTTGCTATACAAAATGCTTATTGTACCCGACCTTTCCTATCCTCCTGATGTCCTCCATTAATAAAAATTCTAATTTAAGCACCGCAATTAAAAAAGCGTCATTCAGACAAATAGATGTTACTTTGGGCTAACATACATTTAAAGAGCAGATCCATATTTCGATGAAGCAAAATAACGCTAAACAACAAACTAATTCGTCGTAGTGTTCTCGAGTTGTCTCGAGACGACAATTATTGAGAAAAGTACTACTTGCATCGAAAATAAAAGAAATATTGTGCTGGCAAATGTATCTTAATTTGGGCTTAGCTCGTCAGACATTCACTGCCCAAAACGTGTATTATCCCCATAGTTCCTTATCCACCTCAAGTCCACCATTTATAGAAAGAATAATTTAAGCGCCGAAAAAGATACATCGTTCTGGCAAATAGGTGCTACTTTGGGCTAACCAAACATTTCAAAAGTAGCACCATTTTTCGACGAAGGAAATAACCTAAACAACAAGCTTATTCTGCATGTTGTTTCCGATCTAACCCAAGGCCGTAATTACTTATAAATATACTGTTTGCTCAAAAATAAAACAACGATCCTGCTGGCAAGTTAATGCTACTTGGGTTAAGCTCTAAGATTTGCTTGTTATACCCGAAGTTTCTAATCCTCATCAGGTCCACTTTTAATTAATGAATAATTTAAGCACTTAAATCAATGAATGATTCGTTATGGCAAATGGGTGCTACTTTGGACAGAGCAAACAACCTTTCCTGTACGAAGAAGAAAAACGCTAAACAATTATTAGAGAGAAATTAAGAAGAAATGGTATAATGCCTTTCCCAAGAAGGGCGCCAGAAATGTTCGCCAGATTTATCGCAACGAATGAATAGAGGATTAATTACAATACCTTTTAGCAGGCCTTCTTCGAGGAGCATCATGAGAAAGTGTAAAGGATAATTTTTATATCCTCTATTATAAGATTGATGGAATATTCACTTTGTCATTCTGTCTGCAACACCTCGAAATATTGACGAAGACCCATAAAGTAAATAGAATCTGAATCGTCGTTAAATTCTTAGATAGTTTAGCCACGGCCGTCTGTCTGTGGAAACCAAACTACAGGTCGCACTGTTAAAGCTAGGTGGTCGAAATTTTGCAGAAACGTGTTGATGGATCAAAACGGTTCATATTAAAAATAGGCCAGATAGGTCAAGAGGTAATTATCCTCACTCAAGAACTGGGTCAACCTCTGGAAAAATCAACAAACCTAAACTTAAAAACGCAACATCTCATGAACTAATCTCTGATGATGACAATTGGATTTTTTTGTTATTTGCATGGATCGAAACACATCCTAGGGAAAAAGAGGGCGGAGCAACGCCTCTCTTTAAAATTTCGAATTTATGGCTAAACTAATGGACCGATCCCGATTGTAATAAAATGTTAACATGTTGAAACCAATGGCAAGGCAATTATTCTACTTATAGACTATGTTATAGTAAAATTGGATAAAGGGGCGTGGCACCGCCCACACAACCCTGAACGCAATAAGACAAAATCTCATGAACTAATAAAGATATGATGATGATAATTGAAACATATGTTATTGGCATGGTTGAAAACAAATCCTGGAGGAAAAGAGGGCCGTGCCCCCTTTAAAAAACGCATTAACAGCCTAAAGTATGGTCCGATTGCTATACAATTTTAAGAGAATAAAATCTAAGACTAGAACATTATTATAGACTATGTTAAGGTAAAATTGGACAATGGGGCGTGGCAGCATCCACACAACCATGAACTTAAAAAGACTCTTTGTTATGAACTAATAGATTTATGATGGCGATATTTGGAACATAATTTATTGGCATGGATCGAACACTCATGCTTGAGAAAAAGTTGGGCAGTGCCACGCCCCCTTTTAAAAATCGATGTTATGGTCAAAGTAATAGACCCAGTGTTATAAACGGAATGAATATAATGATTAACTTATTATTATAGCTTATATTGTTTAAAATTTTACAAGGGGGCGTGGCAACGCCCACACAACCAAGATCTTAAAAAGAGTATATCTCATGAACTAATATAGGTACTTTGCTAATTGGAAAATGTTATTGGCAAGGATCGAAACACATCCTGGAAAAAAGAGATTAAAAAGTGCCACGCCCTCTTAGCAAAATCTAACTTATAGCCGAAGTAATAGACCGATTGCTAAAAATTTTTAGAAAACATAATCAATATTTAGCATGGGACTATAGATTATATTGTGCTAAAATTGGACAAGGGGGCGAGGCTCCGCCCATAAAAACCTGAACTTTGAAAAGGTATCTTCTGAACTAATGCCGATATGAAGTTGATAGTTGATATGTATGATGTTGGCATAGAAAGATACACACCCGATAAAAGAATAGACCGGTGCCACTCCCCCTTGAGAACCACTTGTTTATGTTCAAATAAGACCTTCTGGAATGCCTAGTTTTGGAAGGCATTGGCGAATGTGTCTTGGATGTGTAAAGAATACCTTCTAGAATGTCTGTTATGAATAGGACTTTCATTTTTCAGATAACCTTGGTTTAAACCTTTGTAAGATCTTTAAACATTCCTCAAAAACCTGGCAACATTTTGGATATAAAAATATTCCTTGAATTATCTTTTTCTAATGATCTTTTAAAACTTTTTCGCCGAGTGTCTGACGAATACGTACTCCACTCTTTATGGGAACTTGACAATTTTTATTAGCCATCCTCATCATCGTTATAACCATCATCAACGCATTTTGTTTTATCGCTTTTCTACAAGTTGGTCTCTTTGAGCAAAGTGAAAGAAAAATTACAAAGACAGATAAAGAGAGCTGAGTTGTACATGGTAGGGAAAAGAGGAAAGTGTTATCGTCGAGTGAGAATCGCGTAGAGGGGGCGGGGAATTAAAACTACTACAGAGCATAATTATTCAATGTCATTCAAGTACGGCATTCGTTTCATGTCACGGCATGTGTAGTTGATTTTTTTTTTATTTTTTTTAAGCTTGTTTTCTTTCTCTATCGCTTTTATATTGCGCAAATTCGTTTCATTTCAATTTGTTTGTAATTTGCAAATTCCAATTGTTTGACGCTTTTTTGGGGTAGGGGCAGGGGTTGCCATTAATGGTCATTCTTTCCAGTACTTTGTAGTGGTATTCGGTTTTATTGGATTTGTTTTGTTTGTCGCGCTGCCTTCAGCCGTCCATCCGTCCGTCACTTGCTCAACGTGAGTTTTTATCTTTTGTTTGCCATTTTAGGCAGTTTATTATCTTTTGTTTATTAATTTAATGTATGCATTTCTCTGCTTATTTTTTTTTTGTAAATAAATTTTTATTTTGGTTTAATCTCTTGGCAACCCGGTACAGCTTTTCTCTCAGTCTCGAATGGAGATTGACTGCTTTAGTTGTGGCCGTGAATTAATTTTTAATAGAGGGCGTTATGCAGCTGTGCCGATAAAGCCGCAACTCAGCGACTGTCGACAATGAATGTCTGATAGCGACATTTAACCCTTAAACGAGTTCAGAGGCATTGGTTGGGTTATTGATTTTGGAAAAAAACAAACGCCACCGAACTTATTAAAACCTAAACGAGGTGAGGAATGTAAACATTGGGATTGGAACAGTCGAATTAATAGGTTTATAGAAAAAGAAGAAATATAAAAAGTTCACAAAGGAGCAAAAGCCAAAAACATAGAAAGTTAAGTACAGGGTGTCCGCCGGGAAGGTATACTGCTTTGTTTTGCCGCCATTAGGAATGTAAGCATTGGGATTGGAACTGGCAAATTAATAGGTTTATAGAAGAAGAAGGAATATAAAAAGTTCACAAAGGAGAAAAAGCCGAATAGATAGAAAGTTAAGTACAGGGGGTCCGCCGGGACGGTATACTACTTTGTTTTGCCGCCATTTTGGTAAAAAATTAGTCTTGAAAGTTCATATTTGGCAGTCGTGAAGTAGAGACGTGGCAAATTCGATAAATCGTTAAACATTTTATCCAAATCAATCATCGATTACTGTGACGATGAGAAAGTTACGTGAAATTTTTGGGAGAAACAACGTGCCAACAAAATGCACTATTTATCGTGTAGAAGAAAGATGGTCTGTCGCTGATAGGACCAAGCATGGACCTCAACGTACTGCAAGATGGCTGAAAACATTATTGCTGCTCAAGAAAGTGTTCAACGCCGTGCTGAATGTTATGAAAAATGTGCTCAAAAGGGCTTGCATTTGTGAGGCTTACAGAGGCGGACATTTAACTGATATTGTTTTCCATATTTAATTGCCGACATTTAATAAAACATTTATTAATATAAGATCCATTCTCTTTCGTTTAATCAAAAATTATAAACAAAGTAGTATACCTTCCCAACAGACACCCTGTATGTACTCAGGGCATCTTGAACCATTTATATTGTCTATAAATCTCGCTAAAAGAACTTCAAAAAACCTGCTCGTAAAAAAAGGTGAGTCGGAGTTCCTGTAGATTTAGACAGTGTTAGATCAAATGTTTTACCTATTCTTCCTGCCTGTTCCGATATATTACACTACGAGTAGAGTATCCAAAACCGAAACCGACATTACGGTTTTTATGTCCAAACCCAACAGTCGGTTTCTCAAAAATAGCTAAACCCCGACATGTCGGTAACTTGTACGTACGGAATACGTATGTACATATCTACAAAAAAACATTTGAGCTGGATTCACCTTAAGGTAAGAGGGCATATCAACAAAAAAAATTGAAAAAAAAAGTTTTTTTTTGCAAAAAGAAAAAAAATATTTTTCAACATAACCTCATACACTTAGTCCAATGTTTCTCCAATTTTTGTATCCCTCACAAAAAATAGGATTTTTTGAGGTCCTTAAAATAGACATTTGTTTGATCAATAATTTAATCGCTGTAGCTGAATCTCTTTCTACTGAACCATTTCTTTAGGTTTGAAAATAGTCACTGGGGGTTAAATCCAGCGAATATGGCGGATGAGGTACCAGTTCGTAACCTAACTCATGTAATTTTGCCATTGAGACTGCACGAGTGTGCACCCGAGCATTATCTTGATGAAAAATAACTTTCTTCTGGCCATATGAGGTCGGTTTTTTTAACCCTCGTTAAATCGGTCCAATAAGTGGGCATAATATTCGCCGATTATTGTTTGTCCATTGTAAAGGTAACCGATGTAGATTATCCTACATGCATCCTAAAAAGCTGTTGCCATTATTAGTCGACAAAGTCATCTTGTCCTATTTTGGAGCCTGTACACTAGGGCGTACCTCAAAAAAAAAGTTCGCCGTACACCTTCGAATATGAAGTATTATTGAAAGGTAGTTTCAAAATTTTTTTTTTTTATTTTTTTATGCCGAACGTAGGGGTCGCGCTTTTACATTTTTCTATATAACTTCTGCATTTATAAACGGATTTTAAAGTGTCTCGACGAGGCCGATTTTTTGTCTTTGAAGTCATTGAGCTCAAGCACCCCCTTCTGGTACTTACCCATCATATCTCAGTTGCTACTACCCTAATGTACCACTCTAATATCAGAAAATTAAAGCTCGCATAAAATCATGAAACTCTTCCTAAGGATGTTGTCAAATTTAGTGTAAACTTCAACCTATTGTTACGGCCATAAAAATATAGTCGTAGTGACAATATGGGACGAGCCTATGGGAAGGGTTGCTATATTTCTGGCATTGCCATTTCTTTAGCCATAAACGTTTTGACGTACGACCATTATTTGTGCTGTTTACAGTGACCTGAAAAAATCAATTTGGCAAAATAATGGAATTAACTCGTGAACATTTTCGTGCGATCATTTGGCACAACTTTCGACGTGGGTTATAATGACAAGAGTTCATCGATGAACTTAAATCCTTGTATGGCGATGAAGCACTATCCACCATCATGTGAAAAACTGGTTTAATGGATTTAATGGTGGCCGACGCTCGCTCAAAGGCGAAGGTCATGAAGGTCCTCCAAAAAGCGGCCGTTGTGTCAGAGAACATTGATGCCGTGCATGAACTGATAATGCAATATCGTCATATGACTTACCGCGAGATAGAGGCATCCTTGGGCATTTCTTCCACCAGCATACATTCGATATTGCATGAACACCTGTCCGTAAAAAGGGTTTGTTCTCGTTGGATCCCGCTCATGTTGACAATTGCTCAAAAAAAGGCTTGTGTCGATTTAAAAAAAAAATACCATCGCGGACCTTCAAAAGACGTTTATAAGATCGTCACAGGTGATGAATCATGGATCTATGCGTATGAGCCCGAAACAAAACAGCAATCGGCCCTGTGGGTCTTCGAAGACGAGCCAAATCCAACGAAAGTTGTTCGCGGAGAAGCACTTCAAAGCAAATGGTCGCTTGTTTCTTCGGCAAAACTGGTCATGTGGCGACTGTTCTCCTTGAGCAACGCAGGGCGGTCAATTCTGAGTGGAACACCATAATTTGTTTGCCTAAAGTCTTCGGAGAAATTCGAAAAACGAACAAGAGAAGACGAATCATTGTGCACCATGACAATGCGAGCTCTCACACATCGAGCTCTCAAACCAGCGCCTTTTTGGCCGGCCAAAACGTCGAATTGATGGGTCATCCGCAGTACAGCCCTGACTTGGCACCCAATGAGTACTTTTTATTCCCACACATCAAGAAAAAAATGCGTGGTCAACGATTTTCGTCGCCAGAAGATGCTGTTGAAGCATTTAAAAGCCATGTTTTGGAGGTGTCTCAATCGGAGTGGAAAAAGTGCTTCGACAATTGGTTTGAGCGCATGCAAGTGTATAAATCTTGATGGAGAATACTTTGAAAAACCATAAAACCATTTTTGTTGATGATTATTCACATATTCGTTGTTAGGCCAGAAATAAAGGGTGTCCCAAGAAGAACGCAATTTTTAAATCTGGCAACATTCGAAGTGTCATTGTTTGACATTTGAACAATTGTTATTGTTTGTTAGTAAAAGGTACGAGGTTAGTAAAAATGGAGCGCTACACGAAAGGAAGTTCGTTAATTGGGTATTGGAGAGACAACATGAAAATGCTGATTTTGCCGAAAAATCATCTTCAGTGACTAGGCCCATTTTCATCTTGATGGCTTCGTCAATAGGCAGAATTGTCGCATTTGGGGTGCGGAAAATCCTCGAGTGATTCACGAGAAGCAAATGCATCCTCAACGTGTCACTGTGTGGTGTGGTTTTTGGGCTGGAGGAATCATTGGACCTTTTTTTATGAAAATGAGACAGCGCAAACAGTCAATGGTGTTTGGTATCGTGAAATGATAACCAGTTTTTTCTTGCCTAGAATTGAAGAAATGAATGTGGAGGGCATGTGGTTCCAACAAGACGGCGCCACATGTCATACAGCCAGAGAAACAATTCAATTGCTGCATCAGTCATTTCCCGGTCGTGCTATTTCGCGTTTTGGAGATCAGAATTGGCCGTCTAGATCGTGCGATTTAACACCATTAGATTTTTTTCTTTGGGGTTTTTTGAAGTCGATGGTTTACGCGAATAAGCCGACGACGACTCAAGCCTTAAAAGACGAAATTGGATGCTGCATTAATGAAATACCGCAGCATTCATGCAAAACGGTCATTGAAAATTTCATCTGCACGATATATTGTTCCATACATAACCTCATTCTGTCTACTTTACGATATAATAAAGTTTCACGATTTTTTCTTAAAGATCTGTGTTTTATTTAAAATTTAAAAATTGCGCTCTTCTTAGGACACCCTTTATATATAGCTGCCCTCGTATCCTTACAAAAACTTCCCACTGATATCTTTGTACGGTTCTAACACGTTATCCATTTCGAGGTTCCCTGCTATTTTAAAGAAAAAATACAGAAAATTCAAATTGAATGGGGAACGTTTATTATCATTTGAAAGAACATTCTTTGGCATTTATTTTTTGAAGATTATGTCTATAAAATGTTGGCCGCGGCTACGTCTCACATGGTCCATCCGTTGAGTCCAATTTTCGATGACTCGTTCGAGCATTTCGACAGGTATCGCGTTAATAACACGCGCAACGTTGGCTGCCAAAACCTGAATCGTAGCTGATTTGTCAGCATAGACTTTAGACTTTACATATCCTAACAGGAAAAAGTCTAACGGTGTGATATCCCACCATCTTGATGGCCAATCGACCGGCTTAAAATGTGAAATTATCTGCTCACCGAAGTGTTCTCTCAATAAATCCCTTGATTGATGCGATGTGTGGGTAGAGGCGCCGTCTTGTTGAAACCAAATGTCGCCGAGATCACGAGCTTCAATTTTAGGCATCAAAAAGTCGGTTATCATGGCACGATAACGGTCACCATTAACGGTTACGTTCTCACCGGCATCATTTTTGAAGAAATATGGACCGATGATTCCACTGGCCCTCAAACCACACCAAACCGTTGTTTTTTCTGGATAAAGTGGCAGCTCTTGAACCTCTTGTGGTTGCTCTTCGTCCCAAATGCGGCAATTTTGCTTGTTTACATATATATCTATTGAGCCAGAAATGGGCCTCATCGCTGAACAAAATTTGGCTCGAAAACGTCGGATCTTCTTGGAACTTTCCAAGATCCCATAGAGCAAAGCGATGTCGCTTGGAAACGTCGGGCGGCTTCAGTTCTTGCACAAGCTGTATTTTGTACGCTTTCAATTTAAGATCTCGAAGTAAAATGCGCCAAGTCGTTCCATACGTCAGTCCGAGTTGCTGCGAACGGCGCCGAATCGACTCTCCACGGTCTTGGCGTACACTCTCAGCTACGGCTGGACGTGGTCTATTCGGTCGAATATTATCCAATAATGAATGCAGGGTCGCAAGATGGGTGATGGTGTTGCGAATAGTACCGCTCAGTACGTCTATTATGTTGACCATAGGTTGAACGAAGTGCACGAAACACATTCATCACAAAACGTGAATTTTCGTAATAAAGTCGAACGATTTGTAAAAGTTGTTTAGGCGAGATGAAATGCCATACAATACTAAACAAAAATAACATGACAGCATAGCACGACTCACACGTGATCTGTCAAAAAAATGCTATTGAAAAAAGTATCTCTACTTGGATCATTTTATTGTCATACTAAAGTATGACCACACAAAACTATATGTGACGCGCAAAATAGAAAGAGGCCTAAGGTTAAAAACCAGTTCAGGAGAGCCATTTTAAAGATTAGATCCCTTTGTATTTGCGCTTAGAATCGTCGACTTCACTTTCTTAAAACGCGCATATCTCTGGGAGGGAACACTTTTGGGGCATGGGATCGATTCGATGCTCAGATGTTGTCCACACCAAAAAAAAAAAAATGAAAGTGAAAAGCTGATGAAAAGTTTTTTTCAGGAGAGCCATTTTAAAGATTAGGTCCATTTCTATTTGAGCTTAGAATCGTCGACTTCACTTCCATAAAACGCGCTTATTTCTGGGAGGGAACACTCTTGGGGCATGGGATCGGTCTCATTCGATGCTCAGATGTTGTCCACATCCAAAAAAAAATTGAAAGTGAAAAGCTGGTGAAAAGTTTTTTTCAGGAAAGCCATTTTAAAGATTAGATCCCTTTCTATTTGCGCTTAGAGTCGTCGACTTTACTTTCATAAAACGCGCATATCTCTGGGAGGGAACACTTTTGGGGCATGGGATCGATTCGATGCTCAGATGTTGTCCACATCAAAAAAAAAATTAAAGTGAAAAGCTGATGAAAAGTTTTTTTCAGGAGAGCCATTTTAAAGATTAGGTCCTTTTCTATTTGAGCTTAGAATCGTCGACTTCACCTTCATAAAGCGCGCATATCTCTGGGAGGGAACACTTTTGGGGCATGGGATCGGTCTCATTCGATGCTCAGATGTTGAAAAAATGAAAATTGATTTTTTTTTTACCTTCAGGTCCCTTTCTCTATGCTCTGTCACATAAAATGATTACAGGCATATTAAAATTTCTAAAATTTTCAACCTTGAACAATTGTTATTTTAACGGTATATGTCATGTATTTGTAGATGACTTTCCTTTCGAATTCCGCAAAAGTCGTTATTTTTAAACAGATTTGAAATGTTTATAAAGCACTGCGATGCCTTTGAAGTGTTCTGTGATAAAAATGCCGAAGGGCTCAACTCTAAGAGGGACACTTGCCTTTATCCTTCTTGCAAAAAATACCAGGATTTTTATGAACACTTACCAAAAGAAATGTCCAACCTTTTTAATAAATTTACCAAGACCTTTTCTGTCTATATTATTTAACCAAAAACTATCTGAAAAATGTTCACAAACTTGGTTTGTGTTGTCGTCCACAAAACAAAATAAAATTTAAATATTTTGTCCACTTGGTTTGAGGTTTCTGCTCTTGTTTGCCAAAAACCCCCCTTAAAAAAGGTCATGTACGTATGCCGAGTTTAAATTATAAAGAGGTCCTTTTGCTAAATAATGGAGTAGCCATCATCGTTTTGCTTTTTGTTATTTACTCGTTCATATTAGAATAGATTTAAACTGGATTTGCATGCAACCATTTCACCATCAAAGAGCAGCCACAGCCACAACGAACGAAGCCAATATTTCAATATGGTAAACGGCAGCTGAAAGTTAATAAATATTTCATGGTCGTTAGTTAAGGGGAGAGAAACCCAGCAGGAAAAATGTTCACCCTAAAATCGGCCACAAAAATAAGACCCAACAACACGAGATCTCATAAAGTCATCAGCATTCGAAATACACAGAGAGGCAGAGACAATGACATCCATCCACACTCCACCGCACTTGGAGGATTTGGCAACTGTCCATGTGGAAATTGAAAATATCCTATAAAACCTCAATATTATTATCTATTCATTGTGAGACACAGAAATATTCGAGATTACAAACGAAATCGAACGAAACACAAACAGTGGGGGGCATGAAGGAGTACCAAAATGAAAAAAATATTGAAACCTTGAAATGACAAACAAAAATTGCATGGCAAACTACAGGCCATGGGGAGTTGTAGGTTATGGTTTTCATGACGAGGGTGGAGCAGCAAAAAGAGGTTGATCCCTATGGGTGCATTGTGATGACAAAACTGACCACCTCAAATGTTTGCGTGGGAAGATTTAGAAATTTTCTTTTCATTTTCGTTCAGTGATTCATATTTGTCTGATTATCTTATCAAAGCAAATGGTTTTCTAATCGATCGTTGTTGTATGGCTTTTTCGAAATTGTCGGTCTGATTTTAAAAGAATATCGTACAGGCGCAGACCCTCAATCTTATCTAAGTTTTACTGATAAACTGGTCAATAACATTTTGCGTAGTCGGTTTATTTCTAAGGGGTTTGATGAACGAACGCTAAAGAAGACTTAAGTAAAATCAATAGAAAACAAATTCGGAACAGTTTAATTTGGGCATTGCCGTCTATATTTTACTTTAGGCCATTTTTAAGGGCTCACCGAAAAAGCAAAATAGTAAAAAAACGAGTAAGCTAGTTTCAGTTGGTCTATCCGACTTACATATACCCTCACCCACCCATAGATAGTTCCTTCAAAAACTATCAAACTGAAAGGGCGTTTTTTGCTAACATTGCCTGAAGCGTCCCTATATTTAAGAAATTTCGTAAAGGGTCGTTTGTGTGGGATGCACTACGAGTAGATTAGAGTTTTTCCCCCTAATTCGAGTGCTGCTTTATGTATTTCTGGCCTAATAATGAAAATGCTAATATTTATCATAAAAATGGTTTTATTGTTTTTCAAAGTATTCTCCAGCATGATTTATACACTTTTGCATGCGCTCAAACCAATACAGCAAGAGTGCAAACAAAAGTGACTTGTTTTTTAAATAATATGCTACTTCGGCAGAGCTAGTTTAATGGTTTTTTTAAATAACTATTTATTTATACGGAATGTACAAAAAATTGTGTTTTTACGAGGTTTTTGTTTTCTTGTAAATGATTTATTTTTTTTTTAAACATTTGTGTTACTTGACAACATATCTTTCTAATACGGAAATATATAAAGAAAAATACGACGAAAGCTTATATCTATGTAAATATAGTAGATTATATATAGATAGATTATTATAAAAAAAAACTTTATTGTTTTTACTACGGTTATAACGAACTACGGATATAACAAACTAAAATCCGGGTCCCTAGGAGTTTGTTATAACCGTGTTAGACTGTAATACCCAATAATACTTCATTTAATTTTCGCTTCGTCAACATTGATATAATTAATATTAAATTTATTCCCACTATGGCTCCTTCCATTAACCGATTAAGTCAATTAACTTATTTAACGATTATACCTTATATCATTTGATGACGCACTAACTGTGCATTCCCGGGACTTGGCATTCCTTACTAATGCTCCTTTCAATATTTTTGTTGTCTTTACAGATTCCCTTGTGATTAAACAAACAATCCGTGATTCCTTTGAAAAGACAAACTTAAGCCGAGTTAGTCATCGTCGCCTTCGCCGTCATCGTCAGCTTCACATTAGTTATAATCAAAGATCATCTCAGATCCACCACCATAACTGCCAACTCCAAAGGGAATACGTAAATAAACGATCCCCCCTCTTATGATCCCTTGATATTAGCTCTGTAACCAAGAATGCAACGAATCAATGATGCCTATGCTTAGATTACCATAAACCACAACTACAGACACAATCTACTACTGAAACATATCACCACTGCTCGCGCGACCACGATCAGAAACTCAAAAAGTCGTTGAGAAACATCGTGTCATTCATCTTTTACATTCCACTTGGCCTAACGTTATTTGGATTCCAAATTGTCTACACTACGTTGTGGCACGTATGCGCTTATTGGAGTCAACAACCAACCATATGAACTCTACACCAATACCATCCACTCACTACGTAACTTAGCTTAGACATGTGTCTCGTATACGCTGAACGTAGCGTCGTTATAACCACAGCGTGGATCTTAAATCACTGACACAAACCTTTGCCGTGGATTGTGGATATTAAAAACAACGTATCGTTAAGTTACGATCGTTATTACGCTCTTGTGGACGCTGTGTGGACTTTATTTGTCGCTACTATTTTTATATGACGTAGAAGGGCCGATCGGTGTCGATAGCAGAGCCTAAAACTCGTCAAGAGAGCAGATCACAATGGATTCCAAAGATGGGCTTGTACTGCGCACCACCATGCGGCGTAAACGCAACGACGAACAGTTGGTTGACAGGGTGAGTACGAATTTAATTAAGATTTCTTTTATTGCTACCTAAATACGTATAGGGTGCTCCAAACGTAAATATTTTGAAAAAAAACCGAAATAAAGTTAAAACATTAAGCCTACAGTTGACAGGGACGACTTTGTGATAGCCTACACTTTTGTTGTACACAAAAGTTTCAACTTTGTATGGACCTTGACAAAGATGGGATTCAAAATGTTACTTCTAGAGCATGGCGCGTCAAATCTAGGGGCGTGTCTTTAACGGGTATTTAAAAAAAACTACACGCAGAGAAAAGATATGGTTACTTTATGGTAACGGCGACAATAGTATGTTTTCTGCAATAAAAGTATGTTTGTCGCAGCCATAGTATTATTTTTTGAACTATATTTTGACAATAGTATGTTTGCGGCAATATTAATATTGTTGAATTGTAACATTTGTATTGTTGCCAAATTTAAAAAAGAAAATATGGTTGGTGCGACAAAACAATTTTTTTTTTGTTTTTTTTTTAAACATGGTTATGAGGATCATAGTATGGTTGAGTGTGACTAATAATATGGTTGTGGTGATCATAGTATCGTTGAGTGTGAATAATAATATGGTTGTGGGGGATCATAGTATGATTGTATGTGAATAATTCTCTTGTTGTGAGGACAACCATAATATGGTTGTGGGGATCATTGTATGGTTGTGTGTGAACTATACTATTGTGATGATCACATTATTGTTGTTCAACAACCTTATTATCAACAATAGTATGATGCTCTTCGAATATTGTTATCCCAACCATACTTTTTATCTGCTTGTACCGAATGTTTTCCATTTCTCCGGGTATGGTTATACGTCGCACATCACCCACTACTGGACCCGGAAAGAAAAAAATACTAAAACGAGTAGGGTTAGAATGGCAGGACATGGTGGGCCTTTGGCTTGTAAAATGGATCACAACGGGCAACTTTTCAATTAACGCGAGTACCAACCTAGTGTTGGATGCGTAAGAACGATGATAAGCTGGAATCGGAGGTACCCTTTTTCCTCACTGTCCGTGCTTACAGCACCACAGACTAAAGTGGCTTGGGGAAAGAAGTCTTAAGGTACAGGCTGAGGTCGCTGCAAGATATTATCCTTTTTATTGGTTGGTTGGTTTAAAATAGAGAGGGTCTAAAAAGACTGGGCCCATACCCTATAGGTATACACCTAGGCTTTGGTGGTTAGTCGATTTTCTTTTGTTGAAGACCTTCTGTATCGTCTACGAAACTTTTGATCCTTTTCTAACACATGCCTCTTATGTCCTCTAAGTCGGAAGGGCATTGGCAGAGAAAGTAATCTATCGTTTCGATATCCTCCTTGAATGCTTCTCCCCTTTTTTAAACCGACTCTTAAAATGGGAATGAGGTGTGCCTTAAGTGCTGAGTGGCTGGTTAGAACGTCTATCGTAGTTTGTAATATCTTTTTTGGTCAGGGTCTCCTCAAAGCATTTTATAGATTTCTACCACCCGCTGTGCTGTTTATAGCATTTTGTGGGCGACCTTGGCCCATGATTTTATTTCTGCTCATATTGCTTGAAAAGGATTGGAGTTGTCCATGGCCATAAATTTTAGAATGTCAAGGGATGCTTTCTAGGGTGCCACTTCATTCTAAATTGAATATATGGGTTCCTGTCCATAGGGACAGTGATGCTAATAGTACAGCTGACACATGTCCGAAAGCTGGCGCCTTGGCATTCCTTATGCTAGGAAAATCTTCCCCATTGTCAATGAACGCTGGGAAAAGGAACCCACTTGCATAGATACCAGAAAGATCTGGCCTTGCATTGATGATGATTACAGAACGCGAACTTCGATTAATCTGCCACGGAGTCATCTAACAAACTTCATTCACCATTGGCAACTGGAATTTGTGCGCACACGCTTGGAGACTGCGTCTGCCACACAACGACTTCTGGAGGTTTACAACATCTAAATCTTTTTTTCCGCCACTGCCCGGCATTTGTGGACTTAAGGCATTAATTGTATGAACAAAACCTGTCTTTCCGATGGTGATTTGGGCAGGATCCACACATTTATTATAGCAATAAGGCTGACAGAAAGATAAAAGAGGCTGTGGCCTGGTAGCATATGACGAATTATTCGCGGGCGGCTGACAATTATACCTTACCTTACTCGTAAGAGTGGTTCGAGTCCCGTTAATGTTTCCAGGATGTTTTTGTGGTCTTTTTGCTGTGATGGACCCTAGTTGTCTGATTTAATTACCAATCGGCCTTATGTTTAGTGTTACTTCTATTGCCCTAGTAGAAGTTGTGCAGATTTCACTGCTAAACCCCAGACAGCTGGTTCGCTGCACCATATTTAGTTTTAAGCCCACCAAACTATAGCGGCGTATGTAATAAATGGCCTAACTATGCTCGAATGGAGTCAGTGTGTCATCTTAGACCCCAATTATATCCGATTGAACTACTGCACATTGGCCAGCATTTATGTGCCCCTTTCGATCTATTCTTAATATGGTCTTTCCATAAAAGATTCTTTCCGCATAGAAGGTTGCTCGCAGCGTTCTTTGCGAAATTTGATAGGAAAAAATGTCGCTTTTTAAGCTGCCGATTCTTAATTCTGGAAGGACATTTGTGTAGGCGTTATAGGAAAGTATGGACCTGGACCTATGTGGTCCAGTTTTACTAGTTATTTTATGTACCATGCAAATTTTGGGCATGATCGGGTGTAATTTGTGGCGTCTAGATCTACAGGACCTGAAAACGACAGGCACCTTTGTGTGGGAGCTATTCGGAAGTGTGGACCGCTATAGACAAATTTCACCAGAGATCTTTGTTGGCCACTTGAAATGTTCTGTGCGAAATTGGGTCGAAATCGGATGTAATACTTCATCAAAATCGGTGAATAATTGCGACTCGTACTTTGATTACAATGGTAGATGGACGGACAGACGGACATCGCTCCATGAAATCAAAAAGGGATTCTGAGTCGAGCGGTGCACTTAACATAGGGTCTATCTCGATTCCTTTAAGGGGTTGCAAACATCAGTGCTAAGTCATAATACCCTTTACCACAGTATGGTATAGGGTATATACATCGATCGATGTGGTGGATTTTTTTAAAAATGGAAGAAAGTGAATTTCGGGTGCTCATTAAAAATTATGTTTTTGCTGAAAAAACCGACAATCAAACCAAGGAAAATCTTGATAAATACTATGGGGACTCTTTACCTTCGATTTCAATGGTAAAAATTGGTTTACTGACTTTCGTTGTGGTCGCACAAGTACAAATGACGCTGAACGTTCTGCCCGGCCAATTGAGGTCAATACACCCGAAAATGTCGAAAAGACATGGGTCCACTACAACACTCCGGAGACCTAGAAGAAGGCCAAGGTGACTTTGTCGGCCAATAAGGTGATGGCAACAGTTATTTTTGGCGATTTGTTACCTAAAATTGTTTCCTCATTCGCCATATTATCCGGACTTAGCCTCCAGTGACTATATGTGAAGCGCAAAATAGAAAGGGACCTAAGGTTTAAAACCAGTTTTGTTCAGGAGAGCCATTTTAGAGATTTGGTCCCTTTCTATTTGCGCTTAGAATCGTCGACTTCACGCGCATATCTCTGGGAGGAAACACTTTTGGGGCATGGGATCGGCCTCATTCGATGCTCAGATGTTGTCCACATCAAAAAACGAAAAAAAAATGAAAATTTATTTTTTACCCTTAGGTCGCTTTATCTATGCGCTGTCACATATGATTTTTCCAAACGGTGGAAAGAGAAAAAGGCCTTTTTATGGACCTCAAAAAATCCTATATTTTGAAGGGATACAAAATTTGGAGAAACGTTGGACTAAGTGTATTGAGCTAAAAGAAGATTATGTTGAAAATGTTTTTTTTTTTGCAAAAAAAACATTTATTCGAAATTCGTATCTCAGATACAGGCCAACACTTTCGTATAATAGTACCTGATACAAGGTATCACAGCTAGATGGCGCAGCTGTTACGATAACAAATTCGATATTCTTAATGTTTACCTTCTCTATAATTTTGTCATACATTCTATAATGGTCAGACTTTTTGCAAAAAAAAACTTTTATTCGAAATTCGTATCTCAGGTACAGGCCAACACTTTCGTATAATAGTACCTGATACAAGGTATCACAGCTAGATGGCGCAGCTGCTACGATAACAAATTCGATATTCTTAATGCTTACCTTCTCTATAATTTTGTCATACATACTATAATGGTCAGACTTCTAGCTAGAAATTCTATATATAATACCAGTTTTTCTTATAAAATGCCCCACTGTGCTATACAGTGTTCGACAATCGTTTGAGCGCATGCTGTGATAAAAAGTAATCACTTCAGGTCGGTATCTGATAGTCACAGAAAAAACATTGTTCAAAAATATTTATGGTGCGCTCAAACGAATGTCGACCAAAGTAGTAAACAAATGTATATTATGGAGCCCTAACCAAGCATTCCTTAACACCAGATTGTTTTAATGAGCTTCCCTTCATTATTAAGACGATATGTCTGTGGCGTAGAAATTAAAACATAGAGAAAAGTACCATTGAAATGCTCTGGCTTGATGATGTGGCGCGTGAAGGCGAAAGCTAAAAAACAATTCTTTTGTTATGGAAAGAAAAGGCGATTTCCTTTACACGCCACAATATAACGACAGACTTTTACTATATTGGACTTTTCTCTCTACAATACTCGTATAACTTCTCTGGTCTTTGCTCTTCCTTACTAACAGCTGATGAATAACCACCACTGCATTTATCTCAGATACAAACCAATGTTTTTCCAACACAGTACCTAATACAAGGTATCACTGCTAGATGGCGCGGTTGCTAATTTAATATTCTTGACATTGTGAAAGCTTGATTCTGTTTTATTTTCTCATACGTTCTATAACTATCAGATTAAAAATGTACCATTTCATTATTTTTTGACAGTTTCTCTGCCTTGGTCAGAGAATTCAATTGAAAGCTGTAGTGTTATGCCGTGTTATAAAGAAAAATGATCAAAAATATAATTAGTTTGCCGTGGTTAGAATAAAGCTATTGACTTCAAATGCCACGCTATACCACCAGTGCTAATTTATTAGACTCGGAGACCTGATTTTTGGAAAGGACCTTGCCTTAATCTCACAAACAGCTGACTACTATTCACCCCCACCATTAATTCCAGACACAATCCCACCTGATACATGACTTTAAGGCTAAATGGCACAGTTACTTTTCATAGACCTACGGTTAGTGGCGAGTAACCATTTAACGGAGTTGACAGCTTTGAAATGCTCCAACCATTCCAAGTACTAGGAAAATTCTTCGCTTATCTAGACGATAGTAACAATTTCCTCATAATTCACACATCGGCCTCTCCTTTTCGTAGCGAAAATGTTTGCTTTCAACAACATTCTTAACGTTCCGCTCATATCGTTACAAATCTGAACAGCGCTTAGGAGCAGATTTACTCGTGGTGTCGACGACGACGATCTCCATACAAACAATCTCCGTTGGCCGAAAGAAGTGGGTCACATTGGAAGTCGTGCCTACAAAACACCACCACCATCATCATTGCCAACATGCAACGCAGATCACTTTGTGGGGTTTGCATGCAACGCGATGCGAGGCGATGTGATATGATTGAGTTATTGCCAGACAAATACACTCGACATTAATAGAAAATGTGTGGTCGGTCCGACGGACGTAGTATGTTAGTCAGACTTTTCTGCATATGAACCAACAACCAGGCTAGAATACTAGCCGCAGAAAGAGGCAGTAACCATAACGTAAAGGCCATTAAAACAAACATTTTTTCAAAACAGTTAAAGAGTAAAACGCCAGAGCAGCGAAATCCAAGCATCAAAGCCGCAGACCACAAAAGACATCATTGAAGAACATCAGAGAGAAGATGTCATTACCAGCCACCAGTGGTGGATGTCAGCCAGTCAAACGCATTGCACGCGGCGGCGACCGTGGAAAGAAAAAGTTGAATGAATCAATGCATGGAAGAGACGAGATGCGATGCGATTTCAAGCCATCGTTGAAGACTATAACGATGCAGATGACGATTGATGATTGCTTTTCTTTCTTCTCTCTCTGGCTCGTTTACTGGGGGACAAACGGACGGTTGGTTAGACAAATGGAAACGGATGCCACTGAACACTGCAAATGTTTGCCATTTGAAGGCCACAAATCAGCCAAAGTCATATCAATTACAATATCCAGCAACATATTCTTAACTGTCAATGATATGTATATTCTCTAACCAATGCAGCCGCTTGCCTCACGCTGAGGTTACAACTTTTACTTGGAAAACGCTCTAAGACGCTTTCTAAACAATACGAAATTGATGAGTGGCGATGGCATCAACGCTTGAACTTTATGGGGAATTAAAAGCAAATTAGTTCAATGAGAAAACTGAGAATGACTGAATGCTGCTAACAATTCCATGGGGCAATTTGTTCAGAGTCAACGGAATCAACCGCCGTCATCATCATCATGGTGCTCCACTTTTCACAACTTACAGCTCACGGTGAAAAATGTCAATTTTAATTTGAAAATTACACAGAACGACTTGGTTAGAAAAGTGTGTGAATAGTGGGGAGATAAACATAAAAAAGCTATACAATTTTTAAAATACTTACAAGTTATTATAGACAATTTTGCTCAGTCTGTAGAGCACACATTTGTCTATGAACAAAATGTGTGCACCAACTGAGCACAATTTTTAATTAGGAGCAGGTGTGCTCAAACTGAGCACAATTTTCTATTAGGAACAGGTGTGCTCAAACTGAGCACGATTTTCTGTTAGCAAAATGTGTGCTCAAACTGAGCACAATTTTCTGTAAGGAAAATGTGTGCTCAAACTGAGCACAATTTTCTGTTAGGATAATATGTGCTCAAACTGAGCACAATTTTCTGTTAGGAAAATGTGTGCTCAAACTGAGCACAATTTTCTGTAAGGAAAAAGTGACCTCAAACTGAGCACAATTTTCTGTTAGGAAAAAGTGCGCTCAAACTGAGCACAATTTTCTGTTAGGAAAATGTGTGCTCAAACTGAGCACAATTTTCTGTTAGGAAAATGTGTGCTCAAACTGATCACAATTTTCTGTAAGGAAAAAGTGACCTCAAACTGAGCACAATTTTCTGTTAGGATAAAGTGTGCTCAAACTGAGCACAATTTTCACAGGTGTGCTTAGTCTGATCACAATTTTCTATTAGGAACAGGTGTGCTCAAACTGAGCACAATTTTCTGTTAGGAAAATGTGTGCTCAAACTGAGCACAATTTTCTGTTTGGAGAATGTGTGCTCAAACTGAGCACAACTTTCTGTTAGGAAAAAGTGTGCTCAAACTGATCACAAATTTCCGTGAGGAAAATGTGTGCTCAAATTTCCGTGAGGAAAATGTGTGCTCAAATTTTCTGTTAGGAAAATGTGTGCTCAGTCTGAGAACATACTTTCTTTATATAATATTGTGCTCAGACTAAGCACAATATTTTATAAAGAAAATGTGTGTAATGAAGCTTGTGCTTTGAATTTTCTTTATAGAAAATTGTGCTCAATTTTCTTAAAAGAAAATTCTGTTCAATTTTTTTGTTGATTATTGTGCTCAATTTTCTTTAACGAAAATTGTGTTCAATTTTTTATAGAATATTCTGCTTCTTAATAGAAAATTGTGCTAAAATTTTTATATATGACAGCGCATAGAGAAAGGGAACTAAGGGTAAAAAAATCAGTTTTCATTTTTTTTTTCTTTTTTTGATGTGGACAGCATCTGAGCATCGAATGAGACCGATCCCATGCCCCAAAAGTGTTCCCTCCCAGAGATATGCGCGTTTTATGAAAGTGAAGTCGACGATTCTTAGCGCAAATAGAAAGGGATCTAATCTTTAAAATGACTCTCCTGAACAAAACTTTTCATCAACTTTTCACTTTTTTTTGATGTGGACAACATCAGAGCATCGAATGACACCGATCGCATGCCCCAAAAGTGTTCCCTCCCAGAGATATGCGCGTTTTATGAAAGTGAAGTCGTCGATTCTAAGCGCAAATAGAAAGAGACCTTATCTTTAAAATGGCTCTCCTGAACAAAACTGGTTTTTAACCTTAGGTCCCTTTCTATTTTGCGCGTTTAATATAGGAAGTTTTGCTCAATTTTTTTTTATGGAAAATTGTGCCAAATTTTGTTTTTTAAAAATTGTGCTTAATTTTTTTTTATTAATAATTGTGCCCAATTTTCTTTATAGTAACTTGTGCCTAATTTCCTTAATAGAAAATTATGCTTAATTTTCTTTATAGAAAATATCTGCTCTGACTAAGTACTTTTTATATATGTTCTGACTAAATTTTTTTTAAAAAAAGTGTGAGAAAAATTTCTTTCAATTTAAGACCAATTTGCCTTATCTTGTACCACTGTGCAACATGATTAACAACTTAACAAGTTTAACTTCGACACTTCGAAGAGTTCATATTGCAACAAAGTAATGTTACTAACGACAAGTACTCCGACACTCGTGCTTTGTGCTGCAATTCCTCCAGACACCCAGCACACCTTTATGCCCCTTAGTGCCAGCAACAACAACAGCAATGAAGGCAACATTTTGTGTTAGTGTACTAGGTGGCCCAAATAAGACTACAGAGTTCACCAAAAAGGTTACAAAGAAGTTCCATTGTGGCTCTAGCTGTATGCGCAGTGGCTCCATTTTATTGGAACTATATACTAGGATTATTCTCAACTTCAGTCATAGTCCTATACAGAGCTCCGTTAAAGGTTTCTGGTTGGCCCTCCTCAATTGCAAAAACAATAAAAAATATGGACCTACGAGGGCGGTTCGGAAACTTCTTAGCCTAGCACAAAAAGCGCGGTATAAACAGAAAAAAGGTAAGTGTTTTGGAAACTTCCATCTCTGCTATGAACACATGTTAAATTTTGTTTCGATGTGGCAACTCCTTCATATAGAAACAGGTGTTCACAAAAGACGCATCCGCGATTTTTTTACAATGGAAAAATTAGAAATGCGTGGTGTCATTAAATATTTACATAAAAAAGGTTTATCGGGACAAGAAATTCATAATGATATGAATATCATGAAAGTGCTCCTTCATATGCAACAGTAAAAAATTGGGTTGCTGAATTTAAACGTGGTCGTACAAGCATTGAAGATGAACCACGTGGTGGACGTCCAAAAACAGCAACAACGCCAGAAATTGTAGCCAAAGTGCATGATATGGTATTAAATGATCGACGAATAAAAGTGCGTGAAATAGCTAATATCATGGGCATCTCAAATGAGCGAGTCCATTTAATTTTGCATGAAGAACTACAGATGAAAAAGCTTTCTGCAAGACGGGTGCCGGACTTGTTAACAGTCGACCAAAAACGCATAAGAATGAACATTTCTCAAGCTTGTTTGGATCGTTTTCAGCGAAATAAAATGGATTTTAAGCGTCGTTTCATAACTATTGATGAGACATGGATCCACCACTATACTCCAGAGACAAAAGAACAATCCAAACAATGGACTGAAGCTGGAGGAAGTGCCCCAAAGAAGGCAAAAACAATTCAATCGGCTGGTAAGGTTATGGCAACGGTTTTTTGGGACTTCAAAGGTATTTTATTGATTGACTATCTGCAAAAAGGTAAAGCAATAAATTCAGAGTACTATTGCAACCTTTTAGATCAATTAAATGTACAAATTCGAGAAGAACGTCCTGGCTTACAACACAAAAAAATAATTTTTTATCAAGACAACGCACCAGCGCACAAAAGTGTTTTAACAATGGCTAAAATCAACGATTTAAAGTACGAGTTGCTTGACCACCCACCTTGATTTCTCCTGATTTTGCTCCCAGTGACTTTTACCTGTTCCCAAATCTAAAAAAAATCCTTGCTGGCAAGCGTTTTACCTCAAATGAAGATGCAATTACAGTTGTAAACCACTATTTTGAAGACCTTGAGGAAAACTATTTTAATCAAGGATAGAATTGCTAGATTAGCGTTGGACTAAGTGTATTGAAGTTTTAGGAGATTATATTGAAAAATAAAAATGTTTTTGAAAAACTAACTATTCTCTTTCATTGATAGGCTAAGAACATTCGCCCTCGTATAACTTTGTCAACCATAACAACGCATCAAACAGTACATCTGGGAGAAAGTAATTGAAGCTGATTTAATACCCTAGGATTCTGACACTGATCTCCGTTCCTCAAAACGGGAGGCTAAGTTCTTAATTAAATGACGCTGATAATTTCGTTGAGTTGAGATAATAGACTTGCTAGAAGAATAATAATACTCGTATTCAGCAATTTTGACGCGTTGCTTTACATCATATGTAGCCATAAAAGAGACAAAAAAATTATAAAAAAAAGTTTTGAATATTTTTAACCCTTCAGTCTTATTTGGGCCACCCAGTAGACGAACAAGTCCACAAAAATATGAAATGGTTGGAAAAGCATAAAGTACCATCATTCGTATCCTTGTGGTCGTCGTCAGCATCACAATCTCTCCGGGCATAATTTAACCAAAAAAAAATGTATAAAAATATCCAAAACGAAATACGTCATGGCAACAAAAGACTTGATTGTTGCCATCATTGACTTGACGGCATTGTTGTTGCAGTTGCTGTTAGTAGCAATTTTCATTTTCGTTCTTTGCGTTTTATTTTTCTGTCCATTTTCATGTTCATAATGTAAAGCTCAGCATTTAAGTGCAAAGTCAGCAGTAACCCCTTCAAGTGAATACCCACCCGCCGCATCCTTGCTGCAGCTTTCCCATCTTCCTTCCCACACACACACAAGATGTGTGTTGCAAGGCAACACTTTTACTTTCTGTAAATGGCAGGCAGTGTCCGTCCCGTCCGTCCTGTCCTCACGTCCATCTGGCACAGGCTACATAAAATACTGTGTACACAGCATTTATCAATATTTTAATTGGAGAATGTGTGCTGAATGAACGGACTGACAATTTCTATGGAAAGCAGTGTGGAAATATATAAATGCCGTTGTAAAACAATTCATAATGATTTATGGGAATGCAGATGCCATCGGATACAATCTCTGCAAGAGGCGATAGTCCATCTTTTGGCTTAAAGGATACTGACAAATTGACATATGAAACAATTTGGAACGTTCCTTCCTCAGCTTCCTTCCTCGTAGTGTGAAAACTATTATATTTTATTTCCTGATTGAAAGATTTCTGCACATCTTTCTTAATGGCCGGCCCGCACTTTCACGGAGGTTGTACAGCCCGTTGTGATGTGGCGTCGTTACGATGCCATGAACTGTATTAATGAGAAAGATAATTAAATTGCGATAAACATTAAAAAACATTACAATACATTAAAGACATTTACAAACTGTGGCAAATTTAAAGTAATAATGCAGTAATACGACGGTGGTATGATAAGAGAGGGTGCCATAATCGCAAAAAAGACGTAAGCGCCCAAAAGAAAAAATTACAATAGAGGATTTTTATTTTTTGGAGGATTCAGTACAATAGAATTTGCTATACGTGCGCAGCTATATATATTTCTGGCCTTATAATGAAAATGCAAATATTTATCATTAAAAATGGTTTTATTGTTTTTCAGAGTATTTTCCAGCATGATTTACTTATATACACTTTTGCATGCGCTCAAACCAATTGTCGAAGCACTTTTTCCACTCCGATTAAGACACCTCCAAAACATGGTTTTTGAACGCTGCAACAGCATCTTCTGGCGACGAAAATCGTTGACCACGCATTTTTCTTGATGTGCGGAAATAAAAAGAAGTCATTGGGTTACAAGTCAGGGCTGGTCGGCGGATGACCCATCAATTTGACGTTTTGGTCGGTCAAAAAGGCGCTGGTTTGAGCCGATGTGTGAGAGCTCGCATTGTCATGGTGCACAATGAATCGTCTTCTCTTGTTCGGTTTTCGAATTTCTCCGAAGACTTCAGACAAACAAATTGTGGTGTACCATACAGAATTGACCGTGCTACGTTGCTCAAGTGCAGCAGTTTTACCGAAGAAACAGGCGACCATTTGCTTCGAAGTGCTTCTTCCACGAACAACTTTCGTTGAATTTGGCTGGTCTTCGAAGACCCACACGGTCGATTCCTGTTTTGTTTCGGTCTCATACGCATAGAGCCATGATTCGTCACCTGTGACGATCTTAAAAACGTCTTTTGAAGCACCGCGATCGTATTTTTTCAAAATTGCATTGCACCAATCGACACGAGCCTTTTTTGAGCGATTGTCAAATTGTGCGGGATCCAACGAGAACAAACCTTTTTTACGGCCAGGTAGTCATTATTGCATGACTACCTGGCCGTAAAAAAGGAATGTATGCTGGTGAAAGAAATGCCTAAGGATGCCTCTATCTCACGGTGACGATATTGCATTATCAGTTCACGCACGACATCAATGTTCTTTGGCACAACTGCCGTTTTTGGACGACCTTCGCCTTTGAGCGAGCGTCGGCCACGATTGAATTCATTAAACCAGTTTTTCACAGTGTTATAGTATGGTGCTTCATCGCCATACAAAGAATTAAATTCATCCATGAACTCTTGTCGTGATAATCCACGTCGAAAGTTGTGAAAAATGATCGCACGAAAATGTTCACGAGTTAATTCCATTTGTTTGCCAAACTGATTTTTTCAAGTCACTGTAAACAACACAAATGATGGCCGTACGTCAAAACGTTCCGAGTACGTTTATGCTAAAAAATATCAAACTTTCCACTGGAAATGTCAGATGGCGCCAGGTAACACTTATTGTTACCTAGGCCAGAAATATATATCATCAGATGCTGTGTGAATTTTAATTTGCCGATTAAGTGTTGTGCATATTTTGCATATTTTTATTATGTACTCAAGTTTGTTATATGTATTTAACTATAAAACGTCTAGTTACGAGGGCGACCGCAAAAGTAACTAGCCTAACATAAAAATAACCGTTTTTTTGGAATTATTATTATTTATTTTTCAACATAATCTCCTTCCAACTCAATACACTTCATCAAACGTTTTTCAAGTTTTTTAATTCCATTCGAAAAATAAGATTTTTCAAGACCTTCAAAATATGCCTCAGTTTTAGCAATAACCTCGCTATTGGACGAAAATTTTTTGCCACCGAGAATGTTTTTTAAATTTTTAAGTAAGAAATAATCGGAAGAAGCTAAATCTGGACTATATGGTGAATGCGGAGCAATTTCAAATCGTAATTTGGCCAGTTTTTGTTGAGTTAAAAATGCAGTGTGTGAAGGAGCATTATCTTGATGAAAAATAACTTTTTTTTCTAAATGCGGTCGTTTTACCTTGATTTCTTCACTTAATCGATCCAATAATGCACAATAATATTCACTATTTATAGTTTTTCCTTTCTCAAGATAATCAATAAATATTATACCCCTTGCATCCCAAAATACCGTGGCCATTACTTTCCCTGCTGACTTAACAGTTTTCGCCTTCTTGGGGCCACTTTTACCAGCTTCTATCCATTGTTTTGACTGTTCTTTGCATTCTGGGATGTAGTGATGGATCCATGTTTCATCAACAGTTATGAATCGGCGCAAGAACTCTATTGGATTACGCTGATAAATCGCTAAAAGCACCTCGGAATTGGTCCAACGGACGATTTTTTGGGGCAAAGTCAACAAACGCGGCACCCATCTTGCGGATAGCTTTTTCATGTGGAGTTCATCATGTAAAATACTCCAAACTTGTTCTTCGTGTATTTTAACAATATCAGCAAGTTCTCTGAGCTTTATTCGTCTATCTTTAGTCATTTCATTAAATATTTTTCTAATGTTTTCAATATTAGTAGCAGTTTTCGGTCTTCCAGAGCGTTGTTCATCTTCCGTACCCATTTTAAATTGTTGAACCCAGGATTTCACGGTGGAGTATGATGGTGCATTGTCACCATAAACAGAATCCAATTCATCTTTGATTAATTGTGGCGTATAACGTTTCATATAAAAGTGTTTAATTGCCGCACGAAACTCTTTATTTTCCATTTTTCAAAAATTATAAAACTTGTTTACTTCAATCACCTGTGACAAAGAAAATAATCATTAAATATTTCGGAAATTTTGACAGATGGCTTATAAAAGATTGCTTTTAAAAAACAAAAAAAAGTTGCTAGTAAAACAGAAAATGTGCCAGGCCAGTTAGTTTTGCGGTCGCCCTCGTACAATGTTTGATTCCAATCGGATGAAAAATAGAAAATATGCAGAAATCTAAAGTCTTAATATAACATTTGAATAAAACTTTCATTGCTAACTGGTCACCTTTACCATGTGGCCCTTTCGAAACTAGCGACCTTCTCTTTATTGATATAGTGCCCGCTTGTTATATGCGTTAGGTTAGGATTCTATTTACAAAAAAAGTTTTTCTCTCTTTTATCCGAAATACGAAAAGAATGTAAATTTAAATTTCTCTTTATGCACTTCAGCAGAGTAAGACTTTCTCTAATTTCTAATACTCTCCCCGTCTCTTTGATAGGTATGAGCACCTCTAATTTGTACTCTTTCTCCCAATGCCCTCCCCAATTGTAGATGGGGATGATCTAATATTCTCAATACTGGAGGTCTACTATAGTTGCAATCTTTTCGACGTCGCTGTTTGTCTCGGTTTTTGCTTCAGCTTTTTCTCCTAGTCTTTCTTGTTTGTGTATTTGTTTGTTTTTCATATTTTGTTGCTGTTGTTGTTGTTTTTACTAAATTGTTAATAATTTTCATTTTTTTTCATTCGTGTACATTTCTTTGTTTTGTTTTACTATTGCACATGAACACTGAACTAAAGAGCAGCTACACAACTACGAAACATTAAACGGACGTACGTTGAACTTGAATTTTTATATTTCCACTTAATTTTGTTTTTTATTTGCGTTTTCCTTCTCCTTTTGAGCTTCTTCTGTGGCAATATGCTGAATATCTGTTGTGTCCGTTGCAATGAATGTCTGACCGGCCCCAAAAGAGGAGTTATCATAGAAAGAGGTGTCGTGTGTGTATCATCTTCTATAAAAAAAAGTTGAACTAAAATGTTTTCCAGGAATCTTTTAAACCAAATACTTAGTAGGGACATAAATACACTAAATGTTTTTGGACCAAATACTTTTTAATCTATTTATTGATGTACGAGGGCGACCGCAAAACTAACTGGCCTGGCACATTTTCTGCTTTACTAGCAACTTTTTTTTTGTTTTATAAAAGCAATCTTTTATAAGCCATCTGTCAAAATTTCCGAAATATTTAATGATTATTTTCTTTGTCACAGGTGATTGAAGTAAACAAGTTTTATAATTTTTGAAAAATGGAAAATAAAGAGTTTCGTGCGGTAATTAAACACTTTTATATGAAAGGTTATACGCCACAATTAATCAAAGACGAATTGGATTCTGTTCATGGTGATAATGCACCATCATACTCCACCGTGAGATCCTGGGTTCAACAGTTTAAAATGGGTCGTTCAAGTACGGATGATGAACAACGCTCTGGAAGACCGAAAACTGCTACTACTATTGAAAACATTAGAAAAATATTTAATGAAGTGACTAAAGATAGACGAATAAAGCTCAGAGAACTTGCTGATATTGTTAAAAAACACGAAAAACAAGTTTGGAGTATTTTACATGATGAACTCCACATGAAAAAGCTATCCGCAACAAGGGTGCCGCGTTAGTTGACTTTGCCCCAAAAAATCGTCCGTTGGACCAATTCTGAGCAGCTTTTAGCGATTTATCGGCGTAATCCAATAGAGTTCTTGCGCCGATTCATAACTGTTGATGAAACATGGATCCATCACTACATACCAGAATGCAAAGAAAGTCAACAATGGATAGAAGCTGGTAAAAGTGGTCCCAAGAAGGCGAAAACTGTTATGTCAGCAGGAACAGCAATGGCCACAGTATTTTGGGATGCAAGGGGTATACTATTTATTGATTATCTTGAGAAAGGAAAAACTATAAATAGTGAATATTATTGTGCATTATTGGATCGGTTGAGTGAAGAAATAAATCAAAACGACCGCATTTAGAAAAAAAAGTTCTTTTTCATCAAGATAATGCTCCTTCGCACACTGCATTTTTAACTCAACAAAAACTGGCCGAATTACGATTTGAAATTGCTCCGCATCCACCATATAGTCCAGATTTAGCTCCTTCTGATTATTTCTTGTTCCCAAATTTAAAAAAAAAAATTCTCGGTGGCAAAAAATGTTCGTCCAATAGCGAGGTTATTGCTGAAACTGAGGCATATTTTGAAGGTCTTGAAAAATCTTATTTTTCGGATGGAATTAAAAAACTTGAAAAATTATTGATGAAGTGTATTGAGTTGGAAGGAGATTATGTTGAAAAATGAATAATAATTCCAAAAAAACGGTTCTTTTTATGTTAGGCCAGTAAATTTTGCGGTCGCTCTCGTATATTGTAACCAAAAAGAATCTACTTATTCGAAATGTCCGCCTTTTGCCTTTGCACACGCCTTAAGTCGCACTGTCCAATCGTCAATAGCTGCACGAACCTCGTCAATTGGAAAGTTGGCCACAGCTCGAACCAAAGGAAGTCTTAAGAGATCCAATGTTGGGGTATATTTGTGACAAACCTTGTCCTCTAAACCGTCCACAATTTGTAACCAATGGGCTCAAATTTGGACTGCCTGATTGTTCAGAGGAAATGAACCCTGGCAAATTGTCTCGAAGCCAGGCCTGGGACGTTTTAGCCTTATGGGCCAGCGCAGAATCCTGCTGGAAAGTCCAAGGCTGGTTTTGGAACATGGAATTGTTAAGAGGCTTCACAACAGCTTCCAAAACGGTTTCATGGTAAACTTTGGCCGATGTTTTGACTCCGTGTTCGCAGAAATGCTGGTCAGTGACCCCATCGTAAGAGACACCCCACCAAACCATGTCTGAAGCTGGGTGATGACCCTTTTCCACCCTTGGGATCAGTTCAGATGCTTCCTTAGATGACCGCGCATACACTCTATAATTTTGCTTGTTAAATTTTTCCTGAACGGTAAAAATTTTTTCAGCGTGTTTCACCAAAAGATGTTTGCATTTTTCAATCCTATTTTTTTTTAAAGCTGCAGTCAATAAATGTCCGGTACGCCGTTTGAAAGCCCCAAGTCCCAAGTCTTTTTTAATGATTCGACTCATGGACTTTTGCGTGATATTCATCTCACGGGCCATGAATTTATGTTTTCGGAGCAGATTTTTGTGAATTCTTGATTTAACGGCTTTGATGATATGCGGTGTTCGAAAAGAGCGTGGGCGGCCCGACCGGTGGCGGTCTTTTACATCTCCAGTCTCCTCAAACAGTTTTATGCATCGGTAGACTTACATGCGGCTAATCCCTAGTGGCCGGAGCGTTTTGAAAATATCGCTTTTTTCATTTCACACTTTAAAAGCTCTATGACAGCGATACGGTTCTCATTATCTGACCACTCCAGAATGAAAGTTGAAACAATTTTAAAATCCCGTTACAGACTAACGCTATTGAGGTTAGCTTTCAAAACCCATATGACATAAACGGGGTATGTTCAGTTCTACTATTGAAATGGGTATGTTCAATGTTGTAACAGTATTTATGTCCCTACTAAGTAAATGTCTGTCTAAATTAGGTTATTAAAGTATATTTTTTAAAAATATGGCTAAATTGTTGGCTTGATCGTACTTCCTATAAGTCTGCTACTAAGATAGTCTTTACAAATGGAATTGTGTCAACTCCCTATAAAAAATCTGTAAAATTTTAGCGACAATGATTTTTTTTACATAATAAATACAGAGATGTGGCGTTTTTGAAAAATTTAACGACTCCGCTTTAGCTCCTGCTCGTTGAGCATCTCTGGACTCCGACTCTGGAAAATCTCCAAATCCTGCACGCAGAAAAAAAGTATGGTTGGGGTAGCAATATTCAAAGAGCATCATACTATTGTTGGTTATATGGTTGTGGCACAACAATATTATGATCATCACAACAATAGTATGGTTCACACACAACCATACTATGATCCCCATAACAATATTATGGTCCTCACAACAATAGAATTATTCACACACAACCATACTATGATCCCTACAACCGTATTATTATTAACATTCAACCATACTATGATCCCCACAACCATATTATGGTCCTCATTACGATAGTATGTTTAACGTACAACCATAGTATGATCCTCACAACCATAGTATGACTTACACACAATCATACTATGATCCCCAACATTTTTTGTAAAGATTGGGTAAAGTTGTTATTTAACAATAGAGAATTTTATTAATTAGGTTATGTAGTAAACGGAGTGATTTATTGAACATTAAAAAAATTATTTATTAAAAATATTTCAGTTATACTAATTCGTAGTTTGTTTGGAAAAAAATTAATTATTTTTACTATTATCGCGTAAGATTCGTAAAAATAACATTGTCAAATTAAAAAAAGTACAATTTTGCCGGTATGAATGCCGTTATCATGTTATTGTTAACATAAAAGCCATGAAAACAATACTTTTGTTCCACCAACTATGTTTATATGGATGCTATAACCATATTTTCATTTCTAAATTTGGCAATAATGCTATTGTCACATTTCAACAATATTATTATTTCCGCAATCATACTATTGTCAAATTGAAATTCAAAAAACAATACTATGGTTGCGACGACCATACTTTTATTGCAGAGAACATACTATTGTTGCCGTGACCATATAGGAACCATATCTTTTCTCTGCGTGTACTTAGTATATTTCGTTCGGTAATCCTCAGGTCGAAAGCACTTCAGCAGACTCATATTTCAGGATTCTAGATAGGATACAAAGAGTGGCTGATCTTCACGAGTAAATAATGAGGCCTCAGCACACTAAATAAAATGTTACATTACATTTTTGGAACTGAATATCGTAAGACAAGCTGCTGCAGTCAATCGATTAAGAGACCTTTCACAATTGTCCATATGTGGCAAATAGAGTGTCCAAAAAACCGGGGTTATCAGAATACGTATCGGCATTTTGGGTTTTTGTCAAAATTGTTTTTTAACAAATAAAAAACCAACAGTCGGGTTTTGTTGTCCTTGCCACTTCGTTGTGTATCCAAGAAATAGTACCGGACTTAATAGTGGTGATAGATAAGCAGAAACCCCTAAAAATACTACTAATATAGTGATTTTACTAGAGTCATTAATTTCTATTTTGTCTCCTTTAAAGTATGCACATCAGATATAATACACTTGTTTTTTTCCAATCATCGAATCACTTTTCTCGCTCAGCGATTCGATTTTTATCTGCTTAATCGCCGTAGAACGCCGTCTCTTTAATTTAATTATGCGAATTTCGGGAACAGGAGGGCAAAATCTCGTAAGTCATCTTACGTAAGTCATGATTGCGGTATTCATTTCGGCCCAAAACTTATGAACAATTAATGACGAGGTGTATTATCGTGATGCAAAAGCCATGAACTGTTGTATCGCAAAAATTCAGCTTTACTATTGAACAGACCTAAAGCATGCCATCAGATTGAAAACTACAGTTTTTTGCCCATTGCCTTTTCTATTTAATTTAATTTTTACACACTTTACGAATGGAACGACACCTCTTGTTGTTACAAGTCTCCTATTTTATCGAACCACCCAAACGCTAGTCAGGCTGCCAGTCTGTCTGTGCCCTTCCTGTCCCCTGTCCCCGCCTCACTGTGCTTGTGAGGTTTTAATTGTTTTTGTCTGTTAATTAGGATTGTTTTGTCGTCTTGTTGTTGTTGTTTTTATTTTGTTTAAACATAAAATTTTGTTTTTACAAGAAACATTATAAAACAAGTGTGCGTGTGTGAGTGTAGCTGATGGACTCGGTAGCTGGTCTTGTTAGCTGGTGACGGTGACCCGATAATGCGTAGTGGTGGTGTTAATTAGCTGCGGTCGACAATGGCAAACAAGGTGATGGAAACGTGCTTCACAGTGTGGAGACCGAGAGGCTTTGGTGGGAAATTTCCCCATAGAGCAAAATGAGGAAGTTTTTGGTAGCAGGAAAATGCCACCAAAAAAATAACAATAAAAAAGGGCAATGTCCGAAATTGGCAAAGCAAAAGGAATAGTGAATTTACGACAAGTGCGTGGCGACGAAGTTTTGGTGCCTATAGGTTGTATGCGCGACCTTCACATAAGAAGGTCTAGTACAAATTCGCAAAAAGACCAGTGAAATTTTTAGCGGCCATTGGCTTAATAAATCTCTAAGCCATGACAAAGCCTGTCTACAAAATATTGGGAGGGCCATTCAAAATTGTACCGACAAAGTTCAACCTTTCGAATAAAACCAGAAATTTAAAAAAAATATCAGTACTTTTTTTTACAGCCGATTCATATTTAAAATTTCAAGTCGCCCTTCGTAGCTGACAATAAAAAGCAGGTTCCGATCAGTGAGTATAGGAATTACAGCACAATGATTCAAAAAAAGTTTGCCGTTTGTTTCTTAATCGGAAATAAGTACGTACGTATGCGATGCTAATAAATTAGATGGCCCCTAACCGGCATTATGATGTGGGATCAGCAAGATTGAGCACAACGTTATGTAAGAATTGTTCAGAACCCAGTAATTTACTAGAAATCACACTGTGATCCATGCGAACCAATTGTACAATCTTCGCACACTGATCCGAAAATACAATGTTTTTTTAACCATGTGTCTGGTTAAATTTTTCATGGTAAATGTTTGATAACGAAGACAAATTAACGTTATATAAGGTCAAATGTACATACAAAATAGTTAAGTTAACCTTATATAAGGTTATTTTTTTTAAGAGAGAGGCAGAAAAATGCGCGACATAAACAACAATTTAAGGGTCATTTGGTTCTGTTGTATAGAAGTTTTTAATCTGCTTTGTGTTATACGAAGTTCAGAATGAAGTAACACGAAGTTGCAACGATTGCGACTGCCTTATCCCTCCACTTTTTTCCTTTCTTCCTCTGCTCTGAACGTTTGTAATTGTAAGAAAGATCATAAGACAATTTATCTCTCTCTTTTCAAAGACCACCAACAAATGCAAATGCTAGCTGTACAATCTTTGCGCTATGAAGTACTATACGCAAAAAAGTAATTCTCATTTATCATAATGGGACTCTCGTATAAGTAACGGCTGTACAGTCTGCCTGGCAACCGTAGCCAACATGTTTCACCAATTTTTTAGTTGATTCTGAAAAATAAACAACAAAAAGGTCCCGAACCAGAAGAAAACTGTTCAATGTTCAATGCAATGACAAATGTTAACAACACAAAAACATTATTAGTAGGTCAATTTTATATTAAAAATTGTAATAATAACTACTTAGTAGGGACATGAATACTGTTACAACATTGAACACACCCATTTCAATAGTAGAACTGAACATACCCCGTTAATGTCATATGGGTTTTAAAAGCTAACCCCAATAGCGTTAGTCTGTAAAGGGATTTTAAAATTGTTTCAACTTTCATCATGGAGTGGTCAGATAATGAGAACCGTATCGCTGTAGTAGCGCTTTTCAAGTGTGAAATGAAAAAAACGATATTTTCAAAACGCTCCGGCCACAAGGGATTAGCCGCATGTTCGTCTACCGATGCATGAGGAGACTGGAGATGTAAAAGACCGCCACCGGTCTTTTACATCCCACGCTCTATTCGACCACCGCATGTCATCAAAGCCGTTAAATCAAGAATCCACAGAAATCCGCTCCGAAAACAGAAAATCATGGCTCCGGCCACAAGGGATTAGCCGCATGTTCGTCTACCGATGCATGAGGAGACTGGAGATGTAAAAGACCGCCACCGGTCGGGCCGCCCACGCTCTATTCGACCACCGCATGTCATCAAAGCCGTTAAATCAAGAAACCACAGAAATCCGCTCCTAAAACAGAAAATCATGGCCCGTGAGATAAATATCACGCAAAAGTCAATTAGTCGAATCATTAAAAAAGACTTGGGGCTTTCAAACGACGTACCGGACATTTATTGACTGCAGCTTTAAAAAAAATAGGATTGAAAAATCCAAACGTCTTTTGGTGAAGCACGCTGATAACTTGCACAGAAAAATTGTGTTCACCGATGAACAATTTTTTACCGTTCAGGAAAAATTTAACAAACAAAATGATAGAGTGTATGCGCGGTCATCTAAGGAGGCATCTGAACTGATCCCGAGAGAGAAAAAGGGTCATCACCCAGCTTCAGTCATGGTTTGGTGGGGTGTCTCTTACGATGGGGTCACTGATCTGCATTTCTGCGAACAAGGAGTCAAAACATCGGCCAAAGTTTACCAGCAAACCGTTTTGGAAGCTGTTCTAAAGCCTTTTAACAATTCCCTGTTCCAAAACCAGCCATGGACTTTCCAGCAGGATTCTACTCCGGCCCATAAGGCTAAAACGTCCCAGGCCTGGCTTCGAAACATATTGCCAGCGTTCATTTTCTCTGAAGAATGGCAATCAGGTAGTCCAGATTTGAAACCATTGGATTAAAAATTGAGTACGGTTTTAGAGGACAAGGTTTGTTACAAAAGATACGCCAACATTGGATCGCTTAAGACTGCTTTGGTTCGAGCTGTGGCCAATTTTCCAATGGACGAGGTTCATGCAGCTATTGACAATTGGCCAGTGCGACTTAAGGCGTGTGTAAAGGCAAAAGGCGGACATTTCGAATAAGTAGATTCTTTTTGGATACAATATACATCAATAGATATATTAAAAAATATTTGGTCCAAAAACATTCAGTACTTTTTATTTTACAGCATAACACGTGTGTAACAGTATTTATGTCCCTACTTAGTATATTTCTGGTTAAAAGAGGTAACCAATAATTAGTTAACTTAACAATAAAAATGATTTCTATAACAATCTTCATAGTTAATAATATTAACAATTTCATTGTTAAATTGAACATGTATTGCTTTAATAAATAACTATTAAATTTTAATATTAACAATTTTCATGGTTAAAAACAATGCATTGTTAAAAGAACAATAATTATTTTAATAATAACAACTTATATGGTTAAAAAAACTCAACAATGCATTGTTAAAACAACAATAAATATTTTAAAATTAACAATTGTCATGGTTACAAAATTCAACCATAGAATAGTTAAATTAACTATTTTTTTTGTTAAACTTTTAAATTTTAATATTAACAATTTTCATGGTTAAAAACAATGCATTATTAAAACAACTATAATTATTTTAATAATAACAACTTATATGGTTAAAAAACTCAACAATGCATTGTTAAAACAACAATAACTATTTTAAAATTAACAATTGTCATGGTTAAAAAATTCAACCATAGAATAGTCAAATTAACTATTTTTTTTGTTAAAAAACAGTTAACCTTATGTAACGAAGACTCCAAATCATGTTTATTTTTGGTTAAGTTAACCTTGCGTACTTATATAAGGCTATTTTTCTTCTCAGTGCATTCAGTTTGAGGAGGACTTCTTTAAGGTGAAATACAGTTGTTATGGAAAAGGGACGTCCAACTAAAACGCACGATGTTAACTGTAAAATAAACAAGAAGTTTTCAGAAACTATCTTAATGCAATTCAATTTTTATTTTGTTAATATAACAATTTAATTTTTCTTATTATCTACAATGACAAAGAGTTTGCGTTTGTATAAGCCTATGCTACTTAAATATTAGTAAACAAATTTTGATATATTGTGATGAGGTTTAATTAATATCGGATTTAATTGAAGGAAAATTTACAAAAAAAAACCTTTCTGAATAGTCTGACTAGAGTTTCACATTTTCTACTTGTTTTAAGGTAGTTTATTTACAACGATACTAGATCTCTTATATGAATAAAATCAGACGCTTGTCATCTGATGGCAAAATTTTCTTTAAGTCTTGTCAATCTATCATTTACTAACTCCACTTTAGCAACTTCGTGGAGACATGTTGTTGAGTAATGCCTAGGAAGCTTTAAAATCATTTTCAAAACTTTATTTAGGGCTATTTGAGGCTTCTTAACATGAGTTGAAGCCTTATTGCTCCATGAAGGACATCCATACAAAAGAACAGCTTGAAAAACTGACTTAAAAATATATATTTTGTTTTTACTATATAAAAGAGAGTTTCTATTGATTAGGGGTTGATTTATTTTTTCTATGACATATGATATACTCGTATAGTCCTTTAATGTAAGGCTTGGATCCAAAATAATGCCGAAGTATTTCACTTTATGTTTCCAAGGTATCTCTGTGCTATTAAAAATGACGCTTCTCTGGGGAATATACTTATATATTGGTTTTCTTTTTCTGGTAATATTAATCACTTTGGTTTTTTCCGCATTCACAAATAATTTCCATTTGCAGAAATATGTTAGGAGGACTTCCGCTGCTTCTTTTAGTTGGGTTATAATGTCTGCAGCAATAGTGCCAGGGCATATAACCGCAGTATCGTCTGCGAAAAACTATTTTAATATTTTTGATTATTATGATAGAAGGATCTATGACAATCATGTGTAAAACAAAATATCGCCAAATGCTGATCACGTCTTCGGTGGCATGCATACCTCTATCCGAATGTAACCCATGTAATCAATGACTTTGAGAGAGCAAAATCGACTCTAAGACACCATAATTAATCACTTGGTATTTTTTTTTTTTGGTTAGCATAATGGACCAGCGTGTCCACAATCGAAAGAACTGTTCCCAAATTTCAGCAAACCGGTTCCGCAGTTAACACCTGTGCAATCTCGCCCAGTTCGTTCGGGCAAGCAGTTACCGCGAATGGTGGTTGCTATCGCGAGATTATGACTACTTTTTGTGCCCAGAAATTAAGGATATGGATCTGGACGATATGTGGTTCTAATAGGATGGTGCCACTTGCCACCCAGGTAACGAAACCATAGTTCTTTTGATCGTGAAATTCAATGGCCGTGTTATCCCACATGGTGGCGATATTAATTGGCCGCCACAATCTTGTTGTTGTAGCGGTATATAGTGCCGGGGTGACAGCCCTTGCACGCAGAAAAAAAGTATGGTTGTAGTGACAATATTCGAAGAGGATAATACTTTTTTTGGGTATATGGTTGTGGTACAACAATATAATGATCCTCACAACAATACTATGATTCAAATACAACCATACTATGATCCTCGCAACAATAGTATGATTCACACATAACCATACTATGATCCCCACAACCATAATATGATTCACACTCAACCATACTATGATCTCCACAACCAATGTATGATCCTCACAACCATAGTATGTTTCATATACAACCATATTATGATCATCACAACCAAAGTATGATTCACACGCAACCATGTTATGATCCCTACAACCATAGTATGATCACACACAATTATACTATGCTCCCCTGTATAATTTATTAGAATTGGTTTAAGTTGTCAACAATAGATTTGAATTATGAAAATTATTCAAAAATAGATTAAATTCAAAATAACACGAGTGATTTATTTCACAGTAGAATTAGTTGAAATAAACATAAGCGTTTTTATTAAAAATATTTCAGTTAAATTAAGCCAAAGCAGCTTGTTTAAAAAATTTAACTTCGATAAAAGAGTACTATTATTGCATTAGATCCGTACCAATAACATTTGTTCTTAAAAGCATATTTAAATGAAGAAAAATTACAATCATACAGTATGATTGCCGTAATCATATTATTGTTAACATAAAACGCAAAACACAATACTTTTGTCGCACCAACCATATTTATATTGTTGCTATAACCATATTTTCATTTTTAAATTTGGCAATAATACTATTGTTAAATTTCAACAAATATAAATTGGGTTAACAATGCTATGTTTGCGACGAACATACTTTTATTACGGAGAACATATTATTATTGCCGTGACCATGTAGTAACCATGTTTTTTCTCTGCGTGTGGCCGAAGAATTCCTCCTTTGGGTCGATCCGGTGCATATAACCGGCTGCCGTGAGATCGAATGTGATTTGACACCGTGGAACCCCTTTCTTTGGGGATATTTAAAAGAAAGAGTATACGTCAATAAGCCAAGAACAATTCATGAACTAAAGAATGAGACAATTCGGCACATTAACAACATTGAACCCCTATTATGTCTATTATGTCTCGGAGTCATTGAAAATATGGACCATCGGATAGAAGTATGCCAACGAAGCCGTAATGAACATATGGCCGACATAATTATGATAAATCCTTCTAACAGAATAAAAAAATATTAAGATAAATCTCTGAAAACTTTTAGCTTCAATTAAAATAATATCGTGCATTATGTTTGGACCACCCTTCATAGTTAATACGACTGCCAATTTGTTTTTTTTTCGTTTTTTATCGTCAACAAAATGAGAAAAAAACCAACTTTTACAAAATAAATTCTTTTACATTTCATGCAGACGTGACCAAGTAACCAACACTTCATTTTTCGAGTTTTTTATTAAAGACCTTGTCAGACTTTATTAAGAAATAATAGCCTTCAATTCTAATTTTATTTGTATGCTTTGACAGCAATACAATTTTTTTATATTTTGAATACCGGATGGACGGCAAAAAAATTGTTGTGCACAATTACCTTCGGACACGATATATATATATATTTTTTTCAGACCACTATAATTTCTAACCCAGGTTTTAGTAAACTTGCCACATAGTTTTCTTGAAATTAAAAAAATTGTGAAATGTAGAAACGTGTAGAACCCATTGAAATCCAACAAACCATTTAGAAGAATTTGACTCAACTGCGGTTTAGTGGCATTGATTTGCCTCAAATGTTTTTCAATGGTAGAACATATTTCTATCGATATCGAATGGGGAAAAATGTCGGAAGACGTTATTTTCCGAATTATCAAAGCTTCGTTCCTTAACCAATGGATGTCTCCAATGTAGAAGGATATCATTGGTTAGACTTTTTTCGGAGACAATCGCAAAAGAACTCTCAGAAAATCTTATTTTTGGTGTTACAGCATACCAAAGCTGTAATGTACGAGGGTTGCTATTTATATTTCGGGTCCGACAATAAAAATACAATAATTTATCATTGGAAATGGTTTTATTGTTTTTCAAAATATTCTCCTTTAAGATCAATACACTTTTGTAGGCGCTCAAACCATTTTTTGAAGCGTTTTTTCCACTCCGATTGAGACACCTCCAAAACATGATTTTTGAAAGCTTCAACAGCTGCTTCGGGCGATGAAAAACGTTGACCTCGCATTTTTTTCTTGATGCTAGGGAATAAGAAGAAGTCATTGGGAGCCAAATTAGGGCTGTACGGTAGATGGCCCATCAATTCAACATCTTGAGTGGTCGTTTCAGCTGTTGTGTGAGAGCTCGCATTGTCTTGAAGAAAAATGATCCGTCTTCTCTTATTATCTTTCCTCATTTCTTCGAACACTGTTGGCAAACGGATGGTTGTATACCACTCAGAATTGACCGTCCTGCGTTCCACTAAAGGCATGGCTGGTTATACAAAAAAACGCAATCATTGGCTTCGATGTACTTCTTCCACGAACAACTTTTGTTGGATTTGGCTCGTCTTGAAATACCCCATACGGTCGATTGCGGTTTTGTTTCGGGTTCATATGCATAGATACATGATTCGTCACCTGTGACAATGTTATACACTGCCTTTGAGCTACCGGAGTTATACTTTTTCAACATCTCTTTGCACCAATCCATACGAGCTTTTCATTAACATTCGTCAAATGTAAATAGCAACCCTCGTATAATCTGAAATAACTTTACCAAAGGGTGTCGTTGAAAATGTTATGAAAATACCCTTTGACGATGCATTAAATCCTTTAACCCGCTGACGAACAATTATGGGACTAATGCACAGTGGTTTGACAAAAAAAAACATTTCTGGAATAACTCTTGAATTTCTGTTGTTTGTCGTTGGTCCATACAATTTTACACAGCTTTAGTTAGGTTACATTCAAGTTTACTAAAACATTTCTAGACCTCTAGCTAGAATATGTGTCGTTTAGCACTGCTTCACAGTTAGCAACCTCGGATGAAGACGAATAGTTTAATGCTCGCCACTCCAAGATTAATCTGATTCGGCTGACATTTGCCCTTTATTGAATGCGCTTGTCACTACCTGAAGAAAATACCTTTAGAGAGAAAATGTAGCAGTGTTTTACTAAATAAAGGTAGTAGTACTTAATATTATCTCCTAAGCTAAAGTTTAATCGATAGTTTCGATTTTTCAACGATTTTTTTAAAATTGACCCTATATTTTCCTTCATCATTATTACTGAACCTGAAAAATTTTAATTTATCTAAGTATACTATTTCCAACTTGTAAATACCCTTGTTGTGAATAACAAGGGTATTAAATTTAAATATGAAATTAACTTATTTAAAGTGACTCTATTTTTTTTCGTCTATACACTGAGCCGAAAATACAATGATTTTTTTAACCATGTGACAAAATAACATTATATAAGGTCAAATGTTCATACAAAATAGTTGAGTTAACATTATATAAGGTTGGATTTTTCAAGAGAGAGGCAGAAAAATGCGCGACATAAACAAAAATTTAAGGGTCATTTGGTTCTGTTGTATAGAAGTTTTTGATCTGCTTTATGTTATACGAAGTTCAGAATGAAGTAACACGAAGTTGCAACGACTGTCTTATCCCCCCACTATTTTCCTTTCTTCCTCTGCTCTGAACGTTTGTAATTGTAAGAAAGATCATAAGACAATTTATCTCGCTCTTTTAAAAAACCACCATCAAATGCAAATGCTAGCTGTACAATCTTTGAGCTATGAAGGACTATACGCAAAAAAGTAATTCTCATTTATCATAATGGGACTCTCGTATAAGTAACAGCTGTACAGTCAATCGGGCAACCGTAGCCAATACATTTCAACAATTTTTTAGTTGATTTTGAAAAAGAAACAACAAAATGGTCTCGAACCAGAATAAAAACTGTTCAAGTTATAATTAGTAGTAGTAAATCGTAACATTAACTATATTTCTTGTTAAAAGAGGTACCTAATAATTAGTTAACTTAACAATAAAAATTATTTCTATGACAATCTTCATAGTTAATAATGGTGTCGATTATGCACGCCGACGGATGGCATCGGATCGGATTTTTTCCGCAGTTGCGTATTTTGGTATTATATAAGCCGATGGTAATGCAGTTGCGGAAAAATGGCAATTATGTATTCCGAATGCGACTCACTTCGCACACAAAAATATCCGAAAGAAAATCATCGCTGATTTGGTGCGGACATGTTAGTTTTTGGTTGTGTTTTTCTTTATTTAATTTGATTTAATTTATTTTCTAATGGAAGCTAAGAGGTAAGATGAGAAAAAATAAAATGTGTATGTAAACGGGTTAAATTATTTGTTTTTTATAGACAGCGTACGACAAACCGCTCTCAGTTCACTACTATGGTAGAGAATATGAAGAAGCACCCTGACATTGCCACCAACATGACCAAACAATCTCCAGATGCTGTTTTACAATTTTGGGACTCCTTGGCGGCAGAGCTGAATAATTTAGGACCGCCTGTGGAAATGTTTAAAATGTATTCACTTTTTACTTAAGGAATTTTTCTACTTACATTACATTAGCTAGCTTAAAAACACTTACGGCCCTGTTCCGTACCTGTCTTCTATTGCCACTTTTTTCTTCACAATTTATAAAAAATCCAATTGACGAATTCATTGCAAATTTTTATAATTGTATATATTTTATTTCTTTTAAAATTTATGACAATTTCAGCGCACTTTCTTTATTACTTTTGTTTTTTATTTGTTTATAAATGTCAATTTCGCAGCTGTAATGTAACATCGGCTTCATGTTGGTAATGTAGTCATCCGACGGATTACCTAATACCATTTTCCTAACAAAGTGAGTCGAGTGCGGTTCGAGTCAATCCGATCCGAAGCAAATCCGTCGGCGTGCATAATCGACACCAATATCAACAATTTCATTGTTAAATTAAACATGTATTGTTTCAATAAATTAACTATGAAATTATAATATTAATAAGTTTAATGGTTAAAAACAATGCATTGTTAAAACAACAATAATTGTTTTAATAATAGCTATTTTATCGTAAACAAAACTCAACAATGAATTGTTAAAACTACAATAACTATTTTAAAATTAACAATTTTCATGGTTTAGAAATTCAACCATAGAATAGTTAAATTAACTATTATTATTGTTAAATACCAGTCAACAATAAAGTGTTCAAATAAACGTTATACGATCGTATAACGTAGATTCCAAATCATGTTTATTTATGGTAAAGTTAACCTTATGTAAGGTTATTTTTCTTCTCAGTGTAACTGTTTGAGATCTTAAACTTAGGAAAATGTAACTTCGAATACAAATATTGATTTATTTAGATTTTTTTCTAAGATTACGATCGGTGCCCAACAAACGGCCCTAATAGATAGATAGGGAACACGGTTAAATATGGGCATATTGGTACTCGAACTAAAGTCGGTTACATTAGACATCCAAAAAACTAATACATTGTTTCGCATATTTACGAAATTTTTAGTTGGGTGGTAATAAAATGCACATACCAATTCTTTTGTTAAAATATAGGGTTGTCTTTTTCTCAGCGTACCATATTGCTAACTAAGAATACGGCTTAGGTCCGTTCACACCCAACAGATTTTTTTTCTGAGTGCATACCTTAGAATATGATCTAAACTTACTAAATTTGCGGTGAGGGGGCTATATTTTTCTAATTATTTTGTTTACAAATAATTACCTTTCGCAAAGCGCTTTTTTTATCATTTTGTTTTATTATCTTTTTCCCCAAAAGAACAGAGAAAAAACTTTTATTTTTGGATTTTTTCAATGCACAATGAAAAAAGAGCCTCTTAAAGGTTCTCTTTCAGTTGGGTAACTCACGTTAATGTCGGAGAGCTCTCGCTCTCTCTCCCTGTCTCTCTTTCTACTGAGAGCAACGATCGTTTTCGTTTAGGTACCCTAGTGAGGGTAAGTGCTCGTGGTGCCTTCGGTCGGTCGGTGGGCTATGGAAAAACTTGTTGGGAAATTTTCAAGCCATAAACAGCGGCGTGTTGTTGTGACTCCAAAATGAAAAAAAACTAGGAAAAAACAACAAAAAGTTTTCCCCCATTTTTAGACAAATCCAGTTGCTGGTTGTTGTTGCTGCGTGCTGCTACTGGCTGTGTTGCCAGCAATGCCTGCCACCATGTTCGACTGGAAACGTGTAGCTGTGGCTTTGGCTCGATAACGTTACGTTCAGTGCGGTTTAGACTTTTTCTCTGAAAACATTTCTTGGCCTTTGGCTGTGAACGGCGGCGACCACGATGAAGTGTGGTGGAGTCCACGAAAACTTAGCGTTGTTCTTTGTTACGTTCGGTTTTTCTCAGGCGTCCGCTTGTTGAAGTGTTACTCTCTTTACCTTTCGCGCCTCAGCATGTTTCATTGAAAAAAATTAAATAAATATAAACAAAGGCAATGAATGGAAGAAGAGTGTAAAAAATTGCATTAGATTTGCTGTTGCTGTTCTTTTGGGCTGCGATCTTTCTTTATCGCCCCTTTTATTTTGATCATCATATTCGCATTCATCGCTTGTAGCTTCGCCGCCGCTGGCTTTGAAGACGCTTCTGCTCGCTGTTCATTGCTGGTGCTGGCTGTGTGCCTTAGTGACTGCGCTGCTGCCGTTTGATGGTGGAACAAACGACGGGTTTACCATCCGCTAAGTGGTGGCGCAGCGTTTAGTCTCGTTCGCAACATTCACAATAGACGATGGACGGGCTGCCACGGCAGGCACGGTGATAATGCATAATTATTGAAAAAAAAAGAAAAATCTCTACTCCCGTGCAATAAGAAAAACGTAAAGAATTGTTTACTATAGCGTGTAGAAAAAGGCCAAAACTCGCTAAATGAAATTGAAAAAGTGTTCTCGCTGCTAACAAGGGCTCAGTATGTGCTAATAATTCTCATTAGGTTTATGACAACAAACGACACAATTAATAGATGTCGCTGTGAATCGCTAGTGATTTTCTGCAAGTTCGTGAGAACCCAAAAAGAATTCTCTCGCTCCGCGTGTGTCTTCGCTCTCGCCCGCACACAAATTTAATGAAATGTGTGAAAAGTAGTGCAAGCGGGAGAAGAAGAAAAATAAAAGTAACGAAATCGTGCGAAACGAAATAAATCATAAGAGTCTACAATGAAATGAATAAAAAATTGATTACAAAATATTTCGCCAAATGGCAAAAAGTGTGATTTAATCAGTGTGTTGTTAGTGTTGTTGTTTTATTTTCTGATTTTTCTTTTTTAGTTGATTTTATTTTTTGATAGACAATGTTCTATGACTTATGTACTATGTGGCTGTTGTTGTTGTCATTGTTGCTTTATTTCTATCCATTTATATTGTATATAAGCCGTTGTTGTTGTTGCTGGTAAAACGTACTGCTGTTGTTTTTTTATGGTACTGACCTCCATTCCGTAACACTCACTCAGTCAGTCATTTGCCACCGAAAAATGCGCTGCAAAACAATCAACAAAAAAATATTTTTTTTTCATGATTTTTTTTTCAATCGTGTGTTTTTAATTTTTCTCTCGTTCTGTTTGTTTGATATTTGAAATTGTTGCTGTTGTTGTGGTTTGTCTTGTTGTCGCTGTCGCTGTAACACCATCACCGCCGCCCCTCACATTCACTCACACTTGCCGTATTGTAAAATGGATTTATTAAATTTTTGTCGGTTTGATTTTATTCTTTGTCATGGTTTTTTGGTTTTCTGGAGCGGAAAAAATGTGAAAAGCTCCACCACACCACGGGCTACAGGCCACCACAAAGCAAAAAGCATACAAATTTAAAAAATTCATTAACATATGGAGAGGATAGAAAGCAAGCAACACGAAAAAGTGACCAAGACAATTTAGAATTGAACTAAAACAAACACAACTTTACACAAATCTCTAGATACTAGAAGACAAAATCAAAGGAATTATATTAGCTGTGTTCGTTTGAGGTTACTAAAGTCGCAATTGTATGAAAGTAACTCGGTTAGCAAGCAAGTAGACCGCAAGTCACGAAAACAGCGAATTATCATACTTATTTTTTTCAACAATCATGATACACCCTTCTATATAAAAAAACATATGTTCTTTGTTATGAATACAAAATAAAAAAAAATAAGAAGAGGTCTCATCGGCTCATTCTTATTGTGCTCATCTGCAAGCAAAACTTTAAACCAACTCAAATTGATAGTTAAAAGCCATTTTTTATAATTTTTACAAAGCACAAGTGTAGCAAGTACTTGATTTATTATATTTCTCTAATTAGTTTAGTGCAACTTAATGTTTTTTGTTGTCTGCTGTTGACGATTTCGCCAATGAACCCTCTTGCAGTTGAATTCTTTTTTGTGTATACAAAGAAAACAGTGCAAACATTCTAGGTAACTATGCTGGTTACCTAAAAAGATCACGGCCATTGGCCCTGTTCTTATGTTAACGCGCTTATGCTAAAACGATAACGTCACATCATTGTCCAAAAATATGAATTGATTTTGTTTACAGAAAACTATAGCGATTTTGCGTTAAAAATTGTTTTCAATAATTAAAATTTTTGGAAAGAAAGTTATTCATGAATAACCTTTACCTTTATTACTCGCTTATATATATTTCTGGCCTAATAAAGAAGATGCGAAAATGGTTTAATTGTTTTTCAAAGTATTCTCCAGCATGATTTATACTTTTTGCATGCGCTCAAACCAATTGTCGAAGCATTTTTGCCACTCCGTTTGAGACACCTCCAAAACATGGTTTTTGAAAGCATCAACAGCATCTTCTGACGACAAAAATCGTTGACCACACATTTTTTTCTTGATGTGCGAGAATAAAAAGAAGTTATTGGGTGCCAAGTCAGGGCTGTACGGCGGATGACCCATCAATTCGACGCTTTGGCCGGTCAAAAAGGCGCTGGTTTGAGCCGATGTGTGAGAGCTCGCATTGTCATGGTGCACAATGATTCGCCTCTCTGGTTCTTTTTTCGAATTTCTCCATAGACTTCATGCATACAAATTGTAGTGTACCACTCAGATTTGACCGTCCTACGTTGCTCAAGCGGAACAGTCGCCACATTACCAGTTTTGCCGTAGAAACAGGCGACCATTTGTTCTAAGTGCTTCTTCCACGAACAATTTTCGTTGGATTTGGCTCGTCTTCGAAGACCCACACAATCGATTGCTTTTTTGTTGCGGGCTCATACGCATACATCCATGATTCGTCATCTGTGACGATCTTATAAACGTCTTTTGAAGCACCGCGATCGTATTTTTCAAAATTTCATTGCACCAATCGTCACGAGCCTTTTTTAAGCGATTGTCAAATTGTGCGGGATCCAACGAGAACGAACCTTTTTTTCGGCTAGGAGTTCATGCAATATCGAATGTATGCTGGTGGAAGAAATGCCCAAGAATGTCACATGACGATATTGCATTATCGGTTCACGCACGGCATCAATGTTCTCTGGCACAACGGCCGATTTTGGAAGACCTTTAGGACTTCGTCTTTGAGCGAGCGTCGGCCACGATTGAACTCATTAAACCAGTTTTTCATAGTGCTTTAGGATGGTGCTTCATCGCCATACAAAGATTTAAGTTCATCGATGCATTCTTGTCGTGATAATCCACATCGAAAGTTGTGAAAAATAATCGCACGAAAATTTTCACAGGTTAATTCCATTTTTTTGCCAAATTGTTTTTTTCAAGTCACTGTAAACAACACAAATGTGACACGCAAAATAGAAAGGGACCTAAGGGTTAAAAACTAGTTTTGTTCAGGAGAGCCTTTTTAAAGATTTAAATACGTGTAACTTTGGCTTTCATGAAACGCGCATATCTCTTGGGGCATGGGATCGGTCTCATTCGATGCTCAGATGTTGTCCACATTAAAAAAAAGTGAAAATTGATTTTTTTACCCTTAGGTCCCATTCTCTATGCGCTGTCACAAATGATGGTCGTTCGTTAAAACGTTCTAAGTACGTTTATGCTAAAAAATGTCAAACTTTCCCATGGAAATGTCAGATGGCGCCAGGCAACACTTAGTGCTGCCTAGGCCAGAAATGTATATAGCAACCCTCGTAGTGAGCACTTTTCACGGTTAAGTTCCGGCGATCATCATTTAAAAAAAAAACTCCCTAAACCGTGGTTTTCGCGGTGTAAGCCTTTCCATGATGAAATGGCAAACAATACTGACGAGAAACAAATAATTTTAACACAACTCACACGTAATCTGTGAAAAAGCGCTATTGAAAAAATACCTCTAGATTGATCAAACGTTATTAAAAATAATAGAATGGCATGAGAAATGGGGGTGAGAAATTCCAAGTCAGGGTGATGGTACTAGGTCAGTATATTAAAACCCTCAAAGGGGTTTGCGTTCGTATGTGCCAGTTTTTATGACCTTTTACATTTTTTCCTTATCTTGATGTTTTTTCGCTTAGTTGTAAAATGTTGGCAAAAACGTAGTTTGACATAACTCGAGAACGACTAGTTCGATTTTGCTGAAGTAAATTGAGAAAAATTAATAATTACATTTTCTTTCATCCATTAATATACTGTTTCTCTACCAAATCAACATTTTTGCAATTAGAAATAAATTTATAAAGAGCATTTTGCCAAAAAAATTTTTTTTTTTTTTTTTAAAACATATAAATCCCAAACGGAAAAACGTGTAGAGTCTTATAACTTTCACGTAAAGTCACATAACCTATAAACAAAATGCGACATAGATCATAGAAATCGATTAACGCGTTCTGCTTTTATTTACAATTAAGTGAAGTTACTTAACATACGAACGCAAAACCCTTTGAGGGTTTTAATATACTGACCTAGTACCATCACCCTGACTTGGAATTTCTCACCCCCAGACAATAACCCCAAAAATGTTCCACAGTGTAATAAGCAAGTGTCTCGGAAAAAGTAGAATTTACTTTGACCTCATAATTCGGTACCGGATCATTCGAATTTAATCAAGCAAAAACGTCCTGTAGTTCAGCCATACCGAACCTCATATACTTTTCACCGTCCCACGCCATAAAGCGCAAACAAGTGGCCCTAATTTGGGACATTCCATCCCATCTGTCCGTCATTTATCTCGGCTAAAGTTTCCAAATTATTCTATAATTGATTCCATAACTTGCTTTAACCCGATATGTCCACCTGATTGGAGCATTCGGGATTGTTTTTCCCGGCCCGCCACTTTGGTCCATACTGTAATTTGGCAACCCATATTTCGAGGTATTGTAAAAGAATGTCAAATTAAGTATACAGTCCATCTTTTGTTAGGCAGTATAACGCGATTAAAAAAAAATATTGGAGGATCACTTATAAATGAAATAAATTGATGTGCAGTCTCTTATAATCGTAGACCAACGGGTTACTCAGTCCGACAAAATAGGGCAGTTTCAGTACATATTTCAATATGACCCTGTTCAGGAATGGATAATTTTCAATGGTTTTATATAGGCCCCATACTGAGGCCCTCCTGTTGATTTACACTTGACATGTGACCTACAACCACTCCTGTTGAAGTGGAACCAGATCGTTTCATGTATTCACTGAGCCATCTTTAAAATGGTCCCTTCAGTTTTCAGAGCCTACCCTGTTGATTTAGAAGTCAAATTTTAAATCAGATCTTTATTAAATTCGGTACAGAAGATAATAAGTCTTTTTATACCAAATTAATTTAGGATGTCTTAATAGCTATGTCTTTCTTGGAGTTATTTGGTTGATTTTAATAGTTATATACGACCATCAACAATTGGGGATCAATTGGAATTTAAATATTTTGGTACAGGTCTAGACGTCTCTTAGTTAACATCACAAAAAAATGAAAAGCTCGACATCCATTGTATAACAAACAAATTGTGTAGACTAATACAGTCGTCTATATATCACTTTGGTGTAGGGTGAATGCCTGTACCCAGCGAACTAAACCTTCAGAATTCGGTCAGGATTCTGTACGACAATCGGTAAAATGATATTAGAGGGTTGACAAAAATTCTGAAATACTTCTCTGAAAAAAAATCCTCAGACAAATCAAACAGAATTCGTAACCATTTCGGTAAGAATTCTCTATAGAGTTCAGATATTGTTCATCATTGCCTGATATCAGACATTGTCGGCAAATTTGGTTTACTGGGTAGTTTCTTATCAAATACTTTTATCTAAATTACCCCTTTCGCACCTTTGGCTTCCCTCTAGCTGTATTGAACTACCTTTGTCGCTTTAATAAACCGCCTAATTTCTATTTTAAACATTTATCACATCTAATGGCAAACTTAAATGTCTAAATTTGTTTATTCTTCTCAATTTAGTTGCAAATTTAGTAAGCAAATAAAAATAAAGCAAACACAAATGAAATTGAAAATAAAAATTCCCTCTTACGATGACGTTGTTACGCTAACGTTATCACAGACAGCGCTACTGCGTACACCTGATAAGAAGCGCTACGCTGCGCTACACCATGAAAACAAGCAGCATACATACTAAGGTGTCACCCACCACCACCATACAAATTCAATTTAAATACTCTCCTCTAATCTTTTAAATTTCAGTTTTCACTGTCCCAAACTACAGAAAATTCAGTCCGTTTTATTTTGCAATGAAACAAATTGCGATAAGATTTTGAACGTTCTCAAAAAAGTGAGATTCTGCGTTCCGATTCTCTTTTCGTTTTGAAAAAAACAGCGCCTTTTCTTTACGAAATTTTGTTTGTCAATCAAACCCATAGAGGCAAGTCAACGTTGACGGTGGCGGATAGCGTCGCCGTCATCGTTGCCGTCTCTTTTATTGGTTGTCTTCGTCACTGAAAAAAAGTTCTCTATAAAAAATGTGTTTTTTTTTCTATTTGCTTTTTTTTAATAAAAGGTGTCATTATCACGACAACAACAAAAACATCAACAACAACAAACTCTATATGTTTTTTTTTTTTAAATTTTGCAAAGCGTTTTTTTGTCAAATGCTTGTTATAGACGACACTGCGACGACGACGACATCAGTATATTCTGCTTCAGTGTTTTTCTGTTTAAGATATGAAAAAAGGTTGAAGTTAATTTGAAAAAAAAGAAAACCTAACAAACGGCGGCGTTTGTTATTTTTAATAAAATTACCTCATTTCACTCAAGTCTAAAATGCCGGTTTTATTTGCGTTGTTCCTTTTGTTTTTTTATTTAAAACTAATTCAAAACGAGTGCTGAGTTCACTCTTATAGCGCAGCAGTTTCGTAAAAGGGTGTTGGATGGAGATAATGGCATGACTAAATAAGGGGTCTCGTGCTCTTTCCGGGATAGCCCCAGTTGTGCCGAACGTCCTTTTGTGATGTTTCTGGACTGTCCTGCACACTATCCACAACACTTCGGATATTTTCGACCGTACGTGGTCTTCCCATATATGAAAGGTGGCTCACTGTACCATGCTGTCGAAAATTTCCAACCAATTGGTTTATTGTTAGTTCAGAAGGTCCAGTATGCCCATTAAAAAAGCGACGATAAGCACGCTGCGTCAAAACAATTGACTTGCGTTTTGAAAAAAATTCAAAAATTGCTGATCGCTGTTCTGTTGTGTAGTGTTCCATTTCAAGTTTGCCTCACAAAATTCTGAAATAAAAGTAAAAAAAAATAAATTTAAAAAGTTATTAAACATTAAAACCACAACTGTTGTTTTGCGCCACCCTGTATTTGCTTAAACTTCGCTGAATTACTTTTCCTTCCCTTTATGAAAAACACAACAAACCTGTTCTTATTAGCCACACTATTCACCAACTGTAAGTAAGACTCAGTCTACGAGTATATGTGTTAGTTGACGGGGAAGACCCTTCGTACCTGAATTATCCCAATCACCCTGAATCAAAATTTCGTTCTCCGCGCAAGGCACCGCTACCTGTATCAAAATGCCGCGTAGGAACAGGGTCCTCAAGTCGCTTGTCGGCAGGACCTGGGGCGCCGATAAGGAAACCTAACATATAAGGCCGTAGGTCGATGTTCAATTATTGTGTAGTCGATAAACGTCTGTGACGCGCAATGAAAAAAGTTGCAGTGCTGTCAGAATGCTGACCTAAGGACAACCACTTTAGAAGCAGAGGGAGATTTTCTCACAAATTCAAATATCCCAAATTTCACTGGGACCCCTGGCGCCTCTGATTCCAAAGTCTATTGGAACGCTGGGCCCAATAAATATGCCCAACTTTATAAAGTTTTATGAGGCTGTGCCTACGACTGCCTTGCAAATTATTTTTATTTAAAAATGCTTAAGTTAAATTGTGGATATTTCGTTTTTGTCTCTTAATTTTCAACTTTGCCCCTTTTGTCCTATTTGGTCCATTTTCAATATCAAGCTATCTTTAATTTAATACATTTACTTCTTTAAAACTCAGAAGACTCCAGTTCTTTTTTCGTTTAGGCTGTTGACTTCAACAGACAGTTTAAGGTACCGTAGAATGAAGTTTGTCCTAAATTTTAAGCGTGTCCTAAACTCGAAATATTGATCTAAAACTAGCGTTGTCCTAGCGTTGTCCGCCTGGTCGTGTGTCTGTTGAAAGCACAATAGCGGTCCAACGAAATGAGTTAGAATACTAAAATTTCGAAAAGGGTGGCTTATATGTACGAGTATCAGAAGTCATTATAATGTATTAGATTGTACAAAGGCGATATCGGCACAGAGGGAAAAATTTTTGCTTTAAAAGTTCCTCTTGAAAAATCACACTTATTAAGTTTTTGTTCTACATTTCCTTTTTTTAGTGAAAAACCATGACCCAAATGAAAACTGTTGAGGCACACTTTAGTAGGCATACGCGGGCTGCTATATATATTTCTGGCCTAATAATGAAAATGCGAATATATATCATCAAAAATGGTTTTATTGTTTTTCAAAGTATTCTCCAGCATGATTTATACACTTTTGCATGCGCTCGAACCAATTGTCGAAGCACTTTTTCTACTTCGATTGAGACACCTCCAAAACATGGTTTTGAACGCTTCAACAGTATCATCTAGCGACGAAAATCGTTGACCACGAATTTTGTTCTTGATGTGCGGGAATAAAAAGAAGTCATTGCGTTCCAAGTCAGAGCTGTACGGCGGATGACCCATTAATTCGACGTTTTGCCCAGTCAAAAAGACGCTGGTTTCAGCCGATGTGTGAGAGCTCGCATTGTCATGGAGCAAAATGATTTGTCCTCTCTTGGTCGTTTTTTGAATTTCTCCGAAGACTTCAGGCAAACAAATTGTGGTGTACCATTCAGAATTTACCGTCTTACGTTGCTCAAGCGGAACAGTCACCACATGACAAGTTTTGCCGAAGAAACAGGCGACCATTTGCTTCGAAGTGCTTCTACCATTAACAACTATCGTTTGATTTGGCTCGTCTTCCAAGACCGACACGGTCAATTGCTGTTTTGTTTCGGTCTCAAACGCATAGATCCATGATTCGTCACCTGCGACGATCTTATAAACGTCTTTTGAAGCACTGCGATCGTACTGTTTCAAAATTTCTTTGCACCAATCGACACAAGCCTTTTTTAAGCGATTGTCAAATTGTGCGGGATCCAACGGAACAAACCTTTTTTACGGCCAAGTGTTCATGCAATATCGTATGTATGCTGGTGAAAGAAATGTTCCAGGATACCTCTATCTCACGGTATGTCACATGACGATATTGCATTATCAGATCACGCGCGGCATCAATGTTCTCTGGCACAAGGGCCGCTTTTGGGACGACCTTCGTCTTTAAGCGTTCGTCGGCCACGATTGAATTGAATTCATTAAACAAGTTTTTCACAGTGCTTTAGGATGGTGCTTCAACGCCAGTTAAGTTCATCGATGCACTCTTGTCTTGATAATCCACGTCGAACGTTGTGAAAAATGATCGCACGAAAATGTCCAGGAGTTAATCCACTTTTTTGCCAATTTGATTTTTTCAAGTCACTGTAAACAACACAAATGATGGTCGTACGCCAAAACGTTCTGAGTACGTTTATGCTAAAAAATGTCAAACTTTCCAATGGAAATGTCAGATGGCGCCAGGCAATACTTATAGGCTGTTTCCACTACGGTTGCGTCCGCGTCAACGATTTATCGTAAATTTGTAATGGTGTTTCCATTGTGTTTTGCGTCCACATTTGCGTTCAAACGTTTTTTTTGCGGTGCGAAAAGTTTAATATTTTTTTGTTGTGACATTATCATGGAGTTAAATCATATTATTTTGCTAACCGCTGTGGAAAATATGGATCAAATGGTATTGCGCCTAATGGAAATGTGCAGTAGCAGTAGCGCTTTATGTTTATGCTGATTAGCAGCTGTTTTAATAGGGATGTGCAATTTGCGGTGTTGCCATTAATAGGTATGGGTGGGATTCGATTGCAAAAATAATCGAATTTATAGTAAACGCGACTAATCGGAAAACGCGTCCAATATGAACGCGACTTTTTCCCATACCTAACTGCCTATGTTTTTTGTATAGGCTTTAACGCGCGTTCATTGATTTTTGAATGCGGACGTGGACGCGACCGTAGTGGAAACAGCCTATCAGTGTTGCCTAGGCCAGAAATATATAGCAACCCTCGTAACAAGTCGAAAAGTCTAAAAGTCGACTTTTAGTCTTAAGTGTGTAACCCAAAAAAAATCAATTTTTAGTACGAATCTAAATATGGATATGAATATCTGGCAGATTTTAGTGTCGGCCTTATAAAAGAACGAAGGGACCCGAAAAACTATTATTGTGGTCAAAACAAGCGATTGCTGCTAAATGTGGACAAATGGGCATGGGATATTAAAGCAAAATTCAATTTGAATACAAAAAGGAACTCGCTGTGTACTGAAAATGTTATACGCTCTTTAGTTAAATATTAAAAATTAAATATAAATATTTACAAAGGTTTAGCGAATTCGATTGTATCGGAGTCCTCCAGATGAATTAGACTAAAAACCACAAAAAACCCTCTCCTGTAGAATTGTCTTTTGGGGCTTACGTCTTTTTGCGGTTAGGCTCTATAGCTAAAACTGTGGTCGAACCGATGGACCCATGGGGGCCCACCAGCGACTGAAGGGACTATAAATAAAATTATGTTATTTTTACCATATCTACGTATATGTGACAGCGCATAGAGAGGACCTAAGGGCAAAAAAAAATCAATTTTCATTTATTTCCTTTTTTTGATGTGGACAACATCTGAGCATCGAATGAGACCGATCCCACGCCCCAAAAGTGTTCCCTCCCAGAGATATGCGCGTTTTATGAAAGTGAAGTCGACGATTCTAAGCGCACATATAAAGGGACCTACTCTTTAAAATGGCTCTCCTGAACAAAACTGGTTTTTAACCTTAGGTCCCTTTCTATTTTGCGTGTCACATATTCAAAAATTTTGAAAGAATTTTTTTTTACAAATGAGATTTTCTTAGAAAATATGCTAAACTTTCATCAAATATATGAAACATTTCATATAAATTATGAAATGTTCATAGCATGTGCACATTGTTTCATACATATGTCCAATGAAAATATTTCTTAAATGAAACTTGTATTAATATTACGCACACTTTTGTTTGGTTGTGTTTTTCTTCGAAGCTCAAAAATTCTTATGCAACTCTTATTATCATTTCCCTTGTGCCGTTCGAATCACTTTGATTTTAGCGCCATCACACCCGATCGTAACACCCTTTAAGACTAATTTGATTTTTACATTTTGCGTTGCCTTTTTTTCGGTTTCGGCTTAGTACTCGCGACAAAACAATAATACTGGGGGTCTCATTATGTGAAATCATTTCCGTTTTGTTTTGACTTTGCGTTTTTTTTTATCAACCGACAGCAACTATTCGACAACAACAATTTACAGCCATTATCTGCTACCTACTACCTCCCCCCAACCACCCACAATCGCCCGCTAAGCACCTCCTACATTTGTTTTAAGGTCCAAGCTAAATTAAACAAAATAAAACACATTCAGCAAAACAACAGAACTGTGGAAATGTAAAAGAAAATTAATTATGACAAATGTATGCAAAAAAAGAAAGTCAGTCCAGTTGAGAGCATAGGGGAAAAAAAGAAATTTCCATAATAAAAAAATTCAACGATTTTGAAGGTGGTGATGTTTGAGTATTGAACCCCTTCCGCCCCGGTGCAGCCGTCGCCGCTCACAATACCAGACATCATGTATACCGGCCAGACCAATTCAACGGTTAGACGCATAACGCCTCTGACCAACAGCAGCCATGGCCCACGTAGATCAGCCTCAACATCGTCGTTAAACACTGGTCCCCTCACCGCACCGGCTCATCTGATGCAGTCGGCGTTTGATTATCCTCCCATACCGGTGGTGCACAAAGTTTCCTCCAAGTACCCGCTCAATTACGAAAGAACAGACAAAGTAAGTTTTTCAGCCCTCCTCAGTCAGGTTGCGCTTGTCCTCCTTTTCGAGTTGCTTTTTTTGTTTTAAATTTGTTTTCTCATTTTCATTATGGAAATTTATTAACTTTTAATTGACAGAGAGGAATTTTTCAGAGAATACGTGAAATTTCATAAAACAAAAAGGCGTTGTGTTACACTTTATGGTCTTCATATTTAATTAAAAAAAGATAAATTTAATTTCGGAAGAGTACGGCGGCCTTAAAATTTTGACAGTGCTTCAATACCCAACATGTGCCATCAGAAACTCAATCTTTTTTCTTCACAAGTTGCTTTTTATTGTAATTGAGTTTTAATTGAATGCCGTCATGAACCAAATGAAAGGGGAATCTTAGGAAGCTTTAACGATAGCAATTGCTTTACACTTAGCTTGGCGTTGCTAGCAAGCACCATAGAAAAATTTCACAGCTTATTATACTCGTATCCGCTATCAAAGAAAAGCTGATTTATTAGAAATTTTCTATCCTGAAATTGCATTAAAGTTGTACAAGAAAATAGAACTAAAGTGTCTTTAAAATAAAAGCTCACGTTTTTTGTCTAATTCCCCATGTGTAAGGAATGTGCCGTTGTGTCAGAAGCTATCTCAATAATTCAAATTCGGAGTTCTCACTAAAAATTGAAGATACAAGCCTTTTCATCGTAAAAGCTTCACGGCCGGTTTTACACAATGGTTATATCATAAAGAGAAGTACTATTGAAAAGCTTTATTATGTTATGACGTGTCATATTCCCATTGTTTTTTTTTTGAGCTTTAGCTTTGAAGCTTTATCTTTGCATGATACTTTTCGGGTTATACACCAGTGAGATGTACTATTTGAATGCTTTAGTATTATGCCGTGGTATATGCAGACAAACGCCTGGATTTTTCCATTGGACACCAATTGAGATTGGTGAGACTTTGCCTTCATACGCTAGGGCTTTATTCCTGCTAATTAACTTCACTGTTTATATCAAATATTGAAGTCCCAATAAAAAGCTTTGGGCGCACCATACAAAGCTGAAAAAGGTTATTTTCTCCATGGTTAATTAATTGACATCTTTGGAATTTTCCCTTTGCCTTGGCGCTTTTTAATTGTACTTCTCCCTGCATTGAACATCTGTGTTAATATCATATAGAGAAGTACCATTATAAGCTTTTTTGTGGCATATAAAGACAAAAGCTTTAGCAACTGATGTTTTTGAGTTTTGCCTTCACACATCATACCATTACATAAAAGCTTTTTCATTGCATTTCTTTCTGTTTTTAACTTCTCTGTTCAAAACATGGATAGATAAAAGCTCTGGTGTTATAGTATGACGTATGAAAGCAAAAGCTTTAATATAGAGCCTTCTATTTTATATGCTACACCATAACACTTTAGCAGCTTTTTATTATAACGCTTTTTGTTGATATAATAGATAAAAGTATCAATAAAAAGCTTTAATGTAATAGAGTATAAAAGCATAATGTCTGATAGCATAAGTTATATTCTTTCTAGAGCTAACAAATATTTAACTAAGCTTTTGCCTTTAACGATACGCTGTAACACCAGAGCTCTGTAATGGTAGTTCTGTTCGTAATATAAATTCTTTGCTCATAGCAAACCATTTGCTATTTTTGAAATTTTGCCTTTATATGCCACTCCATAACACCAGAGTTTTGAAATGATGCTTTCCTCTTTATTTTTTCGATACAACACATCTAATTCAGATGTGACCATGAACTCTACATTCCATGTAATAAGAAAAATACCGAATCCTGCGCATGCTTATACGCTCCCCATACTGATACCGCCGATAATTGTAATACCGAAGAGCAAAGTGCAATAGACATACTAAAAATTATTCCGATCGACTCAGAATCACTTCCAGTATCTGTCAGTCCATTCATTCTTTTAAAACGATCGAAGATTAACTGACCTTAATGAAAGAGTGAGCAATAACTGATTTTCTGCTGGAGATGGACCCTATTTAAATCGGACGAAATCGCTATATGTTAGCTGTCCCTAAATATCGCAAATTTTTTCAGATTTCAATGAAATTTGGTTTCTAGGACTTGCTTGTATAAGGGGGGCGGGCAGTTTTTGACAGTTAACTGCATTGATCTATGTTTTAGCACAGACCTCATACAAATTTACTTTTCTCTTTCTAACTATCATAAACAAAGTTGATCCCGACCTGGGATAAAACCAACCCCAAGAGAAGCACGTTTTACTGAACACAGAGAAAAAATCGATCCCAACTACAATTATTCGGTTTGATAAGCATTCCTTATGTTGCAGTCACCAACATTCCATGGTATTGTTGGTTACAACTATTTAAATATGCTTACAACCCATTGGTCGTTTATACTAACCGAACTTTTGTTTGCCAAAACCTAGTGGTTATGACAACCAACCAATTATGAAATACATGTTACTTTGATACCAATAATTGGCGGTGACAACAGATACATTTCAACAGGTTTAAAAAAAAATCTGCTCATAATTCAAATAATAGAATAATATTTTTAAATCTTTTAATATAAAAAATAAATAAAAAAAACCTTGTTTTTAGTTAGATAACCGTATACAAAAAATTTAACCATCAGTTGGTCCAGTTAACCAATGCTCGTATTAACGGTAACCGACTTCAAGGAGTACATGTAGGCAAAAATCTTTAACAACCACCTATAGAGTTACAAATTCAATGCCCATAATCATCCTAACAAATTAGGGTTACCGATAGGTTTTGTCTTCGCCCGATACTGTCAATTCCTACTACTGAAAATTGGGCACCCAACCAATATTAGGTTGTAGCAACCACCAACAGTCGCTTGGCAAAATATTCAATTGTGGCAACAAATCTGTTTTCTGTGTATGTATTTTAATGGTATGTGGCATTTAATGAGAAATCCGCCATCTTTTGATATAGCCTCCATACAGATGTACTTCCCGATCCGGGTTCTACCCGCCCTAAGAGCAAAAACTATCATGAGTTTAACTGAATTCGGTTGGTCTGACCGACTTACAGATTATGAGTACCGTAATATTATCGTAACCACCATACTATGGCATATCGAACATGTAACTGTCGGAAGTTCAGAACGATTTCCAACTGTTTTTTTTCTATGTGCGTGTTTGTTTTGCCTGACGATAAAAAGATTTAAGCAGACATTGGCGTCTCAATATATGTTATGGGCGTGTTTTAAATATTAAATCCTTTTTAACACGCAGACTAAAAACCAACCGATTTTGACGCATTTTCCTCTCAATTACTTAGTAGGGACATAAATACTGTTACACACATTTTATGCTGTAAAATAAAAAGTACTGAATGTTTTTGGACCAAATATTTTTTAATATATTTATTGATGTACGAGTATATTGTATCCAAAAAGAATCTACTTATTCAAAATGTCCGCCTTTTGCCTTTACACACGCTTTAAGTCGCACTGGCCAATCGTCAATAGCTGCACTAACCTCGTCCATTGGAAATTGGCTCGAACCAAAGCAGTCTTAAGAGATCCAATGTAGGGGTAATTTTTGTGACAAACCTTGTCCTCTAAAACCGTCCACAATTTGTAATCCAATGGGTTTAAATCTGGACTGCATGAGGGCCATTCTTCAGAGGAAGTGAAAGCTGGCAAATTGTTTCGAAGACAGGCCTGGGACGTTTTAGCCTTATGGGTCGGCGCAGAATCCTGCTGGAAAGTCCATGGCTGGCTTTGGAACAGGGAATTTTTAAGAGGCTTCTCAACAGCTTCCAAAACGGATTCTTGGTAAACCTTGGCCGATGTTTTGACTCCTTGTTTGCAGAAATGCAGGTCAGTGACCCCATCGTATGAGACACCCCACCAAACCATGACTGAAGCTGGGTGCTGACCCTATTCCACCCTTGGGATCTGTTCAGATGCTTCATTAGATGACCGCACATACACTCTTATCATTTCGCTTGTTAAATTTTTCCTGAACGGTAAACATTTTTTCATCGGTGAACAAAATTTTTCTGTGCAAGTTATCAGCGTGCTTCACCAAAAGACGTTTGCATTTTTCAATCCTATTTTTTTTAAAGCTGCAGTCAATAAATGTCCGGTACGTCGTCTGAAAGCCCCAAGTCCCAAGTCTTTTTTAATGATTCGACTCATGGACTTTTGCGTGATATTCATCTCACGGGCCATGATTTTCTGTTTTCGGAGCGGATTTCTGTGAATTCTTGATTTAACGGTTTTGATGACATGCGGTGTTCGAACAGAGCGTGGGTGGCCCGACCGGTGGCGGTCTTTTACATCTCCAGTCTCATCAAACAGTTTTATGCATCGGTGGACGAACATGCGGCTAATCCCTAGTGGCCGGAGCGTTTTCAAAATATCGTTTTCTCTCCATGATGAAAGTCGAAACAATTTTAAAATCCCGTTACAGACTAACGCTATTGAGGTTAGCTTTCAGAACCCATATGACATTATGTTCAGTAATACTATTGAAATGGGTGTGTTCAATGTTGTTACAGTACGAGGGTGGTTCGGAAACTTCTTAGCCTAGCACAAAAAAGCGCGGTATAAACAGAATAAAGTTAAGTGTTTTGGTAACTTCCATCTCTGCTATGAACACATGTTAAATTTTCGATCTGGCAACTCCTTCATATGGAAACAGGTGTTCAAAAAAGACGCATCCGGGATTTTTTTACAATGGAAAAATTAGAAATGCGTGGTGTCATTAAATATTTACATAAAAAAGGTTTATCGGGACAAGAAATTCATAATGATATGGTGAATGTGTTAGGTGAAAGTGCTCCTTCATATGCAACATTAAAAAATTGGGTTGCTGAATTTAAACGTGGTCGTACAAGCATTGAAGATGAACCACGTAGTGGACGTCCAACAACAGCAACAACAACAGAAATTGTAGCCAAAGTGCATGATATGGTATTAAATGATCGACGAATAAAAGTGCGTGAAATAGCTAATATCATGGGCATCTCAAATGATCGAGTCCAGTTAATTTTGCATGAAGAACTACAGATGAAAAAGCTTTCTGCAAGATGGGTGCCGCACTTGTTAACAGTCGACCAAAAACGCATAAGAATGAACATTTCTCAAGCTTGTTTGGATCGTTTTCAGCGAAATAAATAGGATTTTAAGCGTCGTCTCATAACTGTTGATGAGACATGGATGCACCACTATACTCCAGAGACAAAAGAACAACCCAAACAATGGACTGAAGCTGGAGGAAGTGCCCCAAAGAAGGCAAAAACAATTCAATCGGCTGGTAAGGTTATGGCAACGTTTTTTGGGACTTCAAAGGTATTTTATTGATTGACTATCTGCAAAAGGGTAAAGCAATAAATTCAGAGTACTATTGCAATCTTTTAGATCAATTAAGTGTACAAATTCAAGAAAAACGTCCTGGCTTACAACACAAAAAAATAATTTTTCATTAAGACAACGCACCAGCGCACAAAAGTGTTTTAACAATGGCTAAAATCAACGAATTAAAGTACGAGTTGCTTGACCACCCACCTTATTCTCCTGATTTAGCTCCCAGTGATTTTTACCTGTTCCCAAATCTAAAAAAAATCCTTGCTGGCAAGCGTTTTACCTCAAATGAAGATGCAGTTACAGTTGTAAACCACTATTTTGAAGACCTTGAGGAAAACTATTTTAATCAAGGGATAGAATTGCTAGATAAGCGTTGGCCTAAGTGTCTTGAAGTTTCAGGAGATTATATTGAAAAATAAAAATATTTTTGAAAAACTAACTATTCTCTTTCATTGATATGCTAAGAACTTTCCGAACCGCCCTCGTATTTATGTCCCTACTAAGTATAACACACTTGATGTGTCACCCTCTGTACTTTAATTTTCCATATAAGCAAAAATGCTAATAATTATTTTTTCTCTTTCATTTTAGGTACGTATTCTATACAATATTGTATTCTACATTTCAGTAAGTATGAAAATAATATAAGATCGTATCAGTACACGAGTTATATGTTTTCTTGAGAGCACTGGCGCTTAATTTTTTAAGTGTAGCGATATTGTGATTATTATAAAAGGACATGTTATTTAGTGGTTCAAATTCTGCCAATCACGAATTTTAAATTTCTCAAATATTAAAATGGAGATATTTTTTTCCTCGTTGTATAAGGACTCTGGAGTGCCAAGTTCATCGAAACTATTTCAAAAACTTGTATTTCGAAAAATGGTCCAATATATGGCCATTGATGTATGTTTAATAAACCTAAAAAGTTCGAATCCGAGTAAGGATACTTAATAGATCGTGCCCAGCTCGCTGATTAAGGGAATGTTCCCCGTTTATTCATAAGTACTCGTATGATGTTGTGAGGAATAATATGAATTCTTAAATTTTCCGGTTCAATGAAAATTGCTTTTAATTAGAGAAAAAATTGTTTTCATAGCTTCAGATTTTCACCACCATTTGTCAACTACTTCTGGGATTTCAATTTCATATCTGTCAACGCTGTAATTTCAGTCATATGAAAAAGGCGTTTCATAATTATTTTTCTTTTTCCACGCTGTTTGCTAATTTATCAAATGAAAATTGGCTCACAATCATACTAATGTCTTTCTTTCAATGTAGTTTTTTCCCATCTCCGTCTTCCACTTCGCTTTCAATTGTGAACATTTATAAAAAATTTCTTAATTTTTAAATGCCAATTCGTCGAATTGTTTGTAGACACCACGGCAAAAGTGGTTTTGAAAACACTTTGGAAGAAAGAAATTTTCCACTTTTCCAAAGTATTTAGTTGTAATATTTTCCTCTATTTTCTTGTTTATTAGCGTTTTTATTACCATTATTAAATGTGTGCTTTGTGTTGATTTTATTAATGATTTTCATGCTTTAGTGTGAATTTGAGTTGAAGTTTAAGTTTTTTTTTCGCTCTATTCAGCTTCTCCCCCCCATCAACAAGTCCATGCCAAATTGATAGTTTATCGTTTTTCCACCAGCACCTTTCAAAGACATTCACTTTTGACGCTGCTGTTGCTTGTTTCTTTCATGTAATTACATTACAAAAATATATTAAAGAAAAAAGAAACAAAAAATATTCGCTACTTTGCTTTATCGTCTGACGTTTATCAAAACTGTTTTATCGACAGTTTTTAAGGCAAACGCCTTAGCCATTACATTGCAAATTGTTACGAGTGATTACTTCTTTTTATGACACCACCTTGCACAGTGGTTCATGTTTGGAGAAACGGCAGTTTAATAATAAGGCAGAACGTTAACTTAGTTTCCCCCACATTCCGATAAAGACAAAACTAGGAACTACATTAAAATCGGAACTAGGAACTACATTAAAATCGGAAAGCTTATTGTATTATAGCTTTCAAATATCGGGACTAAAAATGTGAAGCCTTTGATAAACTCTAAGGTTGTTTGTAAACGTTTTTCAAAGGATTAATTTCGTTTATGTTTATTCGACCGATTATTTATCAACTCATTTTTTTATAAATGTAATTTTATTCTTCAAGCTTAAGGTCAGTTTTTTATTTAATTAATTTTATAATTATTTTTTTTATTTCGCTATCCTTCGCATGTTTAGCATATAAAAATAGGTTCGGTTAGGTTAAAAGCGTCGCTCGCCAGTAAGAAGTTGCGATAATGAAAGGTTGAGAATGACAGATAAAGGGGAAGAGTTTATACTTAGTAGGGACATAAATACTGTTACAACATTGAACACACCCATTTCAATAGTATAACTGAACATACCCATAGTCTGTAACGGGATTTTAAAATTGTTTCAACTTTCATCATGGAGTGGTCAGATAATGAGAACCGTATCGCTGTAGTAGCGCTTTTCAAGTGTGAAATGAAAAAAACGATATTTTCAAAACGCTCCGGCCACTAGGGATTAGTCGCATGTTCGTCTACCGATGCATAAAACGTTTTGAAGAGACTGGAGAAATAAAAGACCGCCACCGGTTGGGCTGCCCACGCTCTGTTCGAACACCGCATGTCATCAAAGCCGTTGAATCAAGAATTCACAGAAATACGCTCCGAAAACAGAAAATCATGGCCCGTGAGATTAATATCACGCAAAAGTCCATGAGTCGAATCATTAAAAAAGACATGGGAATTGGGGCTTTCAAACGACATACCGGACATTTATTGAATGCAGCTTTAAAAATAAATAGGATTGAAAAATGCAAACGGCTTTTGGTGAAGCACGCTGATAACTTGCACAGAAAAGTTTTGTTCACCGATGAAAAAATGTTTACCGTTCAGGAAAAACTTAACAAGCAACATGATAGAGTGTATGCGCGGTCATCTAAGGAAGCATCTGAACTGATCCCAAGGGTGGAAAACGGTCATCACCAAGCTTCAGTCATGGTTTGGTGGGGTGTCTCTTACGATGGGGTCACTGACCTGCATTTCTGCGAACAAGGAGTCAAAACATCGGACAAAGTTTACCAAGAAACCGATTTGGAAGCTGTTGTGAAGCCTTTTAACAATTTCCTGTTCCAAAACCAGCCATGGACTTTCAAGCAGGATTCTGCGCCGGCCAATAAGGCTAAAACGTTCCAGGTCTGGCTTCGAAACAATTTGCCAGCGTTCATTTCCTCTGAAGAATGGCCCTCAGGCAGTCCAGATTTGAACCCATTGGATTACAAATTGTGGACGGTTTTAGAGGACAAGGTTTGTCACAAAAGATACCCCAATATTGAATTAGTCCGATCGTTCACAAAATTTAAAGAGTAATTTAAGAGGTTCATTTGCTATTTTTGATGGGTCATTAAAGTATCTAATGGCAATAATTCTAATACTAAAATCCCCCGCATACAAAATGGTCCACTGACTTCTCTTTACCCTCATCCTGGCAACTTCTACAAAAGTCTGCACGGGATTCCTATACGCGCCGCCATAGTCCCGATTAAGCAGTGCCCCGTGAGTTCTCCTATCAGGGTTGACATAGAATGTTTTCCCAGTTTTAGCAATTCCCTTTTTCTTCTCCGGTCCATTGTCGCCCAGAGTGACCGAGTTATTCAGCAGTTGTGAATTCCACACCTTGACCCTTGCGTTCAAAACCACCACTTCGTCTATTGCTGCATTCATCAGTTTACAAAGCGGGATGTGTATTTCAGGGGTTATTGGTGGGCCCACTGCTTCTAAGCCCATTCTGGCACATTCGTCTGTTATCTCGTTGCCCGTTATATCGCTGTGAAAGCGTAATGTTGTGTCTTCAGATTCGTATGAGTGATTCAATGCATCTCTTCACACAATTTGATTTAACGGTCTTACGCCTCCTCCGATATTCGGAGGAGGTATGCTTGGATCTAGAGTCTTGTCTGCGGCTACATTGATTGCAAGTATCTCTGCCTGAAAAACTGTGCATTTATCCGGTAGATGTCGAGATATTTCTAGGTTGTACGATTCCGAGTAAACCCCTGATCCCGTTGATGCTTCCATTTTCGAACCATCCGTAAAGATTGAGATTTAATTCTCTGATATAACGGCATTCGTTGCTCAAGCTTCTCTCGTTGAAAAATCCGCTCAAAAGGGGTTCTTTGGATCGACCAGGGCCAAAATAGCCTGTAATATAATATTTCACATATTAAGTAAAAACCGAAACTATTACCGATCTCAGGCGATAAAGAGTTGCATATATTTACAAAAAAAAATTGTACGCCGTTTATAAAAAAAAAATATTTTCGTTAGGGGGTGATGAAGAAAATCACTTACATACAAAAAAAAAGTTTTAAGTTGTTAATCGACATTATTTTCGTTTAAAGCGATGAATTGAGTCGATGAAACATTTACAAATAATGCATTGTTCATAGCCAGACTTACCACCATGTTTTTATTGAACATCAACATTAAATAAGGGATGTTTTTTATTGGGGTATAGAACTTTAAGTTGGCATCACTTTTTTAACTGGCGGCCATTTTGTCAGCTGTCAAGTGATTAATATTTAGTTTGGTTTGCCATTTCATCATGAACAGGTTGACAAAAGAACAACGCTTGCAAATCGTGCAAATTTATTTCGAAAGTAATGGTTCAGTTCGCGAAGTTCACCGCAAGCTCCGTCCATTTTATGGTCGACATAATCGTCCATCAGAGCAATTAATTCGGTTAACCATGGATCGTTTAACATGGACCATTGGATTATTTTCTTTGGGGATATGTGAAGTCGCTCGTCTACGCCAACAAACCAGAAACACGTTAGGGGACTTGGAAGCCAACATTCGTGGCGTTATTGCCAACATACGGCCCCATATGCTCGAAAAAGTGGTTGAAAATTGGACCTGCAGAATTGGCTATATTCGAGCCAGCCGCGGCGGCCACATGCCCGAAATCATATTTAAACATTAATGGCATAAAATTATCCTTCCAATAAAGCCAAATTAATGAACATTATAACGATTTTCTTGTGTTTTATTTCAATTCGAAGATCTATACCTCAATAAAAAACACCCTTTAGAAACCTAGAATTTTTCAAAGAACAGTCAAAAATATGGTTAGTTTATCAGCAGATGTGACTGCAGTTTCGGCAAACGCTGCTTCACCCTAATCGGAACCCAAGCAACCAATGTGCTTTAAAGATGATCAGCGGCTATGCACTTAAAGGCAGGCAGATTTGTATTGAACGAGAACTGCCGGCAGTAGAATTTTCCACCTAACAAAGTAAACACATTAAAAATCCCTTTTAAAAGAAAAGCCATACCCATTAAAAAAATTAGCTTTTACAAATATGTACTTTCTTTTTACCACTGTGCGGCAGTGACGTTTCAATATAAGTTTAGTTTTCTTGTCGTTTTACATTTATGAGTTTTTTTTGATCATGTACGAGTACTCGCACTCGTGAGTATCGGTCGCCATTCAATTGAATTTCAAGTATTTATTCATGCTGTTGAGTGTTTTAGATTTTTCATTTCATCCATATGAAGTTTGCGTTTATGTAATGCAATTTGATGATTACAAGTTTTTAATACTTTTAAATGGACAGCAGCACTTTGGCTTCCTGGATGTGGACGGGGTGAAGCTATGAGTCGAGTGAAGTTAACCATTTCTAATGGCTGGAAATCACTTCATTGCTGCCGCATTGAATCAATGCCATTGATTGTTGCAAACGAGTGTAGCGGCCATTAGAATCACTCTGAAAGTAAAACTTAATTCCATGGCTATGGTTTGTTTCCTGGACCGGAAAAAATAAATAATCCCGGTCATGACATCAAATGTATGTGGGGTGGTTGGTCGGTTTTTTCCTCTGGCTCTCTTTTTTTTTTTTAATTACCGCCTCTCAAATGTTTCGCAGGCTGTATACTTTTCTCGCTTCCTTTCCTTTCAATGACAACGACGACACAAATGGCGGCGCGTTGCAACAAGCCATTTGTAATGCGTGAAAGTAAAGAAGAAAAAGCAAAACTAGACGCCAGCATCACAGTTGAAACTGGGCATAGATAGTTTCAGCGTTTCTTTTCCTTTCTACTCAGCTCAGAGCTTATCAACAAAAACAACATCCTTTCAATTGCAACAAATGACAATTTCCGTAAAAGTATTTGTTGCTTAATGCGCTGGAAGTGGGGAGGAAAAATAAAAGAAAACCGGCTCAAAAACTATAAAAGCCGTCCAATCACAAAAACTCAAAGAGCAGAAAACGAGACGAGCAAAAAAATAATGCACAATACGAGTATATTGGGGAAATGATGAATGTTAACGAAACAATGGGCAAAATTAATGATTCATAACCGAGCTACCGAATGAAAATTCCAAATCAAAAAACAGCCAGTCAGCCAGCCAGAATTCGAAAGTGAAATGGAAACCAGGCTGGCTGAAAATTGATAAATATTCAAATACGACAAAAAGAGGGCACTTTTGTCTATCGCCAAAAAAGTAGGTACCCTTTTAAACATTGGGCTCAGACAGACAGACAAGACAGACAGGTTTTTTCGAAGCGAATAATGGACAATATAAAGCAAAAGAAAGGTCATCCGTTTCCAATTAATGTGAGACAGATACAAAAATAACACGGAAAAACAACTAAAAGCCTCATTGTGCTCGTTCCGTCTTTCTACCATGAAATCATTTTTCAAATACCATTGGCCCTACTTTAAAGAAGTACAACAAGTTGGCAGAAATAGGGTTTTCCTAAGTTTTTTTTTTCTAAAATTATAAAAAAAATTAAATTTTTATGTATGAAAAACTTTTTTAAGAAATGTTTCATATATAGTGTGATCCATCTAGAGGTATTTTTTTAGAACAAAAAAAAATATAAAAATTCAAATCAAGTGTGGAATCTTTATTGGTTATTCGAAAGGACATTTTATGGCATTTACTTTTTGAATATAATTTCCTTTAAATGTTGGCCGCAACTACGCCTCAGGGTTCCCATTCTGAGGGTCCAAGTTTGGATGACTCGTTCGAGCATTTCGATCGGTATGTGGTAAATGACACACGTACGAGGGCGGTTCGGAAACTTCTTAGCCTAGCACAAAATGCGCGGAATAAACAGAAAAAAGTTAAGTGTTTTGGAAACTTCCATCTCTGCTATGAACACATGGCAACTCCTTCATATAGAAACAGGTGTTCACAAAAGACCGCGATCCGCGATTTTTTACAATGGGAAAATTAGAAATGCGTGGTGTCATTAAATATTTACATAAAAAAGGTTTATCGGGACAAGAAATTCATAATGATATGGTGAATGTGTTAGGTGAAAGTGCTCCTTCATATGCAACAGTAAAAAATTGGGTTGCTGTATTTAAACGTGGTCGTACAAGCATTGAAGATGAACCACGTAGTGGACGTCCAAAAACAGCAACAACAACAGAAATTGTAGCCAAAGTGCATGATATGGTATTAAATGATCGACGAATAAAAGTGCGTGAAATAGCTAATATCATGGGCATCTCAAATGATCGAGTCCATTTAATTTTGCATGAAGAACTACAGATGAAAAAGCTTTCTGCAAGATGGGTGCCGGACTTGTTAACAGTCGACCAAAAACGCATAAGAATGAACATTTCTCAAGCTTGTTTGGATCTTTTTCAGCGAAATCAAATGGATTTTAAGCGTCGTTTCATAACTGTTGATGAGACATGGATCCACCACTATACTCCAGAGACAAAAGAACAATCCAAACAATGGACTGAAGCTGGAGGAAGTGCCCCAAAGAAGGCAAAAACAATTCAATCGGCTGGTAAGGTTATGGCAACGTTTTTTTAGGACTTCAAAGGTATTTTATTGATTGACTATATGCAAAAGGGTAAAACAATAAATTCAGAGTACTATTGCAACCTTTTAGATCAATTAAATGTACAAATTCGAGAAAAACGTCCTGGCTTACAACACAAAAAAATAATTTTTCATCAAGACAACGCACCAGCGCACAAGAGTGTTTTAACAATGGCTAAAATCAACGAATTAAAGTACGAGTTGCTTGACCACCCACCTTATTCTCCTGATTTAGCTCCCAGTGACTTTTACCTGTTCCCAAATCTAAAACAATTCCTTGCTGGCAAGCGTTTTACCTCAAATGAAGATGCAATTACAGTTGTAAACCACTATTTTGAAGACCTTGAAGAAAACTATTTTAATCAAGGGATAGAATTGCTAGATAAGCGTTGGACTAAGTGTATTGAAGTTTCAGGAGATTATATTGAAAAATAAAAATATTTTTGAAAAACTAACAATTCTCTTTCATTGATAGGCTAAGAAAACCTAAATCGTAGCTGGTTTTTCGGCATAGACTTTGGACTTTACGTAGCACCAAAGAAAAAAAAATCTAAAGGTGTGATATCACTCGATCTAGGCGGCCAACTCACCCATCCAAATCGTGAAATTAGCTGTTCTTCGAAATGACCTCTCAATAGATCCATTGTTTGAGCAGCTGTATGGCAAGTGGCACCGTCCTGTTGAAACCAAGTGTCGTCAAGATTACGGGCTTCAATTTCAGGTAGCATAAAGATCGATATCATGGCGCGATAGGGAGCACCATTCGTTCCGGCCATCATCATTTTTGAAAAAATATGCACCGATGATTCCACCAGCTTATAAAACGCACCAAACCGTGGTTTTCTCTGGGTATAATGGAACCTCTTGAACCTCTTCTTGTTGCTCTTAAGCCCAAATGCGGCAATTTTGTTTATTGATTTTGCCGTTGAGCTTGAAATGGGCCTCATCACTGAACAAAATTTTGGTCGAAAACAGCGGATCTTCCTGCTTGTCACCGAACGCTCATTTCCATAATACAGTTGCCAGCATTTGAATGTAATTATTATCAAAAAATAAATGCCATAAAATAAATGTCCTTTCAAATTAACAATAAAGATTTCACACTTGATTTGAATTAAACTTTTTTTGTTCTGAAAAAATTCCTCTAGATGGATCACCCTAAATTAAATGAAATTGTTTCATTGAATGTCTGCAGTATTTCTTGAGTGTGAGGTCAGGATTTATTTTCTTTGTAGGGTTGTAACGAATGTTTTGCATTTGCGAATGGGATTTATTCGAATCAAATTGAACATTCGTGAGATACCAATTTCGGAACATTCGCTTTCACATTCGCAAAAGAATATTTCAGTATTTGTTTTCTCATTTGTAAAAAAAAAGACTGCATACGTTATGTTACTGAATAACAAAGTTGTGGTCAAGTCAAGCGGATCCGACTATATTTTACCCTGCACATCTGGATGTTCAGAGAAGCCAACTGAAAATAGGTTTTTGGCCCCCTTAGACGGGCTCTAAATTGACCTAAACTTTAAAACTAAAGTTGGATATTTATTTGTGAGAAAATGTCATTGTTTTTAATAAAATCGGTTGAACTTGTAGGGGCATGTAGAAGCTAAATCTTAATCTGAACTAATTTTCTCCAATTTCAACAGTCTCCGTCCTTGAAACTAACTTGTGCCCAATTTTATCAAAATTGTATGCAATACTTATGTATGGCTTCTAGAACTGAAAACATGAAATCGGGTAAACATAGGTCTTTGGGAGCTATATGGCAATCACGTCCTTCCTTGGCCTAAAAAAACTTAGCCGTGCTAAATTTGTTTAAGATTAAATGTAAAATGTAGCGTCTAGAGACAGCCAAAAACAGAAAAATCGAATGAACATACATATGTGACGCGCAAAATAGAAAGGGACCTAAGGGTAAAAACCAGTTTTGTTCAGAAGAGCCATTTTAAAGATTTAAATACGCTTATCTTTGGTGTACCATCACTTTCATAAAACGCGCTTATCTCTGGGAGGCAATACTTTTGGGGCATGGGATCGGTCTCATTCGATGCTGTCGATGTTTTCCACATCAACAAAAAAAAAATTGATTTTTTACCCTTAGGTCCCTTTCTCTATGCGCTGTCACATATGTATGGCAGCTAAATCTGAAACGATTTTCTTCTTTCGATTTACTTCCTTGTTCTAAAAAAACAAGCTCGTGCGAAATTTCCTCATGATTTGATATGTGGCTTCGAGAGCTTAAACAAAAAAAAATTGATGAACATATATATGGGCGCTTTATCTATCTCTGAGCCGATGTTATTTAATTTCAATAGCCTCTGCATTTAATAAAAAAACCTTACTTTTGCCAAATTTAATGAAAATCGGACAACAATCGCGTCTTGCGGTTTGATAACAATCTTAAGATGGGCGGGCAAATGAACAGACAGATATCGTTAAATCGCGTCGATTCTAAGTCGATCGGTAAACTTAAAGGTGGGTCGATCGGTAAACTTAAAGGGTGGGTTTTTCTTCTGTTAAATAAATCACTCCTATTTTTTGAATTTAATGTATTTTTAAATAATAAAAATAATTCAAATTTATTGTTGTCAAATCGCATCGAAACTCATGATTCTGAGTCGATCGGTGGTAATCTTGAAGGTGGATCTAGCTTAACTGTTTTGGCAGTAAAAAACATCTGCTATGAAACTAGCTTTTTATACCCTGTTTCAGAGAGTGGAGCAGGCTATAAAAAGCAGCTTAGCTACTATACTTTGAAAATTTAAATTATTTCGAAATTTTTTAGTGCATAGGCAAAATCGACCTAGAACCATATATATTTAAAACCAAATTTCTGTATAACATTTAATTTTTTTATAGATAGAATAGATAGAATATTGCTTATTTATTGTTATCATCCTGCAAAGTTGTGGAATATGTTTTTGGGGTCTAGGAACCCTTTTTTGATATACATTTGTAACTAAAACGCTGGATGGCGCTGTTTTACAAATGGTGCTATTTTTTGTAGATTTTCATAGAAAAACGGTGTTTTTACTATTTTTAGGCTGAAAAATCAATTTTTGATGTTGCCTTCGTTGTAAAACATATTTCTAATTACTTATATTACGTATATTACGAAGTACATTTTATTATTATTAGCTTTCGCTAACCCCATTTTCGTTGCATCCCTTACTTGTATACCCTCCACCGATGGATTATTCCGTTTGCAACACCTCGAAGTATTGATTGTACACCTAATAAAGCATATACATATGTATGTATATTACTAATCGTCGAACCATGTGTGCCTGTATTACAGTATATGAGCACTATACTCGCAGCTGTCAAACGAAATCAACTGTTCTTTGGTATTCTAAATTGGCCAAATTGGCCTAGGACAAAAAACCTTCTCTTTAAGGGACTTAAGGTACCTCGGAATAAGGAGTACACTTTCTGGAAGTTTACTTTAGAAATATAAGCTACCAAACTATTAGATTTATGCGTCATCTCGGGCCTAACCGTATTGTCAATAAGCCTAATGTAACCATATTTTCTCTGGTATATGTACTTAGTAGGGACATAAATACTGTTACACACGTTTTATGCTGTAAAATAAAAAGTACTGAATGTTTTTGGACCAAATATTTTTAATATATTTATTAATGTATATTGTATCCAAAAAGATTCTACTTATTCGAAAAGTCAGGCTTTTGGCTTTACACACGCCTTAAGTCGCACTGGCCAATCGTCAAAAGCTGCACGAACCTCGTCCATTGGAAAATTGACCACAGCTCGAACCAAAGCAGTCTTAAGAGATCCAATGTTGCGGTATCTTTTGTGACAAACCTTGTCCTCAAAAACCGTCCACAATTTGTAATCCAATGGGCTCAAATCTGCACAGCCTGAGGGCCAAATGAACGCTGGCAAATTGTTCCGAAGCCAGCCCTGGGACGTTTTAGCCTTATGGGAAGGCGCAGAATCCTGCTGGAAAGTCCTTGGTTGGTTTTGGAACAGGAAATTGTTAAGAGGCTTTACAACAGCTTCCAAAATTGTTTCTTGGTAAACTTTGTCCGATGTTTTGACTCCTTGTTCGCAGAAATGCAGGGGTTTCAGTGACGCCATCGTAAGAGACACCCCACCAAACCAGACTGAAGCTGGGTGATGACCCCTTTCCACCCTTGGGAGCAGTTCAGATGCTTCCTTAGATGACCGCGCATACACTCTATCATTTTGCTTGTAAAATTTTTCCCGAACGGTAAAAACGTGCTTCACCAAAATACGTCTGCATTTTTCAATAGTTTTTTTTTAAGCTGCAGTCAATAAGTATTCAGTACTTCGTTGATAGCTCCAAGTCCCAAGTCTTTGACTTTTGCGTGATATTCATCTCATGGGCCATGATTTTCTGTTTTCGGAGCGGATTTCTGTGAATTCTTGATTTAACGGCTTTGATGACATGCGGTGTTCGAACAGATCGTGGGCAGCCCGACCGGTGCACAGTGTGACTTTCTCCACATTTAGGATGCCAAAAGTCCAAAAAAATAATGTCCCCGATCGCTATGAATTTTTAGCATATGGTAAACAAGAGTACTAATGTTACGAAAATGCATTCAAAGCAAAACGGGAAAACAACAATAATAATGATAACAGCTATCAAACTTGTGTCACTGTGACAAGTGTAGTAAACCTGTTTATTGTTTCAATTTTTTATTGAACTTTGCGGTGGCATAATTTTTTTGTGGCAAGATATTTTTAGAAAATTCTTTTTGCTTTAATTAAATTGGAACCTGTTCTATAAAGGCTGGTAAGATTCTGAAACTGTAACGTTATTATTTTCATTGTTAATTAATGAAAAAATGCAATCACTAAAAATTGAGTGATTTTCAAAAATGTTTGTTTTTCGATAGAGAAAAACTTGCATGATTCTGTAGAGATCTGTTATGTTATTATATGGAGATTGAAGGTTTATATATCTAGTTTCAGATTCAACAATAACTTTTTGCTCCTCTTTGCTCCTTTTTGGGATATTTTGATTTTTCGCAAAAAACAAATGGCAGTTCCTCGAAATGCGCTCTTTGATGTTTGGGTTACAAGAAAGAAGACAAAAATGATCTGTATATAATCACATATGCAGTATCATTGGAAACGATGTGGACCACCATAAATTAAAAAAGTTTGTGATCAAACTTTGTTTTTATTTTAGGTCAAGATGGGAAAATCCTGCTCGAATAAATAGCCGTTTTTGGCAACAAAATTCTAAGTGGTTGTCAAATGATGTGAACTTTTCAGATTATATTCTTGATGTTGGGGCAAGTACATCTCGCGATATATCGAAGACAGGAAGGCCTGAAAAAAATTTTTCTGAATCTTCTTTGCGCTCAAAGAAGCGAAAATCTAAGGAACTTATGAGCAGCACTGATAATGACCAATTGTTACTGGCAGCGGAAATGACCCTGAGATCATCTGGAAAGAGAAATTCAGCAAAAATACTACAAGAGTTGGTCGTGACTTCTCCATCTAGCTTTTGATCGCTTTGTCACAGATACCAGAGAACTGCACTTATCAGAATATGCATGGTACAATATGCCAGTGAGTGTGCATAAAATTCTTTTTCATGGAAAGGATATAATATCGTCTTCCATTATTCCCATTGGTCAACTTTCTGAAGAGGCTCAAGAGTCCAGAAACAAAGATACAAGAAATTATCGAGAACTCTATACCCGAAAAACATCTAGAATTGAAAGTAATTTAGATTTGTTGCACAGATTACTCATATCGTCAGACCCCTTTATATGCAGCTTGCGGAAAGCGACTAAGACAAAGCGACGAGCATTACCAGAAGAAGTAATTGGCTTATTATCCGTACCGGAATATGAAAGCGATATTGATTTGCAGTAATTATTTTTTATTTCCAGATTGCTTTTTTTTAATATGAAATTTTAATTTGTTTTCAAAAATATAGATTATTCATCTCAAAACAACTACTAATTGAAGGCATTTGTGTGTTTCAAAAAATGTAGAGAAATTAAAATTATTTTTATTTCGTTCTGCCCCAATGAGTGCTATTAAATTAGAAATTATGGTATTTTGAAAATACACCTTATATGGGGGGTTGCCAAAAAAGTGGGCGGATCACGCCCATTTTTTGTGCTCAATTCCATATCGATCTCATAACTATTATTGCCAAATTTCATTGCCATATCTACTTTTATTTGACTGTTACGACTTTTGGCATCCTAAAAGTGTAAAAAGTCACACTGTGCGGTGGCGGTCTTTTACATCTCCAGTATTCTCAAACAGTTGTATGCATAGGTAGACAAACATGCGGCTAGTCCTAGTGGCCGGAGCGTTTTGAAAATATCGCTTTTTTTCATTTCACACTTGAAAAGCGCTATTACAGCGATACGGTTCTCATTATCTGACCACTCCATGATGAAAGTTGAAACAATTTTAAAATCCCGTTACAGACTAACGCTATTGAGGTTAGCTTTCAAAACCCATATGTGACAGCGCATAGGGAAAGGGACCTAAGGGTAAAAAAAAAACAATTTTAATTATTTTTGTTGATGTGGACAACAACTGAGCATCGAATGAGACCGATCCCATGACCCAAAAGTGTTCCCTCCTAGAGATATGCGCGTTTTATGAAAGTGAAGTCGACGATTCTAAGCGCAAATAGAAAGGGACCTAATCTTTTAAATGGCTCTCCTGAACAAAACTGGTTTTAAGCCTTAGGTCCCTTTCTATTTTGCGCGTCACATATGCCATTAACGGGGTATGTTCAGTTCTACTATTGAAATGGGTGTGTTCAATGTTGTTGCCGAGCACCGCTGTGTGAAACGGGCTGATGTAATTGAACGAATGCTGTCTTTCTTTCCGTCTGCTGTCCATAGTTTTGTGTTTTGAATTTAATTTTGACAATAGTATGATTGCCGCAATATTAATATTGTTGAAAAGTAACAATAAATATGGTTGTAGCAACAATATAAATATGGTGGGTGCGACAAAGTATGGTTTTTTGGGTTTTATGTTAACAATAATATGATTACGGCAATCATACTGTATTATTATAATTTTTCTTAAGTTGAATATGTTTTTTAGAACAATGTTATTGCTGCGGATCTAATGCAAAAATAGTACATTTTATATGAACATTTTTAAACGGACTGCATTGGCTTTGTTTTACTGAAATGTTTTTAATAAAAACTCTTTCGTTTTTTTAAACTGATTTTTTTATTGTTAAATAAATCACTCCTATTTTTTGAATTTAGTGTATTTTTAAATAATTAATAATGATTCAAATTTATTGTTGCCAACTTAACCCAATTCTTATTGTGTGTGATCATACTATGGTTGTAGGGACCATAACATGGTTGAGTGTAAAACATACTATGGTTGTGAGGATCATGGTATGGTTGAATGTGAAGCAAACTGTTGTTGTAAGGACATAATATGGTTGTAGAGATCATAGCATGGTTGAGTGTGAATCATACTATGGTTGTGGGGATCATTGTATTGTTATGTGTGAATCATACTATTGTTGTGAGGATCATAGTATGGTTGTATTTAAATAACTATTGTTGTGAGTATCATAATATTGTTGTACCACACAACCGTATACCCATCAATAGTATGATGCTCTTTGAATATTGTTATCTCATCCAAACTTTTTTTCTACGTAAATGAAGCTTGCTATAGTTCGTGTAATAACTTATGGTATAGGAGGTAGTGCGCAAATTTTGGAAAGGTAAAGAATTCTAAGCAGTCTGAACTCAAAATCATTTTTAGTATTTTTCTAGTTCATTTAAATAAAAATGTTTTAAAATCTTAAATATCTTTTGGTGGGTCAAAAGAGAAATTTTGGAAAGAAACATAATTTTTTATAAAAAAATTATGTTTCTAAACCCCTCTACCTAAACCCCTCTACCTTAAGAGAATTAGGCATCTCTATAGAATAAAGCATCTTTGTCTGTAGCTTAAGCAAGGTCGGATTCAATATGCTTGCACCTCTAAACTTAATTTACAAAATTGGAGCGTGGGATGCCAGTTGCCAATAAATCTTATGGCAAATAAACTACACATTTCTTTTCAAGTCTAACACGAATTATTTCTCGGCCCCTTGGAACATTGGCCTACCTATTATAGCTATTACTATATGTGACAGCGCATAGAGAAAGGGACCTAAGGGTAAAAAAAAAATCAATTTTCACATTTTTTTTGATGTGGACAATATCTGAGCATCGAATGAGATAGGCGCGTTTTATGAAAGTGAAGTCGATGATTCTTCACTAAAGATACACGTATTTAAATCTTTAAAATGGCTCTCCTGAACAAAACTGGTTTTTAACCTTAGGTCCCTTCTATTTTGTGCGTCACATATATGAATATAGACTAATATACGTTTTGAAAATATATTTTATTACATCAATTTGGTAAATTTTGTTCATCTCCTTATTTTTTGTGGCAAACTATCAGTCAGTCATCATAAATCTACCCTGCCAATACTATTTTGAAAATATTTCACTTTAAGAGACACCTAAGAATCGGCCAAAAGTATACCGGGGGAATTGTATTCATTTAAAATGTTTTCCATGTGGAAATGTTGTCAGAATCTCTTAACTTCACACTTATTTAATGGGTTATGGAAAAAGTGAAATTTTATCCATTTCTTTGAAATATATATTAAAGAAAACTCAACAACAACAACTTCCTTTTGTTGTAGTTGGTAAAAGATTACAAGCAAATTGTAAAATGGAAAATTTCACAAGCAAAACTTGAGCAATTGTTTGAGTGCAAGAAAAACATAAAACAAATCTGTTAATTATACGCGAAAGATTAACGGCATGAAATAGCAAATTTACTTAACGATCTACACGATCATCAAATCACAGAAATACAAAACAAAATAAAAAAAACATGTCGAAAAACTATAAAAAAATACTCACATCATATGACTTTAATAAAAATAAAATGTTAAATTCAAACACAAGAAGAAGAAGACGATAATAATAATGTTATTTGAAAATTTTACATTTAAAATGTTTTTATTATTTAAAAAAAATATTTCCCCCACATTGTTAAGTGTTTCTTTTTTTTAACAAAACTCAAATTAATTGAAACCGAAACGAAAGATTTGAAATGAAACCGACAATGCAAAACATTTTTACAATTCAAACCAACCAAGCCAGGCAACCGACCAGCCATTCATTCATCCATCCATTCATCCACACAGGGCAATTATTCTAATCAGCGGCGTGTAAAGGCATGCAACACTGTTGCAAAGCGTTTATGGTGCAAAAGTAGAAGAAAATATGTTGGCGAAATTGCAACAGTTTTCATTTAGCTTGTCTTATGTTGAACATAATTATGAGAAGTTGAATTTAAAAACGAACGTTTTAATTTCTCGGTGAAAACTAATGAAATACCTTTGGAAATCTGCCTTTTAGGGGTAAAATTATAAGTTTCATTTAAACTGAGTTTTCAGATTCGAAATTGAAATAGGATCCTGATTTTGAGAAGTTAAAAAAACATTATTTAGGTATGAGCCAAGATCTTGGAACGAGAAAATATCAGAAACTGAGCAAATATTTTGCCATCAGAAAGATAAAAAGAACAAGATAGATATTCTAAATCGATCGAAATAATGAACATGTCATCGAAATCCTTTCTCTGAGGTATTACAAACGTATGGTGAAACAAACGGGAGCTTTCCAGCCAGAACTCTGTACACACTTATACATTGCCAGCTAAGGACATCTAATTACGCTTTGCATTATTTTGAAAGCAAAAATATTTATTCCGAACAAAAGATCATAAGTTAAAATTAATTTTTTCAAGGACTGTAAAGGGAAAATCTGCGTTAATCTGTGTTTTTATCCTGTGGTTATTTTAGTTCCCTAAAGGGGGACTTTTTTTTTGCTCGTAGGGACATAAATACTGTAACACACGTTTTATGCTGTAAAATAAAAAGTACTGAATGTTTTTGGACCAAATATTTTTAATATATTTACTAATGTATATTGTATCCAAAAAGATTCTACTTATTCGAAAAGTCAGGCTTTTGGCTTTGCACACACCTTAGGTCGCAACGGCCAATCGTCAATAGCTGCACGAACCTCGTCCATTGGAAAATTGGCCACAGCTCGAACCAAAGCAGTCTTAAGATATCCAATGCTGGGGTATCTTTTGTGACAAACCTTGTCCTCTAAAACCGTCCACAATTTGTAATGCAATGGGTTCAAATCTGGACTGCCTGAGGGCCATTCTTCAGAGGAAATTAACGCTGGCAAATTGTTTCAAAGACAGGCCTGGGACGTTCTAGCCTTATGGGCCGGCGCAGAATCCTGCTATAAAGTCCATGGCCGGTTTTGAAACAGGGAATTGTTAAGAGGCTTCACAACAGCTTCCAAAACGGTTTCTTGGTAAACTTTGACCGATGTTTTGACTCCTTGTTCGCAAAATGCAGGTCAGTGACCCCATCGTAAGAGACACCCCACCAAACCATTACTGAAGCTGGGTGATGACCCTTTTTTCTCGCATGGGATCAGTTCAGATGCTTCCTTAAATGACCGCGCATACACTCTTATCATTTTGCTTGTAAAATTTTTCCTGAACTGTAAAAATCGTGCTTCACCAAAAGACGTTTGCATTTTTCAATCCTATTTTTTTTTTAAAGCTGTAGTCAATAAATGTCCGGTACGTCGTTTGAAAACCCCCCAAGTCCCAAGTCTTTTTTAATTTCGATGCGACTCATGGACTTTTGCGTGATATTCATCTGACGGGCCATGATTTTCTGTTTTCGGAGCGGATTTCTGTGAATTCTTTATTTAACGGCTTTGATGACATGCGGTGTTCGAACAGAGCGTGGGCGGCCAGTCCAGTCTCCTCAAACAGTTTTATGCATCGGTAGACGAACATGCGGCTAATCCGTAGTGGCCGGAGCGTTTTAAAAATATCCCTTTTTTTCATTTTACACTTGAAAAGCGCTATTACAGCGATACGGTTCTCATTATCTGACCACTCCATGATTAAAGTTGAAACAATTTTAAAATCCCGTTACAGACTTACGCTATTGAGGTTAGCTTTCAAAACTCATATGACATTAACGGGGTATGTTCAGTTGTACTATTGAAATGGGTGCGTTCAAGGTTGTAACAGTATTTATGTCCCTACTAAGTATATATTTCTGGTCTGATAATGAAAATGCGAATATTTGTCATCAACAATGGTTTTATTGTTTTTCAAAGTATTCTCCAGCATCATTTAGCACTTTTTCCACTCCGATTGAGACACCTCCAAAACATGGTTTTTGAACGCTTCAACAGCATCTTCTGGCGACGAAAATCGTTGACCAAGGTTTTTTTTCTTGATGGGACTAATAATAAATCATTGGGTGCCAAGTCAGGGCCGTACGGCGGATGACCCATCAATTTAACGTTTTGGCCGGTCAAAAGGCGCTGGTTTGAGCCGATGTGTGAGAGCTCGCATTGTCATGGTGCACAATGATTCGTCTTCTCTTGTTAATTTTTTGAATTTCTCCGAAGACTTCAGGCAAACAAATTGTGGTGTACCACTCAGCATTGACCGTCCTACGTTGCTCAAGCGGAACAGTTGCCAAATGAACAGTTTTGCTGAAGAAAAGTGCTTCTTCCACGAACAACTTTCGTTGGATTTGGCTCGTCTTCGAAGACCCACACGGTCGATTGCTGTTTTATTTCCGGCTTATACGCATAGATCCATGATTCGTCACCTGTGACGATCTTATAAAAGTCTTTTAAAGCACTGCGATCGTATTTTATCAAAATTTCTTTGCACCAATCGGCACGAGCCTTTTTTCGAGCGATTTTCAAATTGTACGGGATCCAACGAGAACAAACCTTTTTTACGGTCAGGTGTTCATGCAATATCGAATGTATGCTGGTGGAAGAAATGCCCAAGGATGCCTCTATCTCACGGTATGTCACTTGTCGATCTTGAATTGTCAGTTCACGCACGGCATCAATGTTTTCGGACACAACGGCCGTTTTTGGACGACCTTTACGACCTTCGTCTTTGGGCGAGCGTCGGCCACGATTGAATTCATTAAACCAGTTTTTCACAGTGATATAGGATGGCGATTCATCGCCATACCAAGATTTAAGTTCATCGATGCACTCTTGTCGTAATAATCCACGTCGAATGTTGTGAAAAATGATCGCACGTAAATGTTCACGACTTAATTCCATTTCTTGCCAAATTGATTTTTTCAAGTCACTGTAAACAACACAAATGATGGTCGTACATCAAAACGTTCTAAGTACGTTTACGCTACAAAATGTCAAACTTTCCAATGGAAATGTCAGATGGCGCCAGACAACGCTTAGTGTTGCCTAGGCCTAAAATATATATATAGTAACCCTCGCATACGAAACAACGTAAAAGACTATTATAGGGTCTCACTTGGCTCTGAGGTGTGGAGATCGGAATTACTAATTTATTCGACAAGGGTTCTCGATGCAAAAAGTCGATTTTCTTCTGAGAAAAGACGAAAAATCTTTTACTGGTAAAAAGTCGAGTCTTGACAGAGAATGCAGAAACTCTGTTATTTTGTGATGATATTTGAAATTGTTGCAATTTTAGTTCAAAGCAAAGATCGTAGGATTTCAATAGACCTTTTTATTCTATAATTTCTATACCTTAAAAAAACGAAGAAGTTGAGAAGAAATTCTTAATACTTTCCATAGAATTTTTATGGACATTTAGAGGCTTATCCGTTTTTATGCCCTCCACCAAAGGATAGATATTTACAATGTCATCGTCGTTATATTCTAAGATGATCCACTCATGCCCTAAGGCCTGTCTTTCTGTCTGTCTGTATATGGAAAGCAAACTTCACAGGTCGAGCTATTGAAGCTTGAATTTTGCAGAAACATGTGTTGATATTGAAAACGGGTCAGTTCGGTAAAGAGGTAAAAAATTTCCCCCCTCTAGGACCGGACCAACCTGTCTAAAAATCAACAAGCCTAAACATAAAAATACAAAATCTTATAAATTATTAGAGATATGACGATTGTAAGTTAAACACATGATGCTGGCATTTATCGAGAGACACCTTGGAGGAAAAGTGGGCGGTGCCCGCCCTCTTAAAAAAATGATATTGCAAAATTAATTGATCAGAACAAAACAAAAGCAGTGTTCTAGAAATAATTATAAAGTATGTTATTGTAAAATTGTACGAGGGGCGTGGCACCGCCCACACAACCCTGCTCTAAAAAAGACAATATCTCATGAAGTAACAGAGATATGACTATGTTATTTGAGAGTGAAATAAATGATTAGGATATTATTGTAGACTATATTGTGTTAAAACTGGACAAAAGGGCGTGGCCAGGACCATACAACCCTAAACTTTAATATGAGTTAGGCCACGTGAGGCGGAACTAGTGGTCTTTAAATTTGAAAATTATATACTCAAATCGAAAGTGTATGACAAGACATAAAAGCTGTAAAAATATTTTGTTGTAATTCCTTCGTTTGTTGTTGTTGTAAAACAAAACATATCAGAAATTTTCATATATTTTGACTTTAGTGGCTTTTTTAAAATATCATAACTCAGAGACTAAAAAAGATAAGTGAAAAAAATTTTTTTTCGTGGATTAGGAATATATTTAACTTTATTTTAAAAAAAAAAAAAAAAATTCCATTGAAAAAAAAAGTATGTAAATCACATTTCCCTAAACTATGTCGGTTTGTGAACTGTTCTCAATCGATGTTAATTATTACTCTACCCTAGAAAGACGGCAAATTTCATAAGCTTTCAGGAAATGTATTAAAAAGCGTGTAGAATCATGTACTTTCAAAGTTATGATCATTTTTGTGACCACACCTCTTCACACTTATATGAAAATGCAAGCAAAACTCGAGCGCAAGTACAAAATGATTTTGTGTTGTGTTTTTTCTTATTTATAAGAGTAATAATTAACATCGATTGAGAACAGTTCACAAACCGACATAGTTTAGGGAAATGTGATTTACATACTTTTTTTTTCAATGGAAATTTTTTTTTTTTTTTTTAAAATAAAGTTAAATATATTCCTAATCCACGAAAAAAAATTTTTTTCACTTATCTTTTTTAGTCTCTGAGTTATGATATTTTAAAAAAGCCACTAAAGTCAAAATATATGAAAATTTCTGATATGTTTTGTTTTACAACAACAACAAACGAAGGAATTACAACAAAATATTTTTACAGCTTTTATGTCTTGTCATACACTTTCGATTTGAGTATATAATTTTCAAATTTAAAGACCACTAGTTCCGCCTCACGTGGCCTAACTCATATGGTATATCTCGTTAATTAATTCCAATATGACTATATGACAAAAGCTTATATGCCCACATCATGAACATCGAGACAATATAAAAATCTTGTCAAGGGGCGTGACACCGGTTTATTTTCTATCTGGGTGTATTTCCTTCCATATCAGCATAATATACGAGGTGTGTTCAACCGAAAAGGTGACATTTTGCAATTTCTAAAGCAACGTGGATTCGATAAGGTTTTTTTTTATGTTGGCACACTTGTCTCAAACATATGTGTTTGTTTTTTATAGTAATCGTAATCGTCTTTAAAGCTTGTATTTGGAAAAAAGAAATCTTGGAACAAGCTGTGAAAAATAACAAGTAAAAAATGTTAAGTTTGGCTGTGCCGAACTTTGGATACCCTCCACCAGATTCCCAAATAAAACCAAATTTGGTGCGGAAGTCAGTTTTGTACAGAAATCTTTATGTGCAAAATTTCATTTCGATAGGTCAAGCTTGTGGTGAGTTATCGTCATATTATTTCTCAAAGCCCATGAGACCGTTTGTGTGGGAGGTACCAATAGGGCCTTTCCGATCTTAGCCAAATTTAGCGCAAAAGTCTGTTCTATATATTAATCTTTATGCCGAAAATTTCGTCTTGATAGGTCTAGTGTGTGGTGAGTTATTGTGATATTATTTTTCAAGGCCCATGGGAATGTTAGTGTGGGAGGTACCAGTAGGACTTTTCCGATCTCAACCGAATTCAGCGTAGAAGTGTGTTGTATATAGAAATCTCGATGTGTAAAATTTCATTTCGATAGGTCAAGTTTGTGGTGAGTTATAGTCATATTATTTCTCAAGGCCCATAAGGCCGTTTGTATGGGAGGTACAAGAAATGGTGGCCCAATCTAAAGCATTTTTACATAGATGATTGCGGTTATATAGAGATTATTATTTGCAAAATTTCAGTGATTTTGCTCAAGAAACAGGACGGATATTTCCAAATAAAAAAACTAATTTTTATGAGGTAGTGTCGGTTGAGGGTCTCCAACACCAACCATGCTAGGTTAACTACACATGTTTGTGCCAAATTTCAGCTCCCTAGCTGGCTCTATCTTGTTTTCAACAGACGGACAGCCGGACAACGTGGCTAGATCGTCTTAGAATTTTACGAGGATCAAGAAGATATATACTTTGTTGGGTCTCCGATGATTATTTCAAGGTGTTACAGACAGAATGGCAAAACTAATATACCCTCCATTGTATGGTGGAGGGTAAAAAAATAATTATTCGGTTTAATTAAAAAGTTCAAATATTCAAACAAAAAATTAATAAAGAATCCTGTGAGAAAAAATTTCACATATTATTATATTTCTGATTTTAAGCGATAATCAAATTCCCAAACAAGCTTTATCGTTTAACGAAAATATTTTCGCGATGAGGTGATGAACAAATTCGCATATTTACATTAAAAGTTGTAAAAGCTTATCAAAATTAATTTCGTATCAGGCGAATAAAAAACTTCTTATATTTACAAAAAAAAAGATGAAAGCCGTTTATTAAAATATTTTCGTCATTCGGCAATGCAAAATTTAAAAGTTTTATCGTTTATGGAAAATATTTTCGTGATGAGGTGATGAACAAATTCGCATATTTACATAAAATGTTGTAAAAGCTTATCAAAATTAATTTCGTATTAGGCGATTAAAAAACTTCTTATATTTAAAAAAAAAGATGTAAGCCGTTTATTAAAATATTTTTATATATTTTGCTCGTTTGTTTTATTTCGGTCTGTTGCTTTTACACATTGAACAGGGATTAAACCGGCTCAAGACCTCTTGTTTTCTATATTTAAATAGAAGACAAGTTTTTAACAAAATGGCAAAGTGACATTGATTTTCGTGGCTGCACACTACTTTTATCATGATTTCGGGTCCGTGACAACCCTCTTCAGAAAGCCTTGCTGCAATTGTTGAAAGTAAAACCGAACTCTATAAGGCCAGGCTCTCCACAAACGAATGAGAACTACTGTTGTAAACCTTACTTTTCAAGTTTTCTTCACACAATTGCCCACGAAAATACAACTCACTCTTGCCAGCTCTAAAGAGACTCCACATCGAGAGCCATCAATAGATTTCTTTTACAACAACGTGTGTGTGTGTTGTAAAAAGAGTTTAGTTGACTATGTCAACAAACGAGCAAAATATACTTACATGCACGGCACGGCACACAAGTTGACATAGTCAACTAAACTCTTTTTACAACACACACACACGTTGTTGTAAAAGAAATCTATTGATGGCTCTCGATGTGGAGTCTCTTTAGAGCTGGCAAGAGTGAGTTGTATTTTCGTGGGCAATTGTGTGAAGAAAACTTGAAAAGTAAGGTTTACAACAGTAGTTCTCATTCGTTTGGGGAAAGACTGGCCTTATAGAGTTCGGTTTTACTTTCAACAATTGCAGCAAGGCTTTCTGAAGAGGGTTGTCACGGACCCGAAATCATGATAAAAGTAGTGTGCAGCCACGAAAATCAATGTCACTTTGCCATTTTGTTAAAAACTTGTCTTCTATTTAAATATAGAAAACAAGAGGTCTTGAGCCGGTTTAATCCCTGTTCAAATATTTTTATATTAGGCGATGCAAAAATTTATACATTTACAAAAAAGTTGTAAAATTTGAGAGAGCAACTCCACTTAATAGTTTTGATACTACAAAAGCTCAATAAAACACCATAAGTTTAATTTTAATAAAAAAGCTGTCATGTGCTACGCTAAACCGAAGAGCTTTTTAAAAGACTTTCTTTTGTATAGTATTATTTCTGTGACAAATAAAGCCAATGCGCTTTAAAAAAAAAAATCTGCTTCTCACATTGCGTTTGGTTTTAGAAAAAAAAACACCAATTCTCAGCCATGAAATTCTGTTCACTGTAGTTGATGTTCACCGGCAGTTCGGCTCACCTAAAGCTGATGAAATTGAATTTCTTTCCTTTATTAGGCAAATTGCGTGTGAAAATGCAATTTCAGCTTCTTTTTGCCCATCTAATTTATTCACCTTGAACTTTTTGTTGCTTCTTCGCCGTCGTCGTGCTGCTGATACAGAAATATGCGTTTGAAATGAAAAGTGTTGACTCTTACTTTTCATGCCTGCACAGCAGCGTGCTTTTCATTAGTATTATTACATTTCTGTTCGCATCGAGATTAGGCCTTAAACTTCATATTGCTGCTGCTGGGGCTGTCTTAGTTTCTGCTGCTGTTGCCGGCAGTAATTAATTGTTTGTTAGTTTTTAGTGCGCTGCTCACTGTACGGAGGAGATAAGACCACACACAACAACTTGGCATTTTGCCATTAAGAAAGTTTTCGACGTGAGTTTTGTTTGGTTACGCTGTTTTCCGTAATCCATGATCTTGACATTTGAAATGTTTTGTTGTGGTATCCGTCCCCTAAGCATGTGTTAAATGAAATCATTTTCGGCGTTTGATAAAATAATCGGATAATGAGTAACGGCATTTCAGGTTAACAAAATGAAGTCATTTTCCATTTCAATTATTAATCGGGTGGGGGAGGAAATAAATGAACGATACGATATTGCAAACACTTAGGAAACCATTAAATGTGGCTGTAAACTGGGCCAAAATTAACAAGATATTGATTTGTGGCTAGTGAAGCTGAACTTAAACTAAACGGGAAATTAACTTTTTCTAAGGATATAAATAAAAGGAGGTCCAACTGAAATGCACTAAGTTTATTGTAACTAAGAAAAAGATTAAAGAGAATGTTATATTAAATATTTTTTATTATGATTAAATAATCTATGGCAATTATGTGTGAAAATGCTCGCCACGGCTTTGGTGGCTTACCCCCATCCGATGGTCCATATTTTCAATGACTGGACTTACTGGAGGTTCAATGTCGTTAATGTGCCAAATTACCTCATCCTTAGGCTCCTGAATTATTCTTGGCTTACTGACGTTCACTTTTTATTTTAAATATTCCCAAAGAGAGAAATCGAAATCTCATGACCGTGGCGGCCAATTAACATCACGCCGACGTGAGATAACAAGGCCACTGAATATCTCGCCCAAAAAAAGCATTTTTTCGTTGAATGTGTGGCAACTGACAAAATCCTGTTGGAACCATATATTGCCCAGGTCCATTTGCTCTAATTGTAGCCCCAAGAAGTGGGTGACCAGTCCCATGTTGTATGGAATAAAAACTGAGAGTAGCCTTTTGGTTACGAGGTCTGGCCGGAGACTAAAATCTGGTACCACGGGTAGTCATGAACTAATGAACTTTTTCTAACGAAATAGTTCATAATGAACTTTTTCTAACGAAATAGTTCATAATGAACTTTTTCTAACGAAATAGTTCATAATGAACATTTTCTAAGGAAATAGTTCATAATGAACTTTTTCTAAAGAAATAGTTCATAATGAACTTTTTCTAAAGAAATAGTTCATAATGAACTTTTTCTAAAGAAATAGTTCATAATGAACGTTTTCTAAAGAAATAGTTCATAATGAACTTTTTCTAAAGAAATAGTTCATAATGAACTTTTTTTAAAGAAATCGTTCATAATGAACATTTTCTAACGAAATAGTTCGTAATGAACTTTTTCTAACGAAACAGTTCATAATGTACTTTTTCTAAAGAAATAGTTCGTAATGAACTTTTTCTAACGAAAAGATATCTTTCATAATAAAATCTTTTCTTTGTGGAAAAACTCCCCAAAAATTTTTAAACTAAACTGGACCAAAAACTGAACTGAAACCACTTTTCTTATGAAACTCTTATAATCTTAGTTTTTATTTAAAGCCACCAAACCCATTTTTCAAATATTTGGCTTTATTTTTGTTTGACAATCTTTTAACCAAAAAAAAACTGCAATACTTTGTGCTGATGTTTGTTATCAAAGCTTTTAGTCTTTATGTCGGCCTTTTTTCCTGTTAGGCTTGAGTGGTGAAAACGTGAACTATTTTTGCCTTTCAGCCAATGTCGGCTGTTTTATTGGAGACTAAATCGTTTTTTTATCCAAAAAAAATAACGTTGTGTGGTATAGACCTCTAACCAAACAAACAGCAGCGAAAAAAAACCGTTTGCATAGATGTCAGATCAAAGTTTTTCGATTTTTGTTTACTTTGTCTGTGCCTTGTTGTTGTTCACATAAGATTTTTCCAATGATTTTCGATTTCGCTTTCGTCTAAAACGTTAGTGTCATGCCTTAGACGAGGTTTGTATATAAGAAAAGGTAAAAATTTCAAAATTTTACAAAATAAATGTAAAAACCGCTTTAAGTTCGGATAGGAAAAGTCTTATTTTCACTCCACTGTTGAGCAGTTACTCAAAAAAGTGTACTTTTCTGCGAAATGGCTTCAGATTCTTTAAGGGTAATACTGGCACGCCATCTATGCTGCTGATTAGAAAAGCATAACGAGTTGTCAACTGATTCTTTCTGTGAAGAATCAGTTTTGTTTTTTATCAAAATAAGTTAAAAAGTAAAGATTAGTACAGTAGACGCTCCCAAATTAGAACTCTGAGAATTTAAAACTTCCAGAAATTAGAACCAGCATGACAATTCGGAACTATTACAGATTACATGTGACGCAAAAACTAACTATAACTAAAAAAATGTTCCTTTACTTCAATAAATTATTTAAAGTTTGAAACATTTATGTGATATAAATTGACTGAAATGTAATTTAAGCTTTCCTTTTTCTTAATAAAATACTCAAATTTGGATAAAAATAGTGTATTCTCCTTATTTTTGTAAAAAAAACAACAAAGTGGTTCTAATTTCTGAGCATCTACTGCACTAAGCTTTGTGAAAGCTTTCATGTAAAAGCCTAGCGTGCATTTGAAAGCAAAAGCTCAAAAATAACAATTGATTTTCTAAGAGAAGGAACAAATATTTTTCCTTTAAGGGCCACGACATAACAAGGGAGCTTTGTAATGCAGCTTCTTCCTATGATAAAAATTTGCTTGAATAATCTTGAAGAATCTGTGCTTTTTTCATTTTTAATTAGAACAATTAGAGACGTTAAAAAGTAAAGAGAAGTAATAATAAAAAGATTTAGCGTAATAGCTTGGAAAAAAGCTCAAAAATGGAAAAAAAGATCAAAAATACCAAATTTCTTTGGTAAGGGAAGGCAAAAATATGTTGCCTTTAAAGGCCACTCCACAATAACGGATCTTTGTAATGCTACCTCTTTCTATGATAAAACTTCGCTTGAATAATCTCGACGAATCAGAGCTTTCTTCATTTTCAGTTAGATCAATCATAGAAGTAAAGATAAGTACCAATGCAAAGCTTTAGTGTAACAGCGTAACGTTTAAGGGCAAAAGCTCAAAAGTAACAATTGATTTTCTAAAGAAAGCTTTGTTATGTTACTTCTTCCTATGATTAAACTTCGCCAGAATAATCTCATTTTAAGTTAGAGCAATCAGGGAAGTTAAAACACAAAAATATGTACTTATAAAAAGCTTTGGTATTATAGCGTAACGTTTAAGCTCAAAAGCTCAAAAATAACAATTGATTTTCTAAGGGAAGGAAGAAATATTATTCCTTTAAAGGCCACGACATAACAACGGAGCTTTGTAATACTACTTCTTCTATGATAAAACTTCGCTTGAATAGTCTCGAAGAATTGGAGCTTTTTTCATTTTCAGTTAAAACAATCAGAGAAGTTATAGCGTAAAGATAAGTACCAATAAAAAACTTTGGTATTATAGCGTAACGTTTATGTTTAAAAGCTCAAAAATAAAAATTGATTTTCTAAGGGAAGGAACAAATATTTTTCCTTTAAAGGCCACGACATAACAAGGGTGCTTTGTAATACATCTTCTTCCTATGATAAAAGCTTGCTTAAATAATCTCGAAAAATCAGAGCTTTTTCCATTTTTAGTTAGAAAAATTAAAGAAAATAATAAGTAAAGGGAAGCACTAATAAAAAACTTTGGTGTAAAAGCGTAACGTGGAAGGGCAAAAGCTCAAACATATCAATTACTTTTCTAAGAGAAGGAGAAAATATTTTGCCTTTATAGGTCACGCCATACCAACGGAGCTTTGTAAAGCTACTCCTTTACATGATTAAACTGAATAATCTCGAAGAACCAGAGATTTTTCATTTTCAGTTAGATCACTCAGAGAAGTTAAAAAGTAAAGATAAGTACCAATGAAAAGCTTTGGTGTAATACAATCACGTTTAAGGGCAAAAGCTGAAAAATAACAATTGCTTTTCTAAGGGGAGGAGAAAATATTTTGCCTTTAAAGGCTACGCCAAAATCGCTATGATAAAACTTTGCTTGAATAATCTCGAAGAATTTTCAGTGAGGACAATCAGAGAAGTTAAAAGGTAAAGATTACCACCATCGAAAAGCTTTTGTGTAATAGCGTAACGTTTAAGGGCAAAAACTCAAAAATAACAATTCATTTGTTAAGCAAAATAAAGAGAAGTACTAATAAAAAGCTTTGGTGCAACAGTGAGAGCAAAAGCTCAAAAATAACAATTGCTTTGCTAAGGGAAGGAACAAATATTTTGCCTTTAAAAACCACACTAGCTTTGCAATGGTACTTCTTCCTATGATAAAACTTTGCTGGAAAAATCTTATTAGAACTAAAGCTTTTACAATTTGTGAGCTTTTACATATTGCAAATAAAGAAGCTTTTCCTTTTTTTTTGTAAAATCTACCCCTTTAAATTGTTCTCAGAGCATGCTTTTAAATGCCTTCTATGGAAAAAAATGTGTTGCTTCTTAGTCAGAATATGAGCTTTTTGTCAGCTAACCAAAATGCGTTTAGTTTTAGAAGATAAGTTTCAGTTTTATAGTAGAATGTCATCCACTAAAAAAATTAATCTTCTTTCAAATTTTATTCGAAAAAAGCCCTTGTGTTATTTAACCACCTTTCTATACCTCCCTCCTTAGTGCAGCCACTAACATACTATGTCGGTGAGTGTATGGTTTTCACGTTCATGTTGTTGTTTTGTTAAATGAATGAATGAATGTCTCGTAGATTTTTGACTTGTTGAATGTTAAATGAACTCAAAAGTTTTTCCCATTTTCATGACTCGCTGGCGCTGCTTGGCAGGAAATTTATGCACTCCGGCCACTACTCAGCACTTGAGGTATTATTTTTTTTTCTTATTTTTTAGTTTTTTTTGGTTGTTGTTTTTGAGTTTTAAAGTCAAATGATTTGTTATGGAGTTCAGTTGTTTTTTGAATTTCCAATTGGAAACGTTCACAATGTTGTTGCTGTAGTTTCGAGCAATTTTCAAATCGTTCCATGTTATTTTGCTGTGGTTCGGTTAAAACACCTTTGCGTCACCTTTAACGACAGTATTAATTTATGGGTTCAAATCGTGATTGGTTTAGATTTTTGCTTTTTTCGGTTTTTGCTGTTTACAGTTTTTCTCGCTCGCTAAGGCCATAGACAATTTTCCCTCCGTCAAATGGGGCTTTTCTAAACGGAAAATTTTGTTTTGTTGTCGTAATGCATTTTAATGCCCAACCCATGGAATGCTCGCATGGAAAATTGCAAATATTCACCGTTCCTGGTCTAGCCGCGGGTCTGGTCTGGCGTGTATGTGTCAGTCCGTCCAGACGTCCATCGGACTGTCTATCTCTTGGTCTGCCTTTTTTGGTGTTTCTTTTTTTTCTTGTAGATTTTACTTGGTGGACGTGGACTTTAGTCCATTTGGTTTTCTCGAGTTTCTCCTTTGGCTGCGGCTACATTGTTAAGCGTAGGTGTATCGGCTGCCATAAATTGTGCCTTTCGATGGGTTTGACCACAGCGCGCCGTATTGAGTTATTAATTTTAGCCATGAACAATTTATGTTTGCACCACAATCTACATTTTTAATTACAAAATTTTAGTATCCTGTTGACTGTCTCTGTTGCGAGCTAAATCGCACTAAGTCATTTTGTTTTGTTGGCATAGGCGAGGGTGCATTTGGGCCACCACCATCACTTTGTGCAGTCATTTAATTTCGCCATGCTCCGGCTGAAATGGCCTTGATACGGACGAAGTCAAACACAGCGGTGCCTTGAAAAATATTTGATTTTAATTTCTTCTCTGTAATGTTGGAAGACTAGGGAACCAAAAAAAAAACTACAATGATTTCATTACACAGATGCGGTAAAGAGGTGACCATTAAAATGAAATTTTGACATTGGAAAAACAACGTCTTTTAATCGGTGGACAAAAAGGTACCATGAGTTTTTGTACAGGGTGGCTCTTTAATGGTGCTACAATATGAAATTCAAATAACTTTTTTTTATCAATGTATTTCCTTTAAATATTTTTATTGTATAGAAAATTAAATTTAATTACAACGGGTGGCCCAAATGAGACCTAGTGATGTTAAACACATATAACTCTTGCAATAACATTTTTTATTAAATGATTTATTTTTATATGTTAAATACATTTTATGGAATTTTAAGGTGACTATGTGTGAAATATGACATCACACAAATTAACACCATTTTGCTCGACAGAGACATTGGCTCGTTTTAGGGCATTTTGCATTACACGGCGTAATGTTTCTGGTTGCAGGCGCCGTATTTCGTCTCGAATAATCTGCTTGAGCTGTCCAAGTGGCTGTGGTTTGTTAATATACACTTTGTCTTTTAAAAATCCCCATAAAAAAAATCAGGCGCAGTTAAATCTGGTGAACGAGGAGGCCAAGGGAAATCTGAACTTTTTGAAATTATGCGTTCACCAAAAATTTCACGCATCATGTGCATAGTTTGCCTAGCAGTATGCGCAGTGGCTCCATCTTGTTGAAACCACAAATTAGTATGCTGCTCCACTATTGGCCGCAAAAAGTAATCGATCACTGTTCTGTAAGAAGCCCCGGAGACCGTTTCTGGCGTTTCATCAGTTGAGACAGATGGTTAATTTGCAACACTCTGCTGCACAGCTTCCACGTTCTCTTCAGTACGAATATTTCGATGAGAACCTCTTCCTGGACGGTCGGCAACTGAACCCAGAAGATGTGGGCGCCGATCTTACGTTAAAAAAACGGCGATAATTTCGCTGCGTCAGAACAATTGATCGTTGAGAACAATAATAAAAATCGATAATTTTAATGCGTTGTTGTGGACTGTCCGTATTAATTTTAAATTTCCAAGAGTTCAGTTGTGGACTGTTGTGGACTGTCCGTATTAATTTTAAATTTCCAAGAGTTCAGTTATAATCTGTAAAAAGAAAAAATAAATTATGTTAAAAAATAAAAAAGTTATTTGTGTTTCACATCAGCTGGTCTTATTTGGGCCATCCTGTATATGACTTATTGTATTTCAAGATGATAGACCGTAAATGACCTCAATTGTCATCCACGCATTTGCGACACCTGATCTGAAAATTTTTCATTGCGTCCTGAAATGTTGAAGTTGGCATCGCTTCAATTATGGTTTTAATGGACTGCTTCAGTTCAGTAAAATACCTTGGTTTCGTTTTGTACTCCTCTTGCTTGACACAATCCCGTAATAAAAGTCTGGTGCGAACAGTGAAATTCCTGCATATAAATTTGTTTGGAAATTTTCGTTGGAGCTCTTCCATAACCGGTCCGTCTATATGGGCAGTTGCTTCATCATGCTGGAACCGAATGCTGTTGAACCGGATACGCCTTTAGCATAGTTCGGGGTAAAAAAAAGTCCTTCAACATCTTTGACAGTCAGTCACTGTCACCCTTCTTTTTCCAAGATGTATGACCCCACAATGCAGCTAGATGAAACTGCGCACCTCACAGTATATCGTTCTGGGAGCAGTTCGGTCTTATATGGTATTTCTGGATTAGATTATGTGGGCCATTAGACTGTCTGAGCGCCATTCTTCAGAGGAAATGAACGCTGGCAAATTGTTTCGAAGCCAGGCCTGTGACGTTTTAGCCTTATGGGCCGGCGCAGAATCCTGCTGGAAAGTCCATGGCTGGTTTTGGAACAGGGAATTGTTAAGAGGCTTCACAACGGGTTCTTGGTAAACTTTGGCCAATGTTTTGACTCCTTGTTCGCAGAAATGCAGGTCAGTGACCCCATCGTATGAGACACCCCACCAAACCATGACTGAAGCTGGGTGATGACCCTTTTCCACCCTTGGGATTAGTTCAGACGCTTCCTTAGATGACCGCGCGTACACTATCATTTTGCTTGTTAAATTTTTACTGAACGGTAAAAATTTTTTCATCGGTGAACCAAATTTTTCTGTGCAAGTTATCAGCGTACTGCACCAAAAGACGTTTGCATCTTTCAATCTTAGTTTTTTTTAAAGCTGCAGTCAATAAATGCCCGATACGTCGTTTGAAAGCCCCAAGTCCCAAGTCTTTTTTAATGATTCGACTCATGGACTTTTGCGTGATATTCATCTCACGGGCCATGATTTTCTGTTTTTGGAGCGGATTTCTGTGAATCTTGATTTAACGGCTTTGATGACATGCGGTTTTCGAACAGAGCGTGGGCGGCCCGACCGGTGGCGGTCTTTTACATCTCCAGTCTCCTCAAACAGTTGTATGCGTCGGTAGACGAACATGCGGCTAATCCCTAGTGGCCGGAGCGTTTTGAAATTATCACTTTTTTCATTTCACACTTGAAAAGCGCTATTACAGCGATTCGGTTCTCATTTTCTGACCACTCCATGATGAAAGTTGAAACAATTTTAAAATCCCGTTACAGACTAACGCTATTGAGTTTAGCTTTCAAAACCCATATGACATTAACGGGCTATGTTCAGTTCTACTATTGAAATGGGTGTGTTCAATGTTGTAACAGTATTTATGTCCCCACTAAGTAGTTTATTCATTAAAAATCCTCCATCATCTTTTCCTCTTTTTTCTCGACATGACCCTCCCTACGGGTAAAAGTACTCCAGGTATACATATAAGGAAAGCGTTTTCAGCCTCTACTGAAAATTTAAAAAAAATTCATTCAAATAGACATTTAGAACCCAATTTTTTTTACTGGAGGTTCGGATACTTTTTATTTTCTACCTTCTACTCTACTTCAGTTTCAATTGCTGAACAATACAGAGCACTAAATATAATTCGGTTGTACTGATGGCATACTCAAAGTGCATGCAAACTCAATCATTCGGTTTGGGAAAAACTCGGTTGTGGCAACGAATCTGTTCTCTTTGTGTGCAAAAATAATTTTCAAAATTGAACTAACGAAGTTTGGGTACTAAAAATGTATTTGTTGTTACCACCAATAATTGGCACTGAACTGACATTTACTTTATAATTGGTTGGCTTCCGGAATTACCAGTTGTGGCAACCAATAGTTTTGCTAAATTCGGTTGATGAAACCAACTTATTGGTTTATTGGTATACCGAACTATTATTGCAGCAAGGGAAAGTTGGTGATTGCAACAGAAAGTTTGTTTCCCCAACCAAATTTCTTTAGTTCGGACCGAATTCTAACCGATTTCTTCTCTGTGTGTATGATAAGGAAATACTTAGGTTTTTTGTAGGAAGATGATCTTTTTTCTTCTTTTCTATTTCTACTCTCCAGACTTGTAAGAAGCGGAAAAGAGTTTGGAAATCTACATTTTTTCATTCGGAAAAGAACTGAGAATTTTAGATTGTTTAAAGCTTTCCTACATAAAAAGTTTAAGCTTTAGGAAGTTTTAGCTTTAGGAAAATTTGCTTCGAATCTAAAAGTGCAAAATATTTTTCACTAAAACAGTTGTAATTTTATTCTTGAGGAGCATTAAAAAATATTCTTAGAATCTGGTCACCCTTTAAAATGTTTGTTTGCATTTTTAGGAGGCCACCACACGGATGCCTCGGCTCCGTGGAGATTCCTTGTTGCCGTTGCAATCGTTGTCGTTGTATTTTTTTTTCTTTTTGCCTTGCAACATTATTCCTTTTACTTTCAGCTTGATTTCGTTGGCTGGCTGGCTGCTATTCATTATTCACCATTATCGTCAACTAGTACTAGAGTCGCGCTGCAGTCAAACATCGCATGACGCTAAGATGCTGTTGCTGATGAGGTTGTACTGTTGCTATTGTTTCCTTACGTTTTCGCCTGCGCTTTCTCACTCACTTCTTTAACAATGTGTCAGCATGAGTTTTCCCCAGTTTTCAGCGTTTTTTTTTTTTGTTTTCCCGTTTCGGCGTTGTCTTGCTCTCGTTGCATTCATTTCATTTCGCCTACAAGTCGTTTTGAATATTATGTGGCCCCGTTTTTTTCACGTTCAGTTTCATTTTTTTCGACAAGTAGTTTCTTCGTTGGTTGTGTTGTTTTTTTTTTGGCGTGTCTTCAACAATCAATTGCATTGTATTTAAAGAAAAAGTGAATAAGACCACAGCGAAAGAAGCACAATGTCGAACATCGGAGGAAAAAATGTGCTCTAAAGCCGTTTTCCTTTTCGTTGGTTTTCTGTCTATTTTAAATGTATTTAACAAAAAAAAAACAATAGCAACAAGTTTTCATTTTTTGACAAAAATCTGCATTTTCTTACACTCGGCGAAATAATCAATATGGACCCATTCCTCACAACCCTCCCAGAGGATCACAATATTTGTTAAAGTTTAAAATTTAGTTAGCGTTTAAAATTCACATTTACATTTCTAGTATCAGAATTAATATCTCAGATTGCAATTTATATTATAAGACTTAATTAAGACACAAGGGGGGGGGGAACTTCTTCCAAATCAGTGAGCTGTGCACCATTTAATTCCTTAACGCTGGCTCTTACTCGTAACGCCGCCGGCATTTACGAGCTGGAAACCGCCGCTGAAAAATTGCTAGATGTTCTTACCCAGGAATAAACCTGTCTTAACTGGCATGAAAGTCTCTGCACGTTATATGATTTATCTGACTAGAATTAACGGCAGAACTACTCTGGCTTCTGCTAGCAGGTCGGAACTTGAAATGTAACATCCTAATTATATGATCTCATGGTTGATTGGTGACAGCGTCCGAGTGTTTTACATGATTCTCGCTGTGATAGCTTCAACCATGGTGCGCCGACGCACTGGAGCCATTACCAAGCGACGGCCAGCGCCCCTTAAGGCCAATCCCGCCGGTACCAATTCGAAGCGTGTTATATGGACACAACTTCCCCCTTGGTTAGGGGCCGTGGCCTAACCAAGCTGTTATATCGGTCACAGCACCCGGTTGCAATGCAACTCCACACCGAGCCGAAGCTCTCCCCGCGATTTGGGTTTAAACCACAGCCGGTTGATTGGTGACTGTCAGACGAAACCCTACAGAAAATCTTCTGACACAATTAGTCAGCGGGTAAAGAGTTCGGCCTGACCAAACTTAGCGACGAGTAGGCCAATTATGCCTACTCGTGACATGGCGCACCACACAGTGACGCGGTCTGAATGCAGAGATCTCTGGTGAAGTTCTCTGGGGGTTTGTTTCACTCCAGTACCGTGCATATTTTGTCTGTTTACACACCCACTGAGATGAAAATGTTGCTAATCAGAAAAAAAAAACAAATGCGTCACGGGGTATAGTTGCCAGAAGGTCTTCACAAGAGTTCAGCCGTGTCAAATAGTCTCGTGCTGACAATTGTTGGACCATACGAGTCCAAACATTCAGTGCATAATGAAGAACCCGGTGGGGAGAACGTCTGAAATTGCCAAGAGCAAGTGATTGCTTTCGAGCAGAGCGTTTCGGAGATTGCTGTACAACTGCTCTAGCTCTCGCGATGTTTTGTGGTGTTGTAATCCTTCTCTCAGGTCCCCTTCGTACGCATGACACATTCCCTGCTGTTCTTAATGAAGTTACCCAATTTACAATTGATTGACGTCCAGAAACACGACCGCGTGGGGGAACAGCGAATCGTAAACGAAAAGCACGCTGATCGAGTGCGCATTTGAAAAATACGCTTCAACACAAAATGACCTCTCCTCACGTGTCCAATGCATGATGGCAACTAAAAGGCAGACGAATACAAATCTCCCGCCAGCCACTATAAGACACGCACGCTCTCCACTCTCTTCGCCCAACAGTGCCGCCACAGCCAGCAGTGCTAAAAAAGAAAATTTCCCTGCTCCACCCTGTATGTTTCTCAAACCCACATTTTGATTCCCAAAACCATATTATGATCACTCGCAGTTATAGTAAGATTCCCATGACCATAGAATGATTTGCACCTAACAATATTATGATGCTCCTAACCATAGCATGAATCCCACAGTAAAATACCCACATGCATAGTATGATACACTCAAGCATAGAGTGATTTCTGCAACTTTAGTATGATTGCTGCAACCGAAGTATGATTTCCATGATAATATTTTAATCATGCGTTATCATATTTTTGTTGACACAAAACTCAATTATTAATTCTTTTGTCGCGCCAATTATATTTATATTGTTGTAACAACTATATTTTCACTTTGAAATTTGGCAATTACGCGTTTGTTACTTTTCATTAATATTAATATCATGCTATTGTTAAAGTGTAATTCAAATAACAATACTATGGTTGTGACAAACATACTTTTATTGTAGATAACATATAATTGTTGCCGTGATCATATTGTAAACATATCGAACTTTATCAACAATAGGGTATTAACTCAACATTTTTAATTATTCAGTAGAGCCAATAAACTTTCTGGTAATGTCTTTTAGATACTTTAAGGAGTGAATATACCGATGTAAGATTTGTAGAGAGGGCAGAGATGTTTTGTTTTCTTACAAAACGTGAAATTCCAAAATTTTGAGTTAATAGCCTTTTGCTGAAAAAGTTCAACATCTTTTCTTTGCGTGTGTATACATAAGTGATGTGGTATTTCATGTGGCCGTCATTTTTAACCAACACTTTTCTCTGAGTGTTATTCACTTCATAGTGCATTGAAGACAAAAATGCAGATTTTTTGTGTTCGTTCGTTTGTTTTTCACATGGTTTTTTTCGTTCATTTAAATGCATTTTGCATATGAAATGTTTATTCTGCCGCCTTTCTAGGCAGCGCGACTGGCGCTGCTGTTGTCGGAACATCTGCTGTTGTCGTTGTCAATTCGTTCGTTGGCTTGCCTTTGTTCCTCCCTGCCACACATACCGAAAAAAGTCGTTGTTTTCCTTCCTTCTGCGTTTATCGTCATCATGGAGCAGGCCCATTTTAGAGCATTTTTCCAACGAGTTGTGGCAGCTTTTTCAAAAAGTTGTCTTTTGTTTTTGTTCAGCTCCTTACTTAAAGCTGAAACTGTTTGCTTTTGGTTTTTATCTTTAGATCGTATTCGGATGTAACTGCTGCTGTAGTTTTTTTGTGTTTTATTTTTGCTCGGTGTACTGTGATTTCGTTTCAGTTTTGATATGTTTTTTGGTTGTTGTCTGTTTAAACAACCGAGCAGCAGATCCATTCAGTTTCCCTTTCGTTTGTGTCTTTGATTTCGTTTTTTTCTTCTATTTTAAATACAATTGAATCTTTGTATTTTTTACAATTTTATTTCTTTTATTTTCTCTTTCATATCGTTTTCTATATCTACCAGACCTAAGGATAATTTTCAATTAATTTCTTGCTGCCTTTTATTAGAGTACAAGTGTGCTCATAATGAGGGAGATTCTTCGTAAAGCTTTATTGGAGACTTTCGATTGACATTTAATGGACCACCTTTCCTGGGACTGCAGAATATTTTTTTGATATCCCTTTTTAAATTTAAAAAAAATATAAGTTTAAAAATGACTTTTGTTAAATGTCGAAGCAAGAGGTTAGTCCCTGGTCTTGCTTTCAGTTCAGTAAACCATTTTAATTATTTTACCTCTCCGAACTTGTCTACAACACGTCTTCTATTAATGTTATTCCATCCTTAAAGATATGACATTGTCCTTTAGAAATTCAGGCGAACCCAAAACTGTCACTGTAGTCTCGCAAGGCAGTGATTTAATGAAAGCGATGGTTTTATTTACCCTCATCCTGTGATGGAGGTTATACAAATTGAACCGGTTTTTTTTGGCCCCCTGGGTTCATGAGCCCGACCCTAATCTTAGTCGAAACTTCAATATAAATCCATATTTGGATTCGTAGCGAACCCGGCTTTAATTTGAGTACCCATAAACCAATTTTGTACTTGTTGTCCCTTCTTGACCATAAGGGTCGTTTATTGTACCTCTTCGGACCATGAAATTTACTGTAATCTTAGGCAAAACTTTAACATAATCTGTTCTTAAACCGTTTTCCTACTTAAGCAACAGTTTCGCAATTATAAATAAATGTATTTAAAAAAAAATAAAAAAAAAATTTCTTCATGCGCTTATTTTTAACTTGGAAACTATTACTTGTAAAGGAAAATAATATATGAACAGATTAAGGAAATTGTAATTCTTGGTTTTTTAAAATTTATTTCAGCTAAATCGGACGAGTGGTTCTCAAGTTATGTCAAACAAAAGAGCCAAAAACGTGACAAATTCCCCTATACGATACTTACTAACTTCAAATCGATATATCTCGATTCCTAGATGAGACCCAACGAAACGCTGGGACACGTATGACATTTTTTTGACCGATATAACTTTCCCCGGTGGTTTCATCCCAAACCGATTGTGGCTGTCGCACAGTGTTATTTATGTACTTTATAGGGTCTCCGATCGATATTTCTTAAAAACTTGCGACGATCAATTATTTATGTACTTTATAGGGTCTCCGATCGATATTTCGAGGTGGCTTACAGCAGCTCGAAATGTACTCGATTTTGCTCGAAAAAACATTCTTTCTGACGAGCCGCATTTTTATCTCGGCGGCAAGGTTAACAAGCATCAGGGGATCGAAGAACCAGCACATGATCGTGAAGATGCCAAGGGATTCTTAAAATGTGTTAGTTTAGTGAGATCCATAATTGGTCCATTTTTCCTTTCAAATTGCTGCCGGAAACGCCAGACGCAGCTAAAAAGTATGGTAATATGCATCATACTATTGTGGGGTATTTGGTTGTGGCACAACAATATTATAATCCTTACAACAAAAGTATTATTCACACACATCCATACCATGATCCCCACAACAAAACCATACCATGATCCCCACAACAAAACCATACCATGATCCCCACAACCATAGCATAATTCACACTCAACCATACTATGATCCCCACAACTATTGTATGACTTACACTCAATCATACTATGATCCCCACAACCACATTATGATCTTTACACCAATAGTATGTTTGACATACAACCATAGTATGATCCTCCAAATTATTTATAAGGATTGGGTTATGTCGTCAACAATAGAGATTTTTATTAAGTAAATAAACTAAAAATACATTAAATTTAATATAATAGGAGTGTTTTATTTAAAAATAAAAAAAATTGTTTAAAAACGTCAGCGTTTTATTTTTTAAAAATATTTCAATTAACCAAATCCAAAACATATAGTTTGGAAAAAAAAATTAACATACGAGGGCTGCTATATATACTTCTGGCCTAGTAATGAAAATGCGAATATTTATCATTAAAAATGGTTTTATTGTTTTTCAAAGTATTCTCCAGCAGGAAGCACTTTTTCCACTCCGATTGAGACACCTCCAAAACATGGTTTTTGAGCGCTTCAACAGCACCTTCTGGCGACGAAAATCGTTGACCACGAATTTTTTTCTTGGTGTGCGGGAATAAAAAGAAGTTATTGGGTGTCAAGTCAGGCCGGTCTTAACTTGTTCGTTTTTCGAATTTCTCCGAAGACTTCAGGCAAACAAATTGTGGTGTACCACTCAGAATTGACCGTCCTACGTTGCTCAAGCGGAATAGTCGCCTCATGCCCAGTTTTGCCGAAGAAACAGGCCACCATTTGCTTCGAAGTGCTTCTTCCACGCTCAACTTTCGTTGGATTTGGCTCGTCTTCGAAGACCCACACGGTTTGTTTCGGGCTCATTCGCATAGAGCCATGATTCGTCACCTGTGACGATCTTATAAACGTGTTTTGAAGCACCGGGATCGTATTTTTTTTTTAAAATTTCTTTGCGCCAATCGACACGAGCCTTTTGAGCGATAATCATATTGTGCGGGATCCAACGAGAATAAACCTTTTTACGGCCAGATGGTCATGCAATATCGAATGTAGGCTGGTGGAAGAAATGCCCAAGGATGCCTCTTTTTCACGGTATGTCACATGACGATCTTGCATTATCAGTTCACGCACGGCATCAATGTTCTCTGGCACAATGGCCGTTTTTGGACGACCTTCGTCTTTGAGCGAGCGTCGGCCACGATCGAATTCATTAAACCAGTTTTTCACCGTGCTGTAGGATGGTGCTTCATCGCCATACAAAGATTTAAGTTCATAGATGCATTCTTGTCGTATTAATCCAAGTCGAAAGTTGGGAAAAATTATCGCTCGTAAATATTTTTTCAAGTCACTGCAAACAACACAAATGATGGTCGCACATCAAAACGTTCTGAGTACGTTTATGCTAAAAAATGTCAAACTTCCCATTGGAAACTTCAGATGGCGCCAGGCAACACTGAGTGTTGCCTAGGCCGGAATTATATATAGCGTACTCTCTGTGAACCTAAGCTACGGACTGCAGTGCGCGATAGCGGCGGACAATTATTGTTTCAGTGTCCCAGCTATCCACTTTTGTTAAATCTAAAAATCAGTCGGCAGAATAAAAAAAATTAACCAGATTTATTTAATAGAAACAAGTTATTTAATTTCTTTCGTTAGCGGCTTTCATCAGCCACTCTGTAGATGGCGAAGGGTGGTCCCGATAGTTAGCATACAACTTTGCTTTTAATTCTTCGCATGTTTTTCCATCCAGAAATAAAAATCAAATTACGGATCTATATGGTTCTTTTACCATTTTTATTGAGAAACACTCAACACATTTGATTCCACTGGCTGTCAAAAAAAAACTAATCAGTAAATCCGTCTCTTTCGTATAAAGTTGTCTGACGGATGGCAGTACAAGACAGTACAATGTCAAATTCGCTCGGCATCACCACCTTTCTTCAAACAAGGGTACTTCTTTTTCCACCCTCGTATAAGGTCAGGTTCAGGTGGAATAATCGTCTAAGTGTTTTTTTTTGGTATGCAAGAAAAGGGCTATGTTCTTTGGCAGTTTGCCTAGCCCAAAGTAGCGCCTATTTACCTGTTGGGCTCAGATATAATCAAGAAGGCCCCACAAATACAGTATGCGGTATCATAAATTCACCTCGACGTATTATCTTCGTCCCAAGTTTTACGTATATGTGACATCGCATAGAGAAAGGGACCTAAGGGAAAAAAAATCAATTTTCATTTTTTTTCTTTTTTGATGTGGACAAAATCTGAGCATCGAATGAGACCGATCCCATGCCCCAAAAGTGTTGCCTCCCAGAGATATGCGCGTTTTATGAAAGTGAAGTCGACTAAGCGCAAATAGAAACGGACCTAATCTTTAAAATGGCTCTCCTGAACAAAGCTTTTATTCAACTTTTCACTTTTTTTTGATGTGGACAACACCTGAACATTGAATGAGACCGATCCCATGCCCCAAAAGTGTTCCCTCCCAGAGATATGCGCGTTTTATGAAAGTGAAGTCGACTAAGCGCAAATAGAAACGGACCTAATCTTTAAAATGGCTCTCCTGAACAAAACTTTTATTCAACTTTTCACTTTTTTTTTTGATGTGGACAACACCTGAACATTGAATGAGACCGATCCCATGCCCCAAAAGTGTTCCCTCCCAGAGATATGCGCGTTTTATGAAAGTGAAGTCGACGATTCTAAGCGCAAATAGAAAGGGACCTAATCTTCAAAATGGCTCTCCTGAACAAAACTGGTTTTTTACCTTAGGTCCCTTTCTATTTTGCGCTTCGCATATGTTGCAGAGCTTACAGCTTACATTCGTTCACCTCTTGACCTTACCTCTCCAATTTCTTCTCAATTCTTGTCTCAGAGCCTTTTCGGTCATTCTTTTCGACGAAGCCCATGTCGTCTACCAATGCGACGAGAATGTGGCCTTGAGTATTGCGAAATATTGATTGAATCAAAAAATCGTTAAAAATGATTTTTAAAAACCCCGTACTTCTGTTAGGCACTCAAAGAGTATCTTGGGGAGGACTGCCTATCGAAGTTAGTTTGATTTAGGTTTAGTACGTCTGCTAAATCTAGATGTCACCATGTGACATACCTATTGAATATCTCGATCTTACAAAAAACTGTCTTATCAGCTGCTGGGAAACATCGTTTGTGACTTAGACCGTCTCTCCTCCAATAAAATATCTCTCTCCGTCTACACTTAACGAAAATAAGTACCAAGTGTGGGTGAATCTTAAAACGCATCTGGCCACCTTAGTACCTGATGTTAACACTACCACTGGATATTTTTTTCTTTGTTGAAATGACTTTATTTATGACTTCTTTATTTTGTTTCGGTTTGACTGACACGTGACGTTCGTTTCATTCCTTCTTCCCCCCTCGTTTGTCTGCTGCACTTTTGTGTGTTGTTTCGGAGTTGATGTCGAGCTGATGTGTTGTACTGTGCCGCGGATGGATGTTGGAATGCATCCATCCCGTGTTGCGTCGCATCTCGTCCAAATGAGCATTTTGTTGTTTATGCGGTGTCATTTCAAAATGTTTCGTAAAAAATGTTTGCCTGCTAGAGTCGGCTGAGTCTGCCCATATATGTTTGTCGCACCGCGTGTGAGAAATGATTATAATCTTGACAATCTTTGAATAATGGGAAATTTAAATAATAAACCAGGCCATTATTTTTAAAAGGTTTGAGTCATTAAAACTTGGGGGACAGCAGATTGAGGGTGCAAAGACCTTTTCAAAATAATAGAGGAATTCCAAAAAATATAAAAGCTCCAACGAACTGCTATGACGCTCCTTTCAAACGATAGCCCCACCTTTTTCAACATTCTAACAGAGTATAGCAGGTTAACCGGCAAACGATCTTTGCGGTTTACTTCTATCACGTCCAGTATTTTTCGCCGACAATTCAAGAGATTTTGAACTAAATTGAGAATAAGAAAAGGGAAGATTTTAAAAATATCTTGAGCTAACTTTAACTACTTTTACTGAAATTTAAATCAAAGATTTAGACCACGACTTTGTTCAGATATAAATTATATATACCAATACCCCATGCAGGTATTAACAAAAAACATTTCTTTATTCAAAGTAATATTCTGGACATACTTGTACTATGTTTCTTCAAAAAATAATGCTTAAGGTAATAAACTAGCCTTTCGAAGTAATGAAAACGATTAGGAGTTGTCCCATTATTGGGTAATAGGTCATCTAAATTTAAATCGAAGACGATTTTTTGGCAGTAAATATAGTCTAATTTTAATCAAAGCTTTAGCAAAAGAAGATTCCTTACTAAGTAATATAAGTAATAAGGAGCTATCTACTTACCAGATAACTTATACAGTCTATTACATAGTAATGCTTTTGGTATCTAACTAGCCTTACAAAGGCATCAAAATCAATAAATAAAACGATGTTGTGCTGAAAACTATGCCGGTTTATTGCAGAGGAGGGCATGTAGTAATAAATTTACGAGGTATAGGGTAATTAAGTTACCTTACTACACAGTACCCTAGTAAGTAGTTATGCTCATTCTAAAATAAAAAAAAAACGAATTTTTCCTTTACTTTTCTATTACACTGTGGAACATTTTTGGGGTTATTGTCTGGGGGTGAGAAATTCCAAGTCAGGGTGATGGTACTAGGTCAGTATATTAAAACCCTCAAAGGGTTTTGCGTTCGTATGTGCCAGTTTCGATTAACGCGTTCTGCTTTTATTTACAATTAAGTGAAGGTATGAAATTTTGAATAAAAGCAGAACGCGTTAATCGATTTCTATGATCTATGTCGCATTTTGTTTATAGGTTATGTGACTTTACGTGAAAGTTATAAGACTCTACACGTTTTTCCGTTTGGGATTTATATGTTAAAAAAAAAAAAATTTTTTTTTTGGCAAAATTTTCTTCATTAATCTAATTGCAAAAATGTTGATTTGGTAGAGAAACAGTATATTAATGGATTAAAGAAAATGTAATTATTAATTTTTCTCAATTTATTTCAGCAAAATCGAACTAGTCGTTCTCGAGTTATGTCAAACTACGTTTTTGCCAACATTTTACAACTAAGCGAAAAAACATCAAGATAAGGAAAAAATGTAAAAGGTCATAAAAAAAACTGGCACATACGAACGCAAAACCCTTTGAGGGTTTTAATATACTGACCTAGTACCATCACCCTGACTTGGAATTTCTCACCCCCCAGATTGGCTGTTGTACTGTGTTATTAAACAATTTTTTGTTTTCCTCTATGTTTTAAGGAAACGAAAAGGTATACAGTCTATTACAGAGTAATGCCCTTGGTATTGAACAATCCTTACTAAATTACATAAGCGTTAAGGAGATATCTCATTACCAGGGATTACTAATAAAACGAATTTTTATAGCAACAAAGGCTAAACTAAGAACATGGTTATGAAGCCCCTAAGTAAATAAGTTAAGTAAGAAATCTCAGTCTCAAATAATAACACAATGTAACAAAAAATAATGAAGTCAAACCTGGGAAGTGATATTATTTTTTTTGTAAATCTTGCTGAGTACAACAAGAAACCGGTTTTAAAATTTCCCTCCAAAATCTGGAGTTGCGGGTAAAAACCCGGGTTTTCGGATCTTACGCACTTATATGCCAGTAACTTGGTTGAATATCACCCGATTTTAAGTTTTGGAAAGAAGAAACTGCGGCCTGGTGTATACACTTTTAAAATCACACTGATAAAAATCGGTGTATTTTTTCTGTAAACTCTTTTTTTTTTAAATTTTTTGTAATGTTTTATCATTAGATGCGTTTTTACACGGATTTTTTTTAGAAGGAACTAAAGAATTTTTAACTGAGTAATAAAGAGAATACAATTCAGTGTCATTTTTAAAAATCCGTTAGAAACTGATTAAATTATTCAACTTTTATTTAAAAACAACATTTTTTTGAAAAAATTGAATTATTGGCAACGCTACTTAGAAATGTTTGTTTGACCGTTTTCTTTTTAATTGAACATCATCAGTATGCCGTTTAAGTGACCAGGAATAGTCGGAAATCATTTTTATTTTATATTTTCCTTCAAAACGTTTTTCCATTGTAATTATTTCTTGATGAAAGTTTTCGCCTTGTTCATCACTGAACTGGCCCAGGTTTTCTGGGAAGAAGTCTAGATGTGAATGAAGGAAATGCATTTTAATTGACATGTTGCTTGTTGATAACATTCTCATGTCTCAAGACTTTACGAATTTGAGGTACATGAAATTCATCAGAACTGATAAATGCAATAGCAAATTTTAGATCAGTGATGAAATAAATACCTTCTTTAATTTTGGCTTCGCTTAATTTTGGGAACACCGCTCTAAGATAGCAAAAAGCTTCACCGTTTACATAAAGTTTTTTTGTTTTACAAATTGTTTCATGTATCCTAACTTCAGATGCAGTGGTGGCAGGACAACCTTATCAGCTGTAACTAGTGGGGCGTTTAAAACGTCTTTCCTGCCTATTAGATATGTGTCACGAGATGGCCATACCTTGCAATCGTAGCGATTTGGTGCACGACTATCCCATTCACAAAGATAACAGTGATATTTTCTGTAACCACCTTGCATACCAAATAATATTGTTAAAACCTTTAAATCAGTGACGACTTTCCATTTATGATAAAAACTTGTAAACATTATTGGCAACAAAAATAAAACGAATTTTTTGTAAGGAGATAATTGATCGGAGATAATAGATTGCAAAGTAAAGCAGATGATAATAAAGTAACCTTACAATCTAAGACACTTGGTAGGGAGTTTCCCATTCATGGTTACGATATGCAGTTTCAATAATAAGGGTCGAACTAAAAGATAAATTTTGTTCGTTAACGAACAAATACAGTCCCGTGAATTACTGAAACGCAGTTTAATTATCAGAATTTGACTTTATAGCTTTAAATACTGTATTTTTTGAAATCTAATATAATATATTTTTACTTTTTGAAATCTCATATAATTTTTTGTTTTCTTTTTTTCGTTTTAGGTATGTATTATCTTGGAAACAAATATATTTAAGTTTCAGTAAGTATAGAATTTAAATCAAATAATGTTATTCTTCTTATTGGAGAACTACATTTTTAAAATGGTATGTCCAAAATGTGACTCAGGGATTCATTAATGGCTCAGCGTGTTGTCCTGTAAAGATTTTTTCATAAACATACTCCAGAATTATTTCCTTAGAAATTTGCTTTCAAGTTCCATTAACTCTTTGAGCTGTTTAAGTACTCCTTGGTGGCTTCCCGGTATGCAACATGACTCATAGTTAAATCAAAAATAAATCATTTTTTCATTAAATTCATCGATATAATACCGAAAAGGTGTGTTTTTCAGTATAGCATGTAAATTTATATAGACTGGACAGGATGACGATTTCTCTACTCTATTTTTAATAAAGACGTAGAGAATTTCTGGAATTAAAAATTACCCTTTTGGGCCCTCGTTTAGACAATATTAACTTATCCTTATGTAAAAAGATCTCCTGAATCCGGATTGGATGTCCGTTTTGTCCCCACCACGTTTAGATTTCGAGAAGAAATGCATCTTTCATGTAAATTAAAATAAAAAATAAACCACATTAAAATCGTTACAGTGATATATAAGAATTTCTGAATAAAAAGAGCCAACCCCGAACATTGCAGACAAGCTGTAATGTTATCAGTAAAATCGATACAAAATAGTTTATTACTTAGTAAAGACATAAATACTGTTACAACATTGAACACACCCATTTCAATGGTAGAACTGAACATATCCCGTTTATGTCATATGGGTTTTGAAAGCTAACCTCAACAGTGTTAGTCTGTAAAGGGATTTTAAAATTGTTACAACTTTCATCATGGAGTGGTCAATTCGCTGTAATAGCGCTTTTCAAGTGTGAAATGAAAAAAAACGATATTTTCAAAACGCACCGGCCACTAGGGATTAGCCGCATGCTCGTCTACCGATGCATAAAACAATTTGAGGAGACCGGAGATGTAAAAGACCGCCACCGTTCGGGCCGCCCACGCTCTGATCGAACACCGCATGTCATCAAAGCCGTTAAATCAAGAATTCACAGAAATTCGCTCCGAAAACAGAAAATCATGGCCCGTGAGATGAATATCACGCAAAAGTCCAAGAGTCGAATTATTAAAAAAGACTTGGGACTTTCAAACGACGTACCGGACATTTATTGACTGCAGCTTTAAAAAATAGGATTGAAAAATGCAAACGTTTTTTGGTGAAGCACGCTGATAACTTGCACAGAAAAATTTTGTTCACCGATGAAAAAATTTTACCATTCAGAAAAAATTTAACAAGCTAAAATGATAGAGTGTATGTATGCGCGGTCATCTAAGGAAGCATCTTTACTGATCCCAAGGGTGGAAAAGGGTCATCACCCAGCTTCAGTCGTGGTTTGGTGGGGTGTCTCTTACGATGGGGTCACTGACCTGCGAACAAGGAGTCAAAACATCAGCCAAAGTTTACCAAGAAACCGTTTTGGAAGCTGTTGTGAAGCCTCTTAACAATTCCCTGTTCCAAAACCAGCCATGGACTTTCCAGCAGGATTCTGCGCCCGCCCATAAGGCTAAAACTTCCCAGGCCTGGCTTCGAAACAATTTGCCAGCGTTCATTTCCTCTGAAGAATGGCCCTCAGGCAGTCCAGATTTGAGCCCATTGGATTACAAAATATGGACGGTTTTAGAGGACAAGGTTTGTCACAAAAGATACCCCAACATTGGATTTCTTTAGACTGCTTTGGTTCGAGCTGTGGCCAATTTTCCAATGGACAATGTTCGATTGGTCAGTGCAACTTAAGGCGTGTGTAAAGGCAGAAGGCGGACATTTCGAATAAATAGATTCTTTTTGGATACAATATACATCAATAAATATATTAAAAAATATTTGGTCTAAAAACATTCTGTACTTTTTATGTTACAGCATAAAACGTGTGTAACAGTATTTATGTCCCTCCTAAGTATAATGTTAAGAGTTAAATCTGGTAGCCATCTAATTTTACTCGTAATAATTGATTCTAGTGATCTGATCAAATATCGTTTTCTATAGGTAGGTTAAAAAATTTCGGAAAGTCAAAGGTTATATTTTGTTAGCGCGATACTTTCAAAAACTATCGTTATAAACTTCTTATTTTTAGACCCAGTTGGAAGTTTACTTTATTGCACTCATATATGTATATAGAAGAACCCCTTACTTTATGATGCCAGTTTAGGCTTTGAGTAAGGAGTGGTACAAATTAAGAGATCTGTTCCTCGTACGTGTTTTTTTCGTTTCGTGCAGTCATTGTGTAAACTCATGTCTACTGGCAACCTTTAGCCACGTCAAGTGTGTTGTAAGCAGCGACTCCATGTCTGTCCTTTTTTCTTGCTACCACCACACATCCGCGTCTCAACGAGAATGTCTGTTTATACCCTACACCACTCTGTAGTGCAGGGTATTACAACTTAGTGCTGATGTTGGCAACACCTTAAAGACATTGAGAAAGTCAATATTTTAGGTAAAGCAGTAAGTTATGAATTTGAAAAAAATATGAATTCGGAAATAGCGATCAACTCAGAATCACTTTCTGTGATTCCACTGAGCGATGCCCCTCCATCCGTTTGTATGTCCGCCTGTCTATTCATCAAAGTACGGGTCAGAATTTGGAACTGATTTCGATTAAATTTGGTACATTCTTTAAGTTTGGGCCAAGGACGAACCTTATTAAAATTAGTCCACAAAGGTCCATATTTTGATATCATACATAGGACTTTTCCGATTTCAAAACCATCAGCTTTAAAAGCCAAATATATCAGATTTCGACCAAATTTTGCACAGAGCATTTTGAGTGACCACACCCAACTCTTGTGAAACTTATCCATAACGGTTCAAGTTTTCGTAGGACCTATTTGAGATCGCTCAGCTCTAGAAGCCATAAATTACACTTGATCTCGCCCAAATTTTGCATGTTACGTTGTAAGTGACCATTTATAAACTGCAATGATACGGGACAACATTGGTCCATTTTTTTGGTATAGCCGCCATTAACGGTCCTTTCCGATTTTAGAACCTACAGTTCTGAAATGCACATATTACACCCGATTCCGACCAAATTTCGCTCAGAGCATTACGAGTGACTAAACGCATATCTCTTGTAAAATTGAACCATACCGGTTTATGTTTTCGAATAGATCCCATACAAAAGTCCCTCCTGATTTAAGGTCCTGTCTCTAAAAGCCATAAAATACATCCGATCACGGCCAAATTTTGCTATGAGAGACCACTTATTAAATGTAGTGAAACTGGGCCACATACGTCCATATTTTGTTAAAATATTTTGTTTTCAACTGCCAATTGTACGCCAATTCTGGCAATTCCCCTAAATAGTTTTTGCACAAAATTATCAAGAACTGTAACGATTCCAATGTAGTATATTTTTTGATAATTCGACAAAAATTGCCTGTCTATAAAAGCCATAAATTACACGCGATCACGCCTAAATTTTGCTATGAACGCCAATTATTAACTGTAGTTAAACTGGGCCACATACGTCCACATTTTCGTATAGGCGCCATATACAGTTCCTTCCCGATTTTAGAACCTACAGCTGTAGGTAAGACACATCTTCTAACCGATTCCGACAAAATTTCGGGCAGAGCATTACGAGCGACCAACACCAAGGTCCCGTAACTTTGGTTACATATCGGTCCATGTTTCCGAATTGCCCCCATAGAAAGGTCCATTAAGATTTGAGATCCTGCTGCTTTAGAACCAGCAAATGTTATCCCTTCATGAGCGACAAAAATTGTGGTCCAACTTAAACGCACGATGTTAATTGTAAATAAAGCAAACAGTTTTCAAAGCATTTTCCTAATATTATTTATTATGTTTAAAGGATCTATGACAATCATGTGTGAAACAAAATATCGCCCAAATGCTCTCCACTGCTTCGGCGGCATACCTATATCCGATCGTCCATATTTTCAAAGGTTCAATGTCGTTAATGTGCCGAATTATCTCATCCTTTAGCCCCTTAATTGTACTTGGCCTATTGATGTACACTTTTTCTTTTAAATATCCCCAAAAGAGAAGTCAAATGGTATCAAATTACGTGAAAATGGCGGCAAATTAACATCGAAACTACGTGAAATAATACAACCACTCGATTTCTCGCTCAAAAGGGCCATTGTTTCTTTGGCTGTGTGGCAAGTGAGACCCTCCGGTTGGAACCACATACCACTCAGGTCCATATCCTAAATTTAAGACTACAAAAAAATCCATTATCATCTCCGCGCTAGCGATCACCATTCACGGTATTTGCTTGGCCGACCTTAATATCGAAGAAGTACGGCCCGATGATGCCGCCAGCTCATAGACCGCACCAAACAGTCGCTCTTTGTGGATGCAGCGGATTTTCAACAATCACTTGTGGATTCTCCTTAACCTAAAAGCGGCAATTCTAATGGTAAGGAATCCACGGGGAAAAGTGTGCCTCTTCGCTGAAGATGATTTACTTTGTAAAGCCATGAAATGCAGTTTGATTTAAACTCCAATTTTCGTAAAAGGCTTCAACAATCTTAACGCGCTGCTCAATTGAGTAACTCTCCATGATTGAATTTGTTAAACACCAAAACTAAGAAATGTCAAATTAAGTTGGGCAAAAAACTTGACGTAAAGGTGTGACTCACAATAAACAGCGTGCACTATGGTTGGGCCACTTTTTTATTGAACTCTAACATATTAAGTTGAACCACCCTTTATTGAACTCTAACATATTAGGTCCGGCCTTGTTCAAGCTCCAGACAGAGATGCATCATCCTCTGTAAAGCAGACTAGGGGATTTCATAGTCGACCACGACGGATTAAGTTGGGCAAAAAACTTGACGTTAAGGTGTGACTCACAATAAACATCGTGCACTATGGTTGGGCCACCTTTTATTGAACTCTAACATATTAAGTTGGACCACTCTTTATTGAACTCTAACATATTAGGTCCGGCCTTGTTCAAGCTCCAGACAGAGATGCATCATCCTCTGTAAAGCAGACTAGGGTATTTCATAGTCGACCACGACGGACTTTTTTACTTGTTTTGAATATGGATCACTTAAAAAATGCATTTTTTGTTGTTGTGATGGCATGCTTGCGTTATTTAAACATTTCATTTCAAGCTCAAGCTCCAGACAGAGATACTTTATCCCCTGTAAAGCAGACTAGGGGATTTCATAGTCGACCACGACCAACTTTATCTTTTTTTACTTATTTTGAATATGGATCACTTTAAAAATGCATTTTCTGTTGTTGTGAGGGCATGCTTGCGTTATTTAAACATTTCATTTCTACGAATATTTTCGAAATAAAAAAGAAAAAAGTTGTTGGTGCAGCTCTCAAGAATTATGACAAGCCGACAGATAGCCTGAAAAACGAAAGAAATGTGCACTTGGAGTGTTTCAATTTGAAGTGAGGCCAACAAAAAACCCAACAACTGCAACAGAAAAATCGGAAAAACTTTCTAAAAAAAACCCCAAAGAGCTTTTGAGAAATGGGATATCATTTATAATTGATCTTGAGCACAATTCCACAGAGACAATAGCAATGACCTTAACCAGCGGCCGGAGAGACAGACGCTAAACGAATGGACAAACGGGAAGCACCGGCAGAGACAGTTCAGTACACTTAGCTTCAGCTATGTTACGTTTGCCAACAAATGACTTAATAATGGCCACCTTTTGCCAGTGTTTAAATTGTTGAACAATTTCAATTGAAATTGTTCAGGTTTTTGTCACCTCACCTTTCTTTCCGTCTTTCCTTCTACCTGTTGACTGCAAACTTGGGAAAATTTGTTTGCTGCTGTCCGTCGTGGCTTTGTTTTAACGGAAATTCTATTTTTGTTTTTTTCTTGTTTTGTTTTATTAAAGCGCGTTTCTTTCGCACCATAAAAAAACGACACACATAAAAAATGTAAACTTAGCCATCCATGACATCGACCGGTAACGTGGCTGGCGGTTGGTGGTGTGACTCTGGTTTTGGCCAAAAACACGTCGCCACTACGATAAGGTGCGGGACAAATGTTAAGTGGCCCCATCGAGCGTTACCGGTGGGGTAGCAGACGGAAAACAACGGCTGAGTGTCTGCGAGTCGGTCTGCCTGACCCCTCTTTAAATGACAATTGTTGACAAATGAATGAAATGCAGCAACAGCCACAACTGCGCTGAAGAATTACAACATTAACGTCATGCAGTCATTTGATGTGTCATAAAACTTGCAGGCGGTAGTGCGAGGGGAAGGTGTTGAACGACCATAAATTGCCCTACGAGCCAACAGCAATTATGTGACAATTATGGCTAAATTAATTGTTTATTACAACGACACCATATTTTTTATCTTCTTACTTACCTTAACAAACTTGCAGCAAGTTTTGGTTCGCCGTATTAAGAGTAGACCTCACGATGAACCCTTCGATGCGGAAAGTTGTTGTTGAGTCCCATGATTTTCTTAGGCCCAGCCCTCTTAACTTAGTATGTTTTATGATAAGATGGGATTTTTCGAAATTCTTACTTTAAGAAGGAAGAGAAACGGGAAATGTGTATCCCTTAAAAACGAGTAATTAACCGATGCCTGAACCAAACAAACAGTTGGAGTAACAATCGGGGAAGAGGCGCTCACATATTTTGGATTCGAAGTTAATAGGAATTTTGACCTCGAGATTGATTTTAACATTTTATCAACATGATTCTTATTATACTTAGTAGGGACATAAATACTGTTACAACATTGAACATACCCATTTCTGAACATACCCCGTTAATCTCATATGGGTTTTGAAAGCTATCCTCAATAGCGTTAGTCTGTAACGGGATTTTAAAATTGTTTCAACTTTCTTCATGGAGTGGTCAGATAATGAGATCCGTATCGCGCTTTTCAAGTGTGAAATGAAAAAAGCGATATCAAAACGCTCCGGCCACTAGGGATTAGCCGCATGTTTGTCTGGAGATGTAAAAGACCGCCACCGGTCGGGCCGCCCACGTTCTGTTCGAACACCGCATGTCATCAAAGCCGTTAAATCAAGAATTTACAGAAATCCGCTCCGAAAACAGAAAATCATGGCCCGTGAGATGAATATTACGCAAAAGTCCATGAGTCGAATCATCAAAAAAGACTTTGGGCTTTCAACCGACGTACCGGACATTTATTGACTGCAGCTTTAAAAAAAAATAGGATTGAAAAATGCAAACGTCTTTTGGTGAAGCACGCTGATAACTTGCACAAAAAAATTTTGTTCACCGATGAACAAATTTTTACCGTACAGGAAAAAATTTAACAAGCAAACTGATAGAGTGTATGCGCGGTCATCTAAGGAAGCATCTAAACTGATCCCTAGGGTGGAAAAGGGTCATAACCCAACTTCAGTCATGGTTTGGTGGGGTGTCTCTTACGATGGGGTCACTGACCTGCATTTCTGTAAACAAAGAGTCAAAACATCGGCCAAAGTTTACCAAGAAACCTTTTTGGAAGCTGTTGTGAAGCCTCTTAACAATTCTTTGTTCCAAAACCAGTCATGGACTTTCCAGCAGGATTCTGCGCCGGCCCATAAGACTAAAACGTCCCAGGCCTGGCTTCGAAAGAATTTGCCACGGTTCATTTCCTCTGAAGAATGGCCCTCAGACAGTCCAGATTTGAACCCATTGGATTACAAATTGTGGACGGTTTTAGAGGACAAAGTTTGTCACACTATATACCCCAACATTGGATCTCTTAAGACTGCTTTGGTTCGAGCTGTGGCCATTTTTCCAATGGACGAGGTTCGTGCAGCTATTGACGATTGGCCAGTGCGACTTAGGGCGTGTGTAAAGGCAAAAGGCGGACATTTTAAATAAGTTGATTCTGTTTGGATACAATACACATCAATAAATATACTAAAAAATATTTGGTCCAGAAACATTCAGTACTTCTTATTTTACAGCATAAAACGTGTGTGACAGTGTTTATGTCCCTACTAAGTACTATGGTTGTGAGGACCATACTATGGTTGTGTGTGAGTATGAATCATACTATTGGTGTGAGGATCATACTATGGTTGTGGGGATCATAGTATGGTGGTATGTGAATCATGTTTTTGTTCTGCCACAACCATTTACCCAACAATAGTATGATGCTCTTCGAATATTGTTATCCCAACCGTACTTTTTTTCTTCGTGTGTAGATTAGATATCCTGTCGTTCATTTCTGCACAAAAAACAATATTAAATCAATAGGATGATATAGCAGTTTTATATGGGCGAAAAAGGGCAAATATTATTATATGAAAAACCATATTATGTAAACATGAAAACTTAGAAAATATAAATGAGAAAAAAAGGGTTAGAAAGGAGCCAAACGGACGAAAATTCAGAAATTGAAAAAAACATCAAATCAACAGCATGGCATAGAAAATAGAGATGAAAAGGGATTACAAAGTGACAAAACGAGCGAAGTATCAGGAAGTGAGAATAAATAATATCAAATCAACAGGATGACATGAAGTTAAAAATGTGGATAAAAAGTGGTCGAAAAGTGCGAAATATAAGAAAGAGAGAAATAACAATATCAAATCAATAGGAAGATATAAGCAAATTTTAAATGAAGGAAATAGAGGGGCAAAAATGTCAAATACAAATATATGAAAAAACCGTATAATGTGAACAGGGTGACATAGCAAATAGGAATGTACATAAAAAGGGTTAGAAAGGGTCCAAAAAGGTCGATATATCAAAAAGTGAAAAAAATAATATCAAATTAACAGGATGGCATAGAAAATGGAAATGAAAATAAATTAATGAGAGCCAAAACGGAAAAGATATCAGGAAGTGAGATAAATAACATTTTATCAACAGGATGATACAGAAAATTAAAATAGGAATAAAAAACCGGAACAGAAAGTCCGAAATTGAGAGAAAACAATATTCAAATCACCAGGAGGGCATAGGAAATTTTAATGGGGATAAAAAGGGCATAAAAAATTAAAATTCAAAAATGTGGATAAACCCGTATTAGACTAAGAGAATGACATAGAAAATAGAAATAAAGATAAACAAGGTTAAAAAAGGGTCCAAAAATGGTAAAATATCAAAGGGCGCAAAATAATATGAAATCAACAAGACGGCAAATTTAAATTGGGATTAAAAGACCAAATCTGGCGAAATATCAGAAAGTGAAAAAATTATATTAAATCAAGAGCATGCCATAGAAAATTGAGATTAAAAGGGTTAAAAAGGGCCCAAAAAGGGTAAAATGTCAAAGGGAAAAACATAATATTAAGTCAACAAGATGGCAAGAAAATTGAAATAAGGATAAAAATGTTTAAAAAAAAGGGGCCAAAACAGGCAAAATATTAAAATAGAAATTGAAATAAAAAAAGGTAAAAAGGTGCAAAAAATGAGCGAAATAAAAGAAAGGGTTAGAAATAATCTTAATTTAACAGCATGCACGCAGCGAAAAAACATGGTTACTACATGGCCACGGCAATAATAATATGTTTTCCGCAATAAAAGTATGTTCGTCGCAACCATAGCATTGTTAACTGAATTTATTTTTAACAACAGTATAATTGCTGCAATATAAATATTGTTAAAATGTAACATTAGTATTATTGCCAAATGTAAAAATGAAAATATGGTTTTAGCAACAATATAAATATGGTTGGTTCGAAAAAAGTATTGTGTTTTGCGTTTTATCTTAACAATAATATGATTACGGCAATCATACTGTATGATTGTAATTTTTCTTCATTTAAATTTGCTTTTAAGAACAAATGTTATTGGTATGGATCTAATGCAACAATAGTACTTTTTTATTGAAATCAAAATTTTTTTAACAAGCTGCTTTGGCTTTGTTTCACTGAAATATTTTTAATAAAAACGCTTACGTTTGTTTATTTAAACTTATTTTTTTCTACTGTGAACTATTATTTTGAATTTAATGTATTTTTGAATAATTTTCATAATTCAAATCTAAATAGTGATTATACTATGGTTGTAGGGATCATAACATGGTTGCGTGTAGAGCATAGTATGGTTGTGAGGATCATACTATGGTTGTATATGAAACATACTATGGTTGTGAGGATCATACTATGGTTGTGGAGATCATACTATGGTTGAGTGTGAATCATACTATGGTTGTGGAGATCATAACATGGTTGAGTGTGAATCATACTATGGTAGTGGGGATCATAGTATGGTTATGTGTGAATCATACTATTGTTGTGAGGATCATAGTGTGGTTGTATTTGAATCATACTAATGTTGTGAGGATTATAATATTTGTTGTACCACAACCATATACCCAACAATAGTATTATGTGGCATAGGATATGAAAATAAGGATAAATAGGTTAAACAAAAAGGCCAAAAACAGGCGAAAAATTAAAATGTGAGAAAAACCACATAATACCAATGGCATAGAATACATAAAACCTTTATTGAACTTATGGTCAATACATGATTGCCGTTTACTGATGTCAATCATAGTAGAGAGTAAGACATGCTATGTCCAGTGAGGTAGTAGAAAGTATCGTGACATCTTTTATTTTAACGATCGATGGATCGATGTGGAATGCAAGTGGATCTTGTGCATTAAAAGTTAGAATTTCAGGTCTATTTGAAGATGTTAATCTTGTCTGGGCCTCCGGAACTTGTTTCAGCCTGACTAGTATGAGCGGTACTGTTCGATAATTGTAATTTGAAAACAAGCTTTAGCATGACAGCAGACGGACAGACATATCGTAATATCGCATCAAGTGGTGATTCTGAGTCGAAGTTGAATATTATAATACCGGAAAAAATTAAACCCGAAAACCCGACAGCAAAAACCAGGTAAACCGACATGTCGGGCTTTAGCTATTTTTGAGAAACCGACTGTCAGGTTTGGACATAAAAACCGCAATGTCGTTTTTTGGTTTTGACACTCTAGCTCCGACTCATGGAGCCGGGGGGCCCTCAAAAGTAATTGCCCTTAAAAACGATAATTTTTTTTATAGCACATTCATGGTTAAGGGTATATAAGATTCGACCTGGCCAGAATAAATATCGTTTTCACTTGTTTTGTTTTCTGCACCAAAAAACCTCGTACTGAAGCCATTCATCAAAGCACAGCATAGAGTTCTAGTTTTTATTGAGAATATGCTCTAGGGGCATCACTATGAATGACCCCATTCATAATCTCTGTTACACAAAGTACACACATTTAATCCTTTTACTCATTCCATTACGGCCGAAACATGCCAGAAGTATTTTAATCACTTTTTCAATATTTATTTTAAATGCTGTAGGGTTCTTTAATGTTGGACAACCACTTTGAGATAACCACTGGGTCAGTGTTGTCAACTCTTGCAACTTCTTGTTTCCACAGAATTCTTTTTGTATTCAACCATTTTTCAGCCCGCATTTACCACAAGAGCTTTAAGTATTAACGGGTTTGCTATAAACGTTTGTTTCAGACCACATAAAATACAATGCAACCCGTTAGAAATGTAAGTTTTTGTGTTTTTATTACGGGCCGAAACCCCCTTAACATGTTCCAAACAAAAAAAAATAAAAAGACAAGCACTCAGTTGAGTCGTGTGGTGTTGTTGTCACATTCGACAAGAAGTCGTTGAACCCCCGCTGGTGAGTCCAAATTAAGGTTCATTAAAATATAAATTGTCGTTTTAAACAAAACCAGCAATAACCAACCAGCCAACCGGCATTAGCCACACATAAAAAGCCAACAATAACTTATCAACAATTGTCGGGGTTTTAACACTATTTTTTTTGTTTCCACTCAGTTTTTAATCCGCCATTTCTGCTGACATGCCACCATGGCTGATTGCGGCTCTAGTCGCCGTTTTGCATAACATTTCGGTATAACAGCAAAAAAAAACTATACATTTTGTTTAAACCAATTTCTATTTTGTTGCAGTTAAAGTCAAAACGTGACTTGCTTTTGGCTTTCCCAACGTCAATGTAAGCCCGCTGTCGGTCGGTCGGTCGATGGGTTCCCTCACATGTTTACTCGTGAACGTCAGAAAATCGCAAAGGGCGGATAAAACGAAAATAACAAAAGGTAAAAACGTCTTTAAGATCGGTCAGGCCAAAGCTTTTATATTATACACAGCGGCTTGCGTTTTCCTGGGTGGCCTAAATAAGACTGAAGGGTTCAGCAAAAATTAAACGAAGAAGTTCGATTGTGGCTCTTGCTGTATGCGCAGTGGCTCCATCTTGCTGTAACCACATCTTAGGATTATTCTCAAATTTGTTGAATCATAGTCCTATACAGAGCCCCGTTATTGGCTTCTGATAGACCCTCCTTATTTTCAAAAGAATAACTTAATCAATTATAACACCGCACCAAACAGCCCTCCAGATGGGCTGCAATTGACGCTGAAGCAATTCCCTAGAATTCCGACACTGATCCCTGTTCCTAAAAACGGGAGACTAAGTTCCTAGTCATGTTGGTATTGGGTGCTGTTCTGACATTGAAATGGCGACGGTAATTTCGTTAAGTTGAGAATATAGACTTGACTTGCCTGAGGAATAATATAATTCGACAATTTCGACGCGTTGCTGTACATCAAGTACGTATGTAGCCATTATCAAAAAAAAAAATGCCATAAAATGTCCTTTCAAATTACCAATAAAGACTCCACACTTGATTTAAGTTTTTATATTTTTTTTTTGTTCTGAAAAAATATCTAGTGGGATTACCCTATACTTATAATATACAAAATGGAATGTTTTTAACACTACGAGGGCAGTTCGGAAACTTCTTAGCAGAGATAGAAACTTCCATCTCTGCTATGAACACATGTTAAATTTTGTTTCGATCTGGCAACTCCTTCATATAGAAACAGGTGTTCACAAAAGACGCATCCTCGATTTTTTTACAATGGAAAAATAAGAAATGCGTGGTGTCATTAAATATTTACATAAAAAATGTTTATCGGGACAAGAAATTCATAATGATATGGTGAATGTGTTAGGTGAAAGTGCTCCTTCATGTGCAACAGTAAAAAATTGGGTTGCTGAATTTAAACGTGGTCGTACAAGCATTGAAGATGAACCACGTAGTGGACGTCAAAAAACAGCAACAACAACAGAAATTGTAGCCAAAGTGCATGATATGGTATTAAATGATCGACGAATAAAAGTGTGTGAAATAGCTAATATCATGGGCATCTCAAATGATCGAGTCCATTTAATTTTGCATGAAGAACTACAGATGAAAAAGCTTTCTGCAAGACGGGTGCCGGACTTGTTAACAGTCGACCAAAAACGCATAAGAATGAACATTTCTCAAGCTTGTTTGGATCGTTTTCAGCGAAATAAAATGGATTTTAAGCGTCGTTTCGTAACTGTTGATGAGACATGGATCCACCACTATACTCCAGAGACAAAAGAACAATCCAAACAATGGACTGAAGCTGGAGGAAGTGACCCAAAGAAGGCAAAAACAATAAATCGGCTGGTAAGGTTATGGCAACGGTTTTTTGGGACTTCAAAGGTATTTTATTGATTGACTATCTGCAAAAGGGTAAAACAATAAATTCAGAGTACTCTTGCAACCTTTTAGATCAATTAAATGTACAAATTCAAATTCCTGGCTTACAACACAAAAAAATAATTTTTCATCAAGACAACGCACCAGCGCACAAGAGTGTTTTAACAATGGCTAAAATCAACGAATTAAAGTACGAGTTGCTTGACCACCCACCTTATTCTCCTGATTTAGCTCCCAGCGACTTTTACCTGTTCCCAAATCTAAAAAAATTCTTTGCTGGCAAGCGTTTTACCTCAAATGAAAAAGCAATTACAGTTGTAAACCACTATTTTGAAGACCTTGAGGAAAACTATTTTAATCAAGGGATAGAATTGCTAGATACGCGTTGGACTAAGTGTATTGAAGTTTCAGGAGATTATATTGAAATATAAAAATATTTTTGAAAAACTAACTATTCTCTTTCATTGATAGGCTAAGAACTTTCTGAACCGCCCTCGTAAGTATGAAAAATAATGTCATATGCGGTTGCTACGAAATTTCGCACAGAGCAACCACACGAAGGTGCCTCCCGCTGTTGAGGTCCTGCAGCCTAGATGCCACAAAGTAATCCCGATCACCCTTAAATTGTACATGATACGTTATGGGCGACTAATAATTCTTTTTTATGAAACTTGACCATATTTTGTATAGCCGATATACAAATGTCCTTCCCTATAACAGCAAATAAAGCTAAATATTACACCCGCTATCAGCAACGAACACAATACTTTCGTAAAATTGGAACATATTGGTCCATGTTTTCGAATAGATCCGATTTGACGTCCTGCAGCTCTAGGAGCCACAATCGAAATCCGAGCACGCTCTAATTTTGGATGGTACGTTATGAGCGATCAATGATCGGCCTATTAAGCGCTCCCAGTATTTTATGGTTCAGCCTTAAAGAGATAACTTTTGACATAGTCCATAAGCGACTTTTAGTCTATGACTCTAATATGGATAAAGTCACGTAGAGTCAATTAAGTTAATGCTCGTAAAACTTCTTTAGTGAATTCTTGTTTGATTTTGCTACGTTTTTAAATTAGTGAACTTCTTTCTTATGTTAACATCAATATGAATGGAGTCCTTTTTGTTTTTTGTTGACGTTTTCTACGATAATGTGGTCAATAAAATGTTTCACTTAATAAGGAATCGATAAGTATTTTTTATTAACAAATGAACCAAAAAAATCCAGAAATTTAGAAAATCTTTAGAAAAAAAATCACGGAATTCCGAAAAATCCTAAAAATCACGTGTACAGGGGATCTCATTATTTAAAATCCCGTTGCCTGGGCCCCCTGATTTCCCGAAAGCCCAAAAAAACCTGGGATCTCAAAATCAAGGGTACTCGGGATCTCGTTTTTAAAATCTCGAATCCCGTTGCTTGGGGTCTGAGGATGGTGAAATTACATTCACCGAAACTACAGTCATCACGGCTTGTAACTAAAAGGCTTTTCGACTGCCTTTCGAGCAAATTTTTAGTTTCTTTTTGAACAAAATTCAAAGAAACATGCCATGAACTAAGCATATCAATTTTACAAGTTTTTTTTTCTAATAGCGTGAATTTTATCATCGCCTTATAACGAAAATATTTTCGATAAACGGCATACATACGAGGGCGACCGCAAAAGTAACTGGCCTAACATAAAAAGAACCGTTTTTTTGGAATTATTATTATTTATTTTTCAACATAATCTCCTTCCAACTAAATACACTTCATCAAACGTTTTTCAAGTTTTTAAATTCCATCCGAAAAAAAAGATTTTTCAAGACCTTCAAAATATGCCTCAGTTTCAGCAATAACCTCGCTATTGGACGAAAATTTTTTTGCCACCGAGAATTTTTTTTAAATTTGGAAACAAGAAATAATCAGAAGGAGCTAAATATGGACTATATGGTGGATGCGGAGCAATTTCAAATCGTAATTCGGCCAGTTTTTGTTGAGTTAAAAATGCAGTGTGTGAAGGAGCATTATCTTGATGAAAAAGAACTTTCTTTTTCTAAATGCGGTCGTTTTATCTTGATTTCTTCACTCAACCGATCCAATAATGCACAATAATATTCACTATTTATAGTTTTTCCTTTCTCAAGATAATCAAAAAATATTATACCCCTTGCATCCCAAAATACTGTGCCCATTACTTTTCCTGCTGACTTAAGAGTTTTCGCCTTCTTAGGGCCACTTTTACCAGCTTCTATCCATTGTTTTGACTGTTCTTTGCATTCTGGGATGTAGTGATGGATCCATGTATCATCAACAGTTATGAATCGGCTAAAAAAATCGCTAAAAGCTCCTCGGAATTGATCCAACGGACGATTTTTTGGGGCAAAGTCAACAAACGCGGCACCCATCTTGCGGATAGCTTTTTCATGTGGAGTTCATCATGTAAAATACTCCAAACTTGTTTTTCGTGTATTTTAACAATATCAGCAAGTTCTCTGAGCTTTATTCGTCTATCTTTAGTCACTTCATTAAATATTTTTCTAATGTTTTCAATAGTAGTAGCAGTTTTCGGTCTTCCAGAGCGTTGTTCATCTTCCGTACTTGAACGACCCATTTTAAATTGTTGAACCCAGGATTTCACGGTGGAGTATGATGGTGCATTATCACCATGAACAGAATCCAATTCATCTTTGATTAATTGTGGCGTATAACCTTTCATATAAAAGTGTTTAATTACCGCACGAAACTCTTTATTTTCCATTTTTCAAAAATTGTAAAACTTGTTTACTTCAACCACCTGTAACAAAGAAAATAATCATTAAATATTTCGGAAATTTTGACAGATGGCTTATAAAAGATTGCTTTTAAAAAACAAAAACAAAAAAGTTGCTAGTAAAACAGAAAATGTGCCAGGCCAGTTAGTTTTGCGGTCGCCCTCGTAAATGCAAATATATAAATTTGTTTATCGCTTGATAACAACATACGAATATTTAAGTTAATATGTGAATCACATATAATTACAGGATTCCTAATTACTTTTTTGTTTGATTTTTTAGATAGAACCGAAAATATTTTTCCCTGTGAATTTACCTTTCGTCTATAAAGGTCTGTACTCTGTATGTATGTATTTGCTTAACCCAGAGTAGCATCTACGAGGGCGGTTCGGAAAGTTCTTAACCTATCAATGAAAGAGAATAGTTAGTTTTTCAAAAATATTTTTATATTTCAATATAATCTCCTGAAACTTCAATACACTTAGTCCAACGCTTATCTAGCAATTTTATCCCTTGATTAAAATAGTTTTCCTCAAGGTCTTCAAAATAGTGGTTTACAACTGTAATTGCATCTTCATTTGAGGTAAAACGCTTGCCAGCAAGGAATTTTTTTAGATTTGGGAACAGGTAAAAGTCGCTGGGAGCTAAATCAGGAGAATAAGGTGGGTGGTCAAGCAACTCGTACTTTAATTCGTTGATTTTAGACATTGTTAAAACACTCTTGTGTGCTGGTGCGTTGTCTTGATGTAAAATTATTTTTTTGTGTTGTTAGCCAGGACGTTTTTCTCGAATTTGTACATTTAATTGATCTAAAAGGTTGCAATAGTACTCTGAATTTATTGTTTTACCCTTTTGCAGATAGTCAATCAATAAAATACCTTTGAAGTCCCAAAAAACCGTTTCCATAACCTTACCAGCCGATTGTATTGTTTTTGCCTTCTTTGGGTCACTTCCTCCAGCTTCAGTCCATTGTTTGGATTGTTCTTTTGTCTCTGGAGTATAGTGGTGGATCCATGTCTCATCAACAGTTATGAAACGACGCTTAAAATCCATTTTATTTCGCTGAAAACGATCCAAACAAGCTTGAGAAATGTTCATTCTTATGCGTTTTTGGTCGACTGTTAACAAGTCCGGCACCCGTCTTGCAGAAAGCTTTTTCATCTGTAATTCTTCATGCAAAATTAAATGGACTCGATCATTTGAGATGCCCATGATATTAGCTATTTCACGCACTTTTATTCGTCGATCATTTAATACCATATCATGCACTTTGGCTACAATTTCTGTTGTTGTTGCGGTTTTTGGACGTCCACTACGTGGTTCATCTTCAATGCTTGTACGACCACGTTTAAATTCAGCAACCCAATTTTTTACTGTTGCATATGAAGGAGCACTTTCGCCTAACACATTCACCATATCATTATGAATTTCTTGTCCCGATAAACCTTTTTTATGTAAATATTTAATGACACCACGCATTTCTAATTTTTCCATTGTAAAAAAATCGCGGATGCGTCTTTTGTAAACACCTGTTTCTATATGAAGGAGTTGCCAGATCGAAACAAAATTTAACATGTGTTCATAGCAGAGATGGAAGTTTCCAAAACACTTAACTTGTTTCTGTTTATACCGCGCTTTTTGTGCTAGGCTAAGAAGTTTCCGAACCGCCCTCGTATTTGCTACCACCATTTTTCTTATTCAAATTTATCCGCTACCCCAAAAATGTTTATCAAACGGACCAGATGTATACTTATACACACTGTTCGTCTGTTCGGGTCTGCCCTCTCCAGTAGTGTCGCCTTTAGTCACAACGACGTTTCTTAAACAGTTGCAAGCATTGGTTACACCATCTTCCACAATTTCATCTCGGTTCTTGAAAAAATCAACTGTTGTCCTTTGCTTAATCGGAAGCATCTGCATATGCTAAAAGAATGTGACCTTTGGCTTATACTGGGCCTGCTTTACAAACTGTTCCTTTAGCCTCTTGGGACATTCGCCGCTTGGCTCTAGAAGTAGTATTCGTATACAAAAAAACAAAATATCTTGTTATTTTGATTAATGGTATACTCAGCTCGATAAATTGCTTAGTAATTTATTGTTCATTAAGCAAATTGAAGAAAAAAACAAATTTGTACTGAATCTTTGATTAATTAAATGTAAGCTCCGGATATTGTTAAGTCAATCCTTTAGTATTGATGATGTTGTTTTCACAATCTATGGGTTCGTGGAAACCTTCTTGGTTTTTGCCTTTAACAAAATTCTGCCTGCGGCCTTTCTTTGATGCCATTTGTCATTCAACACATACCACACTCGGCCCTCTCAACAGGGATTATATTTTCTCCCTAGCACTGTCTCTAGCAGAAGGTCACTTCCAGTCCGTTTTTCTCGTTAGTCTGATTCCATAACATGAGTTTTTTTAAAATAATTTGTCATGTTGTCCCGTGTTTTCTGCTGTTGTTTGTTTATCTAATTAATGTTAATTGTTTTACGTTCTTATCTCATAAAAGATAATAGCAAATAATGCTGTTATTTACTCAGCGGTGGCATAGCCAGTATTTTTATGGCCGATTGATAAGCTTCTTGGACCCTTTGAAAGTAGTTCAATTGAAAGAATTTTTTGCAGGCTTTCTGTGCACGACCTAAGAAGTGAAAGTCTAAAGTATTAAAAAAATTCAGAGGACTTTTCAAGAACTGTACCCGATATTGGTGTAACTTTTAATGTGCGCGAAAATCACACATGTTAAGCCGGTTTAAAAGCCGATGGAAACATTTGAGCTTTTTTGCAAGAACCTCGTCACTACTGGCTACTTCACGATTAACAAATTTGAGTTCAAGCCATGTAAAAGCTTCTCTATACATGCACTTACCATTTAGAGCAGGATTAGGACTGTAGGCTCCGATTAGCGATTAGATACGGTTGCTGATAAAACAATGGCTGCACAAAGCTAAAATGCGTGATCAAGGTACAATATGGCTGCAGTGGTGAAAAGTGCAGCTAAAGAACCAAATCTATTAATGATAAGTCCCAACTAGAAGTTCTGTCGACAAAGCCATCAAATTGATACCTCTTGAATACAATTTTGACTGCAATAAATGTCTTCATTATGTCACATTAAAACGCAAAGACTCTGGCGGATGCGGATGATATAGAGTAGCAGGTAATAAAGAAGGTACGAGTATTCGATATAAAAACTCTGGCCAGATCAATAATTCCGTGACTTTTCCACATCCCCTCGTAGTTATATAAAATGCAATACTGCTCCCATCAAGTACCATCTGTTAATAGACTACTGTCAAAATTTTGAGAGAGTTCCGTCATTTAATTTGTGTTCAAAAGCACTTCGAAAAATACAACCTCGTGGATTTTGTTAAAAATAGAAAAATGTGATTTTCAAGTGCTCATTAAACATTATTTTTAGCGAAAAAACCGTCAGTCAAACCAAGGAAAAGCTTGATAAATACTGTGGGGACTCTGCACTATCGATTTCAATGGTAAACAATTGGTTTACTGACTTTCGTTGTGGTGGCCAAATACAAATGACGCTGAACGTTCTGCCCGGCCAACTGAGGTCAGTACACCCGAAAATGTCGAAAAATCTACGATATGGTGTTGGCCGATCGAAGAGTAAAAGACCGTGAGATTGTTGATGCCATACGCATTTCCTATGGCAGTGTGGTTTCGATTTTACATGATCAGTTGGGCTTAAGAAAGCTGTTTGCAAGATGCGTGCCGCGTTTGCTCTCAACTGACCATATACTAAATCGTGTGACAACTTTAAAGGATTGTTTGGAGTTGTTTAACCGCAATTTAAATGAGTTTTTGCGTCGTTTTTTAACTGTGGATAAAACATGGATCCAATACAACACTCCGGAGATCAAGCAGCAGTCTACACAATGGGTTTCTCCGGGTGAAACGGATCCGATGGAGTCCAAAGTGACTTTGTCGGCCATTAAGGTGATGGCAACAGTTTTGCATGAGGGCTAATCCACTTCGATTACCTTCAAAAGGGGAAAACAGTAATAGCGGCGAATAAAATGCCAACTTATTGGGCCGGTTTAACGATGATTTAGAAAAAACGACCCAATATGGCCAAGAAAAAAGTTATTTTTTATCAAGATAATGCACTGGTGCACAATAGCAAAATTAAATGAATTGGGTTACGAATTGGTACCTCATCCGCCATATTTTTCGGATTTAGCCCTCAGTGGATATTTCCTATTTCCAAAAAAGATTCAGCTCCAACGATGAATTTATTGATCAAATTGCCTATTTTATGGACCTCGAAAAATCCTATTTTTTGGAAGAAATACACAAATTGGAGAAACGTTGGACTTAGTGTATTGAGCTAAAAGGAGATTTTATTGAAAAATATTTTGTTTGTGTTTAATTCGAAAAGTCACGGAATTATTGATATGTCCTCGTAGCGAGCGATATCGAGCAATGCGTGCTGCATTTTTGTGTACAAAAATAATCTGCTAAACATCAGCATTTTGTTGCAAACAAGACGGCGCAACTTTCAATACAGAGCGAAAATCTGTTAAGTGACAACTTTGAAGACAACAAAGAAGATTATGTTGAAAAATATTTTTTTTTTTCAAAAAAAAACTGTATTTAATTCGAAAAGTCACAGAATTATTGATCTGCCCTCATATATGTTCAAAAGTCATCGAAGCGGCAAACGCTTTGTCGCCTGAAAGGCCATAGTTGACGTATTTGGAACCTCCGGTTACGAGAGTCGGCAACCGTATCCGCATAAATCACTATTTAAAAAGTATATTTTACTAAGTAGCCGATACAAAATCCTCCAGTAGATGACGAAAAATTCTTGAAAGCTTACAGACAGTCCCTCAGTAGCTTACTAAGATAAGAATCTCTCAGTATCTGACAAAAAATCTCTTATAAGCTGATTGAAAATCTCTAAGTAGCTGACTATGAATATGTCTGCATCAGACCAAGAATGCTTAAGTTGCTGACTAGAAATTCTTTAGGAGGAATTTGAGTGGCAGACGAAAAGTACATCACTAGCTGCTGCTTGCATCTTTCAGTTGATTGAGAATTTGCAGTAGCTGACCAAAAATGTATAAGCAGCCGACGGATAATATCTTAGTAGCTGACAAAAAATCTCTCAGTACTTTACCGAAAATCTCTTTGTAGCTAATTGCGATTGTGTCAATAGCAGACTGAAAATCCCATAGTAGCTGACTAGGAATCTCTCAGTGGTTGGCTGAGAATCTATTAGGCGCAGACAAAAAATATATCACCAGCTGTTTAATAGTATGTACAATGTTAAGAGTATATTATAGGAATGCTAAGTAGCTGATTGAGCACTTCTCTATATCTGACGAAGCATTTATCAGCTGCAAGTAGAGAATCCTTCATTTGCTGACTGTGAATCTCTTAGGAGTTGACTAAGAATGTCTCCGCAGCTGATAGAGAAAAAATACACCCGGTCTGTTCTTTCTGTACCGACAACTGACCTAGATTAACAGAATACCTGTTAAAATTTATTTAGATTTCAGAGAACAATTGACAGCGTCAAATTTAGATTTATCTTCATATTTCCAACGACGCATTCAATTCCTCTATATTCATTTCGGGATAGCATAATAATTTTGCAATTTCATTTATAACATATTGACATGTTAATCCGATCCGCTTTTTAATTTTATGTCCGCATTTTAATTGTATAAATAAAATAGATTTTGCAGAAATTTCTAAGAAAAACATAAACCAAATCAGTACAATTTCCTATTGAGCGCAAATCTTTTAGCTGATTGGAAATCGTACAGTAGCTGACTAAGATTATATTAGACTCAGAATTTCTCAGACGCTGCGTAAGAATTTCACTGTAGCTGACTTAGATTATAACGAAGCAGACTTAGAATCTCGTAGTAGCTGACTGAGAATCTCTCAGAAGTTGTGTAAGAATCTCAAAGTAGCTAACTGAGAGTCGTTCAAAAGCGGACTAAAACCCTGTACCTCAGCAGCTAATTAACAAATTCTAAGTAGTCGCCTAAGAACATCTCTAAATCTGCCAGTAGCAGTTGTTGACTTTAAATCTCTCAGTAGCTGACTAAGAATCTCTCTAGTCGACTAAGAATATCTCCTTTATTGACTAAGAATCTCTCAGTTATTGACTAAGAATCTCTCAGTAGTTGACTAAGAATCTCTCAGTTATTGACTAAGAATCTTAGTTACTGACTAAGAATCTCTCAGTAGTTGACTAAGAATCTCTCAGTTATTGACTAAGAATCTCTCAGTTATTGACTAAGAATCTCTCAGTTATTGACTAAGAATCTCTCAGTTATTGACTAAGAATCTCTCAGTTATTGACTAAGAATCTCTCAGTAGTTGACTAAGAATCTCTCAGTTATTGACTAAGAATCTTAGTTACTGACTAAGAATCTCTCAGTAGTTGACTAAGAATCTCTCAGTTATTGATAAGAATCTCTCAGTTATTGACTAAGAATCTTAGTTATTGACTAAGAATCTCTCAATAGTTGACTTACAATCTCTCCGTGGCTTAGAGAGGGGGAAATCACAGTGATTGCAGCTCTCTTTGTGTCAATCTTTGAGCTAGACTATCGCACATCTTTGCTAATTGGCATTAACAGTTGGAGAACAATAAATGGCGTCTAAGATAGATTGCGGATTAATAAAGAAGAATTTTCGCATATGGTCCGTAAACTTGTCTGTTTGCGAAAAAACAAACGTCCGAACCACTGTGATCGGCTGATGATTTTTAACACAGACCGAACAAATCTCCACTGAGACTACTGATGAATGATTTTTATTTTAAGTATCATTAACACTTGTTTTTTAACTAAAAACTACAGAAAAATATTATGAAACCCCAATTGCGTGTCTAAATTTGAGAGAGGGGAAAAAGTGTTCCGAAAAAGTGCTAACAAAATGCCGACTGAAAGATAGACGGACAGCCCACTGAAGCTGATGAGCCGCAACTACAAATAAGACACGCTTAAGACTTTTCAGGCGATTCTTTTTTTTCAAGAACAAACTAGAAAACAGTAGTCATTGTTAACTTCATGATCATGTTACCGGTCAAGATCATTGTGGACATCATCATCAACGGCAAACTTTAAGCTGCGGAAAATGATAGTCAATGATTGGCGTTTTACAAATGATTTTCAAATAATTTTTTTGTCATCTACAAAAAAAAGAGACGCCAAAATCTTTGTCATCTAGATATTTTTATTATTGTGTAACATCAATAACACATATTCGACGTATGTGTGTTCATATAAGTACTCCAATGTGGATTTAAAGAGCTTTGGTCTTGATGGCATATATATTGGAGCACAAGCCAATGTAGCAAGCATCACAACGAAAGGGGAAGGTATCCCAAGAAAAGCCTCTGAAAGACTTGGAGAAGAAAACAAATGGTTTTTGTAAGGACGGACTTAAAACGAATTTTTGGACAAATAGACGGTAGTTTACAGCGCTTGACTGCATTAGACGAATCTATAGTAGTTGAATTAGTAATAGATGACAATAAGTTGCTTTGGGGCGCGATATGCTCTCGCTTGTTTTCTCAAAATGGACCAACTTCTTTCTCAATTTTAAGAAGATCTACACATACCTGACTCTCTGCAGATATTATGGCCGACCAGTCCCATGTTGTATGAAACAAAAACTGGAATTAGCCCTTGTTTAAGAGGTCTTTCTCTGGTACGGCCGCTAGGCAGGATAAACTATTGTTATGGCCTGACTTAAAGGAGCGGCCCTTCAGGTAGTGGTGGCTGTGGTTTAAGCCCAAATCGCGTTAAATGTTTCGTCTCAGTATGGAGTTGCATTGCAACCATTTGCTGAAGCCCATAGTTCAGCAAAGGTGTTTTGGGTTTGGTCCGAAGCACTGGCTTAAAGCAACGCTGGCTGTCGCATGGTAGCGTGCCCCAAGTGCGTTGACGTACTATGGTTGAAGATGTAAGAGAATCATGGAAAACACACAGACGATGTCTTCGGATATCGTCTACTTAAACTGAAACTACGTCACTATTATAGAGAGTGTATGTCAGCTTAGTAGCTGATGGAGAATCTTGTATTAGCTGCCTGAGAATCTACATTGCTGAATGAGAATTTGGTCGCTTAATGTGAAAATATCCCTCGCTTAAGGAGAACCTGTCAGTTACTGGCTTAGACTATGTTACTGGCTGGTTATTCTAAATCATTAGCTTCATACAAATTTCTTAAAAGCTGTAAGTAGCTAGCTAAGTTTCTTTAAGCGGACTCTAAAGCTACTAAAAAACCGCTATTCCTATTCTTCAAGGGTTCTCAGTCAGCTACTACGTTTTTTCTTGAAGATACTGCGAAGTTTTTTAGTAGCCTTAGAGAGTTTTAGTCTTCCGCTGAAAGAAACTTAGCGGAAGTGTCCTAGTAGCTTAACGTAGATAACAGAGCATATGTCAATAGCTAGCTGAGAATCCCTTTCGGAGTAGTTGAATTAGAATCTCTCAGTAGCTGACAGATAATCTCTTAGTAGCTGATCGATAATATCTCAGTAGCTGAAAGATAATACCGCAATATATGTAGGAGACTAAGAACGTCTTAGTAGCTGGTTGAGACTATTTAACAAGCTTACCTAATTTTCTCTGTACTTGACGGAGCAGATATGATTTGGATAGCTAGCGGAGAATACATCCCTACTAGAGTTAGTATCTCATGGTAGTTAAAATGGAATCTTTCGGCAGCTAACAAATAGTCCTGACTGAAAGTAAGTTGGTGTATGACAGAGAACAACTTTGTATCTAACTAAGATTCACGTAGGTGACTTTGTAGCTGACTGAGAAAATTTTTAGAAGCTAATTGAGAACGCCTCAGTAGCTGATGAGCAATGGTGTTGGCTACGACTTTCTCAGTATTTAAGTGCAAACCTCTTAAGATTAAGAACTCCTGCTTAGCTAACTGATATTCTTTAAAGGATTGATAATATTTTAGTAGCTGACTAAGAATATATTAGTAGCTGACTAAGAAACTTTTTATACTTGAGTAGCTAATTGAGAACATCTAAGAGGCTGATGAGCTGACACAGAATCCCTTTAGCTAATCTTTAGCAGATTGATTATATGTTAGAATCTGAACATTGAAGTAGTTGATAGAGAGTTTTTTGTATACTTATGTAGCTAATTGAGAACCTCTCAGTAGCTGATGAGAGCATATGGTGTTAACTACGAATCTCTGAGTAGTTTACTGAAAACCTCCTGAGCTGACACAGAATCCCTACTTAGATGACAGATAATCTTTAGCAGATTGATAATATGTTAGTAGCTGACTAAGAATATAACAGTGGCGGAGAATGTCATATATACTTTAGTAACTAATAGAGAACCTCTCAGTAGCTGCTAAACGTATGACGTTGAATAAGACTCTCTCAGTAGTTGACTGAACCTCCTAAGCTGACAGAGAATTTCTCATTAACCTCTAGCAGATTGAAAGAACGCCAGTACCTGACAAAGAATTTTTAAGAGCTGACTGGGAATCTCGTTTGATGTAAGTGACTACCTCGTTGTAGCTGATTGAGAATCTTTTTGTAGCTGACTAAAGATACTTCAATCCTTGCTAAGAATCTTTCAGTGAATGATAATAAAACTACGTACGTAACAGAAAGTCTCTGCCAGTAATCTCGCAGAGCAGCTGTACTGTGTTGGTTAGTATACAATACTCAGGTTAAAGTCTAGTAAACACTTCTAAGAGTGACTAAAATCTTTTAGTAATTGATTGAGAGTCTCGCAGTAGTTGATTGAGGGTGTTTTCAGTAAATGGCTGAGTATCTCTTAGTAGATAAGGCTCTGCAGGTGAACGAGAATCTCTCAGTAGTTGCCAGATTTCCAGTCTTTCGCTGAGAGAATATCAGTCATCCACCGAAAGAATCTGACAAAAAATTGCTTAGTTGCTGACTTAGAATCTCAGTATTTAAATGGACAAATATATCAGCAGCTTATAAATAATTACTCAGTATATGAAGAAGCTCTTAGTAGCTCCTAGTAGCTGACCAAGATTACGAGAGCTACTATATATATTTCTGGCCTAACCATGAAAATGCGAATATTTATCATCAAAAATGGTTTTATTGTTTTTCAAAGTATTCTCCAGCCTGATTTCTACACTTTTGCATGTGCTCAAACCAATTGTCGAAGCACTTTTTCCGTTCCGATTGAGACACCCCCAAAACATGGTTTTTTAATGCTTCAACAGCATCTTCTGGCGACGAAAATCGTTGACCACGCATTTATTCTAAATGTGCGGGAATAAAAAGAAGTTATTGGGTGCCAAGTTTGGGCTGTACGGCGGATGACCCATCAATTCGACGTTTTGGCCGGTCAAAAAGGCGCTGGTTTGAGCCGATGTGTGAGAGCTCACATTGTCATGGTGCACAATGATTCGTCTTCTCTTGTTCGTTTTTCGAATTTCTCCGAAGACTTTAGGCAAACAAATTGTGTTCCACTCAGAAATGACCGACCTACGTTATTCCAGCGGAACAGTCGCCACATGACCAGTTTTGCCGAAGAAACAGGCGAACATTTGCTTCGAAGTGCTTCATCCACGAACAATTTTCGTTAAATTTGGCTCGTCTTCGAAGACCAACACGGTCGATTGCTGTTTTGATTCGAACTCATACACATAGATCCATGATTCGTCGCCTGTGGCAATCTTATAAACGTCTTTTGAAGCACCGCGATCGTATTTTTTCAAAATATCTTTGCACCAATCGACACGAGCCTTTTCTTGAGCGATTGCCAAATTGTGCGGGATCCAACGAGAACAAACCTTTTTTACGGCCTAGTGTTCATGCAATATCGAATATATGCTGGTGGAAGAAATGGCCAAAGATGCCTTTATCTCACGGTATGTCACATGACGATCTTGCATTATCATTTCACGCACGGTATCAACGTTCTGTGGCACAACGGCCGTTTTTGAACGACCTTCACAACCTTCATCTCAATCGTGGCCGACGATTGAATTCATTAAACCAGTTTTTCACTGTGGATGGTGGTTCATTGCCATTCAAAGATTTTAGTTCATCGATGCACTCTTGTCATGATAATCCACATGGAAAGTTGTGAAAAATGAAAAATGATTTTTTCAAGTCACTGTAAACAACACAAATGATGGTCGTACGTCAAAACGTTCTAAGTACGTTTATGCTAAAAAATGTCAAACTTTCCAATGGAAAGTCAGATGGCGCCAGGCAACACAGTGTTGCCTTGTACAGAAATATATATAGCGTACTAGAAAGTCTTAGTAGCCGACTAGGCATATGTTCTTGACTTAGAATATCTTAGTACTACACTCAAATTTCCCCGGAGCTGTCAGAGTGTCTTAAAATAGCTAATGGAGAATATAAGTTGATGTTGTTTCTACAGGGTGGCTGATGCATATTGCTACATTAGGAAACTCAAATAATAACTAAAGTGTCCCATTTATCAATTTTTGTTAAATATAAAAATCAAAATAAAAAAAAATTAACTAGATTCATTAATAGAAAAAAGTTATTAAACGTTTTTTGGTAGAGGCTTTCATTAGCCTCCCAGTATATTGTTGAGCTAGCAAAAAATCGACCAATGCTGGCTGATAATTTCTCATTAGATGACTAGGTAGCTGAAAATCACACAGTAGCTGCTTAACGGAGGAGAACATTTCCTCCCATATGATGGACGTAACAAGCTCTAAAAAATTATCTATTTGATCCAGTAAATTTCACACAGTAGCTGATTGGAAATCTAGTTTTAGCAGGTGACGAATCTCAGTTGCTGTCTACTGCATCTATTTAGTATGTGACCTCAACAAACTCTGGAAAATTCACTATTTTTGGGTGTTTTCTAACTCTAAACATGCCGCATCGTCATCATCACTGCCGTAAGAAGGCATTACATCCCCCCAGCTTGTTTATCGCTCAGAATGTTTGTAATGTAATTGCTTTACATTTGTCAAATTCTCATTGTTCCAGAAAACAAACAAACAATTCTTTGTTCTCTGCAATTTTCCATAACACAACGACAGACAGCGGCAGCAATCTAAGCGTTTTCACGACCGCCACTTGCCAAATTGTGTGCTTTGACGCTTTTATTGACTTATTTTGTTTTCTTCTGTTGGATTCTGCCATCCTGGGTGTGTATCTGCAAAGCGTATTCTCCCCACCATCCATTTGAACTTTTCGTATCTTGTGTTCGGTCTGCATGCTATCCATGTCTAGATCTCCCCTCGCACCGCCGTCTTATATAGAGAATAAAAATTACGAAATATATTCGATGCCGCCGCCGTGGTTTTCTATTGTTTGCGCAATAGTCGCAATTACGCGAACCGAGATTTGCTTGAAATGTAACGAACGTTTAGAATCAATTTACATTTTGTTGGCGTTTTCTTTAAGGCAGATTAATGACGATGTGGGTTTTGACTTTGAAATTGATTTCGTAATGCTGGGATTAAGTTTTGCGAATTGAAACTAGAACGATGAAAATTGCCATAAACAAAATTAAAACGTTTAATCGTTCCACCAAGATCGCATTTATAGACCCAAAAGGAGCACAATTATGTTAAATGCTAAAGGCTTTAGGGTTTTTTGTTATTGTCATGAGAACTTGAACCAATGGTCCTAAAGCTGTAACATGGCCTAAGTGCCTATAAAGAAAATTATGGTTTACGGTCTTGGTTCTCCAACATGGTGGCTCAGAAATATTCAGTATTACCACAATACATTTTGTAGCGAAACGGAATAATTACCAATATTTTCACGTCGACTCAAAGTTTCTTAAAAAGCATTTGTTGGATAGATAAGTTAGCTTCAGAGAGAGAGAGAGAGAGATTGGCTGTCGGCTTATAATAGACTCTCAACCAGATACTTAGAGACTTTTAGCCAGCTTCCGTAAGGTTCTTGCGGGAATGAATTACATCGCGCTGTTGCCAGGATAGGTGTTCCTTATAGCAAAAATCACTGTGTTTATCCTCGTTTAAAATTCATATGCCTTTGTCGTGTTTCTTTAAAGTTTGGTTTTGTCTTACAGACTTAACATCCTTAAAATTTGTTACATTTTGCCATCAGTATTCGATTAAACAACTCGTCATTCTTCTTACCGTGTAATCAGCTTTTCAAATGCTTATATGACTTTCTTCATCACTTTGGGTACGCCGCCTGGCTTCTAACTGAGTTCAGTTTCACTCTTTTGTAAAGAGATGAACTTAGTCTAGATACCGTTCTTCGGCTAATACTACAGAACCTAGGGCTGAGTTCAGTTCAGTAAATCAGACACGATTCAGTCGGCTACTAAGTGCTAGTTTCAGTTGCCAACTAAAAATAGCGACGATCACATTAGGCAACTGATCTGGTAAATCATTTGCAGGTTGTAATTTCTGGGGAATTATTAATACGAGTAGTAACAGAAACAAATGTTTTAACTTTAATACCACTTGGGAAAAATTGAAGGCGAAAATGTAATGTAAGGAGTAAGCACAAGGTAATGGAGTCTTGAAACGTTCTCTCTTCAGTATCAATCAATATGAGACTGTCTGTTAATCTAATTTGGGAAAGATACAGTCTTTCAGGTTATGACTGAGGCACTCATTCACTAATCGCTGGACCGTCTCTTAGCTAGCGACTGATACCGACTCTCTCTCTCTCTCTCTCTCTCTCTCTCTCTCTCGCTCTATAAGTTACCAAGGTGAGATAGTCTGTTAAATGTGGACCGAGGTTATTTCAGTAAGCGAATGAGTCCACCTACTAGTTAACGTCTAAGACTGTCTCTCGAATAGCGAAAGGGCATTCTCAAACTTCGTCACCTATTCATCGACGAGAATCATCTATGAAAAATCCCACTCACAATTTCTCAGTAAAAGCCTGGTATAATTTTTGAGATTCACTTAGTATGTGACTGACAATCTTCAGGGGACGAGTAAAAATAACTAATTAAAGGACTGTGAATCTCTAATTGAAGGATTAAGAATCCCGCAATGGATGGAGAATCTATCAGTGAACGACGGAGAATCTCTGAATTGACGTCCGACAATCACTCAGTGGATGACTGAGAATCCCTGAGTGGATAACAATGAATCCCTCATTAATGACTAAGAATTTCTCAGAATGACTGAGATTTTATCAGAATAATGACTGAGAATCTCTCAGTGGATGACTAAGAATTTCTCAGTGAAAAACTGGGAATCTCTAAGTGGAAGTCCTAAATTCTCTCAGTAGACGACTGAAAATCTCTCAGTAGACGACTGAATATCTCTCGAAGAACTACTGAGAATCTCTCAGAGGACGACTAATATTTATTTAGTGGACAACTGGAAAATTCTCAGCGGACGACTGAGTATCTTTCAGTGAACTACAGAGAATCTCTTAGTGGACAACAGAGAATTTCTCCGTGGATGATTGAGAATTTCTCAGTGGACGACTGAGAATTTATTAGTGAACGTCTGAAAGTCTCTCAGTGGACGACTGAGAATCCCTCAGTGGACGACTGACAATCCCTAATTGGACGACTAATAATCTCAGAACTCGCCTGAGAGTTTATCGGAACGACTGAGATTCTCTCAGAACGACTGAGATTCTCTCAGAGCGACTGAGATTCTCTAAGAACAACTGAGATTCTCTCAGAACGACTAAGATTCTCTCAGAACGACTGAGATTCTCTCAGAACGACTGAGATTCTCTCAGAACGATTGAGATTCTCTCAGAACGACTGAGATTCTCTCAGAACGACTGAGATTCTCTCAGAACGACTGAGATTCTCTCACAACGACTGAGATTCTCTCAGAACTACTGAGATTCCCTCAGAACGACGGAGATTCCCTCAGAGCGACTGAGTTTCCCTCAGAACGATTGAGATTCTCTCAGAACGACTAAGATTCTCTAAGAATGACTGAGATTCCCTCCGAACGACGGAGATTCTTTCAGAACGCCTGAGATTCTCTAAGAATGACTGAGATTCTCTCAGAACGACTGAGATTCTTTCCAATCGATTGGGAATATCTATGAGGACAGGACGACTAAGGTTTCTTTAGTGGACGGCTGCAAATCTCTCAGCGGACGACACAGAATCTCTCAGTGGACGACAGAGAATCTCACGTAGATGATTGAGAATTTCTCATTTAACGACTAAGAATTTCTCAGTGAATGGGAGAGAATCTCTCAGTGGACAACTGAGAATCCTTCTGTAGACGACTGAGAATATCTTAGTGAACAAATAAAAATCTGTTATGAACGATTAAGAATCTCTCAGTGAAAGACTGAGATTACGACTCAGAATATCTTTGCGGGTGAATAAAAACCTTTACGTCAAAGAAAGTGAATGTCGCAGTGGACGACTTAGAATTGCATGGGATGAAAGAGATTCTTTCAGTATCAGCTTCTGATATAAATTAGAATATGACGGGGACTATCTCAGACGATGGCGAGTCGCTAAGTCGACGACTGACAATCCCCTATCTATGTCTGAGGATGTAAAACAGGGATCGGCACACTGATAGAGCTTTTTTTGTGTTTGTATGAACTGCAGTTTTTCCCCTCACCATGCAATGATAGAACTGTTTCTGAAATATTTTCAACAAGAAACCAAACACGAGCTCTAATTCCTATGAAATGAAACATTTCGTTCAGTGTTACAGCAAATATCATTCAACATCAACTCATCAAATGAATGCTTAAGAGAGACTGAATCTTCGTTAATTGCATGAGCACATATAGGTCTGAGGAAAGAGCCCATAGGCGCCTTATTGCCGATCTCTGGTGGAATCTAGCAGTGGAACACAAATAACTTTCTGTAAACAACGGCTAATCTCCTGCAACACGACTAAGGCTTTCAGAATATTTCGAAAGCTGTCTGAGAACAGTTCAGTAGCTGAATGAGATTATCTTAGTAGCTAACTACAAAAAATCAGTTACTTGAAGAAAATATCTTGGAAGCTAACTGCAGTCAATGTCAAATATCTCAATATATCAGAATCTGAGTGAGACTATTTATTAGCTGGCAAAGAACCTCTTAGAGCTCACTTAGAATAACCCACAAGACGATTACCAATGGTCTCCTAGGCTACCCACTTTCGAAATATCTCGAAAGCTGACTGAAAACAGGTTAGTTGCTGCAAGAGATTATCTTAGTAGCTATCTTAAAAAAATTTAGTAACTTGAAGAAAATATCTCGGAAGCTAACTGCATGCAGTTAATGTCAAATTTCTCAATAGCTGACTTAGAATATTTCAGAAGATGACTCAGAATATTTAGTAGCTGACTAAGAACCTCTTAGAGCTAACTTAGAATAACCCACTAGAAGATTACCAGTGGTCTCCTAGGCTACCCACTGATGTTATTCCTCAGTTTCCGACTTGTGATTCAAAGATAAGTCTGAGGTAAACAACTTCAATTACTCTGTAATGTAAATGGTAAGCTAGTGCCATTACCAAGTGTTTATTTGGTAATACTGATTCTCTCTGTAGGACTTTGAATATATTTTATTTTAAATTATGGCGAAGTTTTTTGCTAATAATATATTTTCTCCCTCTCTCTCTCTCTTTGCAGGTATGTATCCACTTAAACAATGCTTAAAACTATCAATAAATTTCTGTAAGTGTAGAATTACAATTAAATTATGTGGCGTTCTTGTTGTACACCCTCAATATTGTCAACCGAAATGTTGTCAATAAATTCTCTGTCCGTAATCATAAAATACATACAATTAATAAATCAAAAGTATCGCTGCGCGATTGACGCTACGCTAATAGTGCGCGGCGTGAACGGCATGAGCGCCAAAACAAAAATCGCCATAAACACATTGAAATCGTTTCGCGTTTGCTGTCTTCGCATTCGAGATAGAACGAGTTTATTGTGGTCGAATTCTGGCGATCAAACATAAATGGTTTCCATTTTTATTTTTGTCTGCTGTTAGACTTTATTGACATTTGCCAGGTTGTTGGTGGCGGTGGTGTCCGCCTGTGTTTGTTGTTTACAATTGTTGTTATTTTAACAGAATTATGCAAAAACATTGCAATAAATTATTAAATGGGAGAAGGAAGAAAACGCAAAAACCAACAACACAAAACGAAATTATTAAATAAGCGCGAAATGATACAATTCGATGAGGTTTTATTTTTATCTGTTTGTTTGGTCTGGCGGGCTTTCAGTTTTTAGGGGGCGTCTTGTTGTTTTTGCGTTTTAAATAATCGTCTAATTAAGGGGAAAGTCAGTGATGGATGGAATGTTTTATAGAATTTTTTGTTGTGGTTTTCGTTATGGCCGTAATGGCTTTGAGACCAGTTTTGACCATTTGGCAGAAGGAATGCGGGGCTACGTTTAAGGCACACACACTCAGCACGGGTTGTTAATCAAAATGTGATGTGACAACGGCTCATATTTCGATGTGAAGTTTTAGAATCTTTTGTATCTTTAAAATCAGTATGGTGACGGAGTGTTTGGAGTTTCTGGTTTCTTTAACTGCTGGCATTGCTTGTTTGAACTCTAGCACTTTTCGGTTGACTTAAGAATATCAAAAACAATTCTGGTGAATTGAATTCTGTACCAAAAAAAAAATTGGCTTATTCCACTTCCGTGTCCTGATGGACTTCATTAAATTGTCCTACTATCCTTGCCAACGAGCATTTTTCAATCGCATAATGCATTAGATTCTCAGTTGTCCTGTCTTCTTTTGAGAGATTCTCAGCCATTCACTAAAATATTCTCAGTCGTCCACAGAGGTATTTGTATTCGCCTCCAGGGAAATTCTTTTTCGTCTACTGAGATAGAGAGATTTTTTGATGGTCATAGAGTGGTATTCGCTCGTCCTCTTAAATACCGGCAGATACAGAATCTTTTTTTCATCGCATTTGAAAAGTAACCCTTAATGGCCTTAGCCATTATTTTTAAAACATTCTGTACACAGAAAAAAATCGTTTTAATTAAAAATTCAAAAATTTAAAGACAGAATTAATTTGGAATATTGTGAAAAAAAATGTTATATATAATGTGATCCATCTAGAGGTATTTTTTCACAACAACAAAAAATGTTTAGCTCGTTTGTTTTATTTCGGTCTGTTGCTTTTACACATTGAACAGGGATTAAACCGGCTCAAGACCTCTTGCTTCTACATTTAAATAGAAGACATGTTTTTAACAAAATGGCAAAGTGACATTGATTTTCGTGGCTGCACACTACTTTTATCATGATTTCATGGTCCGTGACAATCATCTTCAGAAAGCCTTTCCTCTATAAGGCCAGGCTCTCCCCAAAGGAATGAGAACTACTGTTGTAAACCTTACTTTTCAAGTTATCTTCACACAATTGCCCACGAAAATTCAACTCACTCTTGCCACCTCCAAAGAGACTCCACAAATATAAAAATTCGAATCAAGGTTGGAATTTTTATTAGCAATTTGAAAGGACATTTTATGGCATTTATTTTTTGAATATAAATTCCTTTAAATGTTGACCGCAACTACGCCTCAGGGTTTTCATTCTGAGGGTCCAATTTTGGATGACGCGTTCGAGCATTTCGGCCGGTATGGCTTTAATGACCCGCGCAATGTTGGCTTCCAAAACCTGAACCGTAGCTGGTTTGTCAGCATAGATTTCGGACTTTATGTAACCCCAAAGAAAGATGTCTAAAGGTGTGATATCACTCGATCTAGGCGGCCAACTCACCTGTCCAAAACGTGAAATTAGCTGCTTTTCGAAATGACCTCTCAATAGATCCATTGAAAAAAATATGCACCGCCATAAACCGTGGTTTTCTCTGGGTATAATGGCACCTCTTGAACCTCTTCTTGTTGCTCTTCAGCCCAAATGCGGCAATTTTGTTTATTGACTTTGCCGTTGAGCCAGAAATGGCCCCCATCACTGAACAAAATTTTGGTCGAAAACAGCGGATCTTCCCGTTTCTCACCGAACGATCATTTCCATAATACATTAAATAAAGAAGCAATAGGTCTAGAGCCGGTTAATCCCTGTTCAATGTAAAACTTTCCAATGAAAAATGTCAGATGGCGCCAGGCAACACTTAGTGTTAAAACGTTAGTAAAAGGCTTTTAAACTGATTAAGCTTTTTCCTTTAAAGTGCTCATTTTTATTCAAAAACGAAAAGTTCCATAGGGTGCAACATTTTAAAATATACACTAAGGTCAAATTCGACTAGTTATTTTTGACGTCGTTTTCTGTCTCACTCTCACCCACATACCAGAAAAAACACTTCCAGAAACGCACACCCACTAAGGCGGTTCAGCCCAGTATGAAGAAATCAAATAAGCTTAGTAGCTTTCTAAGGTAAAATTTCAGAATAAAATCACATTGTTTTCCCTATGCACCCTACATTTGACCAAAATAGTACTTTTGCCACAGCTTCTTTATTTATTATTCGATCTTTTCGACTTATGATATGTCGTTGATCATTAATTAACAAGAGCTATACTTCTTTTAAAGGCCCGGAAAAAAATTTTATGTTCCCTAAATCGTCTCTAGATACTCTTTTAATCTAGGGGGTGACTGGTGGAACTTTTTTGTATGGGTACCGACCCTTGCTAGTGCTTACCGAAACTGAAGCCACCCTTGCTTGTAACTGAAAGTCTTTCCAACAGCTTTGTGAAAAATTTGACTAATTTTTTGTAAATATCTGAATTTTTTCTACTCCCCATAAAGAAAATATTTTCGATAAACGGCTTAAAATTTTTTTCTGAATTTTTTCAGCATCTCATAACAAATATATTTTCAATAAATGACTTACAACTTTTTTTTCGTAATTTTTACATCTAATAAGAAAAATTTTTGATAAACGACTTACAGCTTTTTTAATAAATATGCTAATTATTCCTCACCTCAACAAAAATATTTTCGATAAACGGCATTACATTTTTTTTGTAAGTATGTGAATTTATTTATCGCATGAAATCGGAAATATTTTCATTAAATAACGTACGAATATTTTAGTTAATATGTGAACAATTTTATCACAGGATTTCTAATTTATGTTTTTTTCGAATATTAGAATTTTCAATTGAAATGAAAAAAACTGAGTTTTAACCAAAAGTTTGACGATCAGTCTTGGTTAAGAACCCATTGGGTTGCTAAATCTATAGGATTTTGAAATGAATGGCAACTTTAGCTGCTTTATTCATAAGAGTAGTCCTTTCAAACCTGTTTGGGAAGTTGTCGTCAGTGGTCCTGTCATGCTCACCTGGTAAAGCCAAATTTATTTCCAAATGCTTTCTAATTTCGCTATGACGGTTTCCTTCAACAGTTTCAGTTTATATTTTTAGGTGGTGGGCAATTTTAAGCCTCAGGAAAGCGCCCAAGCAATATTCACGTTTTTATTTCACTATTCAAGCCGACCGTTTCATGTCCCCTCCAATTTCTTCTATAGTATCTTGTGCTGGTCTGCTGCCTTGGATTTTACAACCAGTGTTAATTTTGAAACTTTTGTACCATTCGGAAAATTTATTTATGGTGTAAAATGGTCATATCAGGTGTCATTAAGGCATGCCACAACATGCAACATGTTATTTTTTTTTATTAATTGCATTAATTAATAAACATAATTTTTTATGTATTTTTTTCGTCTGGTTGAACACAGTCTGGCTTAAGCTTGTTCAGACAGACAGACTGACGTTCGTTCGTTAGCATTATTAATTGCTTAAGCTGAATGGAATCGGCATTTTTTGGTTGGTGTAATAAAAAATAACAGCGACAAGGCATATTAAGCATTTATCGAGAAAGAAAAACCGAAATGTTTCGGATGCAGTTGTGTTGCACCACCACCACCTTCAGCTCGACACTTACCTCTGCCTGCGTATCGAATGGAACACGCTGATATTGCAACGCGCTCGAAATGTGGGTGGGTTGAGCTATTATGACACATGTCATTAGTCAAATATGTAGAGTATAATCGAGTGTTATAGTGTCGAGCTACGAATATCGAGAGCGACAAAAAAAAATACCAAAAGACAGAAAACTACTTGTAATAAAACACCTACACTTTTACTTTGCACCAAAACCAACGAATGAAATGAATTGAAAAATCATAAACACGGAATGTCAAGAAAGTGAGGGGGAATGCAGTTTTCTCTACAGCAGTCATCCAGTGTTGCCAATTTGGCGGTTTCCCCGTCAAATCTAGCGCTTTTTTAACGCTCGTCGCAGGAAAAATTAATTTTGGCGGGAATTTTTGCGGGGTTTTCAAATCATTTGCGGTAACGTTTTGGTTATTTTGCGATTGTTACTGATTTCCATAATAAATGTTGTAATGCAAATATTTCTTTGCATGCAGGGTCTATCCTACTAGAAAGTGAAACTATACAATTACCTGGGGCGCCCATAAGAGACGCTTCATAGAAAAGATACGAGAACTAGTGCAAGGATCAGGTACTATGAAATATAATTACTTATCCAAAATCATTTCTCGGCAAATAATTATATGGGCATCTCTAGAAGGGTAAAATGAATAATTTATGAACACAAAAACAGTGCAAAGGACTATTTAGGACTGATCTCAATCACATCTATCTGATTTGCTGATCTCAATCACACAATTATTTTAAAAATTTACCATTTTCTATGTTGGAAATTATTATAAATTCATGCATTTCCAAATTTATGCGGATCTAAGCCGGTACGAGGGCAGATCAATAGTTGCGTGGTATTTTCAACTTCCCTCGTAGTTACATAAAATGCAAAATTGCTCCCGTAAAGTAGCATTTGTTAATAGACTACTGTCATATTTTGAGAGAGTTCCGTCATTTATTTTGTGTTTAACAGCTGTTCAAAACATACAACCTCGAGGATTTTGTTAAAAATTGAAAAAAAAGTGAATTTCGAGTGCTCATTATTTTTTTGCGGAAAAAGACCGTCAATCAAACCAAGAAAAAGCTTGATAAATATAGAGTAACCCATCTAGAGGTATTTTTTTTCAATAAAAAAATATAAAAAAATCAAATCAAGTGTGAAATCTTTATTGGTAATTTGAAAGGACATTTAATGGCATTTAGTTTTTGAATAGCTCATACGCATAGATCCATAATTCGTCACCTGTGACGATCTTATAAACGTCAGTTGAAGAACCGCGAACGTATTTTTTTAAAATTTCTTTGCACCAATAGACAAGAGCCTTTTTTTTTAGCGATTATCAACGAGAACAAACCTTTTTTACGGCCAGATGTTCATGCAATATCGAATGTAGGCTGGTAGAAGAAATGCCCAAGGATGTCTCTATCTGACGGTATGTCACATGACAATCTTGCCTTAACAGTTCTCGCACGGCATCAATGATCTTTGGCACAACGGCCGTTTTTGGACGATCGTCGTCTTTGAGCGAGCGTCGGCCACAATTGAATTCATTAAACCAGTTTTTTCACAGTTCTATAGGATGGTGCTTCATCGCCATACAACGATTTAAGTTCATCGAAGCACTCTTGTCGTGATAATCCACGTCGAAAGTTGTGAAAAATGGTCGCACGAAAATGTTCACAAGTTAATTACATTTTTTTGCCAAATTGATTTTTTCAAGTCACTGTAAACAACACAAATGATGGTCGTACGTCAAAACGTTCTGAGTACGTTTATGCTAAAAAATGACAAACTTTCCAATGGAAATGTCAGAAGGCGCAAGGCAACACTTATGGTTGCCTAGGCCAGAAATATATGTGACGCGCAAAATAGAAAGGTACCCAAGGTTAAAAACCAGTTTTGTTCAGGAGAGCCATTTAAAAGATTAGGTCCCTTTCTATTTGCGCTTAGAATTGTCGACTTCACTTTCATAAAACGCGCATATCTCTGGGAGGGAACAATTTTGGGGCATGGAATCGGTCTCATTCGATGCTCAGATGTTGTCTACAACAAAAAAAATGAAAAGTTGATGAAAAGTTTTGTTCAGGAGAACCATTTTAAAGATAAGGTCCCTTTCTATTTGCGCTTAGAATCGTCGACTTCACTTTCATAAAATGCGCATATCTCTGTAAGGGAACACTTTTGGGGTATGGGATCGGTTTCATTCGATGCTCAGATGTTGTCCACATAAAAAAAAAGAAAAAAAAAATGAAAATTGATTTATTTTACCCTTAGGCCCCTTTCTCTATGCGCTGTCACATATACTTATATAAGTAAAGTAACCCTTGTAGCCTCAATTTCTGGCCACAAGAAGTCCGTTATCTCGCGATATCGAACGCCATTCATGGTCGACCAACAATCACTTGTGGATTCTTATTTTCCAAAACACGACATTTCTTCTGGTTAACGAATCCCCTTTAAACCCTTTCGGTCGATTATGCGGACCAAAAAAATCACGAAGAGCAATAAATTCATTTTCGTAAAAGATTCCTTCCTTAAGATTCCAGCTTTATGTTTCGTCTCATAAGACAAAAAAAAAATATTGGATTTTGGATCTTTTCAAATAATTTGGAAAAGTTTTTAAAAATTTAGCGGCACTTTTTTAATTTTTCCAGCTAAATGAATAATTTAGCGATTTCTAGCGCTTTTATAGTCTAATTTGGTGGGATTTTTCCGAAACTATTTGGCAGCACTGCAGCCATCAAAGAAAAACCCCCAACAGTTGTTGTGGCCATAATCTCACCTCAAGACGAAGAAAAACAAACCGTACCAGCCAACAGGTACATTTGCGAGATTAAGTGCCAGCCAACGAGCCCGAGCCACCATAAGCATCGTTACAGTCGTCATTTCGCTTAATAACAGGTGTCAGCTGTCAAGTATTAACTCCCAAATGCTACAATCATTTTTCGCAAGACCCAAACCTCCTGCCACCTTCTCCATTTCGGTTTAGTGGCAACCGCACGTTTTCAGCTTGTCTCTTTGTTTCGCGGGGATGGTGGTGGTGTGTGATTCCACACCAGGCAAAATAGCGAGAAAAAAAGTGCGCTGTTCATCCATGCCATGGCGGGAGACTGTATGGCGGTTTAGTAGAGAACGTATTCATATTTTTTAGCTAAGGCTCTTAGTGCCTTCAAGTGGGACTGTAAAGAGTCTGTCCGTCCTTCCCTCTATCGCTCTGGCTGTCTACTTGTGGCTTTACTAATGGCATAGATGAAGCACACACACACACCCAAAAAAGCCATAAATTTTACATTTTATGACAGTTATCATTATGATTTAATTAAAGGTTTCTGCCTGCTATTCCGGCACATTTTCTTCGAGCTGCCACTACTCGTGGCAAATGAAAATTGCAACAACAACAAAAATGAAAAACACTGATTTGGTGTGTCTAGATTCGCTTTCATGAGAATTCATCCATTATTTATTTGGGGGAAAAATACAAAACCAACGCACGAATCTCTAATGGTTCAATTAAAAAAAACGTTTCAGAATATTTGTGAATAATTGCACGACTTGTCTGGTAATAGTGCAACTAGGCATAATTCACTCGCTCATACGATTTTGCTGTAGGTGGTGGCCCAACGACAATGCAAGGTCACTAAAAAAAATTCTAAAGAAGATTTCATTTAATTTCAACAAAAAAAAACACTAATATATAATCACTGTTGGTGCTGTCTGTTGTAGGGTAAAGTATCTACAGGGTTCAACTTGGTGAAACCAGTGAGATTCTTATTGATTTTACTACAATTCGTTTAACAGACCTTCGCGTGGTAACTCCTGCTTACTACACACACGCAGAAAAAAAATATGGTTGCGGTGACAATATTCGAAGAGGATAATACTATTGTTGGTTATATGGTTGTGGTACAACAATATTATGATCCTCACAACAATAGTATGATTCAAATACAACCATACTATGATCCTCACAACAATAGTATGATTTACACATAAGCATACTATGATCCCCACAACCATAGTATGATTCACACTCAACCATACTATGATTTCGACAACCATACTATGATTTCGACAACCATAGTATGATCCTCACAACCATAGTTTGTTTTATATACAACCATGGTATGGTCCTCACAACCATACTATGATTCACACGCAACCATATTATGATCCCTACAACCATAGTATGATCACACACAATTATACTATGGTCCCCAATATAATTTATTAGAATTGGTTTAAGTTGTCGACAATAGATTTGATCCCCAATATTATTGGTTGAATTATGAATTTTATTCAAAAATACATTAAATTCAAAATAATAGGAGTGATTTTTTTCACAGTAGAAAAAATTAAGTTTTAATAAACGTAAGCGTTTTTATTAAAAATATTTCAGTTAAACAAAGTACTATTATTGCATTAGATCCGTACCAATAACATTTGTTCTTAAAAGCATATTTAAATGAAGAAAAATTACAATCATACAGTATGATTGCCGTAATCATATTATTGTTAACATAAAAAGCAAAACACAATACTTTTGTCGCACCAACCATATTTATATTGTTGCTTTAACCATATTTTCATTTTTAAATTTGGCAATAATACTATTGTTACATTTCAACAATATTAATATTGCAGCAATAATACTATTGTAAAAAATAAATTCAGTTAACAATGCTATGGTTGCGACGAACATACTTTTATTGCGGAAAACATATTATTATTGCCGTGACCATGTAGTAACCATATCATTTCTCTGCGTGCAGTGATTACAATAATTCGGTTGCACAAGCGAATTTTGGGTCGCAATCATCAAATATTTATAATCATAATGGATATTCGGTTCGAAATACCACATGATGATAAATATGATCATCGTACTGTACTCACAATGTATTTAGTTGTTGTACAAGAATATATGCGGTATTGTAAGTCTTCTACAGTACAACACATGGTTAGGGACTCAATTCTGATAATTGTTTGTGAAAGTAGCCCCAAAAAGAAGAGCTTCTGCATCATTCGTTTAGTCAAGGTACATCAAATAATAATTTAATAATTTATTTGAAGTTAATAAGTATCGTGTAGGGGAAATTGTCACTTTAAAGGCTCTTTTGTTTGTCATAACTGGAGAACCACTAGTCCGAAAAAGCTGAAACAAATTTAAAGAAATTAAAAATTACAATTCCTTTACGAGGGCGGTTCGGAAACTTCTCAGCCTAGCACAAAAAGGGCGGTATAAACAGAAAAAAGTTAAGTGTTTTGGAAACTTCCATCTCTGCTATGAACACACGTTAAATTTTGTTTCGATCTGGCAACTCCTCCATATAGAAACAGGTGTTCACAAAAGACGCATCCGCGATTTTTTACAATGGAAAAATTAATAATGCGTGGTGTCATTAAATATTTACATAAAAAAAGTTTATCGGGACAAGAAATTCATAATGATATATATGGTGAATGTGTTAGGTGAAAGTGCTCCTTCATATGCAACAGTAAAAAATTGGTTTGCTGAATTTAAACGTGGTCGTACAAGCATTGAAGATGAACCACGTAGTTGACGTCCAAAAACAGCAACAACAACAGAAATTGTAGCCAAAGTGCAGGAAATGGTATCAAATGATCGACGAATAAAAGTGCGTGAAATAGCTAATATCTTGAGCATTTTAAATGATCGAGTCCATTTAATTTTGCATGAAGAACTACAGATGAAAAAGCTTTCTGTAAAATGGGTGCCGGACTTGTCGACCAAAAACGCATAAGAATGAACATTTCTTCAGCTAAATAAAATGGATTTTAAGCGTCGTTTCATAACTGTTGTTGAAACATGGATCCACCACTATACTCCAGAGACAAAAGAGCAATCCAAACAATGGACTAAAGCTGGTAAGGTTATGGCAACGGTTTTTTGGGACTTCAAAGGTATTTTATTGATTGACTATCTGCAAAAGGGTAAAACAATAAATTCAGAGTACTATAGCAACCTTTAGAAATGTACAAATTCGAGAAAAACGTCCTGGCTTACAACACAAAAAAATAAGTGTTCATCAAGACAACGCACCAGCGCACAAGAGTGTTTTAACAATGGCTAAAATCAACGAATTAAAGTACGAGTTGCTTGACCACCTACCTTATTCTTCTGATTTAGGAGATTATATTGAAAAATAAAAATATTTTTGAAAAACTAACTATTCTCTTTTATTGATAGGCTAAGAACTTTTCGAACCGCCCTCGTAATCTGTTCACACAACGTTTCGCTACATAAGCAACAGTTTCGCAGTTATAAATAAATGTATGAAGAAAAAAATATATTTTGCCTAAAAGGTTTTTATTTGATGCAGAACTTACTACTTTCACAAACAATTATCAGAATTGAGTCCCAAATTAATCACCTGAAAAATGTTGTACTGTGTTATTTGTCTATGGGGAATCTGCTTCGATATCCAGGTGAAGGATACGCGCCATTTGTACTGGATGCGTCTAAAGAGACCTAGGGGTCAGCTGAGTGGGCTTGGACGGACAATTGAAGAAGTTCAGTAGGTCATGTGGTCCCTGATGACAGGCGGGACAAACATCCGCACGCAGAGAAAAGATATGGTGACTATATGGTCACGGCAACAATAGTATGTTCTCTGCAGTAAAAGTATGGTCGTCGCAACCATAGTATTGTTTTTTGAATTTGATTTTGACAATAGTATGATTGCCGCAATATTAATATTGTTGAAATGTAACAAAAGTATGGTTGCCAAATTTAAAAATGAAAATATGGTTGTAGCAACTATATAAATATGGTTGGTGGGACAAAAGTATTGTTTCATGGGTTTTATGTTAACAATAACATGATTACGGCAATCATACCGACAAAACCTTAATTTTTTTATTAATTTGACAATGTTATTTTCACGAATCTTACCCAATAATAGTAATAAAAATTAAATTTTTTCAAAAAAAAAAAACTACGGATTAGTATAACTAAAATATTTTTAATACATATAAATGATTTTTTTTACTGTTAAATAAATCACTCCTATTGTTACATAACTTAGTTATTAAAATTCTTTATTGTTGAATAACAACGAATTCCAGCCTTTACAAACAATTTTGGGGATCATAGTATGGTTGTTTGTTAACATACTATTGTTGTTTGTTAGTCATACTATGGTTATGAGGATCATAATATGGTTATGAGGATCATAATATGGTTGTGGGCATCATAGTATGGTTGTATGTGAATAATTATATGGTTGTGGGGATCATATTATGGTTGTGTGTGAATGATTCTATTGTTGTGAGGACCATAATATTGTTATGGGGATCATAGTATGGTTGTGTGTGAACCATACTATAGTTGTGATGATCATAATATTGTTGTGCCACAACCATGTAACCAACAATAGTATGGTGCTCTTCGAATATTGTTACCCCAACCATAGTTTTTTTCTGCGTGTATAACAACAACCAATACCAAACGTAGTTGGAATAATCACCCTAATTCGTCTGGGTTACCGATACTTTGTCTCTTCAATCGTTACTATCAGTTCCCACTACTGAAAACTGCTATGTAGCCAATCAAGATTCTTTTGTAGCCACAGAATACATGAATAATACGTGCATCCACTAACATTCGTGCATCCACTAACAAATTAAGTTGTGGCATCAAATCTGTTCTCTGCATGTGGCAGTAAAGCTAGCCAAAACCTCATTTAGGTGAGCGTTGCGGAGGCATGGTTTACCATTTTTGGTGGTCGTAGAGTTGAGGATTTGTACGTGGACGATCTTCGGCATTAGCAGAATGGTGCATCAAGGCTCAATCGATCTTTTAGGCGTCTCGTTTGAAAGTCGCAATTTGTTGCTTCTTCCTTCACCAAGTAAGTCCTTAGAAGTTGTGTTCCATATGGGAAAAGGGAATGTTGTCATTTTCGAATAAACAATAAAACTGTTGTGCAAAAATTAACTTTTGAGCCCTCTTTTAAACAAAACCAACTGATTCTTATGTAAAATGAATCCAAATTGAATGCCCGTTTTGCCACATCTCGTATAGTTTTTGAGATATCGTGAACATGAAATTTTTCTGACTTTTTTCATTAATCTGCAGCAATTCTTATCCGAATCACTTTAAAATGGGCAATATTCATTGGTAAGGAATGCATCTTTTATGTTAATTATAATTTAAAAAATTGTGGAAGTAGCATTCAAAAGAAATCAAAATTTTGTTTTTTATGTTGTAAAGTTTGGTACCCTAAATCTAGAGCTCTGCCAATATGAACAAATTAAAATTATGAATAGGCAAACGTGATATATTTTTTTGATAATCCGATGTATATTGCCTGAGTTGTAGCAGTTTTTGTAAAAAGTCATAGAATATCTCGAAAACTACACGCAGAAAAAAGTATGGTTGCGGTGACAATATTCGAAGAGGATAATACTATTGTTGGGTGTATGGTTGTGGTACAACAATATTATGACCCTCACAGTAATAGTATGATTCAAATACAACCATACTATGATACTCACAACCATACTTTGATCCTCACAACATTAGTATGATTCAAACATAACCATACAATGATCCACACAACCATAGTTTGATTCACACTAAACTATGATTTCCACAATCATATTATGATCTCCACAATTATATAATGATCCTCACAACCATAGTATGTTTTACACACAATCATAGTATGATTCACACGTAACCATGTTATGATCCCTACAACCATAGTATGATCACACACAAATATACTATGATCCCCAATATTATTTATTAAAATTGGGTTTAGTTGTTAACAAAAGATTTGAATAATGAAAATTATTTAAAAATACATTATATTCAAAATAATAGAAGTGATTTATTTAACAGTAGAACATATCAATTTATAAGTAAAAAAACGTAAGCGTTTTTATTTAAAATTTTCAGTTAAACAAAGCCAAAGCAGTTTATTTGAAAAATTTTAATTTCCTTATTAAAAGTAATATTATTCGATCCGTAGCAATAACATTGTTCTAAAAAGCATATTCAAATGAAGAAGACTTACAATCATACAGTATGATTGCCGTAATCATATTATTTTTTACATAAAACCCAAAAAACAATACTTTTGTCCCACCAAACTAATTTATATTGTTGCTACGACGACCATATTTTCATTTTCTACTTTGACAATAATACTTGTGTTAAATTTCAACAATATTAATATTTCGGCACTCATACTATTGTCAAAATTAAATTCAGTAAACAATACTATGGTTGCGACAAACATACTTTTATTGTGGAGAACATATTATTATTGCCGTGACCATATAGTAACCATGTTTTTTCTCTGCGTGTATACGCGATGGGCGGACAAAACGGACATTCAATTCGGATTCATTTTAAATAACGATAAGTTGGTTTCGTCCAAAGGAGGATTTTGTTGCAGAACAGTGCATACGAGGGCGACCGCAAAAGTAACTGGCCTAACATAAAAAGAACCGTTTTTTTTTGGAATTATTATTATTTATTTTTCAACATAATCTCCTTCCAACTCAATACACTTCATCAAACGTTTTTCAAGTTTTTTTAATTCCATCCGAAAAATAAAATTTTTCAAGACCTTCAAAATATGCCTCAGTTTCAGCAATAACCTCGCTATTGGACGAACATTTTTGCCACCGAGAATTTTTTTTAAATTTGGAAACAAGAAATAATCAGAAGGAGCTAAATCTGGACTATATGGTGGATGCGGAGCAATTTCGGCCAGTTTTTGTTGAGTTAAAAATGCAGTGTGTGAAGGAGCATTATCTTGATGAAAAAGAACTTTTTTTTCTAAATGCGGTCGTTTTATCTTGATTTCTTCACTCAACCGATCCAATAATGCACAATAATATTCACTATTTATAGTTTTTCCTTTCTCAAGATAATCAATAAATATTATACCCCTTGCACCCCAAAATACTGTGCCTATTACTTTTCCTGCTGACTTAACAGTTTTCGCCTTCTTGGGACCACTTTTACCAGCTTCTATCCATTGTTTTGACCGTTCTTTGCATTCTGGGATGTAGTGATGGATCCATGTTTTATCAACAGTTATGAATCGGCGCAAGAACTCTATTGGATTACGCTGATAAATCGCTAAAAGCTCCTCGGAATTGGTCCAACGGACGATTTTTTGGGGCAAAGTCAACAAACGCGGCAGCGATCTTGCGGATAGCTTTTTCATGTGGAGTTCATCATGTAAAATACTCCAAACTTGTTTTTCGTGTATTTTAACAATATCAGCAAGTTCTCTGAGCTTTATTCGTCCATCTTTAGTCCATTCATTAAATATTTTTCTAATGTTTTCAATAGTAGTAGCAGTTTTCGGTCTTCCGTACTTGAACGACCCATTTTAAATTGTTGAACCCAGGATTTCACGGTGGATTATGATGGTGCATTATCACCATGAACAGAATCCAATTCATCTTTGATTAATTGTGGCGTATAACCTTTCATATATTTCATATTTGTTTAATTACCGCACGAAACTCTTTATTTTCCATTTTTCAAAAATTATAAAACTTGTTTACTTCTATCACCTGTAACAAAGAAAATAATCATTAAATATTTCGGAAATTTTGACATATGGCTTATAAAAGATTGCTTTTAAAAAACAAAAAAAAAGTTGCTAGTAGAACAAAAAATGTGCCAGGCCAGTTAGTTTTGCGGTCGCCCTCGTATGCCTCAAAAAAATTATTTTTGCCACTTTTTTTTAATTTTTACAAAAAATCTTGTTTTTGGCTTACATTGTACAGACAATGAAGCAGGGACGATTAGATTCCAATCACTTTTCGTAATTATTATCTTTAGAAAAAAATCGCCATTTCCTTTTAAGCGATTACCGTTTATGACTTTCAGGGTCTTTTTCTGTCATTTTACACGTTTAAGCTTTAATCGCCCTTATTACCGAAAACAAAAACATTTGTGTAATTCGATGCCAAACTGCCCACATTAGTGAACAGATAAAACGTTAATTTATCATGACACGGCGCATGAAAAATTTACAACAACAAGATTAGAGACAGATTTCTGTTGGCATACATTTCAAAAACGCCTTAAACAAGACAAAACGACAAAAAACGCCAAAACGAAAATGAAGAAAACTCCGATAATGTAAGCAGGCTTGCAACCTTGTCTGTCTGTCTGTCTGTCCGCCCGTCCATCGGCCTATTGCTGCTGCTGATTTTTCGTAAACAAATAAAATAATTTATCGTTTTGTTGTTATTGCAATCAATGGCAGTGATAATTTACTCTACTGACCAACTTGTCAATAGCGGTGTGGGGGGAACGGAAAAAAACCCGAGTTGGCTGAGGAGATTGTGGTTGCATTGAGCCGCGTCTTTTAAGGTAACCGCGAGCGTTAAATCATTTTGTAAACGACGCTGATCCATGTCATTCCACACATTTCTTGGAGAGGAAAGACCCTGCCCCTCCGCCAAAGGCAACACCATTGGCCCGAAATCAACCAGCAGGCAGCAGCATTGAAACTGGCGACCACCAAGTGGCGCCCACACGCATCTTTTTCTCTTTGCCAACGCACAACACGAAAAAGAGCTGCAGCGTTGGCTTTTTGCTGGCATATCTGCCAATAAGTGAACGGTGCTCGCTTGCTGCTTGTCTCAGTGGATCAGCCATGTCATGGCTAAGAGCAGTAGGACTAGGCCAACATAAGGCCCAGCCAGCTCAGCTGGTGCGAAAATGCGTTTTAATTGAAATGTTAAACAAATTTGTTGATTATATTTAACATTTGCACGTACATGACAAAACATGTTCATTAGCAATTCGTCACTAATATGATTTTCATGTTCCGCAGATGCCAAATATCGGCATCAATTTGATTTATGTAATGGCACGGCCCGGCGCGGCATCGATTCTACAACGGCTACGAGCATCGGCGAACAACAAACACTAGCGACGCAAACTTAATGGCATTTTTCCTATAAAAGCCTAATTGCATCTAAATTTGTATTTAATCATAGTTTTTCCATGGTAATTTACGTTGGATGGATGTCTATAATGAAACACGTCCGCGGTGGTTCTCGTAGCGTTTGTACTACCGTCATACACGGCTCAGCACGGCACGGTGCATTTCAAATAAATCTTTTTTAATCGATCTTAAATTACAGCCGACAGTAACGTTAGCAGCAACAACAACTTTAAGCCACTGCAACAATGACCAAAAATACGAAACAATTACTTTTCAACTGCATCAGCTCTATCTAGCCTAACGATTGTTGCAGTCGAAACGCAACGCAGTGGTAAAACGTTTTCAACTTTGACATCATCTCTGTCAAGTCGAGAGAGTTTAAGGATTTAATGCTGAAATTAAGTAAAGGGAAAGAAAACGTTAAGCTACACTTGAAACAAACAAAATCTTAGTAAATTGTGTTAATATTTTATGTTTATAGAAATTTTCAGCAAAATTCCATGTTATTTGTTAACTTTTATTCGAAATTCTATGTTTTTTGTTAATTTTTTTTTGAAAATTCTATGTTTATAGAAAAATTAGTCAAAAATGTTACTGTAGAATTGTGTCGATATTCTAGGACTTTTTTTTAATAATTATGTCGAAATTCTATGTTTATGGAAAACATTTTTTGAGATTCGTCAAATTATTTTGTTTATAGAAAATGTCGCCCAAATTCTATGTTTATAGAAAATTTTAACAAAATTCTTTATGATAAATATCGGCAAAATTCAATAATTATAGAAAATTTTGGCGAAATTCTATGTTTTTCTTTGGACTTTGTCGAAATTTTATGTAAAGGGTGTCCCAAGAAGAACGCAATTTTTAAATCTGGCAACATTCGAAGTGTCATTGTTTGACATTTGAACAATTGTTATTGTTTGTTAGTAGAAGGTACGAGGTTAGTAAAAATGGAGCGCTACACGAAAGGGAGTTCGTTAATTGGGTATTGGAGAGACAACATGAAAATGCTGATTTTGCCGATAAAATCATCTTCAGTGACGAGGCCCATTTTCATCTTGATGGCTTCGTCAATAGGCAGAATTGTCGCATTTGGCGTGCGGAAAATCCTCGAGTGATTCACGAGAAGCAAATGCATCCTCAACGTGTCACTGTGTGGTGTGGTTTTTGGGCTGGAGGAATCATTGGACCGTTTTTTTTTTTGAAAATGAGGCAGGTCAAGCGCAAACAGTCTATGGTGTTTGGTATCGTGAAATGATAACCAGTTTTTTCTTGCCTAGAATTGAAGAAATGAATGTGGAGGGCATGTGGTTCCAACAAGACGGCGCCACATGTCATACAGCCAGAGAAACAATTCAATTGCTGCATCAGTCAGTTAAAAATTGCGCTCTTCTTAGGACACCCTTTATATAGAACAATTAGTTAAAACATGTTACAGGAGAATTGTGTCGATATTCTTTAATTACTTGGACTGCTATGTATATTTTTGGCCTAATATTGAAACTGCGAATATTTATCATCAAAAATGGTTTTATTGTTTTTCAAGGTATTCTCCAGCATGATTTATACACTTTTGCATGCGCTCAAACCAATTGTCGAAACACTTTTTCCACTCCGATTGAGACACCTCCAAAACATGGTTTTTGAACGCTTCAACAGCATTTTCTTGCGACGAAAATCGTTGACTACGCATTTTTTCTTAATGTGCGGGAATAAAAAGAAGTCATTGGGTGCCAAGTTTGTGCTGTACGGCGGATGACCCATCAATTCGACGTTTTGGCCGGCCAAAAAGGCGCTGGTTTGAGCCGATGTGTGAGAGCTCGCATTGTCATGGTGCACAATGATTCATCTTCTCGTTTTTTAAATTTCTCCGAGGACTTCAGGCAAACAAATTGTGGTGTACCACTGAGAATTGACCGTCCTACGTTGCTCAAGCGGAACAGTCGCCACATTACCAGTTTTTGCCGAAGAAACAGGCGACCATTTGCTTCGTAGTGCTTCTTCTACGAACAACTTTCGTGGATTTGGTTCGTCTTCGCAGACCCACACGGTCGATTGCTGTTTTGTTTCAGGCTCATACGCATAGATCCATGATTCGTCACCTGTGACGATCTTAAAAACGTCTTTTAAAGCACCGCGATCGTATTTTTCAAAATTTCTTTGCACCAATCGACACGAGCCTTTTTTTTAATTTAAAAGCGACGTGAAGCCCGGCGGTGATAGCATTATGGTATGGGCCTGTATGTCGGCTGCTGGTACAGGAAATCTTTCTTTTGTCGAAAGTACAATGGACAAACAGGTGTATCTGCAGATTCTTAAAGACAATTTGTTGCAGAGTGCGGAAGATTTGGTTATACGGTCCCATTTCCGATTTAACCAGGAAAACGATCCAAAACATAAATCTGGAATTGTTCGGTCGGGGTGTATAAACAACTGCCCACATTTTATGACGCCGCCAGAACAATCAACCGATTTGAACGTGATTGAAAATTTATGGGCCATATTGGACTACAGCATCCGGAAACATAAAATATCCAACAAAAATTACCTTAAACGAGGTCTGGAATTAAAATGGCGTAACAATTTATCAGATATTACCAAGAAGCATGTTGATGCTATTGCAACCCGCCTTCAAGCTGTTGTAAACCAAAAAGGGAACCATACTAAATACTAAAGTGTATAGAATTATGATCCACATACACGTTTTGAACGTTATAAGTAACTGCATAAAGTAAGATGTGATTTGAAAATACGCTGTATTTTATTTTTTTTTATTTTCAAGCATTTAAAAAAATAATATTTGCAATAAATTAATTTCCTTTGTTAAGCTTGCATTTTTTATTTTCATATGGTATCAACCTTTATTTTATACTCCATTTACTTTCGAAGTCATAGATCTTTATTTCTGAAAGTATACTCTGCATAAAATAAGTAGTGACCAATTGAATGTCACCCTGGAACCACATGACACAATACACCTGCCAAGATACCCAATTAAGCCCGCTCAGCTAGTTCTCAGGTCCCTGCCGAAACACCGGGTCCGCTTTGATCCGATCAAGAGCATTTGCCCCCAAGTTTCATATTTCTGGTGAGGAATGCCATATTCTGAAAAGTATTTCAGACAAAGGGGCCTTCTAACGTTATTGGCGTATACTAGTGGCAATAATCTGACAGTAGTCCGATTGACAAAAGTATTTCCAGTTGTCCTACATGGTCGCACTTAGATCCGCTCTAGAGTAATTTCCTTATATTCCATGTTATTAATTCAACGTGCTGGAAATTAATTCAGACAACTAGCATTATTCTGATTGATGATAGTATTCCCATTCGTCAGAAACATCAGCATTTTGTGTCCTAGTCACTGGACAACTTCTACGATATGCCAGTAAAATGCTCTACTGACGTGGTGGTCTAAACGATACGTCTAAGCCTTGCTTTCTAAAGTGGATACCAATTTCAGGCTTCAAGCTTATTTAATTTTGAGGGCATTCTACATTTATTTTACGACAATGGGTAAAAATAAATGGTTACCTTATAGCGTCAATATTTCGATCAAGTTGAGGAGTTGCGAACGTAATGGCAAATTTAGTATACATTCCATTCTATGATAGAGGCTATTAAAATTTCAGTGAGTCGTCTGTTACCTCACTCTTCGGCTTTATATTTCGCATACGCATGCAAAGTCTAATAATGTTTCGTATACGTCGATCGTCGGCAGCATATAAAGGATGATCCATCTAGAGGTATTTTTTCAGAACAAAAAAAAATATAAAAATTCAAATCAAGTGTGGAATTGGTAATTTGAAAGGACATTTTATGGCATTTATTTTTTAAACTTAATTTCCTTCAAATGTTGGCCGCATCTAGAGCATCAGGGTGTCCGTTCTGAGGGTCCAATTTTAGATGACTCGCATTTCGACCGGTATGGCGTTAATGACACGCGTAATGTTGACCTCCAAAACCTGAATCGTAGCTGGTTTGTCAGCATAGATTTTGAACTTTACGTTACCCCAAAGAAAAATGTCTAAAGGTGTGATATCACTCTATGTAGGCGGCCAACTCACCTGTCCAAAACGTGAAATTAACTGTTTTTCCAAATGACCTCTCAATAGATCCATTGTTTGAGCTGCAGTATGGCAAGTGGCACCGTCCTGTTGAAACTAAGTGTCGTCAAGATTACGGGCTTCAATTTCAGGTAGCATAAAGTCCGATATCAAGGCGCGATAGCGAGCACCATTTACGGTTACGTTCCGGCCATCATCATTTTTGAAAAAATATGGACCGATGATTTTACTAGTCTATAAATCGCACCAAACCATGGTTTTTCTGGGTATAATGGCACCACCTGGACCTCTTCTTGTTGCTCTTCAGCTTAAATGCGGCATTTTTATTAAATGACTTTGCCGTTGCGCCAGAAATGGGCTTCATCACTGAACACAATTTTGGTCGAAAACAGCGGATCTTCTTGTTTTTGCCGAACGCTCATTTCCATATTACAGTTGCCAACATTTAAAGGAAATTATTTTCAGAAAATAAAATGTCCTTTCAAATTACCAATAAAGATTCCACATTTGATTTGACTTTTTAGACTTTTTGTTCTGAAAAAATAGCTCTAGATGGATCACCCTACACTATCTCTGCAGTATTCTGTACCATCGATTTCAATGGTCAAAAAGTGATTTACTGACTTTAGTTGTGGTCGCACAAGTACAAATGACGCTGAACGTTCTGGACGGCCAAGAGAGGTCAATACACCCGAAAATATCGAAAAATCCACGATATGGTTTTCACCGATCGAAGAGTAATATGCGTTGCCGTTAGATTGTGGATGCCATACGCATTTCATATGGTCAAGTTAACGTGGTCGGCCAATAAGGTGATGGCAACAGTTTTTGGGATGCACGCGGTTTAATCCACATCAATGTAAGGTCACCCTAAAAATACCTCTAGATGTATCAGCCGTCTACCAGACCACGTGATGTGTTTGCTTTAACTTCGCTATCTTACTTTTCCTTTTCAATATGAAAAACTACAAAAAAAAACCTAATCTAATTAGTTTGTGAAAAAATACACTCTTTCAAGAATTACAATTTTGTTTGTTGATTTTTCGAATTTTATCACAAAATTTTTGAAAAAAATTTTACTTAAATATGTAAATATTTTAATCAAATTGAAAAGTTTTCTGTGTAGGCCTTGGTACTTGGCTCTGAACTCGTTCAGCTGTAGTTTTTTTTTCATTAAAACCACCTTACTACACGCCCCTCCTTGTTGAGCTAAAATAATCATTTGAACCCAGATAATTGATTAATTGCTCAAAATGTTTTAAACAGTTTTAATGCAAAAAACACTCTGAAAACTTAAGATAATTTGAAGACAATCGTCATAAATCATTGAAGCAAAATTTACAGAAAATTTGTGGTACGAATACCGCCGCCATCGCTCCACCACCGCCACTGCCATTAAACTGCATTTTGTGGTCACTGATATCAAGAGACACAGATCTAAAGACAATTTTTCTGTTTTGTTTCGTTACGGTCGAATTAATTATTTATCGTTGCTGTTTCGTTGGGCTGTAGATTCAAATGCACGATTTCTAGCAATCATTTCGAAATGATCACTGGAAATCGCTTGTCTATCCACACAATTCAAATGCTGCTGCTGTGACTGCTGGCCTGTGTCCATTTCATACATTGCTGCAGTTCAACGAAGTGGGGGGGGAGGTGTAAACGAAAACAATTAAAATTTAAATGAAACCCCCTCCCCTCCAACAACCCTCCCTTTTACTTTACTTTAAACTATTTCCATCTTAATCTCTTTGAGTTTTGCCATTGTTTCGCTTTAAGCCATCGTGGAATTGCTGTCTGCACTTTTGTTTTCAACCGAGAAAATGTGGGTGTTGTCGGCGGTATTTTCCATGTAAATTTGTGGTATTGAAAAATTGTAAATTTTATTAAGAAATCGCAAAACAAAAAATAAACAAAAGCCTTACGTTCGCTGTAACAATGGCAAGAAAAATCGCTGAAATAAATTATCGAAATGTGGCCAAAATGAAAAATGCGCTCACCACCACAAATGACTAAATAAAGTCATGCAAATAAATCTCTTTTTAGTTTTTTTTTGTTCCCCCCTTCATCTTATTTTGTTTAATTTTAATAAAATATGCAAACAATACCTACAGAGCTACAACAACAATTTGTTATTGTATTAGGACTGGTGAGTTTTTTTTTCGTACCAAGCCTTTGTGGTGTGTGAAACACCTTAGCACTATGGGACGAGAAGAGATTAAAAGCGGAGATTGTGGTCTACAAGTCTCACCGGCAAACTCGAAGATAATTTTGAGAACAACTAGACACTCATGGATCTGATCATTCATTTTTAAAAACATTAAATCTGCAGTTGACGATTTTTTTAACTGAACATTTCTCGTAGCTCCCGGAAAGCTTGACTTATTTCTACTTAATGGGTTTTCCAATAGGGACTTAACAATTTAATATCTTTATGTCAACGCAGCCTGAAACATTTTTAATGATCTTTCAGTGTCAGAACGTTAGTCGAAGTCAACATTTTCATCGTGGAAAAGTTCAATTACGAGGAATGTTTTGAAATCATTTAAAATTACCACTGAAATTCTAAGTCAGTGGTCGCAACTTTAAGAGCGCTTACTCCAATTTTCGTCCGTAATAATCATCTTCAGCAATGAAGCTCATTTCTGGCTGAGTGGTTTTGCCAATAAACATAAGATGAGTTATTGGACAAACCCACATATGCTTCAAGAGACTCAATTGCATCCGCAAAAAATTACTGTGTGGTGTGGTTTTCATGCCGGAGGTGTGATTGGACCATATTTTTCGTCGATGAAAGCAAACGCCATGTTACCGTCAATCGAGAGCGTTATCGTGCCATGTTAGAATATTAATTTTTGGCCAGAATTGGATGAGCTTGACATCGCCGATATGTGGTTTCTACAAGACGGTGCCACTAGCCCCACTGAGCCGAAAATACAATGATTTTTTTTAACCATGTGTCTGGTTAAATTTTTCATGGTAAATGTTTGATAACGCAGACAAAATAACGTTATATAAGGTCAAATGTACATACAAAATAGTTGAGTTAACCTTATATGAGGTTGGTTTTTTCAAGAGAGAGGCAGAAAATTGTGTGATATAAACAAAAACTTAAAGATCATTCGGCTCTGTTGTTTCGAAGTTTTTGATCTGCTTTGTGTTATACGAAGTTCAGAATTAAGTTGCACAAAGTTGCAACGATTGCGACTGTCTTATTCTCCCCCACTTTTTTTCCTTTCTTCCTCTGCTTTGAACGTTTGTAATTGTCGGAAAGATCATAAGACAATTTATCTCGCTCTTTTAAAAAAAACCACCACCAAATGCAAATGCTATATGTACAATCTTTGAAGATTGATTTTCACACAGTTTGAAGACTATACGCAAAGGGTAATTCTCATTAATCATGATGGGCCTCCCGCACAAGTCATTAGATTTTTAGCCAAAGTAATCGTTGCCAAAGACTGCTGATGAAAAACCTTGGCTGATTTAGAAACAGCTGAACAGTCTACCAGGCAACCGTAGCCAATACATTTCACCAATTTTTTAGTTGATTCTGAAAAAGAATCAACAAAATGGCCTCGAACCAGAATAAATACTGTTCAAGTCATAATAATGAAAAAAGACCGAATAAATGCAAACAAAACAAAAACATAATTAGTAGGTTAATTTAATATTAGAAATTGTAGCATTAACATTATATTACTGGTTAAAAGAGGTAACCAATAATTAGTTAACTTAAAAATAAAAATGATTTCTATAACAATCTAAATAGTTAACAATATTAACAATTTCATTGTTAAATTGAACATGTATTGTTTCAATAAATTAACTATGAAATTGTAATATTAACAATTTTCATGGCTAAACACAGTGCATTGTTAAAACAAAAATAATTATTTTAATAATAACAGTTTTTATGGTTAAAAACTCAACAAAGCATTGTTTAAACAACAACAATTATTTTAAAATAACAAATTTCGTGGTTAAAAAATTCAACCATAGAATAGTTAAATAACCTATTAATATTGCTAAATACCAGTCAACAACAAAATGTTGACTGGTATTTATGTAACGAATATTTCAAAAGTTTATTTATGGTTAAGTTAACCTTGTATAAGGCTATTTTTCTTTTCCGTGCACACAGCACGCGTTACAATCGATTTACTGAAAGGCAAATTCGTTGAACAAGTTATCTCGAGAAATTGTCCTGTCGAATGGCCACCTCGTTTATGCGATTTAACGCCATTATATTTATTTTAATGGGGCCTGATCAAGTCATTGATCTTTGGCAACAATCCAACAACTTTAGACGAGTTCAGAGACACCATCCAACGCGAAATTGCCAACGTTACGGTCGAAATGTGTGCAAGAATGGTAGAAGATTGGATCCAAAGTATATATCGCTGTACACAGGCTCTTGGTGGTCATATGACCGAAATCGAATTTCATTCTTAAAATGTACCATTTGCACTACGCCTTTAATAAATTTAAACTCTATATCTTAAATACTCTGTGTTTTCTTAATATAAAATTGTTATGTCCTTAATGGAAAACCCGTACCTTAGTCCCTGAAGATTCCATTAAGGAACAAGGGGAAACTTTTCTCAAATCAGTGAGCTGTGCACGATTCAATTCTTATACTCACTGGCCGGGACCTACTGTTAAATGCCGGCTCTGAACGGCTAATGCATTTTGTTGAGAAGTTTTTACATGACTTAGAGATAAATCTCTTCCTCGCAAAGTCGCAGCCACTTACGTGGTGGAAACCTGCCGCAGACAAAATGTTTAGATATTCTTAACCGGGGTTGAACCTGGGTCAACTGGCATGATAGTTGTGCAGACTTCATCATACCACAGCGCTCCATCAATTATATGGATAAGCATCCCTTGGTAAAATAGTGAGATGACAGAATGTCTGGATAAGCTAGAACTGTTCGAGACTTCATCATACCACAGCGCTGCATTAATTAAGTGGATAAGCAGCCCTTGGAAAAATAGTGAGATGAGCTAGAACTGTTCGACAGAAAATATTACGTGTAGCGGAAACTTTGGAAAAATTGGTATGTGCATTTTATCACAACTTAATTAAAAATTTCGTTAGTTAGCTTAACTATTTGTCAGTTATTGCAGTGATACGAATATTTAATGAATGCAAACAACAACAAAAATCATAAAATGCATGGACTGTGTGGGTATGGGTTGTGTGTGTGGGTATGTGTTATAGCATGTATGCAGTGCGAGGTATTTTTATTGTGTTCCGTGGAAAACTCTTTTGCCGACAGTTCTCGTTAGATATGACACTACCTGTCCTTAAGTACGAGTAAAGAACCGCTAAACATAGTTACAGCACATTTGTTGCTTGGGGTCTTTTGAGATTAAAGTGGCACTCATCGGAATTACAGACAACCCTTCTTGCAACTAAAAGCCTTACTGACTGCTTTTTGAAAACATTTTACAATTTTTTTTGTAAATGTGTGAGTTTTTTTTATTGCTTCACCACGAAAATGGTTTTGGGCAAAGGCATACAATTTTTTTGTAAATAAGTGAATTTGTTTATCGCTTGAAGCTTGAAATATTTTCAATAAACTACGTACAAATATTTTAGTTAATATGTGAATTTTTTATCACACGATTCCTAATTGATTTTTTAAATGTGTGAATTTTTTCATCGCCTCGTAACAAAATATTTTAAAAAAACGGCTTACATTTTTTTTTGTAGATATGTAATTTTGTTTATCGCATGAATCGAAAATATTTTTGATAAACGTACGAATATTTTAATTACGAGGGTTGCTATTTATATTTCGGGTCCGGCAATAAAAACACTATAACTTAGCATTGGAAATGGTTTTATTGGCTTTCAAAATATTCTCCTTTAAGATCAATACATTTTTGCATGCGCACAAACCAATTTTCGAAGCACTTTTTCCACTCCGATTGAGACACCTCTAAAACATGATTTTGAACGATTCAACAGCTGCTTCGGGCGATGAAAAACGTTGACCACACATTATTTTCTTGATGCTAGGGGTCATAGCATGAATAAGTGTGAATCAAACATTTGTTGTGAGGTTCATAATATGGTTGTGGAGATCATAGTACGGTTGTATGCGAATCATATTATAAGTATTATGGTTGCGGGATCATAATATGGTTGTGGGGATCATACGAGGGATGCTATATATATTTCTGGACTAATGATGAAAATGCAAATATTTATTACCAAAAATAGTTTTATTGCTTTTCAAAGTATTCTTCAGAATGATTTATACACATTTGCATGCGCTCAAACCAATTGTCGAAGCACTTTTTCCACTCTGATTTCGACACCTCCAAAACATGGTTTTTGAGCATTGCTCAAGCGGAACAATCGCCACGTGACCCGTTTAGCCGAAGAAACAGGCGACCATATGCTTCGAAGTGCTTCTTTCACGAACAACTTTCGTTGGATTTGGCTCGTCTTCGAAGACCCACACGGTCGATTGCTGCTTTGTTTCGGGCTCATACGCATAGATCCATGACTCGTCACCTGTGACAATGTTATACACTGCCTTTGAGCTACCGGAGTTATACTTTTTCAACATCTCTTCGCTCCAATTATGTGGGATCCAACGAGAACAAATTTTTTTCGCGGCCAAATGAGCATACAATATCTTATTGATGCTTGTCATACAAATGCCCAAGGATGCCCCAAACTCACGGTATGTCACATGTCGGCATCGATGGTTTCTGGCAAAGTGACCGAAGGTGGACGTCCTTCACGAAATTCATTCTGGAGCGAACGGCGTCCGAGACTGAACTCTTGGTACCAGCAGTGGTTTTTGATGGCGCTTTACTGCCAAAAGTCGAAACAAGTTGATTTAAACACTCTTGTCTCGATAACCCACGCCGTAAAAAAATCATCGCACATAAATGTTTTTTGACTGAGATTAGTACTGTCAGGACCCGAAATTTAAATAGCAACCCTCGTAAAATGTAAAATTTTTCATCGCAATATTTCTAATAAATTTTTGTTTGAATATTTGAATTTTTTTTTTCATTGAACCGAAGTTTTTTTTCTGCGTAAATGTTTTTTGCTCTATGCTTCAAGACTGGAAAGGTCAAAATGCCTGCTTCTAAGAACGAAAGGGTTACCACATATTAATTTAGCCCAGTAAGCTGTAGAAATTCGGATAAGATACCTCAGAAAATCTAAACAACACCCGCAATTCCATTAAATATTCTATTCTCTTTACTAGTCTATTTAATTCATTGCTTACAATTGGCTCTCCTTCATCCCACTGTATGTGTGACAACAGCTTGTCAGCAACATGGTATTATTATGTTGCTGCTGTTGCTATTGCCATTGTCTTCATCTACTCGGTTTATATTGACTTTTAGTGTGGCAGCAACAAGTAGCTGTTGCTCATTCAAACAATTTTTACTGGAACTGCCCACAAACTTTAATAGCAACAAATAATCAGCAGCTGTAAAAACTTGCATTAGAGATTGAAGAAAAGTTTTTCACAAGCCAAAAGAAGATAATCAATCTAAGCCAAACGACAAGACATATATAATAGATTTTATACGTATGTTGCCTTCAACTGTTGTCATCCGCCGAGCAAGATGTTGTCGGGGCCAAAACAACACAGTTACAATCAGCCGGGGAGCGAAGTAAAGTTGTAAATGGTCTCTGGCATCCACCACAACGCGAAAGAGCATCAGTAGCAAAGAGCAACAGGCAGGCAGCTAGCCTGTAACTAGCAGCAAAGGCAACTGAAACAATTTGAACTGAATACGATAACTTGGCTATATACCGGGCTCTATGTAAGCCAACAAGTGAGCGACAGATACAACTGGAAGCAAGTAGCGGCAGCAAGTAGTTTGTTACCAATTTTGGTTGAAAATGCATTAATCTTTTTGACAAATACAATCAAACGGCGACAACAATGGAGCAAAACTACGCTAAAGTTGAAAGAAAACAAATGTTTCGTCGGCAACGGTAGCGACGAGGCAATGACAGCAGCAGCAGGAACAGGGAGTGCAGGCGTTGCAACATACTTTGAATTGCCTGTAAACTACAACTGGTAGGAGGTTGTCGCTGACGCTATCGCAGAGATTGTGTTTAAGTGTGTGTGTGTGTGTGGATACTTTTGTTTTAGTTTTTCCATTGGCTTAACTTTCCACTTCTTCATTTCTCCGCTGTGGCTTGAATTCAATAAAATGAACTATCATTTTTCTTTCTCTCCTACCATTTTGAATGGGCGAAAGTTTTCAAAATTAGTTCGAAAAGTTTTCAGAGTTTCTTTCGTTTTATTTGAATCCGTATCATTGTCGTCGTCATCGTCATCATCATCATTTGTGGCAGCAGCTTGCATACATTTCAATTAATTATGCTACAATTGAACGTGACAAGACGTTGGCTGGTTGTTGCATGTTGCCGCTGTTATCAACTCGAGATGACTTTGTTGCAGACAGACGGACGGACACCTTTTGTAGTTTTACAGCCCGCTGAGATCGCTGTTGCTGCTTTCATTTAAATTCTTTTCACAATCTCCACGCTGCAGTATTTAAATTATTTTTCTGTTGCTGTCATTGTTGTTGCCAAGATTTGTCATTGACATAATTGTTGCAAGCGCTCGACACTGTCTTTTTACGGCTTTGAGAAAAATAGATGAACAAGCCAAGCAAAAAAAAAACGCAAATTGTTTATAATTCAATGTCTTTGTCATTAATTTTGTTTTATCAGAAATCCAAACAGACACCTAATGCAACCCCCAAACAACATCATCGTGTTTGAATATCGTTTGGCGTTTATCTGTTAATCAATCATTTTGAGTTTGGCTTTGTTTCCAAGCCAGAATTTAGGGTTTGTCAAGAAGAATTGCCGGCTTGAATTCATAAATATTTGCTGGAATGTGATGTCTTAATAGGAAGTTTTTTAACGGTTTGAAAAATTTAAATCAAGTTCGCTTTTTAAAAAAATTGTCAGTTCTCCAGGATTCTGGTGCGATGAGTAGATAATCTGAGACCTTTATAATGTAAAACATTATTTTTAGCGCTAAACAAACTATTTTCCACACAGAGAGCAGATTTTGTTTTATCACAACCGTCTTTTTTTGCCGAACAAATTTTTATGACAGAGTATACTTCCAGCATTCCATCATTACAACCGATTGTTAGTTCTTTAATTAGAATGGTAAAGCAATAAAACGCCAATTACTAAATTTATTTTCCTTATATATATTTTTAATTTGTCAAGTTGCATAAGCAGTACTAATAAAACGATATAGTAAAATACCAATTTTTTGGTTGTAAGAATAAAATTATTATTTGTCGTTGCTAATTGTTGGTTACAGCGACAATTCTATAAAGACAAACTTTTACTTCACATAACAAGCTTATCTCTCTTAGTGTAACTGAAAATTTTCTTGTCTGATCCATACTATTATAAAATCTGTCATATTATTTTATAATTTATTGCATTTCGTTAAGGACATACAATTTTTATCTTAAATATAGGGTGATCCATCTAGAGGTATTTTTCAGAACAAAAAAAAATCAAAAAATTTAAATCAAGTGTGGAATCTTTATTAGTAATTTGAAAGGACATTTTATGGCATTTATTTTCTGAAAATAATTTCCCTCAAATGTTGGCAAACTGTATTATGGAAATGGGCGTTCGGCGAGAAACGGGAAGATCCGCTGTTTTCGACCAAAATTTTGTTCAGTGATGAGGCCCATTTCTTGCTGAAAGGCAAAGTCAAAAAACAAAATTGCCGCAATTGGTCTGAAGACCAACAAGAAGAGGTTCAAGAGGTGTCATAATACCCAGAGAAAACCATGGTTCAATGCGGTTTTTAGGCTCGTGTAGTCATCGGTGCATATTTTTTCAAAAATTATAATTGGCGGAACATAACCGTGAATGGTGCTCGCTATCGCGCCATGATATCGATCTTGAAATTGAAGCCCGTAATCTTGAAGACACTTGGTTTCAACAGGACGGTGCCATTTGCCATACTGCAGCTCAAACAATGGATCTATGCAGAGGTCATTTCGAAAAGTAGCTTATTTCACGTTTTGGACAGATGAATTGGCCGCCTAGGCTTTAATGACGAGTGATATCAACCCTTTAGACATTTTTCTTTGGGGCTACGTAAAGTTCAAATTCTATGCTGACAAAGCAGCTACGATTCAGGTTTTGGAATCCAACATTACGCGTGTCATTAAAGCCATACCGGTCGAAATGCTCGAACGAGTCGTCTAAAACTGGACCCACAGAATGGAAACCCTGAGGCGTAGTTGCGGCCAACATTTAAAGGAAATTATTTTCAAAAAATAAATGCCATAAAATGTGCTTTCAAATTACCAATAAAGATTCCACACTTGATTTTAATTTTTTTATATTTTTTTTTTGTTACACCGATTAAAAATTGAAAACGACTGGGGTAAAATGGACACTTCCTTCTGCGGGTTTGTTCATAGATGCTACGAGAAGCATTAGGAAAATAGAAAAGTCGAAATTTTGGACTGTGGGTGGAGGAGGCGTGACAAAACTGTTTTTTTTTTGAGCTAGACGGCTGACAATTGGTACAAAATTTTAGAGTACATTAGGGATGGCAACTCCTTCATATAGAAACAGGTGTTCACGCATCGGCGATTTTTTTACATTTGAAAAATTAGAAATGCGTGGTGCAATTAAATATTTACATAAAAAAGGTTTATCGGGACAAGAAATTCATAATGATATGGTGAATGTGTTAGGTGAAAGTGCTCCTTCATATGCAACAGTAAAAAATTGGGTTGCTGAATTTAAACGTGGTCGTAAAAGCATTAAAGATGAACCACGTAGTGGACGTCCAAAAACAGCAACAACAACAGAAATTGTAGCCAAAGTGCATGATATGGTATTAAATGATCGACGAATAAAAGTGCGTGAAATAGATAATATCATGGGCATCTCAAATGATCGAGTCCATTTAATTTTGCATGAAGAACTACAGATGAAAAAGCTTTCTGCAAGATGGGTGCCGCACTTGTTAACAGTCGACTAAAAACGCATAAGAATGAACATTTCTCAAGCTTGTTTGGATCGTTTTCAGCGAAATAAAATGGATTTTAAGCGTCGTTTCATAACTGTTGATGAGACATGGATCCACCACTATACTCCAGAGACAAAAGAACAATCCAAACAATGGACTGAAGCTGGAGGAAGTGTCCCAAAGAAGGCAAAAACAATTCAATCGGCTGGTAAGGTTATGACAACGGTTTTTTGGGACTTCAAACGTATTTTATTGATTGACTATCTGCAAAAGGGTAAAACAATAAGTTCAGAGTACTATTGCAACCTTTTAGATCAATTAAATGTACAAATTCGAGAAAAACGTCCTGGCTTACAACACAAAAAAATAATTTTTCATCAAGACAACGCACCAGCGCACAAGAGTGTTTTAACAATGGCTAAAATCAACGAATTAAAGTACGAGTTGCTTGACCACCCACCTTATTCTCCTGATTTAGCTCCCAGTGACTTTTACCTGTTCCCAAAACTAAAAAAATTCCTTGCTGGCAAGCGTTTTACCTCAAATAAAGATGCAATTACAGTTGTAAACCACTATTTTGAAGACCACGAGGAAAACTATTTTAATCAAGGGATAGAATTGCTACATAAGCGTTGGACTAAGTGTATTGAAGTTTCAGGAGATTATATTGAAAAATAAAAATATTTTTGAAAAACTAACTATTCTCTTTCATTGATAGGTTAAGAACTTTCCGAACCGCCCTCGTATGTGTAGTTTGCATGAAATCGGCCAAGAGGGCGTGGTACCTCCCATACAAATCATAAATTAAAAATCCATTATTTCTGCTCCTGTTAACGGTATTTGAACAATAATTGGCATGTCGGTTCAATGCACCTGTCACCCTTCTTCGAAATATCAATCCACCATGACTTTGCAGCGGAACCAGACTTTCAGTGAAAAGAACATTTGAAGGCAAAACAACGTTTGCCGGGTCAGCTGGTATACGAGTATTAATTAAACACAAAATATTTAAGATATAAAATTCGAATTTATTCAAGGTGTAGTGCAAATGTTACATTTTTAGAAAGAAATTCGATTTCGGTCATATGACCACCACGAGCCGGTGAACAGCGATTTATTTGTTGGACCCAATTTTCTACCACTCTTGCACTCAATTCGACCGGAACGTTGGCAATATTGCGTTGGATGTTGTCTCTGAGCTCGTCTAATGTTGTTGTGATAGACCAATGACTTGATGTGGCCCAATAAAAAGATAACCAACGGCGTTAAATCGCATGAACGAGGAGAACGATCTCCAGATAACGCCTTCACCGAATTTGCCTTTCAGTAAATCGATTAAAACGCGTGCTGTGTGGCTAGTGGTACCGTTTTGTTGAAACCACGTATAGGCGATGTCAAGCTCATCCAATTCTGGCCAAATATAATTTTCGTACATGACACGATAGCGCTCTCCATTGACGGTAACATGACGATTGTTTTCATCGACAAAAAAATACGGCCCAATCACAACTCCGGCATGAAAACCACACCACGAAGTAATTTTTTGCGGATACAATTGTGTCTCTTGAAGCACATATGGGTTTGTTGCTGTCCAAAAACTTATATTTTGTTTATTGACAAAATACTCAGCTAGAAATCAGCTTCATCGCAGAAGATGATTTTCTGAATTTTCGTAAAACTTTGCCAAAGCCCGCCCAATCGGAGATGTTTCGGCGTTTCAAATGACCAAGTGGCTTTTGTTCTTGAGCCAGTTTGATCTTATACGCATGAAGGCCAAGACCATGTCGAAGAATTCGGTGTGGTTTGGGAGATGCCAAATTCCTGAGAACGATATGGAATCAACTGATCTGGCTCATTTTGAACGGCTACAAATACGGCTGGGATATTTTCGTCGCTTCGAGCGGTTCGGCGTCTTTTTAACGCCGGAACGTCCAAAAGTAAAAATTTGGATTCAAATACACTATAGCACGCACAGCCTGTTGGGTGAGATGATTATCACGTTCGAAAATTTAAGTAAGCTATGTTCTTGTTGCGTCCGCCAACTCAGAATTTCGGTAGTAATTTTTAATGATTTACAAACGTTGCTCGTAAGTGAACTTTTCCCTAACGTTTTGACACTGAAAGATCAATAAAAATGTTTGAGGGTGCGTTGACATAAAGACACGAAATTGTTATGTCCCTGTTGGAATATATAAAGAGTGATCCAAGTAGAGATACTTTTTTCAGTAGCCTTTTTTTGACAGATCACGTCTGAGTCGTGTCTTGTTATTTTTGTTTAGTGTTGTTTGACATTTCATCATGAAGACTTACGCCTGAACAACGTTTACAAATCGTTCAACTTTATTACGAAAATTCACGTTCCGCGAGGAATGTGTTCCGTGCACTTCGTTCAACTAAGGGTCAACATAATCGGCCTACTGAGCGTTCTATTCGCAACACCATCACCCATCTTGAAACCCAGCATTGATTATTGAAAATTATTCGACCGAATAGACCACGCCCAGCACGCAGTGAAGAAAATGTAGCGGCCGTAGCTGAGAGTGTACACCAAGTCGACTCGGCGCACAGTGGGCGAAAAGGCTCATCTAGTGGCGTTTAATTAATAGCGCCTAGGGAAAATTTTTTTTTGCTTGTGTAATATTTTTTTTTAGTTCCAAATAGATTAAGCTACAATGTTAAGGGAAAAAAATGTTTTTTAAAAATATATTTATATTTTTTTTTTGTGAAAGTTTCAACTTTTTTTCATATTTTAGAATTTTTTTATTTCATTCAGGAAAACATGATAAAGTAAAAATATTTAATGTTTCACAATCCCTTGGGTTAAAAATAGATTAAACTTCAATATTATAAACCTTTTTTTCAAACATCTTTATAATTTTTTTTTAAATTTTTTTTCTGTTCTTCATATATTTAAGTTATTTTCATAACAAAAATTTAATTATACATAATGCAAAAAAAAAAAATAACAATTCTATTAACAGTTTTTTATTCCGATTCAGAACTACTAGATGAATCTAAAATGGAAGGTACACAATGTTCTGACAAAAGTTGTAAGATATCATTATCGACATCCTTCTTTTTTGAGTTGCCTTGTGATTTGCGCAAATTTGAAATCAAGGGGTCTGATGAATACAAAAGCGCAAGCATAAGGTCTTCCATTGTATTTAATCGGGATGTCTTTCGCGTATGGTGCTCACGGAAATTCCGGTAATCTTTGTTCCGGGCTTCTAACGCTTCTTCCGACATTTTTCCTATTGGAAGAGGTGATACTTTTATTATATCGGCGCCATGTATTATGATTTTATGTATGGAACACGGCATATAAAACCAAGGATACTGTGTGACAAAAAGTTCTGCGGTGTGTAAAGCATATTGCCTAAAGGATTCAATATCGATTATGTGCCCGCAAGCAATCGAGCGTAAAATGACGCTGAATCTGTAAATTAGCTCCCCATTCACTCCGGTTATTTCGGATGCTAATTTTGGTTCTTTGAAAAAACGCCTGGCTGTATTGCCGTTATTGGTGTTGCCGCAACCAGCCGTTGGGATATCAGCAAGCAAAGACATTTTTCTTTTTAAGCCTTCTTGAACAAACAATTTCCTTTCTTTTACAGCATGTTTATCGGCATCGCGAACTTGCCATTTTTTAATATGTAGCCTATAAGATATATGTAGGACACATTCAAAGCACCAAATCCATGCATGAAGTGTTGATAGTCCAAATTCGTATAAATGCGCCTTGGGTTTCAATGATCTAACAGCATCAATGTCATTCATTAACTAGGGGGAGGCTTTGCAAATCCCACACACTTGGGAAGATGATTCTGCCAGAGCACTAAAAGCTTTCCCATCTATCATCGTTAAATGAAATTGATGGTGTATCTTGAAATTACCAATGCTTGTTGGCATAATTTTTGATATTTCAGCATTACAACTAGCAACTTCTGATCTAATCAACTCTGCAGATTCTTTGGAACAAAGTATTTTTAAGGGTCTACAGAATCGAGGTGAGGAAGGTTGCGGATTTTCCCAAATTGTCACGGATCCCTTTTGCAATTGTAATGGGACAATGCAAACTGCAAACAAGTATTCATCGCTAAGATTATTGTTGTCGCATTCCACATCTTGTCGATAGGTCGAATGGCCGCTACTGCCGTCGCAGCCCCATTTGTAAATAGCAGTGAGATTCTGCTCACTCTGTTCAGCAAAATCAAATTCAAATATAGAAGAATGAGCTTCTACGATGCGCATAACAATATGGTCCACCATATGTTGTAAAGGCACTTGAGCTGAATAGTTCGTAAATTGGACTCCCTTTGGATAACATTTTTTTCAGCAATACGCAAAGTGTCGTACGTTGGAAATATGTTGGCATTCCGACTTTTTGTACCTGCTTGCAGCAACTTGTATGAATGCTTGGTATAATTACCATCTAAAAATAATGCCAGAGCTTCGTCTGCTGTATATGGAATCGGCAAGCTTGCATTTGATGCCAAAAATGTTTTAATTTTTTTTGCAGTACCTTCGTCATCATTAGCTATTGAAACAAGTTTCGACGCACTTCGTTTTCCAGCTTTTTATAAACTGCTCGTTGTAGCTACTACGAGCTCACTGTGAGGAATTTCCTTAACAATTTGGGAAACTTTACTTAATTTCGTTTTGTTGGAACATTCGTCGAACATCTTATCGGGTCTTCCACGATTAGTCAGTGGATCAACTAATAAAAGTTGTCCGTTTAACCACTCCGTGTTGTTTGCTTCATATTTGTGGCTGATTCTACGGTTGAGTTTCCATTTCTGAACCAATTGTGCTACAAAATTTCTATTTTTTTTGCTTATTAGAAGCATTTCATTAGCATTATACATGTTGATATTAATTATATTATGAAATATATGACTCTCAACGGCAGAAAATTTTTTAGTAGGCACAGGCTCGTCGCGCCATAGTAAATAAACTTCTCGTCTGAGCACCGACATTGTTCCTAAAAAATGCAATATCATGTAAAGTAGCAAAAAGTAGCACATGGCTGAGAAATTCTACAATCACAAGACAACATAGTAATTTAAAAAAAAAATTCTAGCCCCAATCCCCACCTATATCAGAAGTTCTGGTGCACGGAAGTCTTATTTTGGCTTTTTTCAAGCAGTTAGTGGTATAGTCAACTTTAACTCTATTTTTTTCTACAACACTTAGGCACAGGTCACAAACAACATTTTTTTAAGCTAATACATACCTCTAACTATAAATAAAACCACTTTTCTTCCACTTTATTGAGACAAATGCAACTTCAGAGAAAATTTGGCAATGCAAAGAAAACAGGTGTTAAAGCTGAGTGATGCGCCGGCTAAAACATATGTTGTGTTTGACAGCTCACAACTGTTCAACTAGATCATGTCATTCACAATAGAATCGATATATAAGTTGAGTGGTATATTAGTAATCGATTGAGACACAATTTTGGCGCAATAAAACACTTTGAAAATTGAATTAAACGACGCTAGATCGGCCATCTCGCCCACAGTGCGGCGCCGTTCTCAGCAACTCGGACTGACGTATGGAACGACTTGGCGCATTTTACGTCGATATCGTAAATTGAAAGCTCACAAAATACAGCTTGTGCAAGAACTGAAGCCGTCCGACGGTCCCAAGCGACCGCTTTATGGGCTCTTAAAAAGTTCCAAGAAGATCCGACGTTTTCGAACTTAATTTTGTTCAGCGCCCATTTCTGGCTCGTTTTCAAACCAAATTTTGTTTAGCGCCCATTTCTGGCTCAATGGGAATGTTAAGAAGCAAAATTGCCGCACTTGTGACGAAGAGCAACCAGAAGAGGTTCAAGAGCTGCCACTTCATCCAAAAAACCAAGGTTTGGTGTGGTTTGTGGGCCGGTGGAATTATCGGCTCATATTTCTTCAAAAATGATGCCGGTGAGAACGTAACCGTCAATGGCGACCGTTATCGTGCCACAGTAACCGACTATTTGATGCCTGAAATTGAAGCTCGTGATCTCGGCGACATTTGGTTTCAACAACACGGCGCCACTTTCCACACATCGCATCAATCAATGGATTTATTGAGAGAACACTTCGGTGAGCAGATAATTTCACGTTTTGGGCCGGTCGATTGCCCACCAAGATCGTGTGTGTTAGACTTTTTCCTGTGGGAATTTGTGAAGTCTAAAGTTTATGCGGACAAACCCTCTTCGATTCAAGGCCTTGGAGCCAAACATTACGCGTGTCATTCGCCAGTTACCAGTCGAAATGCTCGAACGAGTCATCGAAAATTGGACTCGCTGGATGGACCATCTGAGACGTAGCCGCGGCCAACATTTGATAGACATAATCTTCAAAAAAAAAATGAAAAAGAATGTTCTTTCAAATGTTTGCATCGTCTCAACTGATTTGTTATAGCTCAATATTACATGCTTATGGTCTGGGCTTAAATCAACAGGAATTCTACTCAATATGAAAAAACGAGTAGATGGAGAATTTTGCGGGAGTCGGTTGGCCAATATGTGAATCTGCCTTCCGAGATAACCTGAGAAATATTATCAGTTACACACTTATATAGGGTTCGACCTTTAGGATTTGTTAACCTGGAGCACCTAATTAGGAGTGTCTGGCATTAAAGTCGCCAGTAACAATAAAGCATGAACCTAATTTATCGAAGAAGTTTTTGTAATCTTCTGTCGATACGCTGTACATGGGCGAAAAATAAATTGAATATTATTTTGACATGCATTTAAAGCTGGTTTTTAACTTGTTTTTGAAAAAAAACATTAAATAAACAAACTTAATTTGACAAATTGGCATATTTATATGCAAAACTAAAATAAAATGCAAAGTAAAAAACAATTTAATTGTTTTGTTGCGGGCAAAACTGCACCCAAAAAATTTCGCTACTTGTATGCATATATCTTGAAATTGGCAGTAAACGGGGAAAAACTGTATTTTGCTGTAATCGGATTGTTGTATATATTCAACTGAACCTAAATCGAATTTTATTATGGCTCTGAAAACGCTGTCTTCTATTGAATCTGAAACAATACCAGTTTTTTCTAAAAAAAAATAAATAAACGCTATCAACGAACATTCGAATTGATTTTCTGAAATCTCTGGATCAAATCTGCGTTTTAATTTTTACGGTATTTTTTAAAAGATTCAAATAAACTGTTTATACTTCTTCAAACATTTGGTGAACAAAACCATTATGGATTTTTTAGAGAAAGTTCTTTAAATTCTTATAAGAATTTCCATAGAAATCGAAAAAAACTGGTATTGTTTACCAATATCTCGAGCGTTGTCCCGCGCTTCTTCATTCTCTCTCTTGAAAAAACCAACGAAAAACTTAACAATAGTAGTAGCAGTTTCTTTCTTTTATTTTCTTTATTTATTGAGTTCGGTGTGTCATTTGTCATGAGATGTTTAATTTGAATTTGAATCATTTCTTCATTCTGGTCGAGGAAAAAACACCACAAAACAACTCAGCCGGTAGCCATGCCGTCGGTGAAGCAGTGTTGCCAATCCAGAGATCAACAAAACCCCATATTCATTCAGTAGCAGAAAATTCTCTATTTTTAAAAAAAAAGATTTTTTTTTGTTTATTTAAAATTATTTTATAAAAATATCAAATATCAGTTCTTTTAGATATGGGGCCTATGTAACAATGGGCGGGTATTCGAAACCGTCACCTAAACTAAGATAATTTGCAAACATAATTTTATTTTATGTCTACGTGGGAAAATTTTACGGTTAGTTTATAAGTAGTTTATAAACATATGTCCATGTTTCCTGGAAGCCATTCTTGGACCTATAACCATTTGTATGGGGGCTATAACAAATATTAAGCCTATATAAACCAAATTGGTCCAATATTAGTTGGCCATAAAAGTGATTTTTGAAAGGGGCTTGGCACCGCCCTAATTTCAGCCTGCACGCGGGAAAATGTATGGTTGGAATGACAATATTCGAAGAGCGTTTTAATATTGTTGGGTATATGAATGTTGTACAAAATTAATTTGATCCTCACAACAAAAGTATGAATCACATAAAACCATACTATGATCCTAACAACAATAGTATGATTCACACATAACCACACTATGAACCCCACAAGCATTGTATGATCACACACAACTATACTATGATCCCCAACATTATTTATTCGAATTTGCTTTAGATGACAACAATAGATTTGAATCATGAAAATTATTTAAAAATACATCGAATTCAAAACAATAGGAGTGATTTATTAAACAGTAGAAAAAACATTTCAAAAAATCGTAAGCGTTTTTATTAAAAATATTTCATTTAAATAAAGCCCAGGCAGTTTGAAAAATTGTAATTTCCATATAAAAAGTACTATTATTGCATTAGATCCGTAAGAAAAACATTGTTGAAATGAAGAAAAATTACAATCATACAGTATGATTGCCGTAATTATATTGTTGTTAACGTAAAACCCAAAAACCAATACATTTTTCGCAGCAACCATATTTATATTGTTGCTACAACCATATTTTCATTTTTAAATTTGACAATAATACTATTGCTACATTTCAACAATATTTGCGGCAATCTTACTATTGTCAGGATGAAATTCAGAAAACAATACTATGGTTGGGACAAACACACTTTTATTGCGGAGAACATATTATTATTGGCGTGAATATATAGAACCATATCTTTTCTCTACGTGTAAGTGTGTTTCATTCTACCAACAGTCATGGCCAGATCTACTTTTTCACTTAAGTCCCACAACATCCCTTTAAGGAACAAGGGAGAACTTCTCACGAATAGGAAGTAAGTTATGGGTTTTTACATGGCTTAGAGATAAATCTCCTACTTGTAAAGTTGAGAGATCCGTATTTCAGATTCCGCGATATAACCTAAGCTATTTATTTCAACATCACACACAGCACAATGCACAATGGCAGCATTTGGGTTATATACTTAAGAATAAAAGTCGACTTTTCGACTATTACACACAAATTACGAGTCGACTTGAAGACATTTTAGTATACAAAAGTCGATTAAAGTCCTCTTTTTCTTGAGGGAAATGAAAATGCATTATGTTTGAATACAAAACAAATTTTCTTTGTTTAAAAGCTTTTACAGGGTGGCTGAAAAAATGCTCTACCAAAAAAAAGTTTAATAACATTTTCCCTATTTGATGAATCTGGTTATTTTTTTAATTTGCAAACTGATTTTGAGATTTAACAAAAATGGATAACTGGGGCACTGAAACAAGAATTTGAATTGTCCACCGCTATCACGCACTGGAGTCCGTAGTTTCGGTTCAACGAGAGTACAGAGGCACGTTTGGCGGCAATCCTCCGAACAGATGGACAATTTATATAAATTTCATTATTTTCAAAACTAATTAAGCTTTATTCAATAAAATTGAAAGAGCTTTAACATGAATAAAAGAAAAATGAATTCCATACACTGAAAAATAAGTTTTTTGAGTTCTTAATGTCGCAATATTCATCAGCCACCCTGTATTTAATAAATAAGAGTGTTTCAAACACTAGTGATAGTTTGTATATTTTTCATATTCATGGTCTTGAAAACTTTAAAAACAATTTTTTATTGAAGCAGCCGATTAATATACATAAAACTGCATCAATTGATCACAAAAAATAATGATATTTACGTTTTGGTTCCGAATTTGAATAGCAATAAATGCTGCATGCGAAAATAGTTTCTCACACAAGACCGAAGTGGCAATGATTAAAAAGGGTTTTTTGGCTTAATAAATTTTAGTTTGACTATACTTATCGACTTGATTGATCTGGATGAATCTCGAACATTTTTGAAGGCATAAATGGGCCAGTAAAAATGTTAAATTTGAATCGGCTTTAAAAAAAGTACTAATATTTTTTTCAAATTTCTGGACTTAATGGAAAGTTTGAACTTACATTTAATAATGGAACACAATATAATATCATTCATATGAGTACCACAACTGTCTCGGCAGTACCCAATTTTTTAATACATTTTCGGTTGTTTTGGGTCGATACTCTTCAATGTCAACTTTGATTTCATGTTTCAACGCTTCAATTGTCTCTAGATGTTTTTCGTAACATTTATCCTTAATGCGCCCTACAGAAAATAATTCAAAGGGCTCAAACCACATTTCCGAGGAAGCGAAATGGCATCACAATTTCGGCTGATTATTCAATTTTCAAAAACAGTGCGAAAAATATGGATCATTGCATTGGCTGTGTGACATGTGGCCTCGTCTTGTTGAAACCAAATGTCGTCTATGTCATTCTATTGAATTCTTGGAAACAAAAAGTCGTTGAGCGATAAGGCGATAACGCTTACCGTTGACGGTAACGATGGCTCCTTGTTTATTTTTGAAGAAAAATGGCCCTGTGATGCCGCCAGCCCAAAATCTACACAAAACAGTGACTCAATGTGGATGCATTGGCTTCTCAAAAGTAACGTGTGGGTTCTCTTTGCAATAATGCAATTATGCTTATTGACATAACCTAGCCACCGAGATAAAAATTAGCTTCAACCGAAAAACACGATTTTTGGTCAAATTCTTCATCTCCGGCCAAACAATCTTCAACCCATTGGACGAAGCGAATACGCATTGTGCTCCTCTTCAATAAAACAAGAAATTTGAAAAATTATCAGAATTTTTTTTTACAGCCGATTAAAATTTATTATTTTAAACGGACTACCCTATACTTGAAATACCTGATATTTATTAGTTTTGTAATCACTCTTATTTTTTTAAATAAAATTTTTTTATACAAAGAAAACTTGTTTATTTATTCCAAAATATTTCTTATTTATTTCACTAAAGAAAAAAGTCGACTTTTTTATACCAAAAAGTCTAAAAGTCGACTATTGATTTTTCTGTAATAGTCGAAAAGTCGACTTTTAGTCTAAAGTATAAGTATATAACCCTAGTCTATTATGGCTCTAAAGGCAAAATGCCAAAACGCTGATAAAAACAAATGTGTTTCAATATATGTGACAGCGCATAGAGAAAGGGTAAAATCAATCAATTTTCATTTTTTTTGATGTGGACAACATCTGAGCATCGAATGAGACCGATCCCATGCCCCAAAAGTGTTCCCTCCCAGAGATATGCGCGTTTTATGAAAAGGATGTTACACCAAAGATACACGTATTTAAATCTTTAGAATGGCTCTCCTGAGCAAAACTGGTTTTCACCCTTAGGTCCCTTTCTATTTTGCGCGTCACATATTCAGATTGCATTTCTGTATTTAGTTTTGTTACTAACGGCAAGAAATTATCCAAGAATTCGAAGTATTAAATTCATGTGGGCCGTTGTTATAAAAAAGTTACAGTTAAAAAATGTTTTATGTAATGAATCCCTTAAAAAAAAACAAAAAATTCTTTTAAGTCTAAAAATCCCATTAAATGGGAAGTATCCCTACGGTTGGCAACACTGCGGTTAAGTCACAATCAGACGTTTTGTTTTTTCTTTTAATTTGAAGTTGAATCATGCACGCAGCAACGCCGGCAGCTCTGGGAGGGCAAAACGAGTTAACTAATAATGGTCAAGCAAATGAAGATGAAGCCGATGAAGACAAAACCAACCAAGAATTAAAAGAAAAAACAACAACACCATAGCACAGGCAGCAAACACCACGCACAGCAAACAACTTAAGGCCCCTTCGAACGTCAGCAGGTCCCCACAACATCCACGACGGAGTATCGACATCATCACACCCTCTACCTTAAACCGAGATTACCACCACACAGAAACAGACGCACACACACACACCACCACCATCACCACCACAACAAATTGAAAACGTCAGCAGGTTTAGAACTCACAATAAAAACGTCAAAACCGAAAGAACCACAACAAAACGCGCACAAAACTAGAGAGCCAACCTCAACGTTTTGAGAATAATAAACAGCAGATTGAAGAAAGGGGAAAAAACGGATTTTAAATAATTAAAGATTTTCGTAGATATGGCGGAGACCGAAATACAAACAAACAAAAGAATTGGAGACGCAGAACGCTGATCGAGATGGAGACGCTTAATAACCGCGAATGAGAACGGCTCGGATTCAGCCAGAGAGGGGAGAAAGAGCGTGAGATCTTGTTGGAGACCAAGACAACTAATTTGAATGAGTCTTAGCCGAGAATTTGTTGTTTTTAAATCAAATAAAGACTAGCAATCAGTGCTGTCAACAGTCGTAGAGTAGAAATCGCCAATTCTATTTTGTGTAAAATAAATCAAAAACATTTTCTGAAAACCCTGGGTTTTTTGGGCACTCTACCCAGCGCTGGTTACGCGATCAAAATCTTTTCTGTTTACACAGCCTTTGGTCAAGCTTAAAGTTTTTCTCCTCTAATGAACACTGCTGCTCACATTATTAGTGTTTCTTAGCTTGTTTTTCTCCAAAATAATAAAGATAACCATAACAGAAAAATATATTTCAACTTATTATAGAAACATTATTGTATGAAATTAATTCCTTTTAATTTATTAAAGTTTATAGCATAAAAATTAAATTAAATGCAAAAACTTAATGTACATTTTTTGGTTATTTTAGTAGTTCCCTTTAATAAATTGGTTTATAGACGATACTTTTAATTTTAAAGTCTGAAAAGGTTTTCTCACGATTGTTTTTTGTGACTAGAAACAATTATTTTCAGTACAATTTAATAATAAATACTCCCATCCTGGTTGACAATACATTCAGCTTAGTAAGGGCTCGCATTATGTTTTGATTAAGTCCAGAGAAGTACTGGAACAGGCGTGTTTCGACGTAAACCAATATGACCCGATCGATCGTAATGAACTGTGCCAAATTTCCTCATGATTGGATAAAATATGTGGCTTCTTTAGCTGGGAGCTATATCTAAATCTGAACCGATTTTCTTTAATTGTTTTAGCGTTCGTCCTTGGATCACAAAATGGTACTTCTGCCAAATGAAACGAAGATCGGGCAATAATTGCAACCAGTAGTTGGATTATAAGCTTTAGATTGACAAAAGACGGACGGAGAATTAATTTAATCAAATCAATTGGTAATTTTAAGTCGATCGGTACATTTATAGATGGGTCTAGCTCAAATATTTTGGCTAGTTACAAACATTTGCCATGAAACTAACTTGTAATACCCTGTTGCACAGAGTGTTGTAGGGTATTCAAAAAGGTATTCGGTACATGAAAATCATGAATTTCTTTATTTAACATACAGGGTCAAGAAAATGCAAAACTCAAAATATCCGAGAGAAAAAACCGGGTAGAAAACGATTGCCAATAATAATACAGGGAAGGCGATAGAACATTTTAAATTTGAATCGGCTGAAAAAAAGTAATATTTTTTTCAAATTTCTGTTTTTATTGGAAAGGTTGAGCTTTGTCATTTAATAAAGGAACACAATACCATTCATATGACTTCCACAAATGGCTCGGCAGTACCCCATCCGATCAACCCGATTTGTCTGTACATTTTTCGATTGTTTCGGGTCGAATCTTTTCAATGGCAACTTCGGTTTCATATTTCAATGCTTCAATTGTCTCTGGATACTTTGCGTAAGATTTATCTATAACGGCTCCCCACAGAAAATAATCGAAAGGTCTCAAATCACAGCTCCGAGGCAGCTAATTGACATCGCTATTTTGGCTGATAATTAAACTTTCAAAAACAGTGCTTAAAATATCGATGATTGCGTTGGCTGTGTTTCTTGTTGAAACTAAACGCCGTCCATGCCATTCTCTTGAATTTTTGGAAATAAAAAAATTCGTTGTGCATGGCGCGGTAACGCTTACCGTTGGCGGTAACGGTGGTTCCTTGATCATTTTCGAAGAAAAATGACTATGAAAAATGACCGCCAGTCTAAAATCCACACCAAACAGTGACTTGTTGTAGAGGCATTGGCTTTGAAATAGTCACGTGTGGGTTCTCTGAACCCATATGCGGCAATTTTGACATAGCCACCGAGATGAAATTGAGAAAAACGTGGCACTGCCCATATCCACCCAGACTTAATGGCCAGAAATCTTAAAATATTAAAGTTAGGAACATCGGATTTGGAATATATACTGCTAAAGGGAGAGAAATAAGTTCGGGGAAAAAGTAGTTGGCTCCACGCCCCCTCTTTTAAAAGCAATGGCTATAGTTATAGGCTGATCTTGAAATTAACACTGTTAGAAATTGGGTGGTACCACCCAATTTTCCCCCTAACTCTTGTTTATACTTTAAGAAAGTGTATTAGAAATCCGATTTTCACAGAGTATATATACACCGATACTATTTTGCAAATTATTAACGTAGGGAACATCATATTTTGAATATAAAGGGTGTTTATTTATTGAGGTATAGAACTTCGAATTGAAATAAAACACAAGACAATCCTTTTAATGTCCATCAATTTGGCTTTATTGGAAGGATAATTTTATGCCATTAATGTTTAAATATGATTTCGGGCATGTGGCCGCCGCGGCTGGCTCGAATAAAGCCAATTCTACAGGTCCAATTTTCAACCACTTTTTCGAGCATATGGGGCCGTATGTTGGCAATAACGCCACGAATGTTGGCTTCCAAGTCCCCTAACGTTTCTGGTTTGTTGGCGTAGACGAGCGACTTCACATATCCCCAAAGAAAATAATCCAATGGTGTCAAATCACACGATCTTGGTGGGCAATTGACAGGTCCATTCCGCGAAATTATGCGCTCATCGAATGTTTCCTTCAATAATTCGATTGTGACGTGCGCTGTGTGGCATGTAGCGCCGTCTTGTTGGAACCACAACTCATCCACATTCATGCCATCCAATTCGGGAACAAAATAGTCGGTTATCATGGCTCTATACCGGTCTCCATTAACGGTAACTGACTCTCCAGCATTATTTCGGAAGAAGTATGGCCCAATGACTCCACCAGCCCATAGAGCACACCAAACAGTCAGTTTTTGTGGATGTAATGGCGTCTCAAGGGTCTCATGTGGATTCTCTTCACTCCAAATGCGGCAATTTTGCTTGTTGACGTAGCCATTCAACCAAAAATGAGCCTCATCACTAAACAAAATTTTGTGATGAAAATCAGCATCGAGATGAATCTCATTTTTGGCCCATTTTGCAAGCGTTGTTCTTTTGTCAACCTGTTCATGATGAAATGGCAAACCAAACTAAATATTAATCACTTGACAGCTGACAAAATGACCGCCAGTTAAAAAAGTGATGCCAACTTAAAGTTCTATACCCCAATAAAAACACCCTTTATAATATTAGTCTGTAAAGAAATAAGTCATGGGGAAAAGTATGCGGTTTCACATCTATTTTTGTAAAGCGCTTTAATGCCCAACTAAGTTTTAGAAGTAACCATAATATCTTTCAAGCTTAAATAATAACTTTGAACTTTAAAGTAAATTTATAACTTACTAATTCAAATAAAATTTAAAAAATCTTAAATAGTACTTAATTTTACGTAAGTAAGATTTAATTTATTAATACAGAAATACCATCAAATATATTACTTCTACTTAAAGCTGTAAAACCATGGCTGGGGTAGCGAGATCGTTGGATTACGGCTAGTATATTACATTTGGGTACTAGACAGCTGCAGAAGACAGAAAAGCAATGAAACGCTATACGTTGCGAGAGAGCGAGGAATTATTTCGTCGAAGTGTTTTTCCTGGTCGCATAATCTCCTGTGTTTTTGGCGATTTGGTATAGCCATCAAAATTGTCCGATTAAACCTTTCTAGACTTCTATCTTTTGGAGGGGCTACTTGTAGCCGTGGGTTATTGCCATCAAACCCCAGACAATTGAAAACGTTACGGAGAATATTCGCCAAACTTGCTATTAAAGCATGGGCCCGTATCATGGAAAATGCGGCGAAACGAGCTCAAATGCATATCAGCACTGGCGGCAGACTGGAAGGATATCATCAAAATAAAAATAACAAAATAATTCAAAATAAAAATTTCCATTACGAAAAATCATTTGTTTTATTTAAATTTTATTTAATTGATTAATTTTGCGCCACCTTGTTTGTATAAATCATTGCAATTAATATTTAATTAATTCTCATAATGTATTAGTAAAGACAAGGACAAGAAAGAAACTTAAATATAGAAATTATTGCAAATTATGTGGCCATATTTAGAGATACTCGTCTAAGAACAAAAATCGTCAAAATATCAGAGCAGAGATTCAACAAAACAAATCTTTCCGAGTTGACAGCTCTGTCAATAACCACCGACAATAGCCAGGCGACTCTGGCTCTACCACTGACAAATGTTTGTTAGGCTATCGTTTTGTTGTTGTGTTGTCGCTGCGAAAGAGCACGCACATATGGAGGTTATGAGAGCTGCTGCTATAACCGATAATAAATACTTCACCTCGCTGGCTGGCTATGCGAGCACAACAGCCAACGTGTTCGCCGTCTCTTGTGCTGTGCGATGGTGTTGTTGTGGGAATAAACAACATTCAGTCTTGGCTTGAATGAATTCTCTGCTCTTTAAGAGCACAGTGGGGCAAACAAGGTGAATAACTAAGAATTTTTTTTGAAAATGAATTATTTTTTAAGAACATTTAAACAGTAGAATTCGGTACAGTGAGTATTAGAATTATAACGTGCATATCGCATTGAGTTTCCGAGTTTGTATTCCTTAATATTATGTTGAAGTAAAGAAGACAACACAAAATTCGTACTAATTCCTCTATGCCTATCTCTAAGATCAGGTGTTTTTAAAGTCTATCAACATAAAACAATATTTTTCATAATACTTTTTTTTGCGGACGATACGTCTCTTATTTAGATAATACAATATTTCAAAAGCAATTATATAATTTATTTTTGTTCTTAAACTGTAACGTATTGAATAAAACTGATTTATATATTATTGTGAGTATAAAAATAATTCCTGACTTATGCAAAAACCCATATGTGACGCGCAAAATAGAAAGGGACCTAAGGGTAAAAACCAGTTTTGTTCAGGGGATACATTTTACAAATTAGGTCCCTTTCTATTTGCGCTTAGAATCGTCGACTTCACTTTCATAAAACGCGCATATCTCTGGGAGGGAACACTTTTGGGGCATGGGATCGGTCTCATTCGATGCTCAGATGTCCGCATAAAAAAAAGTGAAAAGTTGATAAAAAGTTTTCTTCAGGAAGCCCATTTTAAAGATTAGGTCCCTTTCTATTTGCTCTTAGAATCGTGGACTTCACTTTCATAAAACGCGCATATCTCTGGGAGGGACCATTTTTTGGGCATGGGACCGGCCTCATTCGATGCTCAGATGTTGTCCACATCAAAAAAAGAAAAATTGATTTTTTTTTACCCTTAGGTCCCTTTCTCTATGCGCTGTCACATATGATGGTCCATATTTTTAATGACTCTGCGACATAATAGAGGTTCAATGTCGTTAATATTCCGAATTATTTCATCCTTTAGCGCTTGCATTGTTCCTGACTTATTGAGGTACACTTTTTATTTTAAATATTTCCAAAAAAAAAAGTCCATCGGCGCCAAATCACATGATCGAGGCGGCCAATTACCATCGCCGAGACGTAAGAAAAATGATCCATTGTTTCGTTGGCTGTTTGACAGGTGGCACCATCCTGTTGGAACCACGTATCTTCCAGGTCCGTATCGTATCCTCAAATGCGTGCCACAAGAAGCGATTATTGACACCATTTAGGTCAGGTATACTTTTTATTTTAAATATCCCTATAGAAAAAAGTCCAACGGCGCCAAATCACATGATCGTGGCGGCCAATTACTATCGCCGAGACGAGAGCAAACACGACCATTGCATTTTTCGCCTAAAAGAACCATTGTTTCGTTGGCTGTTTGACAGGTGGAACCACGTGTCTTCCAGGTCCGTATTCTCAATTTCTTGTCACAAGAAGTCCGTTATCATCCTGCGATAGCAAACACCATTTACGCGTCGAGGTTGACGGCTCTTCTACCATACTATAGCGAATAACTTTAATGTTTTCCGCAGAGAAACTGGGCAAGCATACACAGGTGTTTTGACATTTTCCACTGACCCGGTTTGCTGAAATTTCCGCACAATTCTCCCCATTGTAGACACATTTCGACAATTATGCTGACCAAAAAAAATCACGAAATACATTTTGATTTGAACGCCCGTTTTCGTAAAAGGCTTCAACAATCTTAACGAGCAGCTCAATTGTTGAATTTGTCAAACACTGAAACATAGAAATGTCAAATTCAAATGGGCAAAAACTTGATGTGAAGGTGTGACTTACAATTAACATCGTGCATTATGGTTGGGCCATCCTTTATATCACCAAAATCGTTATCGGTCATTACGAAGTTTTTACATTATGTTACAATCGGGCAGGTAATTTTTGTAGGTTAAATTACCATACGAATTAGATTTTTCAAAGGTGGTGTGGTGGCACCCCCGTGCAAACCCGAGTAAGGTCATATCTTATGAACTTTTAAAGATATTACGATGGCATTTGGGAGAAAAATCGGCGGTGTCGCTCCCCTTTAAAAACAACGTTTTTATGGCTAAAGTAAAGAACTCATCGTTATAAAAGTAGCACAGAATGAAATCAATTACTAGCTATGTTATGTACAAACTGGCAAAAAGAGCATGGCTCCTCCCATACAACCTTGACGACAGTAATTGGTATATACGAAGGCATAAAATATATTTTTTTTTGCAAAAAAAAAATATTTTTCAACAAAATCTTCTTTTACTTCAATACACTTAGTCCAACGTGTCTTCAAGTTTTGTATCCCTTTCAAAAAATAGGATATTTCATCGTTGAAGTTGAATCTCTCTCCACCGAGCTTTTCTTTAGGTTTGGAAATAGAAAATAGTCACTGGAGGCTAAATATGGAGAATATGGCGGATGATGTACCAATTCGTAGCCCAGTTCATGCAATTCTGCCATTAAGACTGCACAAGTGTGCATTATCTCATGAAAAAGAACTTTTTTCTTGGCCATATGGGGTCGTTCTTTTTTTAAATCCTCGTTGAATCGGTTCAATAAGTTGACATAATATTCGCCGTTTATAGTTTTCACCATTTGAAGCTAATCGATGTGATAAGCCACGTCGTGCATCGTAAAAAACTGTTGCCATCACCTTATTTATGGTCAATTGAGAGCATACGTGGCACCAATCTTGCAGACAGCTGTCTTAAACCCAACTGATCAAGTAATCTCGAAACCACACTACCATATGAAATACGTATGGCATTAATAAACTCACCCACTTTTACTCTTCGATCGGCCAACTCGTAGATTTTTTCGACATTTCGTTCAGCCTCATTTGTACTTGTGCGACCACAACGAAAGTCAGTAAACCACTTTTTTACCATTAAAATCGATGGTGCAGAGTCCCCAGAGTATTTATCAAGCTTTTCCTTGATTGATTTTTTCCCGCGAAAAATAATGTTTAATGAGCATTCCAAATTCACTATTTTCCATTTTTAACAAAATCCACGAAGTTGTATGTTTTGAACAGCTGTTAAACTCAAAGTATATGACGGAACTCTCTTAGAATGACAGCAGTATATTAACAGATAGTTCTCGATGGGAGCAGTGTTGCATTTCATATAACTACGAGGAAAGTTGGAAAAGTAACGAAATTATTGATATACCCTATATTAAAGAAAACACCGCCTAATTGGAAAGTATGCGGTGGCACGCCCAACCGGGAAAAGTATTGCGGTAATTTTAATAAAAAACATATTTTTTTCAGATATTAAAAATTTTTTTTTTTTAGTTTATTACAAATAGGTTTTGGTTGAATATGAAAAATTATGTCGGTTAATTAAACCCCGCCTACTGCCTCGGCAGGTTCTCGGTCTTTTACCAAAATTATCATTCACGTCTTTCAATAAACTGTTGTCAGAGGTTGATATCTGCTCGATAATGTTGCTTTTAAGATCTTGAACTGATGTCGGATTGATTATTGGTATACACTATCTATTTCAAAAAACCCCCCCAAAAAATGTAAAGGTGTCAAATCGCACGATCTTGTGGACAATTTACTCCTCATCTACGAAAAATAATGCGATTTTCGAACTTTTCCTTCAAAAAATCCATTGTTTCCTTTGATGTGTGGCAAGCGGCACTATCCTGTTAAAACCACATATGTCACGCGCAAAATAGAAAGGGACCTAAGGTTAAAACCCAGTTTTGTTCAGGAGAGCAATTTTTAAGATTTAAATACGTGTATCTTTGGTGTACCATCACTTTCATAAAACGCCCATATCTCTGAGAGGGAACACATTTGGGGCATGGGGTCGGTCTCATTCAATGCTCAGATGTTGTCCACATCAAAAAAAAAAGTGAAAATTGATTTTTTTTTTACCCTTAGTTCCCTTTCTCTATGCGCTGTCACATATTCTCTGTCACATACTTTCGCCACAAAAAGTTTCGGATCATCTCCATGTAGCGATTTTCATTGATCGTAATGGCATTTCCTTTTTCGTTTTAAAAAAAATTTGGTCCGATAAATCCTCCAGACCACAAGCCACACCAAACCGTAACTTTGTGTAGATGTAATAGTTGCTCTAAGATAACTCTAGGATTTTCTTCACCCCAAATGAGGCAGTATGCTTGTTGACGTAGCCATTAAAACATTTTAATAATAAAACACTTTGTTCCTTCGTGAAACGTTCCATTTAAACAAAGCGGAATGCAATAAAAATGAATAAAAACTAGCAAAATTAAAATGTTACCTTAATTTTGGATACCCTTTATTATGGTGAGTATATAAGCTTCGGTCAGGCCGGTCTTAAAGAGTCTGGTTTTTAATTGATTTCTACCATACGTAGTAAATACTTATAAATATTTTTGTTTTATACCTTTTGTTCACATTTTCCACCTTGTCGTCCCACTGTGCCTCGCATGTTGTTGGTGGTTTCTTCTTAGTGGCGTATGTATGTGTGTCGTCTTCGTTGTGTATGCGAGAGTGGTTTGTGAGGTTCAGTGTTAGAGCATGAGTTTGGTAGCTGGAATGGTTGTTTTTTTATTTATTCTCGTTGGTGGCTGTTGAAGTTGTTGTTGGTACGTTTTTTTTGCTCCCCAGCTTGAGCATTTAACATACGGAGAATGTTAAGACAATCAGTTTGATTTGAGCCGTGTTAATAAACGTATCTTTAAGATGCGAGACAATAATAATAATCATAATAATAACAACAACTACTATAATTTTAAAACAACAACCATACCAACGACCACAACAGCAACAACAACGACATGATCTTAGTAATCAAGTGTAAATTTAAAGATGAAAACAAACAAGCAGAAGAAATTGAATATTCAACGATTTTAATTTTACAACCATAATTTTTAAATTTTTTATTGTAAATTTTCTTAAATATAAAATTTCAATACGAGTGTAAATCTTTAAAAGAGAAAAAGCAAAAAATATAATCGAAGTGTGTGTGCGTAAATTATTGTGCATTTTGATTTTATTAAGTATTGAACGGTTTTAAACAAGCGCCTTTAGAGGTTCTTAAGAAAACGAGCGATTGCGAAACAAAACCTAAAAATACATTCGAAAACGACTTAGCATAGTTATCTACACGAGAAGTTAGAGCTAGCTGCAAGCTGTCTGCTGACTTATTGATAAGATCTAGTAAAAGCCAAACCCTAAACAATCGAACACGCTCACTTGAAAACCAGAAATTCCGAAAAGAAAGTTCAGGTGTAAATAAAGTCATTAACATTTTAAGAATATCAACTAAAAATAGAAAAAGAATCTATAAATAATCTCAAAATATCTTTAAGATAATTAAGCCGTATTCAGAGCCAAGTGTTTAAGAGACCTGATTTCTATGTAGGGTATCTCAATAAAGTGTAGCCCACAAAAATCCCACAACTACCTGGCCAACACCACCACCACACGACACTCGCTGCAAACAACATTTATTTTGTAGCTGCTTTTTTTACCATACAACAATCAACCAAACAACGACCTTGACTTAAAGTCAGCTATTCAGTCTGGCAGACAAATCATACACAACAACCACAATAGCTTAACAGCGAAAAAAGTTATTAAAAAAGCACAATTTAAGCTAAAAACCGCTAAATTTTTCAAACAACAGAAAAAACGAGACGTTTGAAAGCCAAAAAAATAAATCCCAGCAAACGGCAAACAAAAATCGAAAAGTCATCATTACGAGAAATTTTGGAGTGTTTTAAAAGAATACCACAATTCAAAAAACAAAAAATTATACCCTTTAAAACTTAAACAAAAAAAAAATCGCGAACACATTTAAAAAAAATCGCCAAAACTAAGACTTTAAACAAAAGCTGTCAAGCCACTCGTAGACGCTCGGTGTTTGCCCCTCCAGTGAATAGAAGGCGTTGTCATTTCCTTCAATAGCGAGTCGTTACAAAACCATAAACCTCTAGTGTTTTGCGCTGTGTACCTATAATTCTTCTACAAAGTGCCATTGTTTGAATCATAAGCAACCTCCTCCCCTACCGACACCAACAACCGCAATAACAACGACAAAAAATAAAAATAATTATAATTAATAATATAATTACATTTAAAATTAAACACACTTAAAACACAAATCCAAAACAGAGCTACGACGCGTAATTTGTTTCCAGCTTACTTCAATTAGTTCAAAATTTGTCATTTTGAAACGCCACCAACAGAAAAGTACCCTTTCTTAAAAAGTCTCCAAACCATCGCAGCGACCGTTCTTCCTACCTTACTCTGCAATTTTCTGTTTCTTGAAGCCTTTTCACCAGCTACTGCTGCCATGCAACGTGCAATTGTCTGCTTTTAAATTTCTGTCATTTCATTTGTGTTTTTTTCCTGCCTTTCTTGTGAAAAACATCAAATTTTGAAAATTACCTACGACGACAGAGTCTCAAAGGGCCGCCAAACAAAAAAAAAAACGGCACGGCAAAATAAGAAATGTTTGCTCCACGTAATTCATCGCCGATTGCCATGTATGGCAAAGAGGATGTTGCTGCTTATGAGGTAAATTAAAAAAAAAATATTAATTTAATGATGTACCTTGCATAAGGAAACCATATTTTTGAAGACTTTCTTAGCGAGCTCCAAGCTATGCTTAAGAAGTTCCACGCAGCAAAAGAATAGATTCATTGCCACAAACCAGATTTGATGCAGCTGTATACTGACAAATAATAAGAGGGCTGCTATGTATATTTCTGGCCTAGTATTGAAAATGCGAATATTTATCATCAGAAATGGTTTAATTGTTTTTCAAAGTATTCTCCATCATGATTTATGCACTTTTTCATGCACTCAAACCAATTGTCGAAGCACTTTTTCCACTCCGATTGAGACACCTCCAAAACATGGTTTTTGAACGCTTCAACAGCATCTTCTGGCGACGAAAATCGTTGACCACACTATTTTTTTCTGATGCTAGGGTATAAGAAGAATTTATTGGGTGCCAAGTCAGGGCTGTACGGCGGGCGACCGATCAATTCGACGTTTTGGCCGGTCAAAAAGGCGCTGGTGTGAGAGCTCGCTTTGTCATGGTGTACAATAATTCGTCTTCTCTTGTTCGTTTTTCGAATTTCTCCGAATACTTCAGGCAAACAAATTGTGGTGTACCACTCAGAATTGACCGTCCTACGTTGCTCACGCAGAACAGTCGCCACATGACCAGTTTTGCCAAAGAAACAGGCGACCACTTGCTTCGTAGTGCTTCTTCCACGAACAACTTTCGTTGGATTTGGTTCGTCTTCGAAGACCCACACGGTCGATTGCTGTTGCGATTGCTTGTTTCAGGCCCATACGCATAGATTCATGATTCGTCACCTGTGACGATCTTATAAATGTCTTTTGAAGCACCGCGATCGTATTTTTTCAAAATTTCTTTGCACCAATCGGCACGAGCCTTCTCTTGAGCGATTGTCAAATTGTGCGGGATCCAACGAGAACAAATGCCGAAGGATGCCTCTATCTCACGGTATGTCACATGACGATCTTGCATTATCAGTTCACGCACGGCATCAATGTTCTGCAACTGTTGGATCCAACGAGAACAAACCTTTTTTTACGGCCTGGTGTTCATACAATATCGAATGTATGCTAGTGGAAGATATGCCCAAGCATGCCTATATTTCACGGTATATCACATGACGATCTTCTTTGGCACAACGGCCGTTTTTGGACGAACTTCACGACCTTCGTCTTTGAGCGAGCGTCGGCGACCATTGAACTCATTAAACCAGTTTTTCACAGTGCTTTAGGATGGTGCTTCATCGCCATACAAAGATTTAAGTTCGTAGATGCACTCTTGTCGTGGTAATTCACGTCGAAAATTTTGAAAAATGATCGCACGAAAATGTCCACGAGTTAATTCCATTTTTTTGCCAAATTGATTTTTTCAACTCATTGTAAACAACACAAATGATGGTCGTACGTCAAAACGTTCTGAAAAACGTCATACTTTCCAATGGAAATGTCAGATGGCGCCAGGCAACACTTAGTATTGCTTAGTATAGCAATCCTTGTATATGGTAACGGCAACAATAATATATTCTCTGGAATAAAAGTATGTTCGTCGCAGCCATAGTGTTGTTTTTGAAGTATATTTTCACAATAGTATGATTGCCGCAATATTAATATTGATAAAATGCGACAATATTATTATTGTCAAAATAAAATATAGTTGTAGCAACAATATAAATATGGTTGGTGAAACAAAATTATTCCTTTGGTGGGTTTTATGTTAACAATAATATAGTTACGGCAGTCATACTGTATGATTGTATTTTTTTTAATATAATATGCTTTTTAGATCAATGTTATTGTTAAGAGTCTTATGCAATGATATATGGAAATTTAAATTTTTAACACAAACTGCTTTGTATTTGTTTAACTGAAATATTTTTAATAAAATATTTTAATGAAAACGCATTCCTTTTTTTTTAATCGGATTTTTTTCATTGTTAAATAAAACACTACCATTATTATGAATTTTATGTATTTTTAACTAATTGACTTAATTTAAGTCATGTTGACAACTTAACCCAATTCTTATAAATAATTTTGGAGATCATATTATGGTTGAGTGGGATCATACTACGTTGTAGGGATCATAACGTGGTTGTGTGCAATTCATACTATGGTTGTGATCATCAAACTATGGTTATGCGGATCATAGTATGGTTCCGTGTAAATCAAACCATGGTTGTGGGGATCATAGTATGGTTGTATGTTGATCATACTATTGTTGTGCGGATAATATTATTGTAGTTGCACAATCATATGCCCAACAATAGTATGATGCTCTTCGAATATTGTTATCGCAACCATACTTTTTGTTCTTCGTGTAATCACAGATACCATCAAATGCTAGGTAAAATCGAAATTCACAGAATTTTTTTCTCCCAAATGAATCTGCGGAACGATTTCCGACGTGGTTTTTTTCCGTGTGTACCCATAGAATATTTTGATAACTTTTGCTAGCAATATAGTTTGTTGTAACAACTAATCTATAGCAGCCGGTCTTCCTATGTCGAACCAATTATCTGTGAATGATAAATTTTCATGTACACTGACGACGCCTACAGCTATCGGGTGCTCAATCTAGAGGTATTTTTTTTAAATAAAAAAATACAAAAATTCAAATGAAGCGGGGAATCTTTAGTGTCATTCGAAGGGCATTTTATGGCATTTATTTTTTGAATATAATTTCCTTCAAATGTTGGCCGCAACTACGCCTTAGGGTGTCCCTTCTGAGGATCCAATTTTGGATGACTCGATCGAGCATTTCGCTCGGTATGTCGCAAATGACACGCGTAATGTTGGCTTCCAAAACCTGAATTGTAGCTGGTTTGTCCGCATAGACTTTGGACTTTACGTAGCCCCAAAGAAAAAAGTCTAAAGGTGTGATATCACACGACCTAGGCTGTCAACTCACCGGTCCGAAACGTGAAATAAGCTGCTCTTTGAAATGACCTCTCAATAGATCCATTATTTGAGCAGCTGTATGGCAAGTGGCACCGTCCTGCTGAAACTAAGTATCGTCAAGATTACGGGCTTCAATTTCAGGTAGCATAAAGATCGATATTATGGCGCGATAGCGAGCACCCTTCACGGTTACGTTCCGGCCATCATCATTTTTTGAAAAAATATGCACCGATGATTCCACCAGCTTATAAACCGCACCAAACCGTAGTTTTCTCTGGGTATAACATCACTTCTTGAACCTCTTCTTGTTGCTCTTTAGCCCAAATGCGGCAATTTTGTTTATTGACGTTGCCGTTAAGCCAGAAATGACCACAATTTTGGTCGAAAACAGCGGATCTTCTTCGAGCTTTTAAAGAGCCAAAAACTGAAACGGCGACGTACAGGAAGATTGTTAGGCTTCAATTCCTGCACGAGCTGTATTTTGTACGCTTTCAAACAATGATCCTTCTGTAAAATGCTCCAAGTTGTTCCATACAACAAGTCAAGTTGTTGAGAACGGTGCCGAATCGATTATCGGGTTTTCACGTACACCCTCAGCTACTGCGGCTATGTTTTTATACTTCGAGCTGGAGGTGGTCTATTAGGTTGAGTACTATCCAATAGTGAAAATTGGGTTTCAATGTTGGCTATAATACAGTTGCACAATTTGAAGACGTTGTTGCGGTGTTAGTCTTTCCATGATAAAACAATACGGAAAAGAAAAAATTTAAAACACCTTGAGGTTAATTTGTAAAAAACCCCCTATTGAAAAATACCTCTTGTTTAATCACCCGTTGTAAGTCGGTTCCGAACCGGAGAAATACTTAATTTTAAGTCGAAATATTACCGATATAACGATCTAAACCGCTGCTAAATATCTTTAAATTTCCCACTGGGGCTTTGAACCTTCAAGCTGCCCTAGTGGTAATTTTAAATGACTGCAACTAAAGCCAATCTGGTCTTGTTGCTTTCAAACAACGATTTGTGCTGGCATCAGTTTGTTTTTTGCCTCTAGCATTCTAATTTAGATTTAAACAGTAAATCGTATCGCTCATGTATTCCTTTTGTTACATTTTCTTTTGGTTTTGAAAAAGTGCAAAAGGACTTTTAGTTTGGTGTGTGTAGAAAACTTTTATACACATTTTACAATTTCATTCTTTGCCATTCATGGCCTTGCTAAAGAAATGAAGGTATGAACTGCACTATTGGACAGTGGGTCAGAACTGTATGTAAGTTGTTATTACAAAAAACAACGATGACATGTACAGAATATGGTCTTATTAAGTTTTTAGTGCAAGTAACATCACCGTTGTGATAAATCGTATAAGGCATTTCGTTGCCTCTTTTGTCTTGATATTAGTTCAACCCTTTGTGTCTGAAGAGGTGGCGTAGGACGACCGAGAAGTTGTGCTAAAACCATGAAAGACTGGTTCGTTAATAAGGTCTCGCATATTTTTCTTTTTATAATAAAATGAAGGAGTTCCTTTGCCAATGCTCAAGTTTTATGCATAAAAACCCACAGTGCACTGTGCAAACGACGACGACGACTTAAAGTTGTATTGTATTTTATGGCCAAAAAAAAATAAAACTTGAGATTTCACTTGAAAGTGTAATTAAGATTTACCGATTACAAATTAGGAAGTTAATAACATTTTAATACGACCAACTAAACTCGATTGCAGTTGTGAACGTGTGAATGGCTTTTGTTATACTTTTACATAATACTTTTCGTTTTTCGAAACTAAAACCAAAGCGATACTCGTAGCATGGCAATGGAGTGCGGGTAGAGCGTGGGGCGAGTTGTTGCATCCGATTGGGAAAAAGTACACAAGTAAAAGTGGATTAATCGCATTACGAAGGCAATTTCTTATGCATTTATTTAAATATCAAAGATAAACTTCGAGCAGTTGTATACATATTTCAAAAATTAATTTGCTACATGTTGTATCAGATTTGAAACAGGATATCCGGTGGTTTGACAGCTGTCGGTCTAGTTGAACTAAAATATTAGTATATTCTAAAAATCTCCAGCAACACGATACCTTACTGATATAAAGTCGATACTAAATCTAAGCTCTGCGGAGATAAATTGACTTCATTGAACCCCTGCTCCAATGATTGCCGAATGTAGTGCTCTAAATATCCAGTCATTGTTTGATATTGGTGTTCTATGTCGACACTCTTGAGTGAAGTAAATACATATGTGACGCGTAAAATAGAAAAGGACCTACGGTTAAGAACCAGTTTTGTTCAGGAGAGCCATTTTAAAGATTAGGTCCCTTTCTATTTGCGCTTAGAATCGTCGACTTCACTTTCATAAAACGCGCATATCTCTGGGAGGGAACACTTGGGATCGGTCTCATTCGATGCTCTGATGTTGTCCGCATCAAAAAAAAAATGAAAATTTTCTCTATCCGCTGTCACATATACGTTTTTAAAATCAATAATATTTCGTCATGAATCCAAATATGCCTTTAAGTTTACTTGCTTTAACTGTCTTCACAACCTTTTGTGAGTCCTGGTCTGCTCAAGCACTTCGGTCTTCGCGAAGCTGCTTCCCCTAGTTTTTAATACAACAAGTTCTCTTCCTATGCTTGTACAATTTGTATAACTTAGAGCCCTTGGACTTTAGGGCCGAAGAAGAGGTCCCTTTTAACATGGATGGGTTCCTAAAAACAATGAATTGTCCTCACTAATTCCATTAAGCACTTAGTTTAAGGACTTCAACAAGTTTATCCTTTTGGTCTTAAATGAGGGTCAGTACACATTTCTTTTGAAGAAAATGTTGGTGTTGATCCCACTCACAACTATAATCCATATACTATAAAATTTGAAGCGTGAAGCGTTCCCACAAGCATATTATGGTCTCCACACACATATTATGAGCACCCACAACAGTATTGATCCCATGCAGCCATATTATAATTTCCAGTCAATTTCACCACAGAAACTATATTATATTTCTTGTGACCATAAATTGTACATGCAAAGAAAAAATATGGTTACTATATGGTCAGGCAATAATACTATGTTCTCTGCAAAAAAAGCATGTTCGTCGCAACAGTAGTATTGTTTTTTGAATATCATTTTGACAATAGTATGATTGCTGCAATATTAATATTTTTGAAATGTAACAATTGAATTATTGCCAAGTTTAAAAATGCAAATGTTTTTGTAGCAACAATATACATAAGGTTGGTGCGACAAAGTATTGTTTTTGGGTTTAATGTAAACAACAATATGATTACCGCAACCGGTCATCGTATGATTGTTGAGCATGGCTGTAGGAATAATTTTATTGTTACGAATCTTAGGCAATAATAGTAGAATTTATCTGGGAATTAAAATTTTCAACACAAACTGATTTGGATTTGTAGAACTGAAATATTTTTAATAAATGAAACACGCTGTTTTAAACAGATTTTTCTTTTTTAATTATAAGTGTTTCGAATTTAATGCGTTATTATATAATAAAAGTCAATTGTAGTAACAAAACCCTGTTCTATTAAATAGTTTTGGAGATCATAGTAAGATTGAGTGGGATCATAATATGGTTGTGGGGATCATAACATTGTTTCGTGTGAATCATACTATTTTAGGGTATCATACTATGGTTGTTTGAGAAACATACTGTGGTTCTGAGGATAATAAAGTGTTTGTGCGGAGCATAGTGTGGTTGAGTGTGAATCATACTAAGATTGTAGGGATCGTAACATGGTTGCGTTGAATCATACTATGTTTGTGAGAATCATAGTATGGCAGAGTGTGAATCATAAAATGGTTGTGAGTATCATAGTGTGGTTGAGTGTGAATCATACTATTGGAGAGAGGATCATAACATTGTTGTGCCACTACCATATACCAAACAATAGTATGATGCTATTTGAATATGGTCACCCAACCATATTTTTTTATTTGTGTACACTCAGAGTCATATTATTATCCCACGCAACCATTTAAAGATTTTACATAGGCAAATTATGATTTCCACAATTTTATAATTTCTGCAACTTTTTTATGATTCTCGCAACCATTTTAGCATAACACCGCCATTTAGGACTCTAGCAACTCTGTATTATGTTTCGTGCACCCAAAATATATTTACACATAACCATAGAATGACAACACGCCTCCTTATTTGATTTCACAAAACCATATTTGACTTTTAGAACCATATTATAATTGTGATAACCATTTCAAGATTTCAGTAACCATTTTAAGATGTTCAATAAAGCTTAGATTTTTCTTTCATCATAGAAAATCCTTCGGACCCACCTGCTTTCTAAATATATGTATTAGGGTGGGCCGATTTGTAAGAACAAAAAATTGTGGAGATTGTGCTATCGATTTTTCGATAGCTTTTGTTTGGCATGAGGTAAAAAGTTCTACTACCACATATAAAAAAAAATCATTTTGGAGGCAACAAAATGTTACTTTTTTTTACTTTTTCTGAACTTTTATTTTTAATGTTTTTAGAAGGTAATACAAATTTTTTTTGTTAAATATTACCTTTCCATAATGACATACAATGCATAAAAGTTGAGAAAAACTCCTCATGCCAAAAGCTATCGAAATATCGATGGCACAATATCGACCCACCGTAATACGTATGTATTATATTTGTTGGTTTCTTTAAATCCAGAAGAAGCATCGGTCTTCTAACTTTTTGCAGTTTTCGGTTATCATTAAATTTATGCTGAATGGGTGGATCAAGAGCTGCTAGTATAACCTTTAGGCAGACAGGCTCAACGGCCTAACGGCGTCGTCATACAAGTTTTTACGCCCGCTTTCAGTCGTGCCTAACATGGGAATAAACGCTGAGAATGCACCTTGGTTTTTAAAAGGCGTCAGTAACTCACAGGCAGGCAGGCTCAAATGCCTATAAGCATTTTTATATAGCGGATCGCTTGGTACCAGATTCAACACCTGCTTTAAGCCGCTCTTAACATGGGAATAGAACAGACACTGTTTATCGGGTATCATAGGCACTTATAATATTGATGGTAATGATGGAGCCCCTGCCACCCGACAAATCTCTGGGATTTTTTGCTCGGAGCTGCCTACTATCCGCAGCTGCCAGTGCAGCCACTGCGTATATCTAGGGAGCATTTCTCTGTCCGCAACTTGTGGACGCTCCTGGAAGCATGCAGCTGTGCTCCTAGACGATTAAGACAAACACTTTAAATAAAACTCATGGTCTTTGAACAGGGATTAAACCGGCTCAAGACCTCTTGCTTCTATATTTAAATAGAAGACATGTTTTTAACAAAATGGTCATTGTAAATTTAGTTATGGACCCTGCAAAGATTTAGTGACAGCTTAGCTGTCCGAGTAAAAGGCAATGTCAGTGTTACTCGTAGTCACTATGTTACGACCCGGCAAGACCACTTACCTACTTCCCTAATTGCCTTTATTTCACAACACAACAAGTATGTGGTAAAATATACGAGTAAGTTATGTCTAGATTAACTTAACAAATCGAAAACAACAACCTGTGTACTGTTTGTGTCCTTCCTCGGCGGGGGGTTTTGATATGCACCCCACTGATCTGGAGCCAAATCGTTGTAAGGAGTGTTTTTTGAGACGCGTGGTTCTCAATCTGGCCACACTTTTTCGGAGATTGTCTTTTTGACAGCTGTCACTTGATTTATGCCCAGTTTCGTTTGCCATTTCATAATGAATAAACTTACTCCGGAACAACGTTTGCAAATTAGCCCAAAACGAGACGGACAGTGATCCTGACTTTTACAAGAAAATTTTGTTCAGCGATGAAGCTTACTTTTGGTTGAAAGGGTACGTTAATAACCAAAACTGTCGCATTTGAAGCTATTATTGGGACGCAGTTACATCCTCAAAAAGTCACTGTTTGGTGTGCTCTATGGGCAGAGGGCATCACTGGTCCATATTTTTGCAAAACTGAAGCCGGCCATAATGTTTCAGTCAATGGGGAACGGTATAAAGCCATGATTAATTACTTTTTCGTGCCTGAATTGGAGGATGTTCATGTAGACGACCTTTGGTTCCAACAAAACGGCGCTACATGTCATACAGCCAACGAAACAATTAATTTATTGAAGAAAATTTTTGGTGAGCGCATTATCTCACGTTGTGGGCCTGTGTCGTAGCCTCCAAGATCGTGCGATTTATCACGGCTGCACTATTTTTTGCGGGGGTATGTCACTTGTCTACGCAGATAAGCCCGACACGAGTGACGCCTTGGAAGAGAATAGTCGGCGTGTTATTGCTAACATAAGGCCCCAAATGCTGCAATAAGTGATCGAAAATTGGGCCTCTCGGCTGAAATTTATTCGAGCCAGCCGCGGCGGCGACTTGCCCACAATTATTTTTAAAACAAAATGGCAAACCCTAATCTTTATAATAAAGCTAAATTCTTGGACATAACATGAAATTATAATATAATTTAATGTTTGGTCCAAGAATTAAGCTTTATTATAAAGATAAGAGTTTGCCATTATGTTTTAAAAATGATTCGGGGCAAGTGGCCACGCGTTTTTTTTTTTAAACCACAAGTGGCTAATTTTTTTTGATTTCAATTTAATTTAGTTTTTAGTGTAACTTCACATACTCGTACGGAAAAAAACATGGCTGAAATTTGAGCGGAGCAGTCCTTCATTTGTAAGGGGTTCCGATTTAGAGTCTATTGCAATTGCTGCTGCTTAATGCCTTGAAAATAAAATTTTCAATATTTTGCCACTGTCATTGTCATAATTATTGTTCTGTAAAAAGGGACCATTATAATTGTGATAACCATATTATGATTCCAGTAAACCTGTTTTTAAAATGTCTTTGTCAACTTTAGGAAGATCAAAAAAACTTAGATTAGCTCTCCTATCATAGAACATCCTTTGAAACAGGATTTTTCGAACTTATTACGACCTCGAAAAACTTAGTTATTTTAATATAGCCAATGTAGAGAGGAAACGAAATTATTCGTGGGGCCGTAACGAATATCTAATTCCTTACTTAAGTCCCATAATGTTCCATTAAGGAACAAAATCTCAAAATCAGTGGAATGTGCACGATTTAATTCTTATACTCACTGGCCGATACCTACGGCACCGAAAGCCTTATAAATTTTATAGAGAAGTTTTATACATGGCTTAGAGATAAGTCCTGTTCTCGTAAACGGCATTCATAAGGTAGATTAAAGCTCTGAATCCTTAAGCGTTCTCTTCTCTTTCATTACTTCAAAGCAAAAAGTTTGAGAGTCTATGCAATTTCACAACACTCCAATATTTATTTTGAATTCCTTTTAAAATACTTTGAAACTGGTTTGGCATATTTTCTGGTTGACCTGATTTTTAAGCGCTGAAAAAGCAAATTCTTTCATCGCCAGAATTCTTCGCCGTTATGAAGTCACTGAAATCCAATTCATTTGCATGGCTTCCACCCAGGCACACGTCATTTGCATTTCGAATTTTGTTTTGTCAAATTAACACGCACCACCAGCAAGTGTGAGTTCCAAAAAGAACGACAATTTATGTGTTCTTCAAAATTCTATCACTCTTAAGACAGGGTTTTTGCTCAATTGTTTTTATGCCATCAACATCATTATTTCGAATATACCCGCCGTATAGTGTGTTTGTGCTGCAATTGTTGAGACAAACGACAATGGGACTAGAGCGGGCTACCTAATTTGTCCAGTCCATATTTTATACGTGGACTAACACCGCCGCCTGACTACCTTTGCCCATTTATAAGTGTCCCAAACCATTTTTCGGAAACAAGTTTTATTAGAGAGGCGGTGACATCATTTGGATTTTTAAATATGTTCTACATGTCGATTTGACTGCACGACTGATGAGTTTTGGTTTTAAGAATTATTTAAGCTTTTAGTAGAGTTGACATCACTTGTCTGGTGGCATGCACAAAGATTGTGTTTGAGGTATAAATTTTGTTTTTAAAAATTTTCAGAGAAAGTAAGGAATCATCGAAAAAAAATGAAAAACAAATTTGTGTGTTTCATGTAATTTTATAAACTGTGTTTGAGAACCAAACTAACTTTATGTAAAAAAACACCAACACCTGTTATTGTAAGTTTGAACACTGGTTTTGAAAAATAAATATTAATTGTTTTCTTGTTTAATAGACGAATCCCCTGAAGAAGTCGACATAAAATCGACGAAACGTTGGGAAAAAAATGTAAAAAGAAGGAGTTTCATTTACATAAAATAATTTAGGCCTCATTAGCTAAAAATAAAGAAAAAGAACCAGATAAAAAAATTTGAAATTGGTTTTCCAAACTTCAATTTGTAAGTTTCCGCCAGCTTATACAGCTTAAGGATGAGATAATTTAGCACATTAACGACATTGAACTTCCACTATGTCTCAGAGTCATTGTACATATGGACCATGGGATAATACTATGCCACCGAAGACGTGGTGAGCATAAAGCCGATATTTTGTTTCACACATTATTGTCATAGATTCTTCTAGCTGAATTACAAGGGCTGCTATATATTTCTGACCTAATAATAAAAATGCGAATATTTATCATCAAAAATGGTTTTATTGCTTTTCAAAGTATTCTCCAGCATGATTTATACACTTTTGCATGCGCTCAAACCAATTATCGAAACACTTTTTCCACTTCGATTGAGACACCTCCTAAACATGGTTTTTGAACGCTTGAACAGCATCTTCTGGCGACGAAAATCGTTGACCACGCATTTTTCTTGATGTGCGGGAATAAAAAGAAGTCATTGGGTGCCAAGTTAGGGCTGTACGGCGGATGACCCATCAATTCGACGTTTTAGCCGGTCAAAAAGGCGCTGGTTTAAGGCGATGTGTGAGAGCTCGCATTGTCATGGTGCACAATGATTCGTCTTCTCTTGTTCGTTTTTCGAATTTTTTCTAAGACTTCAGGCAAACAAATTGTGGTGTACCACTCAGAATTGACCGCCCTACGTTGCTCAAGCGGAACAGTCGCCACATGACCAGTTTTTCCGAAGAACAGGCGACCATTTGCTTCAAAGTAATTCTTCCACGAACAACTTTCGTTGGATTTGGCTCGTCTTCAAAGACCCACACCCAGTCGATTGCTGTTTATTTTCGGGCTCATACGCATAGATCCATGATTCGTCACCTGTGACGATCTTATAAACGTCTTTTGAAGCACCGCGATCGTATTTTTTCAAAATTTCTTTGCACCATTCGACACCGAGCCTTTATTTGAGCGATTGTCAAATTGTGCGGGATCCAACGAGAACAAACCTTTTACGGTCAGGTGTTCATGCAATATCGAATGTATGCTGATTGAAGAAATGCACAAGGATGCCTCTATAGCTAAGTATGTCACATGACGATCTTGCATTACGAGTTCACGCACGACATCAATGTTCTCTGGCACAACGGCAGTTTTTGGACGACCTTTACGACCTTCGTCTTTGAGCGAGCGTCGGCCACGATTAAATTCATTAAACCAGTTTTTCACAGTGCTATACGATGGTGCTTCATCGCCATACAAAGATTTAAGTTCATGGATGCACTCTTGTCGTTGTTGTGAAAAATGATCGCACGAAAATTTTCACGAGTTAATTCCATTTTTTAGCCAAATTAAATTGTTTCAAGTGACTGTGAACAACACAAATGATGGTCGTAAAACGTCAAAACGTTCTGAGTACGTTTATGCTAAAAAATGTCAAACTTCCTAATGGAAATGTCAGATAGCACCAGGCAACACTTAGTGTTACCTAGGCCAGAAATATATATAGCAACCCTCGTGCAGCTTAATAATGAGATTAACGACATTGAACTTCCATTTTGTCTCAGAGTCATTGCAAATATGGACCATTGGTTAATAGTATGCCATTGAAGACATGGCGAGAATAATGCCGATATTTGTTTCACACATAATTGTCATAGATCCTGCTATCTGAATTAAACATATTAAGATACTTCTGTAAAAACAGTTTTGTTTCATTTACAATTAACATCGTGCGCTTAAGTTGGACCACCCTTTGTTACTCCCTCGATGTATTCACGTGCGCCATTAGCCAATGCCAACAGAAACTACTATCCTCCATTACCTGGGCGGGTTGAAAAAGAACACTTTGCGGCCAAAGTGTCATAGGATTTTAATGATTCGTTCTTTTTCAATTACCTCATCTCTCTGTGGTCCTCGGCCAAAGAAAAATGCATGGCAGACGACGTGGTAAGATTTCGAAAAACGTTATCCAACTCCTGATGTCATTACCAGCAATTTCATGTCGCTGACAAGACAGACCAGACTTGTTTGTTTCGCTACTTAGTATTCCACCGACGAACACGACATACTACTAGTGTGTACATCGAGAAATTCTCTATTCAAAATTTCGAGAAAAAAAAATGTCATTCGCATGTTGGTTTCGTGGCACCGCCGCGCCGCCACCACCGCCAAGTCAGCCTGGCTCAGTGAGCAGCCAAGCCACCACATCACCACAATTGGAAGGCATCTCAATTGGAAACTCAAAAGCCGGGAATTGTATTCGTGTGTGGTTTTTGTATTAGTGTATATGTAAATATGTAGTCTTCTTCTTTTTTATTTGTATCTATGAGGTGTTCTGTATGATCGGATTCATATGGCGTAAGTCCGTCCGTCTGTCTGTCTGCTTGCCTAGCTGCAGGTATGTCTTGTGTCAACCATAAATGCCGGTATGCGTTTTCTCACTCTCAGCTCCCCCTCTGTTGCTCCCGGCCCCAGCCGGCCGCTCGCCGTATCTTGAAAATACGCTTTGAACATATGAACGCCACAAGTATGACATGATAAAAAAAGTAGAGAGAACAAATCTCACTTCACTACGTAGACATGCGAGAAATGATTTTTGTTAGGAAAATCACGTACATTTTTAATCGTAGAAAGAAAAAAACAAACTCACACGACTCTATGAACACAATAAAGGGTGGACCAAAAGTAGCTGCACGATTTGGGAATTGAATATTCTATGGCGGAAATGTGTTGATGGAAATCAGTCTGTCAGCTAAAAAAAATATTCAAGTCAAAATGATCGTGAGTCCGCCATAGTGTTGAAGGCAGGCTGTAATGAGTCCTCTTTTCAGCAAAAATATGTATGGATGTTATTGGCATTTTGAATGAAGTTTTCTGTAGTTTTTAATCTTCTACTGCTTACCAACTGATTACACTTCAGCAAGTTGTATTGCGAAAAATGTTTTCACAATTTTTCCCGCTTTAACTTTATTTCAATTCGTTGAGTTACGTATGGAATTGAGTGACTATAACATCCATTAGGTAAACGCTTCTCCAAGAATTCATGGGCTATCACGATAAATGCCTGCAAATCGTTTTTCTTGCTTACAAACCTGCTGCCGGTCACTGTTCTCGACGTGTTTTTCCTCCTCCCTGTCCCTAGTGTTTAAAGTAGTTAAAGGCAAGTCACATAAGCTAACATTGAAAATGATTGAAATATTCTTAGAGAAAACTATGTTTTTCACAACATTTGTTTCTCGTGCAGTTACTTCTGCCTCACCCTGTCAATACGGGCTATGTTCTTTTATGGAATATGTAGAAACAGAACTTTAAACACATAACAAACATTTCAGAATACGAAATGAACTTCAAACAGTTAAAACAACAACGACTGAAGTTCATTTAAGAATCACATTTAAAGGCATACATCAAGAGTTAAAGGCGTAGTCAATAACAAATAAAACTGGTCACATGGGGAGCCAAAAAGTGGCCTATCCCTTGAAAAAGAGTGTAAAGCTGAGGAAAGTGATATTTACCAAAATTTAAAAAGATGCCATACAAACATTTCATCTAATGCGTTTGTTCATATCAGCGCCCTACGCAATTGGCTCGTAAAGGGGAAATCGTTTTTTTTCGCGATCTTACCTGTTGATTGATTTACTAATGATAGCCTGTTAGAAATGAAAGCTTTTCCCAATATTATATTTTAGAAACTATTAAAGTTACCAATGCCTGTTATTTATAAAATATTCCGTAAGGTTTGCCATTTCATCATGCAATAATTTAAAACTGTGGATAGGGTGAAAATTATTTAAAAAAAAAATAATATCGAAATTCCTGCTCTGCTTTCAATGCGCAGGGTTTCTGTGCGTAGGCAATTTGTCGCTTTAAAAAAGATTGGCTGTTTGTTGTGGTTAAATTACGAGGGTTGCTATATAAATTTTTGGCCTAGGCAACACTATGTGTTGCCTGGCGCCATCTGATCTTCACATTGGAAAGTGTGACATTTTTTAGCATAAACGTACTCAGAACGTTTTGATTTACGAACATCATTTGTGTTGTTTACAGAAACTTAAAAAAATCAATTTGGCAAAAAAATGGAATTAACTCGTGAACATTTTCGTGCTATCATTTTTCACAACTTTCGACGTGGATTATCACGACAAGAGTACATTAATGAACTTAAATCTTTGTATGGCGATGAAGCACCATCCTATAACACTGTGAAAAACTGCTTTAATGAAAGTCGTGAAGGTCGTCAAAAACGGCCGATTTGCCAGAGAACTGATAATGCAAGATCGTCATGTGACATACCGTGAGATAGAGGCATCCTTGGGCATCTCTTTCACCAGCATACATTCGATGTTGCATGAACACCTGGCCGTAAAATAGGTTTGTTCTTGTTGGATCCCGCACAATTTGACAATCGCTCAAAAAAGACTAGTTTTGATCGGTGCAAGGAAATTTTGAAAAAATACCATCGCGGTGCTTCAAAAGACGTTTATATGATCGTCACAGGTGATGAATCATGGATCTATGCGTATGAGCTTGAAACAAAACAGCAATTGACCGTGTGGGTCTTCGAAGACGAGCCGAATCCAATGAAAGTTGTTCGTGGAAGAAACACTTTCAAGCAAATGGGCTTCTGTTTCTTCAGCAGAACTTGTCATGTGGCGACGGTTCCGCTTGAGTAACGTAGGTCGGTCAATTCTGAGTGGTACACCACAATTTGTTTGCCTAACGTCATCGGAGAAATTAAAATAAACGAACCCGAGAAGACGAATCATTTTGCACCATGACAATGCGAGCTCTCACACATCGGCTCAAACCAGCGCATTTTTGACCGACCAATACGTCGATTTGATGGGTCATCCGCCGTACTGCCCTGACTTGGCACCCAATGACTTTTTTATTCCCGCACATCAAGAGAATAAAGCGTCAACGATTTTCGTCGCCAGAAGATGCTGTTGAAGCGTTCGAAAACCATGTTTTGTTGGTGTCTCAATCGGAGTAGAAAAAGTGCTTCGGCAATTGGTTTGAGCGCATGCAAAAGTGTATAAATCATGCTGGAGAGTACTTTATAGTTATAGTTGTCACAGATTTCGTTGGAATTGCCAGCACAGAAAAATACAACCCATCAACCAAAAAAATTATATGTAAATTTATTCACCACTCAATTAAAAGTTTCGTAAATAGGCTAAACTATTTATCAGCTATTGTAATGATATTTAATGAATGGTAACGCCAATAAAATTCATTAAATTCATGCATTGTATCGTGAGTCTGTAGGTGTATGTGTTTTTGTATTATGCAGTGCGTGGGATTTTTACTGTGCTCGGTAAAAAAACTACTGCCGGCATTTCTCGTTAAATGCGAAACTGCCTGACCTTAAGTGTGTAGCCACTAAACATAGTTGCACCTCATTCGTTGCTTAAGGTCTTAAGTGGCTCTCCCCGAATCTTCAGTCACCCCTACTTGCAACTAAAAGCCTTTCTGACTGCTTTTTGAAAAAATGTTACAACTTTTTATTGTAAATATGTGAATTATTTTATCGCCTTATAACGAATGTAGTTTAAATAAATGGCTTACAATTTTTTTTGTAAACATGTGACAATCGGGTGACCGTTTGTCACATGTCGTTATTTTTTTTGTAAATTTGTTAATTTTTTTTTTAGCTTTATAACGAAAATATTTTCTATAAACGGTTTACAACTTTATTTGTAAATATGTGAATTTGTTTGTCGCTTGAAATTGTAAATATTTTCTATTAACGGCTTACAGTTTTTTATTGAAAATATGTGAATTATTTCATTGCCTCAAAACGAAAATATTTTTGATAAACGGCTTACAAATTGTTTGTAAATATTTGAATTTTTTTTTACTTAATAAGGAAAATATTTTCGTTAAACGGCATACAATTTTTCTTGTAAATATGTGAATTTGTTTATCTCTTGAAATCCCAAATATTTTCGATAAACAACGTACGAATATTTTAGTTAATTTGTGAAATTTTTTTATCACAGAATTCCTAATTAATTTTTTGTTTTAATATTTGTATTTTTGAATTAAACCGAATTTTTCTTTTTTGCCGTCATAAATCCCTAACAGCTCTTGTTGCTAAACCCTGCAGCGTTGCGTTATGGGCAGCATTCTTGGCAACGGTATGTTACACTCATTTTCCTTCCGTGCGTGAGGTGTTCAGTACTTACGTACATTCTCTTTCTACTACCACAATTGAGTGTTAAACATTTTTTTTTTTCAACAATATATTTATTTGCAATCTATTTTATATACAAAAATAATAAGCAAATTTAGTAATAAATAAAAAAAATGACAGTATGTATAGCTAAAACCCAGTGGCCTCAGCATTAATATATTTTGCATTGTTAACTTATATTATTGCAATTATGCATTTATTTTAAAAAAGGGAGATCTAGTATATGATTTCTTTTTAGTCTTTTAATCTCGTCACTATCATCTAAAAGGGATATAGCCAGAACATTAGAGTGATTACTTAGTCTGTCTAAGTAGTTGGCGCTAAACCTAGCTATTTCGTCCTTTAAAAAATTAAAACCAAGATCGTTGTGAATACAGCGGTTATTCACAAACCATGGTGCATTAGAAATTAGTCGGAGAGTCTTGGACTGATACCTTTGTAAAATTTCCAAGTTGGAATTGCTGGATGTACCCCATAGTTCGATTCCATAAGTCCACACAGGTTTCAAAATAGATTTATAAAGGATGACTTTATTTTCTAAGCTTAATTGTGATTTAGGGCCAATTAACCAGTACATTTTTTTGGTTTTTATCTCAACTTCCTTCCTTTTCATTTTTATATGTTCTCTCCAGTTAAGCCGCTGATCTATTCGAAGTCCAAGATATTTAACGTGATTAGATTTTGGAATCACAACGCCATTTAAAGTGAGTGGAGGGCAGTCTTCTTTTCGCAATGTAAAAGTTACATTGCTGGATTTGTCAGCGTTGACTTTAATGTTCCAAGTATCAAACCACAATTGAAGATCGTCAAGCTGTCTTTGTACTTTAGATGATGCTTCCGCAGGAAACGAACCTGTAGCCAGAATAGCGGTGTCATCAGCGTATGTAGCGATCGTGATATCCGTGTTAACAGGCATGTCAGAAGTGTATATCGTATAAAGCAACGGACCCATAACGCTTCCTTGTGGTATCCCAGATTTAATATTTCCAACTTCAGACTCTTCACCATTAACATACACATAAAAACTTCGCAGGCTTAAATACGATTTAAACAATAAATAATATGGAGTTGGTAGCATTTTTTTAAGTTTAAAAAGTAATCCACTGTGCCATACCCGGTCAAACGCTTGCTTGATATCCAGAAAGATTGATGAGCAGTACAGTTTCTTCTCTAGAGAGTCTCTGATAACCTTTATGATCCTGTGGCATTGCTCAGGTGTACCGTGATTAGGCCTGAAACCAAACTGATAGTCTGGTATGATGTTCATTGCGTCCAATAGCGGAAGAAGTCTTTTCTGGAAAAGCCTTTCAAAAATTTTTGAGAAAATTGGGAGCAAGCTTATCGGTCGATATGAACTTAGCATATTTTCGGGCTTATTTGGCTTTTTCACCATGATGATCTTTGCGTGCTTCCATTGAGATGGGAAATGTGATAATCTTATGATGGAATTATATAATGTTGTAAGAAACACAATCCCCTTTTTAGGAAGTGACTTGACTACTTTAGCGTTAATGTGATCATATCCAGGGGCTTTTTTGCCTTTTAATTTCTTTATTTCGCTTTGAATTTCACGGTAAGAAAAGGGTTTTATAGGCGAAAACATTTGACAAGGTACATCTATAAAATTATCGATTTCTTGGCAAACAGTTCTGCTGCAAAAGTTAAATGGAGTAAATATATCTTCTAAGAAGTTTTTGTATGCTTCCGCTATTTCTCTATCTGATTTACACCATGTTCCGTTCAATTTTTTAATGGGAATATTTCTTTTCTGTGGTCGTTTTAAGTATCTGGTGGCTTTAAATAAATTATAGTCATGATTATTTGAAGGACTAAGTTCTTTTAAATATCTCCCAACGGAATCATTTTTCATCTGCTTCAGACGCTTACTAAGATGCTGGACAGCTCTGTTTAGGCTAGTTTTATCAGATGGAAGCCTAGTCCGTTGCCATACTTTCCTCAGTCTTCTCTTTTTTTTTGATGAGGTTTCTTATTTCCAAAGATAGATGAAAGCTTGAACCATTTATATTACTTTCTGCTGGTGTAGCCTGAAATGCAGCTTCGTGAATTAATTTTACGAAAGTTTCAACAGCTTCATCAATTTCATGTCCAGTCTTCAAGGGTATATGAAGATTCAAGTTTCTGTCAATCCAATACTGGTAGCGTTCTATGTCAGTTTTAGTTGAGAAAATAGATTTGTCAATGGATACTAGGGATGGGGTTGTTTTGAAGTTAAGAAGAATTGGTGAGTGGTCCGAGCTTAATTCGTCACAAACACAAATATTAAATGATTGGCGAGATATTCCGAAGTAAATAAAGAAGTCTAATAGATCAGGTATCTTGCAAGGATCCGTAGGCCAATAAGTAGGTCTTCCCGTAGAAAGTGATGTGTAATTGTTTTTGGTTATACACTGATATAGTTGTTTACCTTTAGGATTATTTAGTCGGGATCCCCACCAGACATGCTTAGCGTTAAAATCTCCTCCAACTATGAATTTATTTCCAAGATTTCTGAAGAATGATTCATACATATCGCAGTTTATACTAAATCTAGGTGGAAAGTAAACAGAATATATTAAGACGCTGGTGTTATTATTGCATAATAGCTTTATTCCTGCCGCTTGGAGAAAGTTCTCTGAAACGTTGTCGACTGTTTCATATTTAAGTCCTGATTTAATTACGATAGCAGCTCCGCCATGTGCTCTGTCATCTGGGTGATTAGATAGTATTATGTCGTACCCTCTTAATCGTAAGAAGGACTTAGAAGTTAAATGTGTCTCAGAGACCAAAAATATATCTATATTGTAGAGATTTAAAAATATTTCAATTTCATTAACATGATTGAGAATGCCATTCGCATTCCATTCTGCAATTATCATATCTAATTGCATATTTTTGTCATTAACATTGACATCATGTTTATAAGAGTATTTGTCAACTCTATTTGTTTCTCAAGCATAGCCTCTATTTTTTGCAGTAGTGTATTTTCGTCTCCTCTAACGGCTTGTGAATAGGTCATATGAGATTGAATATTGCTTGCATTTGTGTATACATAATTATTTCCAAATTTCGTAGGTCCTGGATTGGTTCTGGGTGTTCTGGTACTTCTTTTATCCAATAGTTCTTTATAATATCTACAGCCTTTGTAGCTGGATGTATGGTTCTCTTTGCAATGTACACATTTTGGTGGTGTGGTGGGAATTTTTTTGCATTCAGCTGTTGAGTGATCGAGACCACACTTAACACATCTATATGGCTTTCGGCAATAGGATTTAGTGTGCCCAAATTCTTGACACCTGAAGCATTGCACAATATCTTCGTACCTCTTCGGTGCTTCAACATTAATTATAGCATTTTCAAATGACCTAATGCTATAAATATCTTTATTGTTTGGGTTTGGGTCTATGTCAACGTTGAACATCGGAAGCGGATTTTTTGTAACACGGCTGATAATGTTACGTACACTTCGTACCTGATGGCCAAGAGATAACAAATACGCCTTTATATCTGATATACTGGTTGTATGATGAAGGCCCTTAATCACAACCCTAAACGCTCTCTCAGGTTTAAGCTGAAATGTATGGTAGCTTTTACCATCAGTCTCTAGGAATTTAATGACTTTACGATAATTATCTACTGATTTAATGCTGACCCTGACTTGTCCGTCTCTTAAAGATTTAAAGTTAAATTCTGAAGAATCAATAACTTGACTTAACTTGGAAACCATTTTAGCAATATTTCCTACGTGCGGTATAAATATCGGTGGAGGTTTGCACTGATCCTCTGCTTTATTGGCTTCTTCTTGTATGTTGTCATCATTGGAAAGGCTGCTAAATCGATTTGACGTTCCTGGTTGATTGTCGTGATGAGGGCGCTTTTGCTGAAATATTTTGGGCGAACCAAGATTCTTTCTCTTGCCTGGCACCTGCTGCCAGTCAGAGTCATCATCGCTACTGTCTTCACTAAGGTTGACTTGTTGTGACGTTGAATCGGTCATCGTTACGTGTTGTTGTTTAAGAACAATCGAATGTGCGTGTGCAATGTGCATCAATTGTGCACACAACTGATGCACTTACTTTATGATTAGAGTAGCTAATGCTAATTGTTGTTGTTTAGAAGTGACAAAACAGGTTTTTAAAATGTAAATTGTTTTTGTTTTTTTTTTAAACGAAGTAAAAGAAATGCTTTCACTTTTAAAACTCCGCACTATACGTCTTTCTGTTTACGCAGTTAGACAACAACTGAGTGTTAAACATGACTTCGGAATTAGAAGAGCTTTTTCGAGGCAATTTGGGTGGATGAGCGGGAGAACTGATTAACTGTCTGTTGCTCTCATAACCTAGACTCCTGATGTGAATTGCATTTCACATTAATATTGTAGAGGAATTTATTACCAGTTTAGGGTTTTTATTGCTGCGCTCCTGGTCTTTAACATAAACTTGATCTCGAGCACAACTTGTGTGCCCTCTTCCCCTTAGTTGCCACCTGCGCTCCGCATTACCAACGGTCACCCGATTGCAATTTGTTTTAGTTGAAAACTAAAAATAATAAAAATTTAAACTGCATAAACATGCCTCCACTCCCGTCGGCCGATTCGCTGCCGCCACAGGTTTGTTCGTTCATTGTACTTTAGACGCGAGAAGTCAACTGAAATAGCCACCACCACAAGAGCACAGCCATCTATGACTTCATTATTTAAAAATATTTAAGATTTTCTGAGCTTGTTGCTGTTCTTTCTTCTTCGTCTGCTTCTCAGCGCTGTTGCTGTTAATTCACTTTAAATATAAACATTTTGCGGTTTATATCAATAAATCTCAGCCGCATTCGCATTTTTCTCGAGTGAATGGTTTCATATAGAATTTTGCACTGCCCGCCCGTCCGGCCGTCCATCCGTTGTCGCTAAAGTTGCTTGGGGTATTTTTCTTTAAAAAGAAATAAAAATTCGCATTAGTAATTAAAATTTTTCAAAATAATTTCATACAAATCACCTGTTGCTGCTGCCTCTGTCCGCGATAGTCTTTAACTTATTTCTGAAGCTGTCTCATTTGTTTTCCGAAAACAAGGCAGCGCATTTGCATAAATTTGGATTATGTTCACGGCTTAAAGCTCTTAGTCTGCTCGGTGGTAAAGCAAATAAACGTGATTTTTTTCAATATTTATATTGACTTATTAAGCATTTATTTCCTGTTCGAGCGCGGCGGTGAACAATTTCTCTGAGTGTATGTTTGTTGGCTTTATGTAAATGTGCGAATAATTTTTACAACTTTTTCGTTTGTGTTCGTCGCCTACTGTGGCCACCTTTTGGTGACGAAAGCAATTCGTTTAAAAATCTTTAGTCACCTTCAGAGGGAATTCGATTGAGTGGAATGTCTAATATATTTATCACCTCTTTTGATATTTCCTGAAATTTCTGTCTTATAACCCGAAACTTATAATCGGGATTATCATAATATGCTGCTGTATGGCTGTGTTTCTAAAGAATGCTCGATAGTAGCGTAATCAGTGTAAAGGGGTGCTGGCCGTCGCATGCTAGCGTACCCCAGTGTGATGGCGAACCATGGTTGAACCTTTAATATAGAGAATCATTTAAAAACTCTATCAATGAGCATTGCTTCAATGAGAACTGGAAAACCTCGTAACTACTACGAAATCAGAATATTAGTCCCATGAGCACTCAGTTCTGGAAAGAATTGCAAGAAAGATTCGAACCTCATAGTAAAGGCGTGGACAAAGAGGTAATGCCTTTGAGAGTTGTTGACATAACAATAGCTGTGTTCTTTTTAGGTTACTCAACTAGCTTATTTACTCAGAAAAAAAGGTAACCCTAATATTTCAACCAAATAAAATAGGTATGTGAATTTTTTCAACGCTCAATTAAAAATTTCTTAATTAGCTTAACTGTTTATCAAATATCGCAAAGATATTTGATAAACAGTTGTTTATCAAATATCGCAAAGATATTTAGTGAATAGAAACAAAAATAAAACTCATAATATTCATGCACTGTATCACAAGTGTATGGTATGTGTTTTCGTATGTATGCAGTAAGAGGGATTTTAAGTGTGTTCAATGTAAAACTTTACAGCCGCCAGTTCTCGTTAAATGCGAAACTGGCTGCCCTTAAGTGTTTAGCCTTTAAATATTTCTTCATTTCATTCATTTCTTAGGGTCTTATGCTGGTGAAGCGGTGCTTACCAAAAATTTAGTCACCCTACTTAAATCCCACAATATCCCATTATGGAACAAGGGAGAACTTCTCTCAAATCAGTCAGACATGCACGATTCAATTCTTATACTCACTGACCGGAACCTACTGGTTAACGCCGGCTACGAACAGCTAATATATTTTATAGAAGTTTAGCATGGCTTAGAGATAAATCTCTTGATCGTAAAGTCGCCGGCGTTTACGAGGTGGCAGTCTACCCTGCTTATAGTAACTTAAAGTCTTTCAGACTGTTTTAAAAAAAAAAACTAAATGTTCTTGTAAATATGTATCTGAATTTTTTTCATCGCCTCGTAATGAACATATTTGGAATAAACAGCTTTTTGAAAATATGTGAAGTTTCACATCGCCTGATACGAAATTATTTTCAATGAATGGCTTACAATTTTTTTTTTTTGTAAATAAGAGAATTTGTTCATGACTTCATAAAAAAAATGTTTTCGATAAACGGCATACGACTTTTTTTTAAATATGTGAATTTGTTTTGTCGCTTAAAATCGAAAATACTTTCGATAAGCAACGTAGGAATATTTTAGAAAACATGTGAATATTTACATCTCTTAATTGAATCGCAATTTTTTTTCTGTGTATGGAAGTTACTCGGTTAGCAAGCGAATTTGCCTCAAGTCGCTCAAGGAACGAGTTAGAGTTACCTTGAATTGAATCAATGAAATATTTTCATTGAATCAGTGAAATAATTTCATCTATCTTATTTATTTTATCCCAACTAAGCTTTGAAATATAAATTATAAATATAAATGTTCTGCAGTAACGCACTAATTACACAGCATTATTGAACAAACTTTGATGCATCAATTTGAAATTTATTGCACCAATGAAATAAATTCATTATTGAAACAAAACAATGTCACTGCATCTATGAAATAATATTTTAAGTACATGTGACCTTCTCCGAGAAAAGGGACCTAGTGTGTGAAAATGAAGTTTTGAGAAAGTTTCATAACGCATTATCACTGTGAACACACCTGCAGTTGGGAGATGCGATTTGGTATGGTTAGTTATGATTGGGTGCCGACTTTCGTGACGTCATGCCTACGAGTATGTGGTGATATATTTTTTTCGCTTTTAGTGTGACAATACCTTTGCTATTGCTGCTACCAAACGAATTACCTTCGTCGTAAGATCGCAAATACTATTTGTATGAGAATTTCAGGGTCTTATGTACTGATTTACATAAACGGGATTTTGTAGCTCCTAAACAGAGTGAACCCAAAGCGAAAAAAAATTGAAAAATAAATCTGAACAAGCCAGCAAGAAAAAAAAATCGAAGCACCGGATCACGAGAAAAAGAAAGCTGAAGTCAAAGCGCCAAAAAAGAAAATACTGAAATTGTCAAACGGAAGAAAATCGAAGTATCAGATCACAAATCACCGAAAAAAAGGTCCAAACTCCAAAAAAAAATCGAAGACTGACGAAAAAAAAATTTGAAATCAAAAAAAGTAAAATTTTAATGTTTTTCTCATTTTTATCGGTTTTCCCAACTTCGTTTTGTACGTTTTTATGGGGTAAATAATTTTTTATCAGAACTCTAACTCATTTCATCTTATTCTACACCCTTTTAGGTACCAGAATCCACTCTTAAGTCCAAACCCGTTTTTGACGCACTAGGTCCCTTTCCTCGGATAAGGTCACATATTGTACTCGTAATACTTTTTATTTTGATTCAATGGTAAAATTTTATTTAGCGCCGACAAATTCTTAAAATTATTGAAACAAATTAAAAATAATTCCCTGCTGTAGGATATAAAGATTCTTTAAAATATATCATTAAATCATTACGAGGGTGGTTCGGAAAGTTCTTAGCCTATCAATGAAAGAGAATAGTTAGTTTTTCAAAAATATTTTTATTTTTAAATATAATCTCCTGAAACTTCATTACAATTAGTCCAACGCTTATCTAGCAATTCTATCCCTTGATTAAAATAGTTTTCCTCAAGGTCTTCAAAATAGTGGTTTACAACTGTAATTGCATCTTCATTTGAGGTAAAACGCTTGCCAGCAAGGAATTTTTTTAGATTTGGGAACAGGTAAAAGTCACTGGGAGCTAAATCAGGAGAATAAGGTGGGTGGTCAAGCAACTCTTACTTTAATTCGTTGATTTTAGCCATTGTTAAAACACTCTTGTGCGCTGGTGCGTTGTCTTGATGAAAAATTATTTTTTTGTGTTGTAAGCCAGGACATTTTTTCTCGAATTTGTACATTTAATTGATCTAAAAGGTTGCAATAGTACTCTGAATTTATTGTTTTACCCTTTTGCAGATAGTCAATCAATAAAATACCGTTGAAGTCCCAAAAAACCGTTGCCATAACCTTACCAGCCGATTGAATTGTTTTTGCCTTCTTTGGGGCACTTCCTCCAGCTTCAGCCCATTGTTTGGATTGTTCTTTTGTCTCTGGAATATAGCGGTGGATCCATGTCTCATCAACAGTTATGAAACGACGCTTAAAATCCATTTTATTTCGCTGAAAACGATCCAAACAAGCTTGTGAAATGTTAATTCTTATGCGTTTTTGGTCGACTGTTAACAAGTCCGGCACCCATCTTGCAGAAAGCTTTTTCATCTGTAGTTCTTCATGCAAAATTAACTGGACTCGATCATTTGAGATGCCCATGATATTAGCTATTTCACGCACTTTTATTCGTCGATCATTTAATACCATATCATGCACTTTGGCTACAATTTCTGTTGTTGTTGCTGTTTTTGGAAGTCCACTACGTGGTTCATCTTCAACTCTTGTACGACCACGTTTAAATTCAGCAACCCAATTTTTTACTGTTGCATATGAAGGAGCACTTTCACCTAACACATTCACCATATCATTATGAATTTCTTGTCCCGATAAACCTTTTTTATGTAAATATTTAATGACACCACGCATTTCTAATTTTTCCATTGTAAAAAAATCGCTGATGCTTCTTTTGTGAACACCTGTTTCTATATGAAGGAGTTGCCAGATCGAAACAAAACTTAACATGTGTTCATAGCAGAGATGGAAGTTTCCAAAACACTTAACTTTTTTCTGTTTATACCGCGCTTCCGAACCGCCCTCGTATTATGGTTCCGTTGCATCTATTTTGCGATTAATACTTTTTTAATTTCTTAAATATCTAAAATTTCTAATAAAATGTTTCTTTTCTCTTGCAGGTATGTAAAACATCTCTTAAAATTTTTCAAGTTTGCCGTAAGTTCATGTAGTTTCTAAGCGTTTTTTGCAATCTAAAATTATATTCTACCTCTTCAAAGAAAAAAGTATTTCTGAAATGGCTAAAGTAATCGCGACTTAGCTGTCGATTAGCCATATTTAAATTCTGTTTAAAGACATTGTCTTCATTACTTCTAGATTTATTTACGTTGGGCATATGCTCTACTCTCAAATTAAGATTGATATAAATATAGGGTGATCCATCTAGAGGAATTTTTTTAGACCAAAAAAAAATATAAAAATTCAAATCAAGTTTGAAAATCATTTATTTTTTTGAAAATAATTACCTCCAAATGTTGGCAACTGTATTATGGAAATGAGCGTTCGTTAAGAAACGGGAAGATCTGCTGTTTTCGACCAAAATTTTGTTCAGTGATGAGGCCCATTTCTGGCTCAAAGTCAAAGTCAATAAACAAAATTGCCACATTTGGGCTGAAGAGGAACAAGAAGAGGTTCAAGAGGTGCCATTTTACCCAGAGAAAGCCACGGTTTAGTGCGGTTTATAAGCTGGTGGAATCATCGGTGCATATTTCTTCAAAAATGATGATGGCCGTAATGTAACCGCGAGTGGTGCTCGCTATCGCTTCATGATATCCATCTTTATCCTAACTGAAATTGATCTTGACGACACTAGGTTTCAACATGACGGTGCCACTTTCCATACACTGATCAAACAATGGATCTATTGAGAGGTCATTTCGAAAAGCAGATAATTTTACGTTTTAGACAGATGAGTTGGCCGCCTAGATCGAGTGATATCACATCTTTAGACATTTTTCTTTGGGGTTACGTAAAGTCCAAAGTCTATGCTGACAAACCAGCTACGAGTCAGGTTTTGGAAGCCAACAAATTATAAGTAAAGCCATACCGGTCGAAATGCTCAAACTAGTCATCCAAAATTGGACCCTCAGAAAGGAAACCCGGAAGGCGTAGTTGCGGCCAACATTTGAGGGAAATTATATTCCAAAAGTAAATGCCATTAAATGTCCTTTCAAAAAGTAAATGCCATTAAATGTCCTTTCAAATTACCAATAATGATACCACACTTGATTTGAATTTTTATATTTATTTGTTCTAAAAAATACCTCTGGATGGTTCATCCTATATACTTTATAACACTACATCGTCTATTCAATGTGGCCGGCGTTAGCACTGCCACATCCCTTATGAAGTCTACGATCAGGCGTGGCGTCTTTAAATTTTAGAGTTATTAGCCGAAATAGCGAGTTTGTTATACGTAGTTCCCTTAACTCTCTCAAATTATTAAGAGCTACTGCTTAACAGCGGCCCGGAACAGCTTATGTATTTAATAGAGAAGCTATTACATGACTTAGAGATTAATCTCTTACACGTAAAGTCGCCGGCATATGCGAGGGGAACAAAACCAGCCGAAGAAAATATCCTATCCGTATGTTAACCCGGGTTTATTTGTTCGGGTTTCTTGCCCTCTACCCACAATACATATTGAAGGGCCTACAAGCGTCGGCGCGGCTGAACATATTTTTTTGTTCCTAAACAGGGTCTTATGATTTGGTGCTGATGTTTGTAACACCTTTAACGAATAGAGATAGATCCCATATTAAGTTAACTGATCGATTCAGAAAGTTTTGGCCAAGGACGAAACTTATTGAAATTGCTCCATATCGACTCATGTTTTGATATAATACAAAGGTTTTTCCCGATTTCACCACTTGCCATTTTTAAGCTACAATTTACAACCGCATGCAGCGTAACGGGCGACCAACACAAATCTCTGGTGATATTGGACCATATCGGTCCATGTTTACGAACAGTCCCCACACAAATTCCCCTCGGCCGACTCGAGGTCTTGCCGCTTTAGTAACCTCAAACTAAACCTGATCGTTCTCAAAATTTCGAATTTTACGTTAGGAAATAATTAACGCTGGTGTAAATTTACCGTATCGGTGCTTAGTTTTATAAAGCCCCTACAAAAAATGCATCGCACTGTAAGGTCCTGCAGCTCTATAACATTCAATCTTGCTTAAATTTCTCAAAGTGCATTAAAAGCCACTTATATCCTACCTTACCGAAGATGAACTATATTGGTCAATCTTTTGGTATAGTCCCTGTACAAAAGTCATTTCCGAAGTTGGCAATTTTATTTCAACCTCTGCTGAAACTGTTATATATTGTTTCATATAGGCCCTGGATATTAGAGCGTACCAGGTTACAAGTAAAAAAAAAAGTTCGCCGTACACCTTCGAATATGAAGTATTATTGAACGGTAGTTTCAAAAAAATTTTTTTTATTTTTTTATGCCGAACGTAGGGGTCGCGCTTTTACATTTTTCTATATAACTGCTGCATTTATAAACGGATTTTAAAGTGTGATACATCGATGTTTTTGTCTCGACGAGGCCGATTTTTTTGTCTTTGAAGTCATTGAGCTCAAGCACCCCGCGCGAGCTTTAATTTTCTGATATTAGAGTGGTACATTAGGGTAGTAGCAACTGAGATATGATGGGTAAGTACCAGAAGGGGGTGCTTGAGCTCAATGACTTCAAAGACAAAAAAATCGGCCTCGTCGAGACAAAAACATCGATGTATCACACTTTAAAATCCGTTTATAAATGCAGAAGTTATATAGAAAAATGTAAAAGAGCGACCCCTACGTTCGGCATAAAAAAATAAAAAAAAATTTTTTGAAACTACCTTTCAATAATACTTCATATTCGAAGGTGTACGGCGAACTTTTTTTTTTGAGGTACGCCCTACTGGATATATTATCCCTCCCGCTCTAGAAGTTGCATATTAAGTCCGACCTTGCTTGAATTTCAGACAGTGACGCGGAATTTTCTAAATAGCAGAGTGATGTCGGGAATTTTATAGTCGCCAAACACTGACTCTAACCCCGTTTGACTTATTTTAAACTGAATTAAGTTTAAATAACTTTTGATCTCCCAACTTTACTTAGATCACAGACATTCAAATCTCTCCAAAAAAACATCTGCTGTTGAGTCTCATTCAGTTTCAAGTACCTCCGTTGAATGGCGTTAATCAATCATATTTCCAACACTTGAGTAAACCTACAGCTCCGCCGTTGGCCCGTCAGTCTGATGGAGGCTTGAACAGAATTTTCTGTTCTAGTTTACACATTTTCGTGTTAGGAAAGAACTTCTTAATCTATTAGGCAGTTTAGATTGGCAAATCAAAATAATACTCGTATCTACTAGAAATCTCAAAAGCTAGAGCAACAACAAAAACCGGCAATTTAAGAAAGAAGAAAAAAAACGCTACAACTTAAAAGCCCACACACACCTGCGAATGTAATCTAACAGCATTTTGTAAAGCCTAACGACGTATAAAGAATGAGCGAATGAATGAACGAGTGGAATATGACTACGAGTTCGAATCCGTCAAGACTGCCGTCATGAGGAGGCATAACAACATTTAAGCCTGTAATCAAATCAATTTGGCTAGAACGGCACGGCATATGAACGGACAGACGGCGGATGCTGCCAACATGTCTGCAGTATAAAGACTGAAATGTCTCGATTTTCTTTACCCACATTTGTGTACCCGTTGGTATATCTCGTAAGGTTTCGTAACTTTTTGTGTGTGTTTTTTTTTCGTGTAAATGACACTTAAGCTGTGCCAAAAGACAGGTGGTGCTGGCTGGTGTTTGTGTTATTTTCAAGATAAATATCTTCTGTTGACTGTCTAAGTGTGCAGGGTGACTCTTTGCTTCGACCGCCCGACCGACCGGCCGATCATTGCCAGTTGCTGCTTTAGTTATTCATTGATGACGGCCACAATTGTCGTAGGATGTGTTGGAAGCATGAGCTTGAGTGAATGATTTGAAAATCTGCTAAACTGCTGTTTCTTTCAAAATGATGGCCGCCTTTTGTTGGATTTTGACCGTCAAGCAAATCAACACCGAGCAAACGTGAAATATCCATAGCATTTTTCGTATTCTTGTTTTGAAAATAAATATTTTTTTTTAAGTCAGTTTCGTTTTGATTTTTGTTTAGCTATTTTGGTTGTTTGCTATTTGCTTGTTGTTGCTGTTGCCTCTTGACAGGTGTCAACTTCGAAATGTATGGCTTTAAATCAAACAAAGAATTTGAATAATTTTAAGAGATTTTTGTTGGTTTTTCTTTCAAGTTTTGCATTACGCTACATCGCATAAATATGTCTTTGAAGCTTGTTAATATGGAGATGTTTGCCTTTTTTAGATTTTTTCAAATTCTTGTAGCGAATACCCTTCGTTAAGCGGAGAGTATTGTAGGTTTGTCCAAGTATTGGTTGAAAATTAGAATAAAAAACGAACACTGTGATTAGAGTGTCCAAAACCGAAATCCGACATTCTGGCTTTATGTCCAAATCCGATAGTTGATTTTTCAAAAATGTGTCTTAAACTACTGGATCGCAATTTGTGGGAAAGACATTCGCCAAAAGTCGATTTCACATACGGACTGTAGGAGCGAGTTTAGCTAAATTAGGGTGACTCTATGTCGGAAAATCTGACCCATTTAAACATATGGGTACCAAAAACTTGGAATTTTGTTCAGTTGTGATTGAAGGTTAGGGCTAGGGCACAATAACTTAACTTCTCATTCCAGTATTTTACTTTAAAAAAAAACCAACAGTCGGTTTTTTTAAAACACGGTTTGAAAAAAAAAACGAAATGCCGGTTTGAAAAAAACTCCGTTTTATTGGGCACTCTAGCTTTGTTGACAGTTCGTAATAGGTACACTCTGTGGACATATTCCTTCCTCTTGGTAAGAGGTTGAAGACTTTCTAAAACCTCATAACAGCTGGTTGATTTGCTGCTCCGCGTCAAGCCGAAACTCTGTGTTAAAGTGCAAATCACAGCTACCGCGAAACTCTCCGAAGGACCGTTCCAACTTGACCAGGCTAGTTCCAGGGGCTCCAGATTATCTGCATTACCAGATCACAGATTCCGGTCTGAACTTCCAGTTTGAGTACCACACTCTCTGGCTTGTAGCATTAGACTCCATCTAGCCACAGAGACTGTTATGACTATCTGAGATGAATATGACTACGAGTATTTGAGATTAATACGAAGATCTGAGATTATGCTGGCAGTTAGACTGTATGGTTTCATCTGTGAGAATTCAGATGATACCATTAATTCCTGCCCAAAGTGTCTGATTGAGAATTAGAAGATCTTTGAAAGGTCACTCAAAATATCTGATTCACTAAAGGGGAAATGCTCCTAGAAATAGACTATCAGAAGGCCTTTGAAACACCCTGTTAGAAATCATATTGAATGGCCTAGAACGCGATATTTCAAAGAGACTTCTTGTAAATTATACACAAAAATGTTTTTCGTTGATTTGTTAAAAAATTTTTCACTGGAACGGGAAAGCAAAAACTGTTAAAGATTTTTTTAACAGTATCTCCGCACTTTGAAGATTTTTTTGTTCTGGCGCTTTAGGTGGATATTTAAAGTGTCTTCCACGTAAAGGGATTTTATTGTCGAATCCTATTGTTCGTTAAAAAAATTGGGAAGATTCTATAAAAGGCTGACGAGAAAAAAACCGTTACATTTCGGATGTATCTATGGAAAACCTCATTACTGAAAAAGAAGCAGAAGCTTGCCACAAGACGTGTTTAAAAAAAGAAGGTTTTCATAAAGTTCAGGGATTCAAGAATTTCGCCATTAAAGTCAGATCAAAATTTATTAGAAACCCATTTACTAAACGCGAAGCAGAAAAGTTTCTTACTGTCTCGAATAGGCCATCTTAAAGATCTTCTCGCACTTTGGAACAGCGAGACATTTGCAAAGTACAGGCTTATGAAATAAACAAAATTATGAACCTTAGAAATTTTTTTTTTATTTTAATTATATTGAACAGTAAGGGAATTTTTTAATTACATGGTTTTAAATAGTGTGTCTGGCAAATGTCGACCTTCGCTATCCACACACTGCTGCATACGTTTTCTGAAGTTTTCATGAACTCTAACAAGCAAAAAAGGAAAAAATCGCATGGGGCTAAGTCTGGTGCCGGCCAGTTCACATCACCCCTCACAGAGATAAGCCGTCCAGGAAACATTTGCCTCAAACAATTTATGGTAACCCTTGCTGTGTGTGCAGTGGCACCATCCGGTTGGAAACATGTATCCTCTAATTGCATTGCCTCAAGAACCGGCTGAAAAAAAGTCTGGAAATGCCAAGAACAAGTGATTGCTTCCGAGCAGAGCTGCTGCTCTAACTCTCTCAATGTATCAGGTCCCCTTTGTGCACATGACACATTCCCTGCTGTTCTTAATGAAGTTACCAAATTAACAATTGATTGCCGTCCAGAATCACGTCCACGTGGGGGAACAGCGAATCGTAAACGAAAAGCACGCTGCACTGCAATGACCGAGTGCGCATTTGGAAAATACGCTCCAACACAAAATGACCTCTCCTCACGTGGCCAATGCATGATGGCAACTGAAAAACAGACGAATACAAGTCTCCCTCCCGTCAGCCAGTATAAGCCACACACACTCTCTTCGACCAACAGTGCCGCCACAGCCTGCAGTCCAAAAAAGCAATTGAAAATTTGCATTTAAATACCTTAGAGAATGTCTTCAAAAACCCTCGAATAAAGCGAGTATGACTAAGCATAAGTCTTCAAGCTGGATAAATAGTTAGCAATTAAGCTGGATGGATTAAAAGCAAACAATGAAGGCCTTATCATCTAAGTTTAGATGGCCCGGAACTGTTGTGTGTTAGATAAGCAAGGAACAAGTTAGATCTGAAAATAGTGCAGACAGAAACATATATTTGTCAGTAATGTTCGCAAACATTCATATGCTGGTGTGCATATACTTATATATGTTTGCACCCAAAACTTAATATGTTCCCAAATATTCTATAGTTTGTGCGCAAACATATATATTTGCACCCAAACATTAATATGTTTACAGTACTTTTCCCAAGCATTCTTATGTATATTAAATGCCACTTTTATTGGAAATTTGATTGTTCTAATTCAGTTTATTCACTCAGTATTAACGAAAATATTGCAGACTTGGTTGAAATTGTGTCTTAGTATTTTTTTTGTCTTTTCGATTTTGCTTACCTATAATCCGAATTTATTTGGGTTTTAAGCTATCATAATTTCAAATTGAAAATCGTACCTTATGTCGGGTTACCACGATTATCAAAAATCGTGTAGAATTGCTTTGAAAGTCTATGGCTTTTACATTTTTGAGCCTTTAAGGGAAAAACATTGCAACCTCTTGCACGATTTGGGCCTTTTAAATTCCCAAAATTTTGTATGGCTATAAGCCTTTCTAATGGCAAATTACAGAAATCTACCTTAGTTCACTAAAATTGCTCAAATTCTCGGTTTGAAACTCTAGTAATGGGTACCTTTCCTTCTTAAAGGGAGATATTTTTACCTTTTGCCAAATTGTTTTATTTTAAAACACCAACCGCGCATGTGTAAAGGCCATCCCAATACAGAATTTCAGAGTCCTACCTTTGTTCGTTTGGCCACAATTGACAAAAATCAAAAAACGTACTTTGGAAATGTATGACACTGGATAAGAATTTTTTTACATACTGGATAAGAATTACAAAGCAAGCTTTGATCTATTTTTAGCCATATACAGTTACACAAACGAGTGTCTGTAGTGAACTTGGCAGACAAGTGGAAACAAGTGTTTTTTACAAGGGCGAAAAAAAAGTGAAATGGAGAGACCTTTCAAGTAAGAACATTAATAAGTGCTAGAAAAAGTTGTGCAGTATGGTTTTTTGGGTTTTTTTTATTTAGGTATACTATCAAAGTATCATAAAAACATACATACAAATTATTTTATAACTTTGGTGATATTTTCGGTCTAGTTGAATTTAACTGTTACCATATGGGCACAGTCGTCACAACCCAAGTGATTTCAAATATTCTTTATAAAAATTTTCTTTTTTGTTTTCCTTGAAAATGTATACAAATGTATATAAATGTATTTTGTACATTTATTGGTTTGAAGTGTGTTTGTGTGCAACGTATATATATATACACTTCTTGCGATAATTTGAGATTTTTTGATTTGTAATTTATTTTGTTTATCAAAATGTTGCTCCAGTTTCAATAAATTAAAGGATACGGACGCAGCTTTGGAATATCTGGAAACTTTGGTAGAATCCATCGACGAAGAAGCTTCGGCGAGCACAATTTTCCTCGATTTACCTGACCCGGGATCGTTGTCTGGAGAAGATGATGGGGAGGAAGATGAAGGAGGTACTGGAGATGATCTTCATCGCACACTTCTTTTGCAGCCTTGCGAATTGCGAATGGGGAATGCTAAATACGATGACGAAGAGCTTCCCAATCTCAGTTCATATGAGGATGTATCTGATGTTATAGCAAACGTGAGCAGTATAATTGATGTATGCATTTAAATATATATGTATTTTTATATGTGATACTCTAAACCGTAATATCTCTACACAACAGGCGGAAGTGCTTCAGAATGCGAAAATCCCTGAAGCACCAAAAGCCAAGCGCCCGAAGAGATTGGAATGCGCTTCAGTTACTCCAGATGAGCCATCAACTTCACAGGCAAATAGTTCAAAACGATTCGACAAGAAACCAATGCATAATATGTCATATTCGAGCAATATTCCGAATAATATTCCACACTTGGGCGATCAGTTTTTGTGGGAAAATGATAAAAAAAGATGGGACTAAACCGATATTTTCAATGCCAGATTATCGAGATTGCGCCCTTCCTGCTTGGGAAATGTTTGAACTTTTTTTCGATGAAGAAATGTTTTCAATGATAGCTCAGGAAAGCAATGCATACGCCGTTCTAAAAGAAGACAAACATCCGGACATAACTCCATATGAATTGAAAACTTTTATAGGTATAATGCTAATTAGTGGATATTCGCAAGTTGCAGGAATGAGGTTATATTGGTTTAGAGATGGCGACTTGTATAACAATATGATAGCGTCGGCAATGACTCGCGATCGTTTTGAAACCATATCAAAGTTTATTCACTTTGCACCTCTAACAGGTATGGATCCTAACGACAAAATGTGGAAATTACGTCCAATATCTGACCGTCTTATCGCAAACTGCATAAAGAACTTTCACCCGGAGCAGGACTTATCATATGACGAGTCCATGATAGCGTATTACGGGCGTCATGGTTGTAAGCAGTTTATACGAGGAAAGCCAATTCGGTTTGGATTTAAAGTTTGGTGTTTGAATACGCCAAAAGGTTATCTTGTAAACTTTGAAATATATCAAGGTAAAAATCCACGAATAAGTCCAGTTCTGGAACAAAAGTTTGGAAAATGTGTGGCTCCATTATTGGAAATGATTCACGCTTTGCCACCAGAAGTAAAAGCACATCCGTACTGCTTTTTTTGACAATCTGTTTACTGGAATCCCCGTGCTGTTTTACATGAACCATTTGGGGTATCACGCTACTGGAACAATAAGGGAACGTAGAATACCACGAAATTGTCCATTGCCAACAAATGACGTCATAAAGAAGAAACCAAGGGGTACCCACTATTCAAAAACTATTTCCAATTCGGCTATCACAGTTACAAAGTGGAGGGACAATTCTGTAGTATGTGCAGCATCCACTGTATTTGGAGCAGGTCCTGTAGAAGTAGCGAAGAGATACTCGCGCGAATCTTCGACATACATAAACATCCCAAGGCCTAACGTATTCAAAGAATACAATAAAGCTATGGGTGGAACAGATCGCATGGACCAAAATATATCATACTATCGTATAGCTACGCGGAAACAGAAATGGTGGTGGTCAATATTTACATACTTTATTGATCTAGCTATGCAAAATGCATGGATTTTACATACTAATGCTGGCGGATCACTTTCTCATAAAGAATTTCGGCGAATCGTCGCAACGCACTACTGCACGAAATATGCCAATTTATCGCAAATTCAGAAGGGAAGAAAGAAATACAATATTTCGGAAACTGATCCACGATTTGATGGACTGTGTCATTATGTTGGGCCTTCAAACTCACGACGCAGATGTGCATACCAGTTTTGCAAATCTACTACGCGGCTTATATGCAAAAAATGTGATGTTGGCCTATGCCCTGCTTGCTTCGAAATATGTCATACTCCATCAGAAAATAAATAAAAATATGTAAATTTTATTTATAAGACACAATAAAAAGTTTTTTGTTGATAAATACTATAGTTCTTTGCTTTATAGCGCTTTTAGTAATTATTCTAAGGTCATGACGACTGTTACCATATGGTAACGGACAGTGGTGGGCAAACGGTGGGCGGGCCAAAAAATTAAATGCCAGAAATTTGTTTCTTACGTCAAACAAAGGTATTCCTGAAAATTTTTCGAAAATATTCCTATTATTTCGCTCTCGTCATTAAAGGGTTAAAAGGAAACATTTTTTCCTTTCAGCCGATTTGAATCATTTACTTTCTCAGACAGTTTTTGGCTGTATATCATTTTTATATTAAGTTTTAGAACCCGGCATCATTTCTTTGGGCCTCAATTGACAAAAACATCATGACGTGCTGGGGAAATTTAAGCCTTTTGGATGTTTTTTTATATTTTTCTTTCTTAAAGGGAAATTTTTTTCCCTCCTGGTGGATTTGGACTATTTTCATTCCCAAACAGGTTTTTTATTACAAACCGTCGTAGTTTCAAGTATGAGGATCCTATTAGTTTGTCTGGCGCAATTGAAAGAATATTGAAGACATTTATGATTCCGAGTAATTTTTCCTATAGGAAGATACTTTTTTTCCTCTCGGGTGTTGCCCGCCTGCATGCCATATTCGTAATCCTACCTTAGTTCGTTTGGTCCCAGTTTTCGAAAATAGTGATATCTATAGGGTAATCAATCAAGACGTATTTTTTCAAAATCCAAAAAAATACAAAAATTATTTAATGTTCATTCAATAGGACATTTTAAGCCATTTATTTTTTGGTCACAGCTACGCCTCATGGTGTCCATTCTGAGGGTGCAATTTTGGATGATTCGTTCGAGCATTTCCGTATACCGTTAGTGAGACACACCCTGATATTCGCGGTGTAAGTCTTTCCATGATGAAATGCAAACAATACTGAAAAAATACCTCTAGATGAATCACCCTATATTACTTAGTAGTACTGAATGTTTTTGGACCAAATATTTTTTAATATATTTATTATATATTTATATGTATTTTGTATCCAAAAAGAATCTATTTGAAATGTCCGCCTTTTGCCTTTATACACGCCTTAAGTCGCACTGGCCAATCGTCATTATCTGCACGAACCTCGTCCATTGCAAAATTGGCCACAGCTCGAACCAAAGCAGTCTTAAGAGATCCAATGTTGGGGTATCTTTTGTGACAAAGCTTGTCCTCTAAAACCGTCCACAATTTGTAATCCAATGGGTTCAAATCTGGACTGCCTGAGGGTCATTCTTCAGAGGAAATGAACGCTGGCAAATTGTTTCGAAGCCAGACCTGAGACGTTTTAGCCTTATGGGCCGGCGCAGAATCCTGCTGGAAAGTCCATGGCTGGCTGTGGAACAGGAAATTGTTAAGAGGCTTCACAACAGCTTCCAAAACGGTTTCTTGGTAAACTTTGGCCGATGTTTTGACTCCTTATTCGCAGAAATGCAGGGCAGTGACCCCATCGTAAGAGACACCCCACCAAACCATGACTGAAGCTGGGTGATGACCCTTTTCCATCCTTGAGATCAGTTCAGATGTTTCCTTAGATGACCGAGCATACACGCAGAGAAAAAACATAGTTACTACATGGTCATGGCAATAATAATATGTTTTCCGCAATAATAAAAGTATGTTCGTCGCAACCATAGCATTGTTAACTGAATTTATTTTTGACAATAGTATAATTGCTGCAATATTAATATTGTTGAAATGTAACAATAGTATTATTGCCAAATTAAAAAATTTATACCAACAATATTAATATGGTTGGTGCAACAAAAGTATTGTGTTTGGCGTTTTATGTTAACAATAATTTGATTACGGCAATCATACTGTATGATTATAATTTTTCTTCATTTAAATATGCTTTTAAGAACAAATGTTATTGGTACGGATCTAATGCAATAATAGTACTTTTTTATCGAAATTAAATTTTTTTAAACAAGCTGCTTTGGCTCGTTTAACTGATTTTTTTTTAATAAAAGCGCTTACGTTTATTTAAACTTATTTTTTCTACTGAGAAATAAATCACTCCTATTATTTTGAATTTAATGTATTTTTGAATAATTTTCATAATTCAAATCTATTGTCGACAACTTAAACAAATTCTAATAAATTATATTGGGGATCAAAGTATAATTGTGTGTGATAATACTATGGTTGTAGGGATCATAACATGCTTGCGTGTGAATCATACTATGGTTGTGGAGATCATAGTATGGTTCAGTGTGAATAATACTATGGTTGTGGGGATAATAGTATGGTTATGTATGAATCATACTATTGTTGTGAAGATCATAGTATGGTTGTATTTGAATCATACTATTGTTGTGAGAGTCATAATATTGTTGTACCACAACCATATACCCAACAATAGTATTATCCTCCTCAAATATTGTCACCACAACCATACTTTTTTTCTGCGTGTACACTCTATCATTTTGCTTGTTAAATTTTTCCTGAACGGTAAAAACTTTTTCATCGGTGAACAAAATTTTTCTTTGCAGTTATCGTGCGTCACCAAAAGACGTTTGCATTTTTCAATCCTATTTTTTTAAAGCTGCAGCCAACAAATGTCCTGTACGTCGTTTGAAAGTCCCGAGTCTTTGATTCGACTTGTGGATTTTTGCGTGATATTCATCTCACGGGCCATGATTTTCTGTTTTCGGAGTGGATTTTTGTGAATTCTTGATTTAACGGCTTTGATGACGTACGGTGTTAGAACAGAGCGTGGGCGGCCCGACCGGTGGCGGTCTTTTAAATATCCAGTCTCCTCAAACAGTTTTATGCATCGGTAGACGAACATGTGGCTAATCCCTAGTGGCCGGAGCGTTTTGAAAATATCGTTTTTTTCATTTCACACTTGAAAAGCGCTATAACAGCGATACCACTCAATGATGAAAGTTGAAACAATTTTAAAATCCCGTTACAGACTTACGCTATTGAGGTTAGCTTTCAAAACCATATGACATTTACGGGGTATGTTCAGTTCTACTATTGAAATGGGTGTGTTCAATGTTGTAAGAGTATTTATGTCCCTACTAAGTACAGGATAAAACTATTTGATGAAAGACATTTTCCGCCTACCAGAGCCAATTTACCCGACTCGAAATCCCACCAGTATTGAACACAAAATATACTTTATAGAGTCCCCGATCAATGCTTCAGGGTATTGCAAATTCATGAACAAACTAAATACACCCACTCATTTTATGGCGGAGTGTATAAAATAAAACTAAACATTAATGATGTCTTAATTTTATCGGCTTAAAATTGAATATTTTATCTTTGCTCAATTGTGAGTGCTAATCTTCGCGGAAGGGTAACACAAATTCGTTCCAGTCGATAAAACGTGGAGACATGAAGCTTCTCTCTGGTCCAACTAATGCGTGACATGATGCTGGGGTAAGGCGTTTTGTTTTGTTTTCTGTTTTTTGTTGATATGAAGGTCAATTAATATGATTTTATGCAAATTAATTTTAAACACAAACGGCTGTTTTTCGGTTTGTTTGTTTTGAATTTAAAAAATGATGATTAGAGGCTTTTTTTGTTGGTTGATTGGCCAAACAAAGAAGAAAAACAACAAAGCCTGATGATAATTCGATTATTTGCATTAAAATCGAATAACATTTTCCTGCATTCTCTGAAGTGCATCCGAAATTGCATCTAAACGAAAATGTGATGTAATTATTTGTCTATTTGAAGTTGGTAGCGATACAAAAGAGATAAAGGCTAATATTTGTATTTCGGTAGCAGTTTCAAATTAAATTCAATTTAATTATTTAATGTTTATTTTCAATGTCAGTCCGTTGGATGGGCGGGCAGACGGACGGACTAGTGGTCGGACTTTGAGGGTAGATCTGAAATTTTATGGCTTTATTTATTTCATTAAATTAAATTTAATTCAGCATAATAATAAAAGCAAACACGTTTGTATTAAACCAGGGTTTCTCAATTGTTGTGCGTAGGGTTAGCAGTGGGAAGTTTTTAAAGTTTACATTCTATTCAGGTAATTTTAAAAAATTACCTAGAAATAGTTGAAAGCGTTACCGCGTAATAATAACTCATTACCCCTTACATTATTTTATAAAACAGAATAATAACTTACTAATAATAGTTTAGAGTGCAAGACTGAAAAAACCGGCAGCTTATGTTCTGGAATTTGCTATATGTGACAGCGCATAGAGAAAGGGACCTAAGCGTAAAATTTTCATCAATTTTCATTTTTTTTTTCTTTTTTTGATGTGGACATCATCTGAGCATCGAATGAGACCGATCCCATGCCCCAAAAGTGTTCCCTCCCAGAGATATGCGCGTTTTTTGAAAGTGCAGTCGACGATTCTAAGCGCAAATAGAAAGGGACCTAATCTTTAAAATGGCTCTCCTGAACAAAACTGTTTTTTAACCTTATCTCCCTTTCTATTTTGCGCGTCACATATAAAAAATACGATTTCCCAACCACTTGTCTCATGTTCACTTTCTTCTCATATGGAAATTGTCCTACAGCTCCTTCATTCTAGGATAAATTGGAAACCTTTATACATTTGGAATGTATGGTGGCACTCACGTCAACTTAATTGATTTTAACCTATGGTGGGGCGAAAATAGAGCAGTACTTTACCTACGAAAGATGCTGAAGGGTTAAGTGTCGGCGTAGATCAACTAAAAAATAGAGAAATCGTTAGCGATTCAAGGTTATTGTTTTTCTACCTAAATTTCACGACTAGCATTCGCTTTGTTTGGCAGATGAAGTGCAATATCGGATAACTTACATCCAAGTCAATGTGGTTTCAATAACACTAGTCAACAGTCAAAATGTACTCGGGATGCGATAATTTTTTCTGTGTAGATAACCTTGACATGAGCTCGAAAAACGCAATAAAAAAATTTTTTTTCGTTTGGTTTTTGTTTTATTTTTTTTTTTTAAATTAAAAAATTTTTTTTTTGATTAATTTTAAAATTTGCTCGACATATGCACAACTTTGTCTATGGTGAGGTTTTTTCTTTTTTATTACAAAAAAAATTAAAATTTGTTGGGTGACAAAAATATATGTTGGGTGACAAATTTTTGAAATTCATACCTTTACTCAATTGCGAATAAAAGCGAAACACGTGCATCGATTTTCATGATCTTTGTCTCATTTTGCTCATAGGTTATGTGACTTTACGTAAAAGTAATAAGATTTGACATTTTTTTCATTTTGGATTTTTTATGGATTTTTTAAAAAAAAAATTTAAATCTTTAGGCAAAAAATAAGTTTTTTCCTTTATATATTCATTTTTAACTTGGAAACTGTAGGAAAACAATATATGAACAGATTAAGGGAATTGTAATTTTAAATTTTTTAAAATTTAATTCAATTAAATCGGGCTAGTGGTTCCCGAGTTATGCCGGACGAAACAAATTAACCAAAAAAAAATTTTTAAAATTTAAAAAAAAAAAATAAAACAAAAACCAAACGAAAAAAAAAAATTTTATTGCGTTTTTCGAGCTCATGTCAAGGTTATCTACACAGAAAAAATTATCGCATCCGGAGTACATGAAATTTTTTTCATTTTGTTGAGTAGTGTAATTATTAAAAAAAAATGCTCCCGGTAATACAAACTAAACATCTGCTCAACATTGTCGGATGTGCAGGACTAGGATCAGGGTTTGTTATTTGATAGACTAGCAATCATCATTTTATCATGGAATGCTACAGCATGTTTAACGCTTTCTGTTTTATATTTGTAAGAAAACGGTTGGTGTTCCTATCGATTGCTTTTTGTTCACTAACGGTTACAGGGTGAATTTTGTTTAAAATTTTTAGCAAAACTTGTACGTTTTCTGGTTGGGCTTTTGCAACTAAAAGCGGTCTGAAATTTTGGCACAGCATAAGCTTCACTTATAAAAAACATTGTTGATTACATTGTTTTGTGGACAAGCAAAATTATGGCATATAAGACGAGAATAATCCCACGACGGAAGCAAATGAGGTTTAAGCAGGATTTTGCGCCAGTGACGTCATTGGGCCAAAGACTTTGAAGCGCATCGTACTATTGTTGAGTGTATAGTTGTGGCAACTATTAAAAAAGTCCTACTATTATCATAGTATAGCCCTTGTATGCATATTCTCGCTATAAGATCCCACATACCCATACGAGGGCTGCTATATATATATATATTTCTGGCCTAATAATGAAAATGCAAATATTGCTATATATTTCTGGCCTAACAATGAAAATATTTATATTTATCATCAAAAATGGGTTTATTGTCTTTCAAAGTATTCTCCAGCATGATTTATACACTTTTGCACGCGCTCAAACCAATTGTCGAATCACTTTTTCCACTCCGATTGAGACACCTCTAAAACATGGTTTTTGAACGCTTCAACAGCATCTTCTGGCGATGAAAATTGTTGACCACGCATTTGTTTTCTTGATGTGCGGGAATAAATAGTCATTGGGTGCCAAGTCAGGGCTGTACGGCGGATGACCCATCAATTCGACGTTTTGGCCGGTCGAAAAGACGCTGGTTTGAAACGATGTATGAGAGCTCGCATTGTCATGGTGCACAATGATCCGTCTTCTCTTTTTTGTTTTTCAAATTTCTCCGAAGACTTCAGGCACACAAATTGTGGTGTACCATACAGAATTAACCGTGCTACGTTGCTCAAGTGGAACAGTCGCCATTACCAGTTTTGCCGAAGAAACAGACGGCCATTTGCTTCGGAGTGCTTCTTCCACGAACAACTTTCGTTGGATTTGGCTCGTCTTCGAAGACCCACACAGTCGATTGCTGTTTTGTTTCGGGCTCATACGGATAGATTCATGATTCGTCACCTGTGACGATCTTATAAACGTCTTTAAAAGTGCCGCGATCGTATTTTTCTAAATTTCTTTGCACCAATGGACACGAGCCTTTTTTGAGCGATTGTCTAATTGTGCGGGATCCAACGAGAACAAACCTTTTTTACGGCCAGGTGTTCATGCAATATCGAATGCATGCGGGTGCAAGAAATGCCCAAGGATGCCTCTATCTCACGGTATGTCACATGACGATCTTGCATTATTAGTTCACGCACGACATCAATGTTCTCTGGTACAACGGCCGTTTTTGGACGACCTTCGTCTTTGATGGAGCGTCGGCCACTATTGAATTCATTAAACCAGTTTTTCATAGTGCTTTAAGATGGTGCTTCATCGCCATACAAAGATTTAAGTTCATCGGTGCACTCTTGTCGTGATAATCCGCGTCGAATGTTGTGAAAAATCATCGCACGAAAATGTTCACAAGTTAATTCCATTTTTTGCCAAATTGATTTTTTCAAGTCACTGTAAACAACACAAATGATGGTCGTACGTCAAAACGTTCTAAGTACGTTTATGCTAAAAAATGTCAAACATTCCAATGGAAATGTCAGATGGCGCCAGGCAACACTTAGTGTTGCCAGAAATATATATAGCAGCCCTCGTACTATGACCACACGCAAACACTTTATGATTCTCATAACTATATTATGTTCCTACGTAACTATATAATAATCACGCACAGCCATACTATAAAGCCTCATAACCATATTGCAATTCTTTACAACAATATTATGATGCTTCTCAGCCTTAATGTGATTCTCTCAAGCATATTAAGATCGAATGCAAATTTATTATGATCCTTACTACATATTATGATTCCCACAACAATAGTTTGATTACAATAACCACTGTATGCTACAGACCAAACCATATTTTGTTTGCCAACAACATTTTAAGGATGACTACTACTGTCTAATGTTAAGCACTATATTGCGATCCCACACAACTATGATATGATTGTTGGAACAATGTTACAATTTCCGGAGCCATGCTGTGATTCCCGACACCGTATTATGATCGCTCTCAATCGTGATGTTATCAGGCTTTTAACCATATTATGATTCATAAAATTATTTCAGGAGTTTCCAAGGTGGAAAACCCGCCGCTAAAAAAATTTTCGTTCTTCTTACCCGGGGTTGAACCTGGGTTTACTGGCATGACAGTCGTGCACACTTCCATCACACCACGTCGGACTTATTAGAAAAAGGGTTATATTATTTCTAAACACTAGAGATTTCTATACCCTTTACCTTCTCGGTAAGAGGGTTTATATCATTTGGTACGGACAAAACGTGTACCAAAGACGTTGCACATGTTTTGACCAAATCCGTTTTATTACTTTTTACTCGTAAGTCATCCGATACATGGCCGTCTGGCTCGCACGATAGCTAAGAAATAAGCTACCAATCGTTTTTTAATTTTGCATGTCATAATATTTTTTCAAATCTGCCTTTGCAATTAAAATGGCCATTATTGCCACACCCCTACTGGTACCTCCGACGCAAATGTACCCTTACGCCTACTTTTGGTTTTCTTAAAAAATCTTTAATCCTATTCATACGATCTAACCCAAAACTTATAATAAGTTAAGTTACTTATTATAAGTTTAAATAAGTAATAAATGATTTGTTTCCTAGCCACGGCTCTTTGACGTTTTTTTTCCTAGAAAAATTCTGTACTTGTAGGTTTCCTCCCTGCTGAGGTTTCGTCTATGCTAGCAAACTGAAGCCGCCACTCCGGATAACAGTTGGGGAACTCTGGGGTATATACGCACTTACCATTTTATTTGCTGAACATTTAATTTTATTTTTCATGTTAAATGTCAAAAAGCAAAAAAATACAAACAATTATTCCATTATGCGATTTCAGCCAATTATGATTTATGGCAATCGGTTTTTATGTGTGTTTTTTCTGCAGTTTCGGCGAGGTTTTTCACTCATTTTTTCATTTCTTGTTTCTTTTTGCTGTGAAAATCGTTGGCTTTGCTGCTCATCTTTGCTGTTTGTATGGCTTTAATTTTGTTTATTTTAATTTTATTATTTTCGTTAAATTCCTGGTTTACATTGTCCGTACTTGTATTTATTGTAACACGTGACTTTACGCATTCGTCTTGTTGATGTTTTTTGGCAATTATTTTCAGATTTGAATGAAATTTCAAAGTCAAGTTTAATTGAATTTAATTTTAATTTGAAGAACACATATGAAGGTCAAAGATTAAGAAGGGGCAGAAGGAAGTTGCGTTTAGTGAGTTGTAGTTTAAAATTGTTTTTGCTATGAAACGCATTACACCCTATGTCACACTGGGTCTTATTGTATTCCTAGCGAATACTCGCATTGACAAGTAATTTAGCGTAAAAGACAAGTCATTACCAAAGTACATACAGGTAGTTACTTGCACGCATACAACGATGTGTCGGCCGACCCGCTTGATTTTAGCCTTTTTTACTTATTTTTCATAATTTATTACAGATGATAAGTTTAAGCGTATGTGCTGTCATGCCAGCTTTATTTTTTCGCATTTTTAATCCTACCGACGATTGGTCTCGTTTGAAGCATGCGTGGTTTGTTCACATCAACCCATGACTTTAAAATGCCGCAAAGAAGGTATTCTGAATCGGACGAATCAGGTAACCCCGCCAGCAACGGCAAATTATTGAAATGAAACATTAGACTTAGCTTCCTTTGTTCATGTCAAGTGTGCGAATGTAGTGTCCTATCGGAAGCACCTGTTATTCTGTACCAATTCATCATTTTGTGGTAACAGTCGGCGATGATCGTGGTTCTATATCGCTTACCCTTTGACTCGACTAACTCGAGTCAAGCACCTGTTATCCTGTACCAATTCATCATTTTGTGGTAACAGTCAACGATGATCGTGGTTCTATATCGCTTACCCTTTGACTCGACTAACTCCTACCGCCTGCTTACGAGATATTAATAAATTTTAGTTTCTTAATCTCATCTTTGAATGAGGCTATAGCGACATGGATCCTAGAGAAAGTTACACTTACTCTGACAATCGTATGATTGCGGAAATATTAATATTGTCAATGTAGCAGTATTATTATTGTCAAATTTAAATATGAAAATATGGTTGTACCAGCAATATAATTATGGTGCGACAAAAGTTTATATTTTTTGGGTTTTGTTAACAATAATATGATTACTCTAATTATAACGTATGATTGCTATAAGTTTGTATATGATATTTGGAACAATGTTATTGTTACGAAACTTACGTAATAAGAGTGCTATTTATATGTGACGCGCAAAAAAGAAAGGGACCTAAGGATAAAAACCAGTTTTGTTCAGATGAGCCATTTTATAGATGTAAATTAGTGTATATTTGGTGTACCATTACTTTCATAAAACGCGCATATCTCTAGGAGGGAACACTTTTGGGGCATGGGATCGGTCTCATTCGATGCTCCACATCAAAAAAAGTGAAAATTTGTTTTTGTTTTACCCTTAGGTCCCTTTCTCTATGCGCTGTCACATATGTAAATTTAAGTTTTTCAAAACAAACAGCTTTGAACTGAAATATTTTAAATAAGCTATAGTTTTTTTTGCGTATATTTTCTTTTGTTAAATAAAACACTCCTACTATTTTCAATTTAAGGAGTTTTTAAATAACTTACTTAAAAAATGTGACAATTATTATATGGTTGTGGGGATCATATTATGTTTAAGTGTGAATCATACTTTGATAGGGGGGATCATCGTGTGGATGTTTGTGAAACATACTATGGTTGTGAGGATCAAAATAGTTTTGTGCCATTACCAATGTTGTGACGATTATTTTATGGTTGTGGGTATCATATTATGTTTTAGTGTGAATCATACTATGATTGGGAGGATCATCGTATGGATGTTTGTGAAACAAACTATGGTTGTGAGGATCAAAATAGTTTTGTGCCATTACCATATACCCAATAATAGTATTATGCTCGTAAAATATTGTTACCCCAAATATCTTCGAGTATCTGTAAGCATAAATGAAGCTCATTTATATCGGCTTTTTTGACCTGCGTACTACAAAATGGTCAGAGCCGAAGAAAATCACAGTGGGGCGTATTTTTACAACAAAGAGCCAATTCATTTTTTTACTAATACCTTTGCAGACATGCATTTTGGAAAGTAGAAACATTGTCCTATTTAGATTCGTGGTATAATTTTATTGTTTCGGAGAAAAGGGCCGAAGTAGGGCCCCTTCGGGAGCAAGTATATTCTGGCCATAGACAATTCATAAAAATAAATGTACATTGAGACATTAAAAAAATGAATGCATTGTCTTACTATTCCAATGATTTTGAGTAACCATGTGTGGATGGTCGTATGAATTTCGTTTTCGGAGCTATAGGGGCCGTTGACCTATGAGTCAAGGCCTCACATTTGTTTGAATCTTAGAAATAATTTTATTTTCGGACTCGTGAAGAATTTTGTTGTGGATGGTATATTAAATTTGTCATTCCGTTTGCAACACCACGAAATATTGATTGGAGTCCATATAAAGTATATATATATATTATTGATCGTCGTAAATTTCTAAGACGATCTATTTATGTCCGTCCCTCCGTCCGTCTGTGTGGCTGTTATAAGTACGATAGCAGTCAATCGAATCCACATACGATTCTGAACTTTTTTATGCAACTATGGGCGGAATCGGCCCAGGGCGAAAAATATTTCCGTTTACGAGACTTAAGGTACCTCGCTTTTTTTTGCTTAACAATTCATATTTGTTTGTGAGCGGACAATATTTAAATTGGTTACCGTTAGTGGGGACGCACTAACTACCTCAAAAGGTGCAAAATTGCAAGACTTTTTGGCTCATGTGGTCAAAACGTCATCGTCAAAACGGGCGATTCATAGTTAATATGGATATTTTTGTACTCAATTTAAAGCGAATTTTAAATTTCTGGCTGATATTAGGAATGAACGCATAGAACAAGGGGGCCCAAAAACGTAATTTATTTGGCTCATGGTACAAAGGGACAGTGAGGGATACATAAGGTTCGGCCTGGCCAAAGTTAACGACGTTTTTACATATTTAATACCAGCGATCAAAAATTTTACAATCTGCAGTTTACACAAAAATACAAAAAAAAAAATCAAAGTATAGGAGGATCAATCTAGAGGTATTTTTTCAAAATAGAAAAATACAAAAATTCTCTCTTTATTGTTCATTCGATAGGACATTTTATGCCATATGTGACAGCGCATAGAGAAAGGGGCCTAAGGGTAAAAAAATCAATTTTCACTTTTTTTGATGTGGACAACATCTGGGCATCGAATGAGACCGATCCCATGCCCCAAAAGTGTTCCCTCCCTGAGATATGCGCGTTTTATGAAAGTGATGGTACACCCAAGATACACGTATTTAAATCTTTAAAATGGCTCTCCTGAACAAAACTGGTTTTTACCCTTAGGTCCCTTTCTATTTTGCGCGTCACATATAGTCGGCCGCAATTACGCCTCAGGGTGTCGATTCTGAGGGTCCAATTTGGTTTTCGCGATGTAAGTTTTCCCATGATGAAATAGCAAACAATTCCACTGTGAAAAACACAACACACTGTGAAAAAAGCCTATTGAAAAAATATCTCTAGATTGATCAGCCGTTATATAGTAACAACTCAAGTTGCTTTATTTACAAACTAAGGCACTCACCACTTAAAATATCCTACCTACGGTCTAACTGTAGTAATGCCACTTTTAAAAGTTTTGTCCAATTCTGCAATTTCGTAAACACCGCTTTCAAAATTTGAGATCGCACTTTTCGTTTTGCAGCGTTTTAATATATATTTGTCGACTTTGTGATTAAATATTGTTGGAATCTTATGATTCTTTTGCAAAGTAAGAAGTCGATGTCTATACTCGTACTTTAATGCTTCTATAAATTTTTTAACCCAAAGGTGTATGAATTTGAGAAATTTGTTGGCTAATAAATTCATATTTTGTCGGTAAAGCGCCTCCACAGCCAATTTAGTTGGTTTCAAAATATTAACTAGATCAGCTAGTATATTTGCATCATCTGCAATCCAAAGCACAATTAAAACTACATCAATAAAAGCTTTTTTTAACGTAAAACCTTTTCCAACATTGGCACCATCGAATTCCACTTGGTAGTGTCATAACTGTGGTAATAGAAAATAATGGATTTCCCGGGTAACAGGGAATGAAAAATTACCGTGATTTTCGCCCGCGAGAGAAACACTTCCTACGAAAGTATTCACTCGTAAATAATGTAAACTTCTAATGGGGAAATTGCCCAACTGGCGTGTGCCTATTTATTATTTAAAAAATTACGGTTTTGACGATTTTTTAACAACGTTTTTTTTATTTATATTCGATTGACAGCCCTGGTCACAGCGGCCATAAATACGAGTATGACAATTGTTTTTTTTTCTAATTCTATAGCGCAGCGTTGAAAGGTTTAACTTGTTCTTTGATTTTTGATGTGTGCAGGGCCTAAAGATTGGCTGTTAATTAAAAGTTTCATATCAATACACGCAGAGAAAAAACATGGTTACTACATGGTCACGGCAATAATAATATGTTTTCCGCAATAAAAGTATGTTCGTCGCAACCATAGCATTGTTAACTGAATTCATTTTTGACAATAGTATAATTGCTGCAATATTAATAATGTTGAAATGTAACAATAGTATTATTGCCAAATTTATGGTTATAGCAACAATATTAATATGGTTGGTGCGACAAAAGTATTGTGTTTGCCGTTTTATGTTAACAAAAATATGATTACGGCAATCATACTGTGTGATTGTAATTTTTCTTCATTTAAATATGCTTTAAATATACAAGCTGCTTTGGCTTTGTTTAACTAAATTTTTTTTAATTAAAACGCTTACGTTTATTTAAACTTATTTTTTCTACTGTGAAATAAATCAATCCTATTATTTTGAATTTAATGTATTTTCAAATCAACTTGAACCAATTCTAATAAATAATATTGTCGACAACTTAAACAAATTCTAATAAATTATATTGGGGATCATAGTATAATTGTGCGTGATAATACTATGATTGTAGGAATCATAACATGGTTGCGTGTGAATCATAATATGGTTGAGAGGATCATACAATGGTTGTATATGAAACATAATATGGTTGTGAGGATCATACTATGGTTGTGGAGATCATAGTATGGTTGAGTGTGAATAATACTTTGGTTGTGGGGATCATAGTATGGTTATGTGTGAATCATACTATTGTTGTGAGGATCATAGTATGGTTGTATTTGAACTATACTATGGTTGTGAGGATCATAATATTGTTGTACCACAACCATATACCCAACAATAGTATTATCCTCTTCAAATATTGTCACCATAACCATACTTTTTTTTCTGCGTGTAAATGTAGTTTTGAAATATGCAGTAAAATTCAATAATCATTCATTTGAACAGCAAAATGCAAATAATCTGTAAACAAAACAAAGAGAATGGGTGAGGGCCCAGTGCTGGTGTTACTGCTTAACATCTTGAAAAGATGTGAGATCATCTCTTTGAATCCCAGCATTTCAATTCCAATGAGTCGAAAATGTATACTTTTATTTATGTCGTCGTCGCTGTTGGTGTTTGATTGCGATTTCGCGTTTTAACGCAAAATTAAAAAAGCAACTGAGCTCAGCGGTCGGTAGATAGACAGACAGACAGACATACAGTGTTTCAGAGTCAGATTGAAAGAGAGTGATATCTGTACTGAACGACGCCCACAATTGATTTGAATTTTTTTCAGTATTTTTTTCTTCGTCTGTTCACATTTCATGTGTTGTTTAACGACGTAATCGAATGAATGAATTTTGTTTTTTTTAATGTGAAAGAAAAAATATCGTTAATTTGCATTTATATGAACTGGAATGGAAAGAGTGTGAACACTGACTGGGTTTCGCTGATGTTTTGTTAAACAATTTATTTTTTATAGAGTGTGATTTGAAGGCGTTTAAAAGGTCGCATGTTTTGTTTTTTTTTGACGCACTTAACATTGTTGCAGTTGTTTTTTTTTCGATGACTACGATTTTTTTATTTTTATGACCTGCCCAGACTTTGGGACGGACTTTCGAAGTTTTGTTGGAATTTTTTAATAGTTTATGCAAGAACAAAAAAAAACAAAAACATTATCGAAACATGTAAAATATGAATTATAAATGTTTAAAACAAAATTATTCAAGTGCTGTTTGTGTGTGTTTTTTTATTCTTAACAACAAAATAACTTCCATCCTATGAAATCATCAGAATGCAAAACAATCGAAAAAATATCGTAACCTGTTGAGATTTTTATAGACTGCAAGTTTTTTTCTCCGCACATGTTGTTTGCAATTCCAAATGGATTTTTTTGTTTGTTTGTCGAGAACAAGACAACGGCCACAAATATCGGAGGTGTTTTATCTGTTTGCAATTATTATTAGCACACATTTGTCGTAGAACGGAAAAGAGTGTTTATAAATTATTCTTGAGGCGTTTGTCGGTTTAAGCCCAGCTTAATTTATAACGCAAATATCGGAAGTTTCAAATCAATCATATAACGGCGAGATACTAAGGCGCTGATGTTAACAGAAGACGTGAGGAAATTTTTAAATGAAACACTCACAAAATTACAACTCAAAATTCCGAAAGACTATAATTCTCTAAAATTTTCTTTAAAACCTGTCATTTTAGCCTACAATGAAAGCAATGTTAATTCCATTTCATTTTCTCTCGAGACTTGATAAATGGACTCATAGAATCCATTATGATTCTCCTTAATAGAAAAGAAATAAGGACAATTAAATAAGTAAAAAACATTAGGTTCTGCAATACAGAATATTCCACTCCTCTGTCTGTTGTTTGCCCAAGGACTAGAGTGTCCAAAACCGACATTCCGGCTTTTGTATCCAAACCGATTTGTCGGTTTATCCGGCCGCTGCTCCCGCCGCTGAAGCCAAGAAGGAAGAGACGAAGAAGGAGAAAAAAACCCGAGGAATCTGACAATGATATGGGCTTCGCTCTCTTCGACTTAATCGGCAAAATCCAAACCGATTTGTCGGTTTATCCGGCCGGTTTTCCCGATTTTTGCTTTCTTGCAGTTCTATGTAAAAGCAAAGCATATTTACGAGGGTTGCTATATATATTTCTGGCCTAGGCAACACTAAGTGTTGCCTGACGCCATCTGACATTTCCAGTAGAAAGTTTGACATTTTTTAAGCATAAACGTACTCAGAACGACGTACGACCATCATTTGTGCTGTTTACACTGACTTGAAAAAATCAATTTGGCAAAAAAATGGAATTAGCTCGTGAACATTTTCGTGCGAGCATTTTTCACAACTTTCAACGTGAATTATCTCGACAAGAGTGCATCTTTGTATGGCGATAAAACACCATCCTATAGCACTGTGAAAAACTGGTTTAATGAACTCAATCGTGGCCGACGCTCGCTCAAAGACGAAGGTCTTGAAGGTAGTCCAAAAACGGCCGTTGTGCCAGAGAACATTGATGCCGTGCGTGTACTGATAATGCAAGATCGTCATGTGACATACCGTGAGATAGAGGCATCCTTGGGTGTTTCTTCCACTAATGCATGAACACCTGGCCGTAGCAAAGGGTTGTTCTCGTTGAATCTCGCACAATTTGACAATCGCTCAAAAAAAGGCTCGTGTCGAATGGTGCAAAGAAATTTTGAAAAAATACGATCGCGGCGCTTCAAAAGACGTTTATAAGATCGTCGCAGGTGACGAATCATGGATCTATGCGTATGAGCCCGAAACAAAATAGCAATCGACCGTGTGGGTCTTCGAAGACGAGCCAAATCCAACAAAAGTTGTTCGTGAAAGAAGCACTTCGAAGCAAATGGTAGCCTGTTTATTCGGCATAACTGGTCATGTGGAGACTGTTCCGTTTAAGCAACGTAGGAAGGTCAATTATGAGTGGTACACCACAATTTGTTTGCCAGAAGTTTTCGGAGAAATTCGAAAAATGAACAGAGTTGACGAATCATTGTGCCCCATGACAATGCGAGCTGTAATAAATCGGCCTAAGGATTGACTGTTAATTAAAAGGTTCATATCAATAAACGAAGTTTTGAAATATCCAGTAAAATTCAATAATTATTCATTTGAACAGCAAAATGCAAATTATCTGCGTATTATGAGCCCGAAACAAAATAGCAAACGACCGGGTCTGCGAAGGCGAGCCAAATCCAACGAAAGTTGTTCCTGGAAGAAGCACTTCGAAGCAAATGGTCGCTTGATTCTTCGGCATAAGTGGTCATGTGGCGACTGTTCCGCTTGAGCAACGTAGTACGGCCAATTCTGAGTGGTACACCACAATTTGTTAGCTTGAAATCTTCGGAGAAATTCGAAAAACGAACTAGAGAAGACAAATCATTGTGCACCATGACAATGCAAGCTCTAACACATCGGCTCAAACCAGCGGCTTTTTGACCAGCCAAAACGTCGAATTGATGGGTCATCCGCCGTACAGCCCTGAATGGGCACTCAATGACTTCTTTTTATTCCCGCACATCAAGAAAAAAGGCGTTGATTTTCGTCGTCAGAAGATGCTGTTGAAGCGTTCAATAACCATGTTTTGGAGGTGTCTCAATCGGAGTGGAAAAAGTGCTTCGACAATTGGTTTGAGCGCATGCAAAAGTTTATAAATCATGCTGAAGAATACTTTGAAAAACAATAAAATCATTTTTGATGATAAATATTCGCCTTTTCATTCTAAGGCCATAAATATATATAGCAGCCCTCGTATAATATGCTAGTACCCAGTAAACCAAATTTGCCGACAATGTCTGATAACAGACAATTAGGAACAATATCTGAGCTCTTTCGAGAAATTTTACCGATATCGTTACGAATTCTGTTCGATTTGTCTGAGCATTTTAATGGCTATTGAAATTGAGGAAAATCGGTTCAAATATAGATATAGTTCGCACACATATTTCCAACCGATTTTACGTGCTCAGCTCTAGAAGACACATATTGTATTCAATCAAGTTTATTACGATCAGTAACCAGCTCATATACAAATATTTTATATCGGTCCAGTTTTGGCACTGCCCAGGTACAAATGTCCATCCCGATTATAAATACAATCGCTCTAGAACGTTTATATTAAATCCGATTTCGGCAAATATTCGGACGAGTATATTACTATGGACGAATTACCCATGTTGGTTCATAAAGGTTAATTTTTTTAAAACAGTACATAGATCTTAAAAACAGCTTCAAGTATAAGTAGGGAAATCAAACAACAATATATCCAAATTAAAATTGTTTTTTGCAATTTGACTTAAGGCCCTAAATAGTGGGAAATTCGTCCTATTGAAGTTCTCACAAATCTCGATAAATTTAGAGCCCGTTCAAGGAGTCCAGAAACGTTTCTTAATTTCTTTTTCAGCACATCGAGAAATGCAGAGTGAAATATAGACGGCAACACTAGACATAAGCTTTTTAAATACTTTCGTTAATATTGATTTTAATATAGTCTCAGAGTCTTTAAATGGGGTCAGTTACTTCCGAAGGGGAAAAAATAGGCAAGGGCTAAAGCGGGATGTCGCTATTTTACTCATAAAAACCCGGCAGTCGGTTTTTGTTTAAACACGGTTTTGTAAAATGCCCGAAATGCCGGTTTTCTGAAATCCCCGATTTTTTGGACGCTCTAGCAAGGACGCACGTAATATTGTCTAATTTGTGACTTTTAGAGCAGCAGGAACTAATATCCAAAGGGACCTTTAGGTGGGGGCTATTCGAAAACATAAAGCGATATGGTCCACTTTCACCAGAGAGGGTAGTAGGTCGCTCGTAAGACGGAATCAAGTGTTGTTTATTGCATCTACAGCTGCAGGCTCTGAATTCGCCAAGGACCTTTTTGTAGACAGATGGACATAGCACCACAGCCTTTTGTTGGTCTGGGCCTAATGATTAATAAGAACATTGTTCTTGGGCTAGCTTCGCAGTATAGTCAATAGCGTTTTATGCGGCAGGGAAATGAGACTTGTTCCGCGGTAGATGGCGCAAACGTTCTTGTCTCGCTTTTTGTGAATTTGGTAAAGTTCGCCGAGGTTCCAAATTACGGTCGTGCTTATAAATTTCCAGATTGCAGATGTATGCACCTTATCAGCCGGTCTCCTTCGGTCTAATACAGCATCACCGGTATTGCTTCGGCTCCTGCGGCTTTGTTGTTCTTGAGCCTGACTATGAATGTTTTGATATCTTTCTGTTCCCTCTATATTCGGTATAAGTTGCTCTGCACTTCGCCTTACAGTAACTTTAGTCTTTGGCATTCATTAGCCTATTTCAAAAGGTTTTTACCACCTCTTCCTGCCCTTCAGCCTGGTACTATTTATTTAATTTTAAGCCATGCCTCGATTTTTGTTGTTTTTACTGCTGTTGCTAACACATACTCGTATGTAACGTATTTTTACCGGATTCGTTATTTCTTTTTTTCCCTCATCTACTCTTTATTTACTTTGCAGGTATTTTTGTTTTTTTTTTTGTTTATAATTATTAAAAATAAAATGATTAACGTCTACCTGCCTCTCGGTTTGCGTGGGCTGTAAATTAAGTAAGTTTGCAATGGGCAAACAAAAAAGGAAATGCCAATTTGGCTTTAAAGTCTTGAGCTTATCGCATGCTAAAAATATTCATTCAAGAATTCCTCTTAAAGAACATACAAAATAAAAAACATTTGTTTTTTTCTGACTTTTGAGTTGTTTACTTTTAACTCAACACTTTTTGTAGAACATTTATTAATTAGACAGAATTCTGGCATGACATTTAATAAATTGAAGTGTATGTTAGTGAAGTGTTTTTGATTTATAGAAATATACACAAGGGTAGAGAAGTTAATGTGAAAATACCTAAGTAACTTTGGTAATCGGATTCATTAATATTAATCATACGTCACCAGGGCAAAAAATAATATATTTGAATTATAGGTTTTGTTAAAGAACAATGATAATAAATTGGCAAAGAAATTAATATAAAAAACTGCGATGTTCTGAAAACCACTATGAGGGAAATATTCTGAGTTACAATGCCATATGTAAATGCTCAGACAAAACTACCAATGTCCCCAAAAAATTGTGTGGTAAAAAAAAATTAATGATTTTTGGTAGCTGATTTTTAGGAATTATAAAGACAAGTTGTCTATAGACCAATAATTAAAAATTAAGGACAGTCACATATCACATGCGACAAATATTTACTCAAGAATTATATAAGAAAATATTATTTCTTTTTTTAATTTTTATTTTGACTTTACGATTTTTGTAAAACATGGATTAATAAAGCAAAATTAATCTATGGCTCTTAACTAATAAAGGTGTTTGTTATTGAAAAGTTTTCAATTCACCGAAATATAACTAGGGTAGAGAAGTTATAAAAAAACATAAGTAACTTTGTTAATCAGATTAATTGATATTAATCATACGTCACCTAGGTAAAAAATGTTTATTTAAATAATAAGTTTCCGTTAAAGCACAATAGTAATAAATTGACAAAGAAATTAATATTATAAACTGCGATATTCTGAAAACCACTGTGAGGAAAATATTCTTAGTTGTAATGTCATATGTAAATGCGTAGACAAAAATTACGATTGTCCCCAAAAAAAATGTTTGGTCCACAAAAAAATAATGATTTTTGATAGCTGATTTTTAGGAATTATAAAGACACGTTATCAATAGACCAATAGGAACAATACTATATAGTAAAAAATTAATGATAGAACATATCACACGCAAAAATATATTTACTTAAGAATTAACTAAGAATAATCATTTTTTTTCGAATTGTTCACTTTGGCTTTAGGATTTTTGTAAAACATTTATTAATAAAGCACAGTTCTTCTATGACAATTAACAAACCGATGTCTTTCTTATTGAAATGTTTTTGACTCATCGAAATATAGACTAGGATAGAGAAGTTATTGAGAAAAACCCTAAGTAACTTTGTTACTCGTGTTAATTAATATTAATCATACGTCACCTGGTCAAAAACAGTAAATTTATATAATTGGGCGCTACAAGGGACAATAACAATAAATAGGCAAAGAAATTAATATATTATATTGCGAAGTATTTTAAGAACTCTGCAAAGCAAATATTCTCAGTATAGTCTGATTGATATATACGAATTGATATATATCGAGCCCTTACTGCAAAAAGACGTAAGCGCCACTCGCTTTTTTATGAAGTTCAACAGGAAATTGTACTCGTACAACCCTCTTAAGCATAAGTATTTGAAATTTAATATTTACAATTACAGAGGTAAAGCAAATTAAATTGCATATTAAAAATTCAATTTTTATATTTACAAATTGTTTCGGAATCCTCTAAAACAAACCCTCTTCTGTAAAATTTTCTTTTTGGAGCTTACGTTTGCGGTTAGGGCTCGATATGTTATTCATAGCATTTGAAAAGTAATCACTGCATTTCTATCCCATTCGCTTAATGTTGACGCCGACGAACGGCATTTGTACTGATTTCATTACCAATCTCAGTAGAGATGGCTTTTGAAGATTTGAACGGTTCTTTTTCAGCCGTTTTAAAAATACGTCTGTCAATTTCTGGGCTTGTTTTACGAGGGCTGCTATATATATATATTACTGGCCTAGTAATGATAATGCGAATATTTATCATTAAAAATGGTTTTATGGTTTTTCAAAGTTTTCTCCAGCATGAATTATACACTTTTGCATGCGTTCAAACCAATTGTCGAAGCACTTTTTCCACTCCGAAATTCGTTGACCACTCATTTTTTTTCCTGATGTGCGGGAATAAAAAGAAGTCATTTTGAGCCAAGTCAGGGCTGTACGGCGGATGACCGATCAATTCGACGTTTTGACCGATCAAAAAGGGGCTGGTTTACGCCGATGTGTGAGAGCTCGCATTGTCATGGTGCACAATGATTTGTCTTCTCTTGTTTGTTTTTCGAATTTCTCCGAAGACTTTAGGCAAACAAATTGTGGTTTATCACTCGGAATTGACCGTCCTACGCTGCTCAAGCGGAACAGTCGCCACATGACCAATTTTGCCGAAAAAACATGCAACCATTGGCTTCGAGGTGCTTCTTCCACGAACAACTTTCGTAGGATTTGGCTCGTGTTCGAAGACCCACACGGTCGATTGCTGTTTTGTTTCGGGCTCATACGCATATATCCATGAATCGTCACCTGTGACGATCTTATAAACGTCTTTTGAAGCACCGCGATCGTATTTTTCATAATTTCTTTGCACCAATCCTTACGAGCCTTTTTTGAGCGATTGTAAAATTGTGCGGCATCCAACAAGAACAAACCTTTTTTACGGCCAGGTGTTCATGAAATATCGAATATATGCTGGTGGAAGAAATGCCCAAGGATGCCTCTATCTCACGGTATGTCACATGACGATCTTGCATTATCAGTTCACTCACGGCATCAATGTTCTCTGGCCAAACGGCCTTTTTTGGACGACCTTCGTCTTTAAGCGAGCGTCGGCCTCGATTAAATATATTAAACCAATTTTTCACAGTGCTTTAGGATGGTGCTTCATCGCCATGCAAAGACTTAAGGTCATCGTTGCACTCTTGTTGTGATAATCCACGTCGAAAGTTGTGCAAAATGATCGCACGAAAATGTTCACGAGTTAATTCCATTTTTCTGCCAAATTGATTTTTCCTTCGTCAAAACGTACGTTTATGCTTAAAAATGTTGTTGTTGTAGCGGCAACTGTGTGCCGGGGTGACAGCCCTTGGCCGAATATTTGCTGCTTCGGGTCAATCCGGCTGTCGTGGGATTGTTAAAATAAAAATTGTTAAATTAAAAATGTCAAACTTTCCAATGGAAATGTCAGATGGCGCCAGGCAACACTTAGTGTTGCCTAGGCCAGAAATATATATATAAACCCTCGTAGGTGCTTTTTATGCAAAGCATTTTTGATATAATGTTAAGATTTTCGTAAGCTTTTTGCATTTCGCACAATGACTTTCCAAGATTTCTCATAGTTTGAACGAATTTTTTCTCTTTTTCGGAACAATGCTTATTTATTTCTCATTTACTTAAAAAAAACTGGTTTTTATAAAAAAAAATCTTCTTTTTATAAAATTAAATATAAATTTTTCCTTTTGTTTAGCTCGTTTGTTTTATTTCGGTCTGTTGCTTTTACACATTGAACAGGGATTAAACCGGCTCAAGACCTCTTGCTTCTACATTTAAATAGAAGACAAGTTTTTAACAAAATGGCAAAGTGGCATTGATTTTCGTGGCTACACACTACTTTTATCATGATTTCGGGTCCGTGACAACCCTCTTCAGAAAGCCTTGCTGCAATTGTTGAAAGTAAAACCGAACTCTATAAGGCCAGGCTCTCCACAAACGAATGAGAACTACTGTTGTAAACCTTACTTTTCAAGTTTTCTTCACACAATTGCCCACGAAAATACAACTCACTCCTGCCAGCTCTAAAGTGACTCCACATCGAGAGCCATCAATAGATTTTTGTTACAACGTGTGTGTGTGTGTTGTAAAAAGAGTTTAGTTTTTTTTTAAATTTATATTTAAATTTTTTTCTATATTAAAATTAGTCCTTAAAAAAGGACTAGTTTTTATTAAATTTTTCTTTGAAACAAAAGTAAATCCACATTAAAAATTGAAAAATACAAATTATACAGGTGTAATTTCATCATCAAGCTTGTGTAGTACAAAAACAGTTTTATGTGCAGAGCAATTTGAATGCACATACTTGCCACAGTTGACGTATTAAATGGCATTGCCAGATCGAAATGTAAAGAAAACATATGCTGTCGAGATTTCAGGGGGGAGGACCCACATTTAACAACATATTAATGTTTAGCAATAAGGTGTACCAATTATTATGAGCAGGTGTGTATTTCATATGTTTTATTATTAAGGGACGTTTGCGACATCTGGGTGGTGGTGGTCGAGGGGGTCTTAACCGGAAGAGCCCCTGAAAGTGTCCTATAAAAATATGATTTATCATAAAAATGAAATTAGCTTATCAATGGATTAATTCATTCTAATATTGCCTTAAAATACGTAATAAAGTTTTCAATAAAAAATATTTAAATTTTTTTATTTTTGTCAATGACGAAATTTTTAAATAATTCATTTGCTATGCACATTAGGATGTTTTAAGGCATTTAACTCTTAAATTCAGCAAATTTATTTTAAATCTGTTTCGAAATCTTCTAAATAATACCAGTTATTTTCTGATGGAGACGTCATTTTCGCTGCGCATTTCGTTTGTTTTCTTTAATACCTTTGCAATTTGTATTGTATTTTTGCTGTTCTTGTTTTGTTTTCGCTGTTTGCCTTTTACAATTTATTTTGAGAACACACCTGTTTTTTTGTTTTCCTTCTTCTCCTCCGTTTTATTGACAATTTGTCCGAACCGATTTAATTGATAAGAGAGAACGATGTTATACTCATTGAATTTTGAAAATAATTAAGTTCGAATGATGTGTTTTTTTGAGTATTTTTTTTTGTTTAATGTGAATGAATTTAAAAGAATGATTTATTTCACTCAAATGCGATTCGGATTTATTATGGGTTTGTCATAAAAATATAAAGAGTTTTTGATAGAAAAGGAATCGTTATTCAGATGACGTTAATTGTGTGGTCTTTAGTTTAACCAATTATGAAGTCATTTATATATTGTCAGATTATAAAGGTATTATAATAAAATAAAGCTTTTTTATTTTAGAGAATCAGAAGATGTTGTTTGAAAGTTGTTGCAATAAAATTGAATAGGCAATTTTCGGTAAAAGTAAAACAATATTTTTTATAAACTTATATTCTAGCCATCTAAAGTCTGTTTAAAAACCTCACTTGTATATCTGTATTTCAAAAAAAGTTAAAGAACTCTAGCTCTAAGTATACCTGCTTAAAATAGCAGATAACTAATTTTGTTTTCAAAATGTATCTAAGCTTCTGTAGTGAACTCTATACCCATTACAACCAAAACCACAATGAAATGCTTACATCACGAATTCAGAGAAGTGAACACTCTGTGTCGGGTAGAGATCATGAACAACAGCCCCATTGACAGGTAAATGGATACTGGCAGGCAGATACATAAATTACAAATTAATTACAAAACGCTACTCAATCATTTGTAAATTCCTCTTGATGGCGGCACACATATACGACTATTTCAGCGGCTATTAATTACAGGTTGAATGGATCGATAATAACTTTTCAAATTATTATTTGATGCGATAGCAAAAAAATATAATACTCAAAAAAACAGAATGACGAGGAACGCACATTAAGTCTCATCAAATTTGAATAAAAACTAGTTTTTCAAATATGGCATGCGCCATTTATGAAAGGAACACCTTAAAATTGTCAAAACGTTCTGGCATAGAATCGAACATTCTTATCTTTTGCAAGTGCCATTTATCAAAAGAACAGCTTAAAATGCTCAGCCCGATCTAACCACCACCTGTCATACAATCTCTATCACTCTTTTCTAGTGCTGCGACATCGACACCTAATCACAGTCAGATGTTCGAAAACATCGATGTTTTTACGGAAATTTTGTTTTTGCTGATATTCTCTTTTAAATAAGTGTATTCAACAAATAAATCACTATTTGATGATATTGAGGCCAAAAAACTATAAAACTTGATACATACCAGAGTTATTTTATTTATGTAATTATTTTGCTAACCCGAAATTATATATATGATTATTGTTCAAGGTTTCAAAACTTTGAGTTGACACTCGCTGAAAAAAAGTGAGTGTCAACTCAATGTGAACAATAGTATGATTCACACATAACCATACTATGATCCCCACAACCATAGTATGATTCACACTCAACCATAACATGATCTCCACAACCATAGTATGATCCTCAAAACCATAGTACGTTTCATATACAACCATAGTATGATCCTCACAACCATACTATGATTCACACGCAACCATGTTATGATCCCTACAACCATAGTATAATCACTATTTACATTTGAATTATGAAAATTATTCAAAAATACATTAAATTCAAAATAATAGGGAGTGATATATTTCACAAAAGAAAAAATAAGTTTAAATAAACGTAAGCGTTTTTATTAAAAATACTTTAGTTAAACAAAGCCAAAGCAGCTTGTTTAAAAAAATTTAATTTCGATAAAAAAAAGTACTACTATTGCAGTAGATCCGTACCAATAACATTTGTTCTCAAAAGCATATTTAAATGAAGAAAAATACAATCATATAGTTTGATTGCCGTAATCATATTACTGTTAACATAAAAAGCAAAACACAATACTTTTGTCGCACCAACCATATTTATATTGTTGCTATAACCATATTTTCATTTTTAAATTTGGCAATAATGCTATTGTTACATTTCAACAATATTAATATTGCAGCAATTATACTATTGTCAAAACTAAATTCAGTTAACAATGCTATGGTTGCGACGAACATACTTTTATTACGGAGAACATGTTATTATTGCCGTGACCATATTATTATTGCCGTGACCACACGCAGAGAAAAAACATGGTTACTATATGGTCACGGCAATAATAATAATATGTTCTCCGCAATAGAAGTATGTTCGTCGCAATTTAATGTATTTTAAATAACTTTCATAATTCAAATCTATTGTTGACAACTTAACCCAATTCCAAATAAATAATATAGGGGATTATAGTATATTTGTGTGTGATCATACTACGGTTGTAGGGATCATAACATGGTTACGTGTGAATTATACTATGGTTGTGACGATCATACTATTGTTGTATGTGAAACATACTATGGTTGTGAGGATCATAATATGGTTGTGGAGATCATAGTATGGTTGAGTGTGAATCATAATATAGTTGTGGGGATCATAATATGGTTATGTGTGAATCACACTATTGTTGTGAGGATCAAAGTATGGTTGTAAGAATTATAGTATGGTTGTATTTGAATCATACTATTATTGTGAGGATCATAATATTGTTGTTTCACAACCATACAACCAACAATAGTATTGTCCTCTTCGAATATTGTCACCACAACCATACTATTTTCTGCGTGCATGTTTTTTCTCTGCGTGCAGTTTGCAAAAATAGAATTTTTTGGAGCTTCTCTCCTGAGATAGAGCTTCTTCTGCTTGAAGCAATATTTCCAGCAGCCGAGAACACTCTCTCAGAGGGAACAGAAGTGGCCATAATTGATAAATATTTTATAGCAGTCTTCATCAACGCTGAGTTTTTAGGCACATATCCCTGTTCCCATGCCTCCAGGGGACACAGGACTTTTCAAATATGCAGCCAATTCTGTCGTCATTTGAGCAGTATCCATTTGATCAATAACTCTGGATCTCTTTTTGGCCTTCCAATTCTCTTGCACCAGTTTGTAATGCTCATCTCAAAAGTTGAAGACTGAAATAATGTACACATTCTCTATAACCTTTTGTGTCTTTTGTTTCCTAACTTAGGAGCATATCAAAAGAGACAAAAATACAAGATAGTACAAATTTTACAGCCCTGGTCACAATCACAGTCAAACAGAAAAACATCGATACAATACATCGATTTCTGTAAAACATCGGCACTAAAACATCGATGTTTTTGGAAAACATCGATTTTGCAGCCCTACTCGTACTCTTTTGCGAGCGCCATCTATAAAAGGAACATCTTGAAATTGTTAGACCGATCAGGCAACCACCCTGACACACAATATCTATCACTCTTTTCCTTTGACACTTGAAAACTAAATTCTAAGCTTTAATGTTGAAAATTTAAAACCCATAAAATCAAATGTTATGAGCCACTTCTTTAAGTCGAGAAATCTGATAAAATTTGAATAACAAATCATGGCTCCATAAAATCTGGCAACCACAATCTGTTATGACACCTCCACATGTGACAGCGCACAGAGAAAGGGACCTAAGGGTAAAAAAATCAATTTTCACTTTTTTGTTCCCTCCCAGAGATATGCGCGTTTTATGAATGTGATGGTACACCAAAGATACACGTATTTAAATCTTTAAAATGGCTCTACTCAACAAAACTGGTTTTTACCCTTAGATCCCTTTTTATTTTGCGCTTCACATATATTGTCATACATTTGCGCTCTGGCATTTAATTTTCTCTCTCTTTCTGCAATCGAAAAGCGATCTACATTGAATCTCTTTAATTTTACTGAACGACTGGCGTTTAAGCTTTCTGAGTTCAGGCCCATGCAACGAAATGCGCTAAAGGGTGGTGAAATTTAAAGGGCCGATATTGATTTTGAATAAAACTCAAAGTATTTAGGAAATTATTGTCATTTCTTTTTATTATGATAATATTGGTATGGTTCAATTATGTATGGAACGAAATATCAGCCAAATGGCTGCCGCGACCTCGGCGGCACACCTCCATCTGATGGTCCAAATTTTCGATGTCGCTGAGGCATAATAAGGGTTCGATAACGCTGAGGCATAATTGAGGTTCTAGGCCGTTGATATGCCGAATGATCTCATCCTTTAGCTCTTGAATTGTTGCTGGCTTGTCGACGTACACCTTTTCTGTCAAATAATCCCAAAGAAAGAGGTCCAACGGTGTCAAATCACATGATCTTGGCGGCCAATTAAAATCGCCAATCACGACGTGAGATAACACGGCCATTGAATTTGTCGCGCAAAAGAGCCATTGTTTCGTTGGCTGTATAGCAAGTGGCACCGTCCTGTTGAAACCACATATCGTCCGCATCCATATCTTCTAATTCGGGCCATACAAAGTTCGTTATCACCTCACGATAGCGAACACCATTCACAGTTAGTGCCTAACCGGCCCCATTTTGGAAAAGGTGAAAATGTGCCTCATCACTGAAGATGATTTTCTTCGAAAATTGATCATCCATCCACTGTTGCCATTTTTTGCCACCAAGCCTGAATAACTTTAACGCGTTGCTCGCAACATACTGTTGGAAGCACATATCTTCCAGGTCTATATCCTAGATTTCTGGCCAGAAGAAGTCCATTATCATCTCGCGTTGGCGAACGCCATTCAATGCTTGACCGACCTTATTTTCGAAGAAGTACGGTGCGATGACGCCGCCAGCCCATAAACCGCAGCAAACAGTCACTCTCTGTGAATGCGTCGGCTTTTCAACAATCACACGTGGATTTTCATTTGCGGCAACTCTGCTTGTTAAGAATCCACTGCGGCGAAAGTGTGCCATGTTGCTGAAGATGCTTTTCTTTGTAAAGTTACCATTCACTTCTGGCAGATCAACCAACCATTCGGCGTATATTGCCGATGCTTGAGATGGTCAGTAAGTAGGCTTCAGCTCTTGAGTCAATTGAACCTTTTAAGCGTTTAAATTCAAATCATTATTCTAAATTCGCATCGATAATGTTAGTGCGATGTTCAATTGTTGGGCACAACGACGAGTCGAGGTTGACGTCTCTTCTGCCACAATATCGCGATCAATTGTGTACCTCTCCATAGTTGAATTTGTCAAACACTGAAACAAAGAAATGTCAAATTAAGTTGGTCCAAAAAACTTGACGTTAAGGTGTGACTCATAATTAACATCGTGCATTATGGTTGGACCACCCTTTAGTATGCAGATGTGAAAATATTCTCCTTTAATAGTTAATTCATTCCGTAAGAGGCACCGTCAACTGAATTACCTTGTTATTTTGTCACCAAACGGAGTACATTTCATATAAAATTGTCAGTTAAGTTGAAATTGTTGTTGCGATATTTTCATTTAAATTGAGTTGCACTTAAGCGAAGTGAATTGTTTGAAATGAGTAGGAAAACAAATATTTTTGAAACTTATATTTTAGATAATCAATATTTTTTAGTTAAGGATATTTTAGTTATCCGCAGTCAACATGAAATTGTCTCGACCCCAAACTGATTTCCAATCCATTTTATTTTGACTAAAGCCAGCTTTATTTTTCGAAGTGCTATAAGAGCGCTTCACTGCATATGAATTACTAGTTTAACGTTACAATAGACAAGTTCTTTCATAAACGGCAGAAAAAGATAAACAACAATACGTTATAACAAATGTAAACAATCTACTATTTGTTCACCGCATTTGTCAAACGCCCCTCTTATTGCCATTTCACACACATGATTGTACTTTGAATCGCGCTTATTACGTCGGTAGAATGGAACGACATGAATCCGATAGATTCTAATTCTCTCTGTTTTGTTGATTCGTGGCTTCATCATGGAGTGGCTTTTGAAGTCGTCCAAGTATTTACTTGTACAAATCACCTTGATCTTGAGAACGCCTCTAGATGTGAAAACACATAAAAAAGCGTTCGCTTAACTAGAGGGCGTTTGCAGTCAAGTGCTCGTAACAAGACTTCCACCATCGACCTGCTACAATGCGACTGAGTAATTTATTAATTGACTTAAACTAAATTTGAACAAACAGGTAGTGGCGACGAAAAGAAAAGAAAAACGTAGCACAGCGACAGTGTCAAGCGCCTCGTCTTTGTGCAAATATGATTTAGAAATTAAATAAAGAAACAAGAGTTATTAAGGAAATCTGCAATAAATTGTGGGTTGCTGGAAATGGCGATAATATCTTTTGTTTTTTTTTTTGAACGAGCAAAGTGTTTAATAGAAATGTCACCGTATATATCCGCTTATAAATATATATCGGCATATTGCTTACATATGTATATAAGTATTTAAGTATGTGGTAGGATTTTATGAATTCTTAATTAGCATTTAATAATGTAGGAAATAAAACTAAATTAGCATTTGTGAACAAATCGTCAAGAAATGTTAATAGAGTCGTAAATCTATGAATTCAAATCAAATAACTAAGGTATTTATTTAAAAAAAACACGCATCTATAGCGTATCTACAGTCTATGATCGCTTGACGGAAATATCACCGCGGAGGGGGGAGTATGCGAACTGTGACGGCATTGCTCTGTAGTTTCAGCTGGCACTGGTCGTATACGCAGAAAAAAAGTTTAATGTCATCTACCGCGGATTCGTTATTGAAATGTTCTGTATTTTGGGCCCTAATCACAGCCAAAATTTCAGGAAAATCGATATTTTAATTCGAAGTGTAACCGGCGTAATTTGGAGGCCCACACATCGATATTGACAAGGCTTCTTTTGGCCTCAAGGACCATTTTTCGAGCTCAAGAGTCTAGAGTCTTGGTTCAAATCTCATCTAAACTTTCTATCATTTTTGGATTCGTAGTGGAATTTGCTGTAAAATAACTTCACAGAGAACAATAAGTTGGAAATCGGTTGGAACTCTACAAATTTCGTTGAAAAGGCAGAATTTCTGTTGCTCTTAATCGTAATGAATATTTGGTTCGACATGAACTAGATGAAAAATGTGATCAAAGTATTGTAAACACCACCATTAGATCGGTCATATCACTGATAATGATAAATGATATGCACAAAAATATTGAGTTGCCACAACTGGTCGCTGCAGCAACCAATAGTTTTGCAGAAAATAAATAAATAAATTGACGTCTACTAAGATTTTTTTTAAGAAATTGTTTTTATCAAACATTTTCGAGGTTAATAAAAGTTAAACCTCATTGTCTATTTCTTGGCCTAATGTTTATTAGGGTGATTAGTGTAGAGTTAATAACAAATTATATCGCGGATTTGTAATAATTCAATTCAAATGCAATTTTTTCTCTTTTTACAAAAACGTCCTGATCTTCTTTACACACAGAGCACAGATTTGTTGCCAAACTAGTTTTTTTTTGCCATGCGAATGTTGGTGCTGGCACATACTATCCATGAATTCAATTGGTACAACCGAATGTTAATTGGGTATACGACAATTTTCAGAAGTGGGAACTGACTATCGGTTGAAGAGACAAAGTATCAAAAACACTAGGATGACTGTTGAAACTAAATTGTATATGTATTTATTGATTGTTGTTATAGATTATTGGCTACAAGATCTATTAAAATTTGGTTGTCATTACCAACTGATGGTTACATTATATGTATTCGGTTATCTGTCCGAAATAATAAAGTTTTTTTCTATTTAATTTTATACGAGGGCGGTTCGGAAAGTTCTTAGCCTATCAATGAAATAGAATAGTTAGTTTTTCAAAAATATTTTTATTTTTCAATATAATCTCCTGAAACTTCAATACACTTAGTCCAACCCTTATCTAGCAATTCTATCCCTTGATTAAAATAGTTTTTCTCAAGGTCTTCAAAATAGTGGTTTACAACTGTAATTGCATCTTCTTTTGAGGTAAAACGCTTGCCAGCAAGGATTTTTTTTAGATTTGGGAACAGGTAAAAGTCACTGGGAGCTAAATCAGGAGAATAAGGTGGGTGGTCAAGCAACTCGTACTTTAATTCGTTGATTTTAGCCATTGTTAAAACACTCTTGTGCGCTGGTGCGTTGTCTTGATGAAAAATTATTTTTTGTGTTGTAAGCCAGGACGTTTTTCTCGAATTTGTACATTTAATTGATCTAAAATGTTGCAATAGTACTCTGAATTTATTGTTTTACCCTTTTGCAGATAGTCAATCAATAAAATACCTTTGAAGTCCCAAAAAACCGTTGCCATAACCTTACCAGCCGATTGAATTGTTTTTGCCTTCTTTGGGGCACTTCCTCCAGCTTCAGTCCATTGTTTGGATTGTTCTTTTGTCTCTGGAGTATAGTGGTGGATCCATGTCTCATCAACAGTTATGAAACGACGCTTAAAAACCATTTTATTTCGCTGAAAACGATCCAAACAAGCTTGAGAAATGTTCATTCTTATGCGTTTTTGGTCGACTGTTAACAAGTCCGGCACCCATCTTGCAGAAAGCTTTTTCATCTGTAGTTCTTCATGCAAAATTAAATGGACTCGATCATTTGAGATGCCCATGATATTAGCTATTTCACGCACTTTTATTCGTCGATCATTTAATACCATATCATGCACTTTGGCTACAATTTCTGTTGTTGTTGCTGTTTTTGGACGACCACTACGTGGTCCATCTTCAATGCTTGTACGACCACGTTTAAATTCAGCAACCCAATTTTTTACTGTTGCATATGAAGGAGCACTTTCACCTAACACATTCACCATATCATTATGAATTTCTTGTCCCGATAAACGTTTTTTATGTAAATATTTAATGACACCACGCATTTCTAATTTTTCCATTGTAAAAAAATCGCGAAATTAAAAATGAAAATATGATTGTAGCAACAATTGTATTATGGCCGTATTAGTATGTTTGCGGCAATACTTATAATGTTGAAATTTAACAATAGTATCATTGCTTCATTTAAAAATGAAGATTTGATTGTAGTAACAACCATAATAATGTTAACAATAACATGATTACGGCAATCATACCGTATAATTGTAATTTTTATAAATTTGTAAATGGTTTTTCGAACCGTGTTATTGCCACGAATATTACGCAATAATAGTACTTTTGATCTGTATATATAATTTTTATTTGTAACTTTAAAATTCTTATAAATAATTATGGGGATGGTATGGTTAAGTGGGATCATACTATTGTTGTATGGCTCATAACATGGATGTGTGTAAATCATACTATGGTTGTAAGGGATCGTACTGTGGTGGTATACGAACATATGTGAGGATCATAATATGATTATGGGAATCGTATTATGGTTGTGAAAATCATACTATTGTTGTGAGGATCATAACTTTCTTTGGGGAATCATAGTGTGGTTGTATTTAAATCATTGTATTGTTGTGAGAATCATCATTATCTTTGGGGAATCATAGTGTGGTTGTATTTAAATCATTGTATTGTTGTGAGAATCATAATATTGTTGTGCTATAGCCGTATACCCAACAATAATATGGTGCTCTTCAAATATATTTACCCCAAACATATATTTTTCTTCGTGCATAGGTCCATATTGACTATTGATTACTTGTTTTGATCATTCAGGGCTAGAAGATCCGAAACTTGCTATGCCCTTTTTGAGGTTGCAAGTTAATCCTAACTAACAGTTTCCATTTACACCATAATTCTTCAAAAAAAAATGAGAAGTTTTTTGGACAAATTCTCGAAAGAAGTACCTTAAGTCCCTTAAAGAAAACTTTCAGAAATGTTTAAAGCGTCAATCTTAACCTGACAAATTGTACTTTGGTCTGGAGGAGGTTTTAAGACTTACGTATGACCCTGATCCGGTGGCGTTTTTTTTCTTTGAGTCATCTTGGAAGAGTGCGATTTTATTGTAACGTTTGTGACGCCCACTCTTCGCGGCTAAGTAACTGCAATTTAAAAGTGTTATGCTGAGTTGTTTGCGGTGTCATGTAGTCTGTAAGCCTATTTTTCCCCGTGCTGTTCAGAACTGAACCAGGTCTTTGAGAAATGTTGATAGGCATTTGTGATTCCCTCAGTCTGAGCGTCACTTGCGCCTCCGCGGTGCACCTGATTAAGACATCAATGCGGTGTCTGCAGATTTTACGGAGGTCATAATAACAACGCATATTAGTCCCTTTGACCAGATGTTAGAGATTTAATTTCTTTCATAACGTTTTCCAATTTACCACAAATCTGATCGGTGGTATTTGAAATTTCCCTGTCATCGATCTCTAATGGTGTAGACAAAAGTTTTCAGAAAAAGGATTATTAACGGTTGACTAGACAGGTGGTTAACGTTATTTTAAATAAATATATAAACCTAACATATCCACTAAAATGTCAAAAATGTTCTGGTTTGGTCCCAGAAAAATAATTTCCGTATCCCGGGAAAAAAACTAAGGACTAGCTGCGATTTCTAGTCCTTAGTGACCATATTATTGTAATATTGTCGACAATATGATTCCTCTCAGCTATACTGTGATACAACAGCCATATTATCGTCCTACCCAACCATGTTATGATTCCTGGAATCATATTATGATCCCTCACATGCATATTATGTTTCTCGGAACCAGTGTATGATCCCACTGAACCATACAATGTTTTCAAGCAACCACATGTTTTTAAGTACACGCAACCTTATGTTGATTCTAATGGGTGATCAATCTAGAGGTACTTTTTGCAAAATAAATAATATACAAAAACCATGTGTCTTTATTGTTCATTCCTTCATCTTTATTGTCCTTTCCTAAGAACATTTCATTTTATTTTTTGATAACAATTTCCTTCAAATGTTGGCCCCAACTACGCCTCAGGGTGTCCATTCTGATGGTCTAATTTTGGAGGACTCGTTCGAGCATTTCGACCGGTATGGCGAAATGCTCGTAAACCGTGGTTTTCACGGAGCCAGTCTTTCCATGATGAAATAAATGCCAAACAATATTAAAAAGGAAAAAAAGTAAGGTTTACCAGAACTCTGGCGTAATCTGCGAAAAAAGACCCCATTTAAAAATACCCCTAGATTAATCGATCACCTGTTACGAATTATAAAAATTATAAACCGAGGATTTCACCAGCCCATAAATAGCCCATAAACCGTGCGTTATAACTCTTTCCATGATGAAATGGCAAACAATACTGAAAATAAAAAAAAATAAGTTTAACACAACTCACGCGTGATCTGTGATTAAAACCCTATTGATATTATGAACCCCACAGCCATATTTAGAAACCCACAACCATATAAGGGCACACGTCAGAGCACGTTATTATTTCCACAACCATATTTTGATGTTACCACCAATATTTTGATCCTCTTCAACCACTTTATGGTCACCACAACCTTATCGGTTGAAGAGACAAAGTATCAAAAACACTAGGATGACTGTTGAAACTAAATTGTATATGTATTTATTGATTGTTGTTATAGATTATTGGCTACAAGATCTATTAAAATTTGGTTGTCATTACCAACTGATGGTTACATTATATGTATTCGGTTATCTGTCCGAAATAATAAAGTTTTTTTCTATTTAATTTTATACTCGTAGTATGTTCTCTGCAATTACAGTATGTTTGTCAGAACCATAGCACGTTATTATTTCCACAACCATATTTTGATGTTACCACCAATATTTTGATCCTCTTCAACCACTTTATGGTCACCACAACCTTACAGGAATCCCCACATTTCTTTTTTTTACTCACAACCAAACTTTAATGTCACACCCATATAATAACCCTCTGAACTATATTATGGTGATTTAATTACATAATGATACCTCACAATCATATTTTGATGCCAACAACCTTATTATGATCCCACAAATTATAATCAAAATATTATTTTAACTAAAGGAGATTGTTTAAGAGTAAATTATATAAATTATGCATACCCCTGTATAGTGTGGTCCTCGCTCTTTGAAGGCACAAAAGCTTTTCGACGATCACGTGCGAATGCTCCAAGCCGCTAATGTGGCGGTACCCTTGTTAACATAGCTTCTGGGATGAAATGCGTTTCGTCAGATTGATTTTTCGATCCAAATCGTTTTCCATTTCGTGTTGCTCTAAGACCTCCACAGAGATGCGGTAACGAAGCGTGTTATAGTTTACCTTCTATTGCGGAGTCAGTTGGACATATTAAGCGAATTTATTCTGGTGCGAGAAATGTTGAGTGGTTAAGATCGATGTCGAGTTAACGTTCCAGGACTTATTCGCACACTGTCAGTGTCAAAGTAAGATTCGTTAAATAGTCTCCTTTCCAAGTTCGTACTGTTTCGTGCGGTTTATGGTCTGTTCATTTTTGAGACTTACATCTTCCGAAACGTGAATGTCCAGACAGTGATTTTCAAATGACAAACCTTAACTGGTTTTATAATTTTTTTTATAGATACGAGTATATCAATTTTATTTTCACTTTTTCTTTGTTTTTTATTTTGGTATCTTTGTATTGGTCGTTTTTGCTGCTTTTCTGAATAGTTCTTGTTTTGTGAAATTATGGATTATTTTTTAAAGTGATTGTTTAAATGACCATTTATTATTTAGCAGATGTTTAATATTGCTTTTCAAAATGAGTTTAGGTAACAAAAATAACAAAACATGGCACAGATCCAAGTTAAATATGTGGCATTCTTCATTAAAACGTGTATGCAAATTGGAAAACATAAATCAACAGAAAAACCAAAATCAAAATGATTTAAAGCGGCAGACAATAGAAGTCAGAACTAATTTTCATAAAAAAAGAAACAGAGATGTGATGTGCTGCTGCAAAGCCAGCCAGTTAGATGGCACAACGAAAAAGACCAGATGGACAAATAAATAGAGACAGTTTTAAATATACGACATACATAAATATCGAGTGTCCCATTTTAAGATTTGGTTTATTGAAGATCTGTTGGTTGATGAGCTGTTGTGGCTAATATTTGTAGTTATTGAAATGATAATCTCTAGTTTTGTTATGCCATTTGAAGATGACTCACTTTCGCAAGGCTCTGAAAATGAGGCTACCACAGATGGCTCAGCAGTACCTCATCCGATCAAGCCAATTTTTCAGTACATTGTCGACTGTTTCGGGTCGAATCTCTTCTTCGTTTTCACGCATCAACTCTTCAATTCAATTCATTTATTAAAAATATTTCAGTTATACTAATCCGTGGTTTGTTTTGAAAAAATTTAATTTATATGTAGAAACTACTATTGCGTAAAATTCGTAAAAATAACATTGTCAAATTAAAAATAAATTACGGTTTTGCCTGTATGATTGCCGTAATCATGTTATTGTTAACATAAAACCCATGAAACAATACTTTTGTCCCACCAACCATATTTATGTTGTTGCTACAACCATATTTTCATTTTTGAATTTGGCAACAATGCTTTTGTTACATTTCAACAATATTAATATTGCCGTAATCATACTATTGTCAAAATTAAGTTCAAAAAACAATACTAAGGTTGCGACAACCATACTTTTATTGCAGAGAACATACTATTGGGTATGGTTTTTCTGGGTATAATGGCACCTCTTGAACCTCTTCTGGTTGCTATACAGCCCAAATGCAGCAATTTTGTTTCTTGACGTTGCTGTTGAGCTAGAAATGGGCCTCATCACTGAACAAAATTTTGATAAAAAACGGCGGATCGGCTTTGAGCTTTTGAAGAGCCCAAACATTGAAATGGCTACGCGCAGGAAGAAGTGTAAGTCTTTCCATGATGAAATGGCAAACAATACTAAAAAAAAATAAAGTTTAGCAAAAATCTCGCGTAATCTGTTAAAACAAAACCCTACAGAAAAAATTTCTCTAGATTTATCACCCGTTATAAATTAGAAAAAATGTGGACCGATGATGCCAGCAGACCATAAACCGCACCAAACCGTGTTTTCGCGGTGTCAGTCTTTCCATGATGAAATGGCAAACAATACTGAAAAGAAAAAAATAAAGTTTAACACAATTTCAAGCGTGGTTGGTGAAAAAAACCCTATTGAAAAATACCTCTTCAGTGATCACCCTTTACAAATTAAAATATTTGTATCTAGCCTACAAAGATCCACTGTCATTTAAGGTTTTTAAGAAGCCTCATTTTAAATCCCATTTTGCTTAAATTTCGTTCTAAGGTAACAAGTCTTCTGTATAAAAAAATGATGTAAGAAAAAATAATTCCTTTTTTTGATAAGCGGAAAATTTGAACAAATTTGTTAGCCGCAATGTTGTGAAGTTCTATATCCCCCATTCCGGTGAAAAACTCTCCCACTATGAAAGTATTGTCACCTTAACCTTCATGTAACTTATTATGTCCAGAAAAAAAATCTTGACACCATCAGTTCATGGTCGATGATGGATCAACTTCGCATTAAACTCCCAGTCATCATTCGCCTTCCTGGTAAACAATGAGTCGGCAAAACTTGTCCACCACCTTATGTAAGAATCGTCGTCATTGTACGAGTATACCAGTGAAATGGTCACCTTCTGACATGATAGTTCCACCCAAGATTGAAATAAATCCAACATAATTATTTTCATGATAAGCGAATACATTTTCATCATTAAATTAGCCTGGCAAAAACAAAAAAGAGGCGAAATAATGAATATCATTCACATGAATAATTACAGCATGAAAATGTTCAAAATCATGAACACAACAATAGACATTATGCATTAATTAACAAAATAGTTAATATCACTAAATCACGGTTCGAAAAAAGAAAAAAAAAATAATAATACATCAACTAAGTTTTGCTGACGCGAGGGAGGGGGGCAACAAAAGCGCCAAGAGACACTAATCACTCCAAATAAAAACAAAAGGTCTTCGTTTTCCAAACATACGCTCGACTCGTCACCATTACCATCAACATCATCATAATAATTTTTCTTTTTTTCTTTTTGAAACTACCATAAAAGACAGAAAAAAATATCACATGCAATACATGAATATGCTACTTTGCGAAGATACATCTGTCTATTTATTTCGGCATAATACACCGAAAAAAATTATGTTTGTGAAAATCACGAAAAATTTCATATAAATTATAAAATTAGGCTTAAATTTTTCAGATAAAGAAACTTTTCATAAGAAATATGTAAATAAATCTTAAAAATTACAAAATCAGTTTGATAAAAAAAATTAGAGATTTACTTATTTTTCAGAATTTCTTTGATATTTTTTAACAAATGCGTTTCATAAGTTTTATGTAGTAATTTCATATTTTATATGAAATATTACTTATTTCTTCTATGAATGTATTTTTCATCACAGCATTTCATAATTTTTATGACAATAGAAACATAATTTCACAATGAACATGAAATTCTTTCACAAAAATTGTTCAATTTGTTCAAATTGTTTTTTTATTAAACCTTTTCACGTCAAAATATGAAACTTTTTCATGAAGTAGTTTTTGTTTTGTTTATAAAGGGTGGGCCAAAAGTTACCATGGGGTTTAACTTTTCGTTTATATTTTTTTCAGATTACTTTATTTAAGTAACCCTTGGAGAATAAGTTATGGAGAGATTCACAACTGAACAAAGTACCAGAATAATAGAATTTTATTATTTAAATCAGCGATCAATTATATTATAGCAAAGTGATGAAGCTCTTTTTTATTTGAATCGCTTTGTTTATAAGCAGAACTGTAGGTTTTGGGGTTATGAAAATCCTAGAGCAATTCATCAACGCCAATTGCACACCATTAAATGTACACTATGGTGCGGGATCACATCTGCAAAAATCATTGGGCCTTACTTCCTCGAAAATGATGATGGAAGTGCTGTAACCGTAAATGAAGAGCGGTATTGGTTTATGATAGAATATTTTTTACGTCCTGCTCTTGAAAACAGACCTGAGATGTGGTTTCAGCCGTACGGAGCCACTGCCCGAGACACAATGACAATTTTAAGTCAAATTTTTGGAGAGCAAATAATTTCCAGAAATTCGAAAATTATTTGGCCAGCGCAATCGCCAGATTTGCCAGCATCCGATTATTTTCTTTGGGGTTATTTAAAGAAGTGAGTATATGTGAACAATCCCGAGACAATCCTTCAACTCCAGGATATTTTGAAAGATGTTATGAAAAATGCTCTCAAACGACCCCATCATTGCGAAGCTGAAAACGGGGGTCATTTGACATTAATTTATTATTTATAATTTTTCATACTTAGTGTAAAATAAATTTCAATTGTGTATATTGTATGATCTGAGAAAAAAAATAAAAAAAATAAACGAAAAAGTTATTAAAGATTTTAACCCAATGGTAACTTTTATCCCACCCTGTATCTATTCGTTCTTTTATAATTATTATTATAAAACTTTGAACTTGATCGTAAAAAAAGTGTATATAATGGCAATGGTTTTTTCTTCAACTGCCTCGGCCACAAATCAAATAACTTATACAGTAGTCTTATTCGAATGAATGAGAATTACCTTTTTACGTGTGCACAAAATTATATTATTAGAAATGACGAATCATTTTCTTATGAAGACATTTAGTACAAAATAAGACATTCTCGTAAAATATATAAAGCTGAAGTTATGAATGAAATTACGTTATGTTCCTTTAAATTACGAATTAAAGTTTTACAATGACTTTTCATATACGAGTATAAGTAAAATAAGAAACTTTTTATAAAACATATGAAGGAAAAATTACGATACTGTCGTTCGTCGTGCCGGTTCGTAAATTAGTAAAAATACACGAATTGTACGAAAAACTTCGTCAATAACACTAGTTAACAAATTTTGATTTTTTCCCTGGTCAAGAGTTTATTTAAATCACTAACGTTTGGTTTTATGTGTCAAACAGAAATATGTACATAATTTGCAATAAAATGTTTTCTGTACTTCCTAAGGTAACTTGAAATAGACTAGTCGTTTGTTTTATTCTTCCACTTCCACCTTTTTCATCAGCTTCCAAGATAGAATTTTTGGAGCTTTTCTACGATTTTTTTATGAGATGTCTCAGCTTTTTGGACTATAACTCCCAAACACTATTACCATCACCATCAAATCGTGATGTTCGCACAAAAAATTATTTTTTTTAAATTTTAAATGCCTCTACCTCAAAACTTTTGAACTGATTTTAATATCTTTAAGACCACTCTTATGGGTAATGGCAAAAGTGTTTGGGATTTATGGTCTAAACAGCTGAGACATCTAATAAAAAAATCGTAAAAAAAATTCCAAAAATTCTATCTTGAAAACTAATCAGCGGAAATTTTTTTAAAATTCATTTTCGTGTTTAGGAGGCCAAAATCTATAGGGAAAAATATTTAGAGCTCTGGACCAAAATGGCTGTAAACTAGTGTAATACGAGAAATGTACGACATGAGAATAACCTTTCGTAAGAAGTACGAACATAATTCTTTCAGTGTATGTACTGTGTGTCTTCTCTATTAACCTCAATTGTTGAACTATCACACACACTTAAAATGTATTCACTGTCAGTCATATGGAAAATATACACTCGTACTACATTAGGGGGTACAGCGTCGCACAGTATCAGGTCAAAATATTATAAATGATTTGATTAAGGAGGAGTTTCAGGGTTAGTTAAGGTCTGATAAGTGATAGGCGGAGCAGGCAGTCTGTTTGGCGTGTAAAGAGAATTGGAACATCCAAAAAGAATGATTTATGGATTAAGCAGATATAGTCGCCGCTTATACAGCATCAGTTAAAAATTTAGTAACAGTATCAGTTTCTTTAGGCCTGATAAGTGTTAGGCGGAGCATGCAGTCTGTTTGTGATGGCGTTAAAGAGAATTGGAACTTTAAAAAAAATGTTTTATAGATTAGGCAGATATAATCAACGGGTTAAGCAAGGGCCTATCTGGAAGCCTTCTAAGAGAACTCGAAGGATTGCTTGCTGCATTGTATTCAAATTTTAAGTTACACAGCGTAGATTACAGAGCAAGGTCTTCTAAGCTTCCTTCTATTGAAGTGAGCAGACCTAGAAGGCCTGCAGAAAATTTTCTGCTTGAATGCCTATAAAAAATATTGGAGTGCCTATTGGATCTCTCACATTGAAAATAGTTAGACCTTGTAGGTCTAATGAAAGAGTGTACCATCGAATTTATGTGTATAGGATTAATTTTAATACCTTCTAGCAGGCCTTATTAACGAAGCGAATAATTTTCCATGTCAAAAAAAGGCGTTCTGAAATATCTTATTTTGAAAGACATTAACTAATATGTATTGGATTTGTAATGTAGGCCATTAAAAAGATATTTTATGAAAAGTAATTATTATTTCTAATTATATATGTGTTGCCTACTTTTAGGGGTACGAGCATATAGCAGTTAATAGCAATAGGAAAACATATTTCAATAAAACCACAACGCTTAAAGATACGAGTATAACATTGGTTCTTGATTTGTTTTGAATCTACAGTCAGGCCATTAATTTTTGTGGAAGGCCCCCTGTTTGAACGGTTGATTGAACTTTAATTCAGTCGTGTTAGCGCTGTTCGAATCAATTTTACCCCACTCAATTTGAATCTTTTGGACATTTTATGTAATTTATAGAAAGGTATTTTTTTTTTATAAATTTTCGAAAATTTACTAAACAAATGAAAATGTCGTTAAGTTCGGCCAGATCGAACCCAGCAAAATGACACAGGATTACACTATATTTTGATTTGTAGCTAATTTTTCTTTTATTTGAGTACCCATATGCCGATATTGACTATTGATCGCCCGTTTTGACCATGCGGGACATTGTTTGGCCTCTCATCAACTTTCACAAACAATTTTCCATCCACAAAAAATTATATTTTGAATCAACCGGTCAATGCGCCGTGAAAAGGACATTGCCCTAAAACCTTCCCAATGATCTGACCTGGGACTGTTAGATCATCCGCTTAATATTGGTAGTATATCTGCACATGTATCCACTCGAGTATATACAAATATCTCTATGAACCTGCATAATTATTATGGTTATTGACCGCAAAGTGTTAAAATGATATATGAGGGAGAAAGAAAAGCAAAATAAATTAAAAAAAATAATATTCAAATGAAAATGTTTTATCGAAGAGAAACGGTTTTTTTTTAACATATTTGATTTACCTAAATACGTAACTTATGTTTGCATACGATATTTTTGAATAGCCCTTTTTTGTGTTATAATTAAAATACATAGTATATTTTTAGTAAATATAAATTTGTGTGTTCCGCAATTTGTTAAATTTGGGGCCTGCGGTTGTGTAAGAGATAGGGTGGACCTTTGCTACAAAAACCCAGTTTCAAATCCTTGTGAAATCATTAGACACTTTTCAGCAGTTGTTCTTTCATTATTGTGTGATTAAAAAGTATAAGGTCTGCGACTTCACTAAAGTAGACGACTTCTGGTTTTAAGATCGGAACATTTAACAGTAAATACCAAACACCTTACGGCTAAAATATTTATCTCTAAACAAAGTTGAAGCCTTTCTTTAACCTTTCAGAAACGGCTTAAACATCTCCCTCTCATCTCACAAAATTTGAGAGAATAAAAAATCATTTGTGCCCTAATGAGCTTTTAAAGGAAAGACGTACTTCACAATGTGACATGTAGATGACCGAATGAGGTGACGTATAGAGGGCAAGATGTGCTGGCAATAAAGTTGGAGGCAATAAACAGTTCCCCGATATTGACATAGTCGAACTCTTTAAACAACAAGGAATGCCCTGGCTTTCTTCAATGAGCCCAATGCTTCGGCAGTACAAATCTTATGACGACGACTTTGAGGAAAAGCAGAAAAGAAACCGATGTAGAACTAAAACAAAGGTTTGGGAATATCTGTAAAAGCACTCAAACGCCAAACAGATTTGTTTGGTATTGTTTGACACTTAATATTTGCAAGCCGTGGAATGTCGCAGCGTCTGTTATATAAATCAACGATGGTCAGGTGTGGTGACATATAGATGGCGCTATTATTAAGCTGTAATACAAAAATGAGTGGATGTCAGGCATGCTGTACCGGAAGGTTCGTCTAATGCTTTAATTTTGAATTAGATGCTATTTTATGATTCCGCTTGAAATCTTGACAGAATCGCTTAATACTTTAAACGCGGTTGGAAATAATAAAAACTTCTTTCAAAAATCTATGCTGTCCAGAGTCAGTTTATTCAAGGGAAGTTTTGGGAGCAATGAGGCATCTACCGCGTTAGCCCCATGCAAGTTTGTAAGACTGGCATGCTAGTGGACAACACTCGCACTCGTACAATGAGCACCGACGAGAATAAGGCTGCCCTAGCCGAGATTGTGCGACTCAGTCATGGAACACTGACTTGCCATGAATCTCAAGATTGCAACCATAGACATGGACGATTATTGGTTGCAGGAAAATAACGCGCCATGCAACTCAACCCATATCACAATCGATCTTTTGCGGGATAACTTCGATAATCGTAGTATTTAACGTCTCGACGATGTTAATTCGCCATCTCGAAGCTCCGATTTGATGATGTTAGGTAAACAATACAATAATGATTAAAAGCTAGAAACCCACACAAAGGCCTTCAAAATTAGGGTGACAGGGATGCGCTACTTCGAATACAGCAGAGGCAGCACATGAATGAGTTTGTTTTCCGTAAATAATGGGAAGAATTTCTCTGTCAATAAACCAAAAATTCGCAGAAAAAACTGTTTTGTTTTTATTTTAAAAATAATATATGATTTGGACCACCCTGTATTACTTTTTTTGCACAGCTTTCGTTTTTAACAAATAAACCATTTGCGATATAAGATTGAGAATTAGATTATATTGCGTAAATAATGGGAATGATATAAGTAGTTATCTCAAATAAACCAATAATTTGTAGCATAAAATGAATTTTTGTTTTTTTTTTATATTTTAAAAAAGAATCTTTGATTTGGATCATCCTGTTTTAATTTTTTTGCTCAGCACTTTTCTTTCACCCTTAAACAAAATCCATTTGGATATGCCACACATTTCCATTATTGGATTTCGAGGCTTGGTTTAAGTCAATATCGCAAAAGTATTTTGTGTCCTAGTATGATGACTTGTAGATGGCGCTTTTATCTAAAGTCTAGGTTTCAAGATATATTATCTTTTTATCTTTTACAGCAGGAAATATTTTTAGGTATGTGTCACTCATTCACATCTTCTGAGTTGTATTGGCTTTTTGCCAATTTTGGAATAGTTTTAGATGTTTTAGTGACATGAAGATGTCGCTTTAAGTTTGCTTTTAGGGCGTCAGATTAAAGAAATATTTATTTTTTTGCAAATGACATGACACATTTCTGTCTGTGATCAGAAAATTTCGTCAGATGCATGTCAGATATTTCTACATTTGGATGTATGAACATAAGCTTTAAGTCCATATTACAATACTTCTAGATATACTAGAGTGGTGACATGTAGATGGCGCTGTAGCTCAATTCTACATAAGAAGATTCAAGATATATTCCCATTTTGAACGTGAAAACAATTTTGTATCCTTTTAGAACAGAAAATATTTCCAGATATTTCACACTTGCCTATCTGTGGTTGTATAGACCTTATGTCAAAATCGCAATATCTGTGCATGTCCTCGCGGGGTGACATGTAGATGGCGCTTTAACTTTTATTCTGGATAATCAGTTTTATGAAACATTTGTTTCGCACTTGATGATATTTTTCCATCTTATAACAGAACATATTTTGCGACAATCGCATATTTTGATTGTCGAATGCCTAAAAACATTTCGTAATATAGTGACTGGTAGATGGCGCTGTACGTGCCGCCGTGGTATAATGGTTAGTATGCACGGCAATAACACAAGTAAAAACAGGTTCAAAATCTATGTAAGAACATCTACATAAATTTACACATGCCGGTGATCTTACTAGTAAAAACAGAGATTTTTTGCAGATGCTGTTTGTATATCTGTTTAGGCAATATAGCATTATATTTTTTGTCCTAGCTTTTTGACAAGTAGATGGCATTCTAGGTCATTGTTATGAATATTGAACTCTATATTTACACGTTGTATAATTTTTTCTTTTTTTCTAGTATCAGAAAATACTTTTAAGTGTGGTTTGTGCGTCATTTATTCCCATCTTCGTATTTTTTTAAACTCTTCGTATTTTTTTTAAACTTTTAGTCAGTATCGCAATGTTTCCGTACATTTCAGTGTGGTAACATGAAGATGACGCTTAATTTGATCTGCACATGTTCGGATTTAAGAAACATTTCCTTTTCTATTCATGCTATTCAGCTAAGTTTTCTGTGTCAAATGTTTCCTTTATTGTATTTGTATAGACTTAGCTATATATTATTGTAGATGTGCTTGTGGGTTGACATGTAGATGGCGCTTTTATTATTATTTTTATTCTAAATGATCATTTTTAAGACACATTCCTTTTTCACTGTTCTCAAAACAAAAAAACATTTGCAGGAGTGGATTATGTCTCATAAATTTCCATCTTTAGATTTTTTTATAGGCTTTAAGTCAATATTGCAATATTTGCTTTTTTACAATTATTATTGACGGTTGGAATAAGAATTGCAAAAAAAAATAGAAAAAATGCGAAATGAAATAAAAACACCAATAGTAGCACGATATACTACATATTGTGTAATGCATAAAACATGAATTGATATTGACATGAAAACAGATTGTTTTATTTTTTTGAATAGAAAAACGTGTTAACAACTTGTTTGGTATGTCTGAGTCGTTGGTCGTTGTTTTTGCGCATAATTTTAACGCCGCCAAATTCAATATAAAATCAACAAAACAAGGAAAGCAAACGAACAAATATCGATGGGAGAAAAAACAAGAAAACGAAGCGAAAAATCTCAATATTTTGATATGCAAATTGTGTCGCAATAGCAGAACAAAAAAATCGACAAACCACACAACTAGTATTTGTATTTTTTCTTCTAAAACTAACAATAAGTGTAAATTATTTAAACAAACCATGAAGAGAAAAATTTAGATTCAGTTAAAAAACGACAAGGCTAACTAAACTAGCATAACTTAGCACTTTAGTTGTACAACGTTTAAACTAAACAAAAAAATACAATGTTTGTGGTTGGAAATCTTGCTAAATCTCGATTTTATTTTTTTCATTACAGATAAAACTTAAAAAAGTTTTAGGCCTCACCGTATGCAGCAATGCAGCCTTGGATTGTTCACCCATCAGTGGCCTGTTGGCCTATCCAGCTGGGTAAGTTCTTTTACGCTTTTCATTTTATTTTTCCTCCTGCTCTGCATGCCAGCGCTAGGGACACCCAAGCTAAAATGTCTGTGAAATGGCTGGAACACTAAGGATTTGCTACACTTGAGCAGCAGCGTATTGAGTTGCCATAACAAATTCTTGCTTGCTAAATGGTAGTCAGTTTAGCAAATTAATAATTTGCTATGCCAGCGAATTTGTTTTAACCTAAGCGGTTTACTTAAGAAACTAAATTTTTAAAACTTCATTATCTTTTGTTTGTTATTGAAGTTTTTAAATTATTTTTGCTTAACTTTTGCATAAATCAAAAAGGCAGTTATTTTTGGCAGGCGAGGGTTATTTGTGGTGGTAAAGCTGTGAATCTTTTGAAATATTCTCATAATATACATAAAATACAATTTAAGCGATATTTAAAACAACTGTCTATAATCTTAAGTGGATTATTTGTTGTCTGTCTATCTTATTGCATATTATTAAAATTTGTTGTACTATCGGGCTCCTTAACTACTTCTCTAAGGCTGATGCTTTAGTGAGTGCTACAAGCGGTGCTGGAATACTGAGCTACAAGGCGCTACAATGCACTGCAGTGGTTTTCTAATGTGATCGCTAGAAAACTGATATCAGAGTGGACGCTACAAGCGTTGTTATAATACGAGTACTGCGCTACAATACACTGCACTTGTTTTTTTATGTGAGCGCTAGAAACATGTGCAACTGGTCATAAAGGGTCTGTAGCATTGAATCACTTCATTTTGATTGTGTTCGACTTTCTTAAAAGTTTATTCTAATGTTAATAATGACATTTTTGAATATTTAAAATAAATTGCAGGATTTTTTTTTCAGTTTTTTGTACAAATGTGTGCTCGCTACAAGCGATGATGTAAAATTGCGCTACGACGCGGTACAATGCACTGCACTTCTTTTCTAATATGATCGCTAGAAACATGTGCGATTGGGACGAAGCGAGAAGCGAGTTAAAGCGTCAGTCGAAGCAGGTTGTGAAAGGGTTTATGTAACCTCAAATAGTTTTTATTTTTTAAATTTTGTTTTCTTTGTGTTTCTTTTCTATAACGAGAAATATTCGTTTGTGCTCGATTTTATTTAAAATTTAATCAAATGTTACTGATAAAAAATGGTTCAGGATTTTTCTTCAGTTCTTTCTACAAACAGTGTGCGCGCTACAAGAGATGCTATATTACTGCGCTACGACTCGCACTGCATTTCTTTTCTTTTATGACCGCTCGAAACATGTTAGAGTGGAAGCAGGAGCGAGTTCAAGCGACAATGCAGGTCATAAAATGGTCATGAAATCGATTTATTTTGCTTTCGTTGTGTTTCTTTTCTATCAATAACTGTCTGTGCTCTATTTCCTTTGAAATTTAATCAAATTCTTTATTTTTTCGTTTTGTTATGCTCATTAGTTGTTATTATTTTTGAAAAACTGAATTACTCCACAAGCTAATTAAACACATTCGATTCGTCATTCTTAGGTAATTAAAAAACTTTTATAATGTTTCCTAAATTCTTTGTATTCCCTCCTTTTTCATATGATTTTTATTTATTTTATGGATTCCTTTCTTATTACAAAGCGCAATAGACCATTTCCCTGTCTGATTTGTTATAGATAAGTAACATCGCTCCGCTCTCTCTCCGACATATTGTAGCATTACTATAGCACGAACTAGTATCGCTTCTCGCATCGCTCTACTTAAACCGCAAACTGACATCAACCTTTGCAAGCAGCATCATGTAGATTGTCTGGATTACTGTGAGACTATTAAAAAAACTAACTGAGACTATTAAAAAAAAACTGTTATTTTTCTTACCAAAGAAATGTTTTCTCTCGCGAGATTTACGTGCCAGTCACTAATACATCCACTCTTTAAAAATCAATTTTCACTCGTGAGTTTGCTCACGAGCAATTGTGTTTCCTTATGAGTGGACAACATCGGGAACAAATTACAATGTAGAATCTACAAATTCTGATATTTGTTTACCAAAGGTAAATTCATAATAAATGTATTTATAAATAGTGACTCATTTTATGTCCTGAGTGAATATCATTTGTAAGAAAGAGTATTAGAGAGAGAGAGAGAGAGAGAGCAAACAATAGTTAAACAAGTTTTGATCACTCGTGAAAAATAAACAATACTTCAATTCATTACAATTATTCTCATGAGAATTAATTGTTTGATTTCTGAGTTTGAGTTAAAACTGAGAGACACAAATGCAAATACTTCTTATTTAAGTCTCTGCTTCGAATCATTTTAAGCGCCCTGAAAGCTCCTAAATGGGCCATTATCGATATCATCCACGTCACTAGTTACCTATGAAAGGAAGATCCTAGTGTTATGCAGGACATGTACAGTGATGATGATTAATGGACTCCTCTTAGATTAGGTGGTAGGGATTGTCTGCCCAGCGTGTTTCCCTCGGATCCGGTGTCGGTCCTGATTTTCGATACCCTACTCGTATTTTAAATAAAAAGAAAGTAGGAAAATTCATAGTTTTAGAAGGAAAACAGTAAAAGAATTTCGTACTGTCAATCGAAATCACTAAAGATGTCAGCGTCATACTAGCATTCTGTTTGAGTTCATCAAGCTTTTTGTTCTCAAAATAATAAAATCTTCATTTTGTAGACTTGGGGTGATGGTTGACCCACCACCGTATATAATTATAGTGATGATGATTAATGGGCTTCTTCTTCTCTTAGGTTAGGTGGTAGGGATAGTGTGCCCAGCGTGTTTTACTCGGATAGGTCCCGATTTTCAATTACCCTACTAGGAATAAAAAGAAAGAAGGAAAAATCAGTTTTAGAAGGTAGACAGTAAAAGAATATGGTACTGTCAATCAAAATCACTAAAAAAAACAGTCAGCGTAATGCTTCCATCCTGTTTAAGCTATTTGTACTCAAAATAATAAAATCTTCATTTCTGTAGACATGGGGTGATGGTTCACCCACCATTCATTTCTTATTTCGTTTCAATATTCCACCGAAATATTAATGAGAGATCCTATAGTCCCTGATTTTAAGAGGACGAAATACGCTAAGAGCGGAAAAAGTTTCCCTTAACACGTTGAGTGCCATGTGCACCGCCGGCGGTTCACATTTTACTTTTATTAGAGTGCCCTGTGCACCGCCGGTGGTTCACACTTTATTTTTATTAGAGTGCCACGTGTACCGCGGCGGTGCACAGTTACTTGTGAATTCAATACAATATATTTTCTGCGGCAGCACAGTAAAGTGAATAAATATTATGTTATGGCACCTAGAAAAAGACATTTTTTTTTAACTTTGAGAATTTTCACTGTATCTTTTATTTTAAATGAATTGGAAAGGAACAAAAAACTATAATTTTATTACAACGTAACAACTTCAATACTTTAAAATTCATGAAATAAAATAAGAAAATAAAATATAATTTCACTTTAAGCTTATATATAATAATAAAAATGAACTTCAAATTAAATAAATAAAAAAGAATCTAATGATTTTTGTTGAAACAGTCCAGGCAAAGAGCTGGATTACCCACACAGCCATTGCAAAATGTTGTAACCTTTTTGGTATTTTTTATTGCTTCTTGTCGGCCGTCTTTCTGTTTTATTTTACTATAACATCCGCTACACCGTTTTCTGATAATCCTATTTCTGTTATCTCTGACATCATAAATTTGTAAAGAATGAGTTTTAGAGCTAGAGGATCCTGATGCTTGATCTGTTGCTTCACATAGAAACTCGCAAATACTTTTTCGAAAATCAGCTATTTTTGTATTGGGCTTGTATTGTTTATATAATACCAAACTGTTTACAACGGCCGTGCTCAAAAGGAACTCGAAAGCTATCTTGTGGTACCATCGAATAGTTTTACGTAAAGGAGAGAAATAACTAGCCATTTGGTCTGATAAATCGATTCCTTGTTTTGCTGAATTGTAATCAATAACCATTTGAAGCTTCTTGATGTCCTCATTGTTCCTATTATTTTTCCCAGTGGAAACTACATTCAAATCATGTCTGGTACTTAGCATGAGTACTTCTCTCTTATCTCTCCATTTCATTACTACAATCCCTGAACAGTCACGGCCGATAATATCACCCTTCTTTAGTTTTGCTCCAGTAACATATATATGTTTGTTATTTGTACCGTTATATAGTGTGACAGCCGGCGGTACACATGGCATCTGAATAAAATTGCATTATCTGTGTGCCACGTGCACCGCCGGCTGTCACACTATATAACGGTACAAATAACAAACATATACAAAAAACGCTTTTTGCAAATTAATTCTTATCACAAAAATATTATTTTAAACCTGTTTTTATATATTGGCACTTTACTAATATATTTTTTTTTATATGGTGGCACTTTACTAATATATTATTTTTTTATATGGTGGCACTCAACGTGTTAAAGTTCCACGGAAAAAAGGTCACTTTATCAAGAAATACCATTTTGTGGGCCAACAATAAGTTTAATGTTTGTGAAGACGCGATTAATACCCCAAAACGGGGCATTATTACTTGTCATTTCGGCTCTTTTGGTCCTAAGAAGCATTTTCTTATAAACATGGATTGATAGTCATTGGAAGTTAATCAAATTTAATTTTAATTAAATACTCGTATGTGCATATTGTTTCAAAATCTTCTAAAGTTTCGGATTGTGTGTATACCGAATGCCCCTAAAATAGTCCCTCTTAGTCAAGCAATGTGGACCGAATGCCCCTAAAATAGGCCAGCGTAGTCAAGCAATCAATACTGAATATAAAAATATGGATAGTTAAATTGAAAGAAAATTGACTACGCATTTTAATATGGATTTATTTTAAAGATAAAAATGAGATTGCGTGGTCGTACTAATAGAACCTGGGGCCCCAATATCCCTCAACGTCATAAGAAGCTACAACTAGGAAATGTCGGTGCTTTCATTAAAGCAAATTCCATAGCAAATCAAAATGTGGATTTATTTTGAGGATTTGACTGAGATTGAGGCAAAGACTTATAGACCCACCCTCGTCATCCGATAACCAGTAAATTTTGACAAATGGGTTCTCAAGTTGAAAAAAATTCTATGCGAATATAAATATTTCGTTACACAAGAAGGTGTGGCTCGTACTTGCCCGGCCGCCGTAGTGTGATAGAAGTGTGCACGACTATCATGTCAATTAGCTTAGGTTCAAATCCGGGTAAGAACATCTTACAATTTTTAAGCGGTGAGTTGCCACCTCGTAAATGCTGGCCACTTTCGAAAAAGAAATTTACCACTTTGGTGGGCTTTGTCAAATCTAAGGGAAATCCTTTGTTTTTGCTTGAGTTTAATACGACTACTAATAATCTCTTAATGTCCCCTCTAGTCCACCAAAAAAAAAAATTAAAAACTTAAAACAGACCCCACAACCATTTAAAATGTTTCCATTTAAAGCAATTTCATGTTGCAAGTTGCCGCCACAACGCTGCCGGTGAACTCGGAGACCCCACCACCATAACCACCGATACCAACCACCGAAGAAATGCCTCCTTCTCTTCCTGCGGTCTTTTACAAACAAAAATTGTTTCATGCCATAAGAAAAACGCTTTGAAAGAGCTTTGCTTTTCATTTTCTTCTTTTCGGCCGCAAAATTTCTAACTATCCGAAACGAACACACAGAGCCAACCAAACAGTTTCTTTCTGTGGCTTTCAGTGGGCCGAGCAGCCCGTAGTGGCGGTGGCAGTGCTAATGTTGGCATCTTCCGAGCAATTTCATGAATTAAAAGTGTGTTAAAGGTCATTCATTAAACACTTCGGGAGAGAGCCCACAAAAAATGTTTCCTCTGCAGTTCACTTCATTCAGCTCGCTTTAGTTAAATTCAGTAGTACGGGCTGGGTTGGTTGGTTGTACTCGCCTTGTCTCGCCTTGGTTTTGTATTTAATGCACTTTGGGTGCTTGAGTTGTTTACAGCACTACATACTGTATCTATATTTTGCCGTATATTTTTTATACTTGCCTATTTTATGGTTATAGGCGTTCTATGTTGTCTACCAAACCTTTTTGACCCTCTTCAAAAACGTCGTCTTTTTGTGCTCTAGGTCTTTCACACTGGCCGAACGATGTAACCTCGATCTCGCACATGTTTTATCACTACCTTTCAATGCGAAGATGCGCCTTTAGTGGTTAGTGCCCAGTAAGAACGCCCATAATCTTTCTTAACGATGTTTTCTTTTTAATTAATAGCTTTGCTGTTATTCTTCCATCAGGGTCTCTCCAAAGTGTATTGGTGATTTTGCCGCTGTGCCGTTCCATAGCGTTTCATTCGCGACCTGGGCCCATGATTGGATTTCAGCTCCCATGGCTTGTAAGGGAATGGCATTGTCATTGCCAACAGCCTGTCTAGCTGACCCTTTTCTTGCAAGTTTGTCAGCTTTTTCGTTTCCTTCAATGTTAGAACGTTCAGGGACCCACAAGATCCGTGTCCTTCTAAATCGTCTATATTTTCTTTACATTCCAAAAACGTTCGTGACTTCACTGTCGTTAAGGACAGTGCCTTGATCGCTGCTTAATTGTCTACGAAAATCTTTACATTGTCGTAAATTGCATTTGAGTAGAATCCTCGTATGCATTTTGTGCGATAGCCTTAATATATTCATTTAATGCCGTCTTTTGGTCCGCCAGTCGGAAATATTTTTAATGCAGAGGTTTTCTATATAAAACCCAGCTCCAGCTTTGTTTTCCAATTTCGAGCCGTCAGTATAACAATGGATGCCCGGTTAGGGTTTTCTGTTTGGGGTGGGAAACTAGTCCTTTCCGAAATTCGTTTAGTAACTCGATTTGGTGTTGCAAGGCCTGTTAATGTTTTCAGGATGTTTTGGTGGCGTGATGCTGGTCTCCCGTTATTCAGTCACCTACTGCAATCAATCTTTCTGCTGTGATGGCCGCCGCGTGTCTTATAAAAATAACAATCGGGCTCATGTTTTTTATTATTTCCATTGCTCTGGTAGAAGCTGTGCAGATTGCTCCGCTGATACCCAGACAGCAGATTCGCTGCACCTTATATAGTTTCTTAATGTTGCACTTTTAAGTTGTTGAAGTTCATTAGACTATTGCCTCGTATGTAATAATTGGTCTTACCAATTGATTTTCTGCACATTGACCAGCATCTACGAACTTTTTTTTCGCTCTTCTATACTCGTATATGTAGTCTTTCCATAGTAGTTTCCGATCATGAATTATCCCAAGGTATTTACTTTATCAGTCAGCTTGATTACTCTTCCTTGAAAGCAACATTCTTTGGACGTTAGAAACTTCGACGTCCTCGTGAAGAAGCATATCCCGGTTTATGATGGGTTTACGATGCCCTTAGTTTAAACCCAGTATAGCGTCAGGTCTAATGCATCAAAGGCCATTCTGCAGTGTGTGTTTGGGTGTCTGGCCGTCATTACTACTGCGACGTCGTCTGCATGGCAGATGGGTTTGAATTCTTCTTCGGTTAAGACCCATAGTAGACAGTTTATAGTGTTGACCAAAAGGAGTGGTGAAAGAATGCGAGCCTGTAGAGTTTCAAGAGAAACTTCCTCTGTAATTTATATACCGTTCCACCGCATGATATCCATCATTTCCTTGGCGTATGAATGATCCAGTCTTTGGGCGTCCGATGCATGCCAAACTGGTCTAATAACACAGTACAACAGCCAAACTGGGGGGTGAGAAATTCCAAGTCAGGGTGATGGTACTAGGTCAGTATATTAAAACCCACAAAGGGTTTTGCGTTCGTATGTGCCAGTTTTTTTTATGACCTTTTACATTTTTTCCTTATCTTGATGTTTTTTCGCTTAGTTGTAAAATGTTGGCAAAAACGTAGTTTGACATAACTCGAGAACGACTAGTTCGATTTCGCTGAAATAAATTGAGAAAAATTAATAATTACATTTTCTTTAATTCAATAATATTCTGTTTCTCTACCAAATCAACATTTTTGCAATTAGAAATAAATTTATGAAGAAAATTTTGCCAAAAAAAAATTTTTTTTTTTTGTAAAACATATAAATCCCAAACGGAAAAACGTGTAGAGTCTTATAACTTTCACGTAAAGTCACATAACCTATAAACAAAATGCGACATAGATCATAGAAATCGATTAACGCGTTCTGCTTTTATTTACAATTAAGTGAAGTTACTTACTGGCACATACGAACGCAAAACCCTTTGAGGGTTTTAATATACTGATCTAGTACCATCACCCTGACTTGGAATTTCTCACCCCCCAGACAATAACCCCAAAAATGTTCCACAGTGTAATTGGTCGGTATATACAAAGCGCCCGCTATATAACGCGTGATCCATTTCGAGGTTTCCTACTTTTTTAAAGAAAAGAAAAACACAGAAAATTCAAATTGAATGGGGAATGTTTATTGTCATTTGAAAGAACAATCATTGCCATTTTCACCATGGCACGATTACGGTCGCCATTGACGGTAACGTTCTCACCGGCATCTTTTTTGAAGAAATATGGACCGATGACTTTGCTAGTTTACATAACCGTTGAGCCAGAAATGAGCCCCATCGCTGAACAAAATTTGGCTTGAAGACGTCGCATCTTCTTGGAACTTTTCAAGAGCCCATACAGGCAGAGAAAAGATATGGCTACACTAAGGCCACCGCAACAATAATATGTTCTCTCTGATAAAAGCATGTTCGTCGCAACCATAGTATTGTTTTTTAAATTTCATTTTGACAACAGTATGATTGCGACAATATTACTATTGTTGAAATGTAACAACAGTATTATTGCCAAATTTAGAAATGAAAATATGATTGTAGAACCATATAAACATGGTTGGTGCAACAAAAGTATTTTTTTTAATTTTACGTTAACAATAATATGATTACGGCAATCATACAGTATGGTTGCGACTATGAACATAACAAAACAGGTTTTATAGAGAATACATGTATGTGTGTGCGTATATTTTTTTTATATACAAAACAAAAACACATACACACGATATAGTGAATGGTTGTTGTCTTTTTAAAAAAAACAACGACAATCGGTGGTAGTTCGAGGGATTTTTATTGTGTTTACTTTGTTCGGTTAAATACTCAAATACCGACTGGTTCTCGTTTAGTTCAAATCTGCCTGCACTTAAGTATATAGCCATTGATCGTGGTTTAATCACATTCGTTACTTGGTGTCTACGTATGGTGAAGTAGCATTCACCGCTGCTGGCAACTAAAAGTATTTTCGACTGCCGTTGGAATATATATTTTCGTTTCTTGAATGAAATGTTCCATAAAAACATGGCCTTAAATCTGGCTATGAACTAATTGTAATGCAATTTAAAATAACTTGCTTGACAAAAACCTCTAATTTGGAATAACAACACCCAAACCTAATAAATAATTTTAGGGATCATAGTATGGTTTATTGAATCATACTATGGTTGTGAAGATCATAGTATTGTTGAGCGTGAATCATACTATTGTTGTGGAGATCATAGTATGGTTGAGTGTGAATCATACTGAGGTTGTGGGTATCATAGTATGGTTATGTGTGAATCATACTATTGTTGTGAGGATCATAATATTGTTGTGCCACAACCATATACAGCATATATAAGCGATGTCGCTTAGGAACGTCGGGCGACATCAGTTCTTGCACAAGCTGTATTTCTAGACGTTAAATGCGCCAAGTCGTTCCATACGTCAGTCCGAGTTGCTGAGAACGGCGCCGAATCGACTTGGTGTACACTCTCAGCTACGGCCGCTACATTTTCTTCACTGCGTGCTGGACGTGGTCTATTCGGTCGAATATTATCCAATAATGAATGCCAGGTCTCAAGATGGGTGATGGGGTTGCGAATAGTACGCTCAGTAGGCCGATTATGTTGACCATAAGTTGAACGAAGTGCACGAAACACATTCCTCACAGAACGTGAATTTTCGTAATAAAGTTGAACGATTTGTAAACGTTGTTCAGGCGTTAGTATTTCCATGGTAAAGAGCCAAACAATACTAAACAAAAATAACATGACAGCATGACACGACTCACATGTGATCTGTCAAAAAAAACATTGAAAAAAGTAGCTCTACTTGGATCACCCATTAGTTTCAGCACTATAATACTCAAATGAAGTTTTTAATCATTTTTAGATTTGGCGAGGACTAGTATTTTTCTAAAACTGCCTATGGGATTGAAAATGGGCAGCATTGCCACACATATTCTAGTACCTTTCATATAAATGCATGACTTTGTCTTGCTGATCCGGCAAACGTTGTTTTGTCTTTAAATTTTATTTTCTTTGCACAAAATTTTTAAATATGAATTATTTTCTACTTAATTAAATGTTCGTTTTTAAGGTACTGAATTTATTATTTGAAGTTCATTTTAGTGAGAAAATAGCACGATATTGCTTCAAAGTTTCCAAGATTCGAAAACGTTATCACCCTCAACAATAATTAGTTCGTGTTTCCGCAAGTTGACTGTATTCATTAACTTTTAAGATTTGACTGCGGTAAAGGTTTAGAATCTTGAATCGGAGGGACCCCAAAATGACCCCATTGTAACTGTGGACATTTTGTTAAATAAAAAAAATCTGAGTTAAGTTGCGAATAACTCCCAAGGACCACGGGGCCTCAAAAGCAGGCCTTGTGTTAAAAACCTGATATACGGGTACTTTAATTGAACATAATGCTATAGACTTTGAGATCTAGATCAAATCAGTAATCGGACCACCATGATCCTAGTGACTCAAACTCAACTTAGGAGCCATAGTAAGCATGGACAAAATTAATAACAAACGCAAATACGAGGGCGACCGCAAAACTAACTGGCCTGGCACATATTCTGTTTTACTAGAAACTTTTTGTTTTGTTAAAAGCAATTTTTAAAAGCCATATGTCAAAATTTCCGAAATATTTAATGATTATTTTCTTTGTTACATGTGATTGAAGTAAACAAGTTTTTTAATTTTTGAAAAATGGAAAATAAAGAGTTTCGTGCGGTAATTAAACACTTTTATATGAAAGGTTATACGCCACAATTAATCAAAGATGAATTGGATTCTGTTCATGGTGATAATGCACCATCATACTCCACCGTGAAATCCTGGCTTCAACAATTTAAAATGGGTCGTTCAAGTACGGAAGATGAACAACGCTCTGGAAGACCGAAAACTGCTACTACTATTGAAAACATTAGAAAAATATTTAATGAGGTGACTAAAGATAGACGAATAAAGCTCAGAGAACTTGCTGATATTGTTAAAATACACGAAAAACAAGTTTGGAGTATTTTACATGATGAACTCCACATGAAAAAACTATCCGCAAGATATGTGCCGCGTTTGTTGACTTTGCCCCAAAAAATTGTCCGTTGGACCAATTCCGAGGAGTTTTTAGCGATTTATCAGCGTAATCCAATAGAGTTCTTGCGCCGATTCATAACTGTTGATGAAGCATGGATCCATCACTACATCCCAGAATGCAAAGAACAGTCAAAACAATGGATAGTAGCTGGTAAAAGTGGTCCCAAGAAGGCGAAAACTGTTAAGTCAGCAGGAAAAGTAATGGCCACAGTATTTTGGGATGCAAGGGCTATAATATTTATTGATTATCTTGAGAAAGGAAAAACTATTAATAGTGAATATTATTGTGCATTATTGGATCGGTTGAGTGAAGAAATCAAGATAAAACGACCGCATTTAGAAAAAGAAAGTTCTTTTTCATCAAGATAATGCTCCTTCACACACTGCATTTTTAACTCAACAAAGACTGGCCGAATTACGATTTGAAATTGCTCCGCATCCACCATATAGTCCAGATTTAGCTCCTTCTGATTATTTCTAATTTCCAAATTTTTAAAAAATTCTCGGTGGCAAATATGTTCGTCCAATAGCGAGGTTATTGCTGAAACTGAGGCATATTTTGAAGGTCTTGAAAAATCTTATTTTTCGGATGGAATTAAAAAACTTGAAAAACGTTTGATGAAGTGTATTAAGTTGGAAGGAGATTATGTTGAAAAATAAATAATAATAATTCCAAAAAAACGGTTCATTTTATGTTAGGCCATTTACTTTTGCGGTCGCCCTCGTATAAATTAGGTTTTACTGTACGGTTGTTTCTTTTAACTATTCGTATATATAATCCCACTATTGCCCGGCCGAACATAACGCCATTTCCCCGTTTATTTTCGCTATCGACTTCCCTTACATTCGCAAATTTAATTTCTTTTTAATTTAATATCCATTAAGGGTTAACAACACAGCGGCAATTATTTTTTTTGCGCTGTGTCACTTTAATTAAGAGTTTAAATGGGACATTTATTTTGTTTGAAATGCAACAAATAACTACGATTATCAATCTTAGTAAATCAAATTAATAGTAAAACGTGCAACGAAGAAAAGTGGAAAAGAAAAAGAGGAAAATAAAATCGAAAAATAACAAGTGATGTAATGGAACTTTTAAATTACGGCCAACACATTCAGTTATTTGAAAAATAACTAAGGATGGTATGGCTTCAGCAAATAAGGCTCTTATAGTTAAACCACAAAAGTAGTTGTTATAGTCGGTAGTGTGGGAGCATCGATGTCTCAGGTAAATGTATAAAATTGAACCACATCGGTCAGTTCATTGATGAAGTCTTAGTTCGCTGTATTTGCGGCCCTGCCTTTCTGCAAGTAATATATGAGATGCAATATTCTTTACATTTGGTTCAACCTATTGTGATGGGCATAACACCTCGCCTGGCGTATCTTTACCATATTAGACCATATCTTTATATTGCCCCATGCATCTGTCCCTACTCATTTGAGGCTCTTAATGTGTTTCTACACTCTACCATACAATAAAGTAAATATATAATTTTGCCATCCTGTTACAAACATCTCGAAATACATGTCTGCGATCCTGTAATGTATATATTGTTACCTTAATATAATAAAGCCCCAACTCTTATATTTTTTACTTGAAATGTCTGTAAAAAAAACTTAAAAGAATTTAAGACAATCTTGCTACGCCTGTCTGGTAAAAGCAGGGCTTATTCCAAACAAAAAGACCTACAGCCTTGCAAAAACGCTGAACCTTGTTCACGAATTCCAAATATATGTGGGCAAAAAAGCAGTTTCTCATCAAATCATAGTTGTTGTCGACGCTGTCGAGCTGTTTCTCGAAATGTTGACAGAAAGACAGAAAGACAATTATACTTCCGCAATACGAAATGAGTCCCTTTACGCTTCGTTATCGTTTCGCAGTTTTGGCGCGTTTGGCCTAAAATATCATACAGGGTGGCGCACCAATTGCGCTACAAAAAAATTACAAATACATTTTTTTTAATCAATGCATTTCATTTATTTTTTTATTGTCATTTTATGAAGATGATAGACCGGAAATTACCTCCCTGATCAGAAAATTATTCATTGTGGCCTGAAGGGCTGAAGTTGGAATCGCTTCAATTATTGTTTGAATTGACTATTTTTATTCAGTTAAATTCCTTGGTTTCATTTTGTACACAGGACCAGCGGATAATTGCATTTCTGGATATTAATTCGTTTCCGAATTTTCGTTGGAGCTCTACCTTTACCGGTTACCGGCAGTTCTGGCTAAAAAACACCTTTAACATTTAAAAATAACGATCCGCATTGACAGTCACTGTAACACCGTTTTCTTCAAAGAAGTACTTATATGACCCCACAATGCAGCTTGATAAACCTGCGCACCACACAGTAACTCGTTCTGGGTGCAGTTCCACCGCATGTTATGTTATCGAGTTAGTTTCACTCTATATACGGAAATTTTGCTTGCTTACATTGCCGATTAGATCAAAATGGGGCTCATAAGACATAAACAAGCAATTTATCAAGCCGTTGTATTCTTCGTCCATTTCAATAACTTTTTGGCAAAATTTCATTCGAGTAGGCAAATTCAGAGGGTTTAGCTTGCTTGTAATTTGGACTTTGTACGGAAACAAGTTTAATTCAGCATGAATTTTTCGTTGTAATGACCGTCTGCTAACTGCAATTTGCAATTTGACGATGCTACAGCCGCAAAAAGCAATTCTTCGGCCAAGGCATGTCACTCCGGCACATAGTTGCCGCTACAAGACCATAATGGTCCATTTACTTTCGGCATTTCCGCCTAAATTCCTTTTGGACGAAAATGAAGGACTGCAAAGCACGTTTTGTTTTTGTAGAATGATTCGTGCGCCACCCTGTATTTTCTGACAAAGCTCATTTTCATTTCGGCTGCTACGTTAATAAACAAAATTGCCTCATCTTGGACTCGGAAAACCCGCACGTTATTGTGGAGAAGAGGGAGTAACAGTTTGGTGCTGATTGTAAAGTGTTGGTATCATTAGACTAATTTTTTTAGAAAATGAGGCTTAAAACAAGGTTTCGGTCAACGGTTGGCGTTACAGGGCCATGCTATCTACTTTTTTTTTAACGAAATTGAAGACATCGATTTTGACGAACTCTGGTTTATGTAGAAAGGCGCGCCATGCCACACAGACCATACCACAATCGGTTTTTTGCACACCAAATTCCCATTTCGGGTAAAAAGAACTAATTTGGTCTTGTTTGGATTTACCCCTAGAATGTTTTGGGCCGCCCAATTGGCCAAAGTAAGCAACGCTCTGACTGATATCGCCACGTCATCTGTATTGGCAATAACCTTAACACCAAACGGCTTCAAGGCGAGAAAAAATAAAATGCTCTGCTCGCAGAGAACAGATTTGTTTTCCCAACCGATCGTACTATTTTATTTTTAAAAATATTTCACTTAACAACCCGTTGTTGGTTATGGTCAGGACTTATAATTGGTAACAAAAGCACATTGTTTGCAAAATTATTGGTATCCTAAACCTCCAGTTGTGGCAACTAAATACATTTTTCGCGTTTCATTGGTATAACCGATCAATATGTTGTGAATACAGTAGGATCATATTTAAGATCATATTTATCATCTTTTTGTATCTCGAACCTGATTTCCATTACGATTATAAACATTTGGTGATTGCAACCGGAATTCCTTTTTTGCAGCCGAATCGTTGAAGTCCTAACAGATTTCTTATTTATGTGTGGTAAGGTTAACAAAAGTTTCGGCCGGGTCGAATTTACAAATTGTATACTTGTTTTTTTTCTGAGAAATTTATACACTTGTGCCAGCTTTTTTTTCAGCGATTGGGGTTTTATCCCCTCAATCGTCGCAAAACGCCGTCATTTTATGGGTCTCTTAAATTTTGGGAACAGTGGGAAAAAATTACTAACAAGCAATGACGAGTGAGCAGCACTTGGAACTAACTTCGCTGTCACACGATCCATGCCAAAATTTCTGAAAAAATTGTATGGCATGAACCAAATGATATGCACTTCTAGTATCCTCTGCAACTTCTCTACTAGTGGTTCGACGATTCTCCATAGCAATTTTCTTTACTTTCTCAACATATGCATCGTTTTTTTCATGTGATGGATTTTCCAGGACGAGCGTCGTCATTCACATCTTCTCGAACTTCTTTGAAAAGCTTGTAACACTTGCAAATATTTTTTCTGACTCAGAATACAATCCCCATAAGCATCTCTCAACATTTGAAGTGATTTAAAGCACTAAATTTCATTTTGTACACAAAATTTGATTCTAATTGTTTGATTTATTTTTTTCAACAGCACAAAAACGTCAAACTAGCAAAACACTTCTAACTGGTATGCCTCTCACAAACAAACTATGCTGAATACAAACAAACGCAACTGAGAACATATGTTCCGGGCAAGTATGCCAACATTTAAAAGCCCTTATCGAGTCCTAGTAGTCCGATAAATTTCAAAATTCACCTTTTCTATTGAATAGACCCCGTAGTTTTCAGTATGCCTAACAGTCACAAAACAACCCGTAGTTCAAATAAGAAACTAGCTGGATACTATTCTTAAATCATTGAGCTAAGCTCGGTTAAATATTTACTCTTCAATCCAAACCTTCAATTGCTGCCACACTGATAATACTCCCAAGAAGCTTGTTCATGTACTTGGAGATAAATTCTTTACTCGTAATGTTTTTGGCATTAACGTGGTGAAATCGTCACTACAAAATCTCACAAAAACTTGTCTGGCTTTCGACTTGGAATACTAAAACTACGCCATGATTTACAAAATGCTTGGCGTTGACCACTCATATTCTAGTCTGTATGCATTTGCATTTTATCTCTGCGGTATCATCGGTTTGATGGTTGCCATTAAATATTAAATGTTTCTCTATTTACTGCAAATTAACTCAAAAAGAGAGGATGTTAGCAATCTCAGAGCAAACGTATCTTGAGGATACACAATTAACAGCAAAAACAACAACACAATAGTTATGAAAAATTAACTAAAATGAGCCAATGTAAATGTTAACGAATGCCTGAAAAGGACGAAGGACTCAATGCACATTCACACATACACACACACAAAAATATGAATGGCAATGAAATGAACTCGGCAAACACTTACAACCAGCACACAAGTTTTCTAGGCCGGACATGAGAATGACGACGATGATGATGCTGTTGTTGATGGCAGCGATGCAACTGGGGAAACTGAGACAGAGGGAGGACCTTAGAGCAAACAAACCAAAATCAGCACCAACAACAGCCACAACAAAATGTGCCAGCATAGAAACATCCTTGAAACCCAACGACAAACATCGCTGTAGGAGAAATGAGATGCACTGGCAACAGAACAGGGTCTACCAAATGAAGTCCTCTTAACACAACGGCAGCGCGAAGGACGATTCTCGAGTCTGTTGCCTGCTTAAGGAAGCTAGTGTAAGCCTCCTCCATAGTTCGTTTACAATGTTTGCCTCCCGCCGCCCTTCCTATACTGTTTTTTCCTATAGAAAAAACTATTAAAAAATTTAACTTTGTTTAGTGCTGCAGCAACAACAGCGACTGCCAGTAACAGTAACTAAAGTGCTGCATAATAAATTATGGCAGCTACGCCTGCCCGACCAGCCAGCTGTAAAGCGGCGGGTTGGCGGGAAAATGTGGCAATTTGTTGTAGCCAAATGTTTCCGCTTTATTTAAATTCACTTTCGGATTTTATCTTCGCTCTTCTGGAGGGGGAAAGGGAGCTATCCTTCCTTCCTTTCTTTTATATACCCTACTTAGTATTATGAATTGGTGATGATGTTTGTAACACTGTGAGGTACAAAGTTCATTTAGTTTAGTTCAAAGGGACAGGCTGTTACTCAAAATGAACTTGCAAAAGTCTATTCGAGGTCTATACTTTTATATATATACCTCGAATAGAGGTAGACCTCGAATAGAGGTAGACCTCGAATAGAGGTAGACCTCGAATAGAGGTAGACCTCGAATAGAGGTAGACCTCGAATAAAGGTCTTAATATAGACCTCATGGTTCATAGTTAAAAACAATGCATTGTTAAAACAACAATAATCGTTTTAATAATAACAATTTTAATGGTTAAAAAACTCAGCAATGTATTGTTAAAACAACAATAATTATTTTAAAATTAACAATTTTCATGGTTAAAAAATTCAACCATAGAATAGTTAAATTAACTAATTTTATTGTTAAATACCACTCAATAACAAAATGTTCAAATTAACCTTACAAAACGTAGACTCCAAATCATGTTTATTTATGATTAAGTTTACCTTATATAAGGCTATTTTTCTTCTCAGTATATGTATTCCTAGCTCTTACTTTGTCTCCTGTATCAATCACGCCAGATAGTTGAAAAAAGCAAAAAAAAATCTTGAGACTGGCACGCTAGTGGCCAACGTCAATTGGACAGTCTGTCAATATGGTAGGAATTGTTTCAGTGAGTCAGTCGCCTGTGTCTGCACTCTTCGACTGAATACTTCGCATATGCAAAGTCTTGAAATGTTTGAAAATGATAGTTAAATCAATAGAGATCTTGTCAGCAGCACACATACGAGGGCTGCTACATATACTTCTGGGCTAATAATGAAAATGCGAATATTTATCATCAAAAATAGTTTTATTGCTTTTCAAAGTATTCTCCAGCATGATTTATATTTTTTGGCATGCGCTCAAATTAATTGTCGAAGCACTTTTTCCACTTTAATTGAGACACCTCCAAAACATGGATTTTGAAGGCTTCAGCAGCATTTTCTGGCGACGAAAATCATTGACCAGGCGTCGAATGACCCATCAATTCGACGTTTTGGCCGGTCAAAAAGGCGCTGGTTTCAGCGGATGTGAGAGAGCTCAAGCTGAACGGTCGCCACATGATCAGTTTTGCCGAATAAACAGGCGGCCATTTGCTTCGAAGTGCTTCATCCACGAACAACTTTCGTCTTCGAAGACCCACACGGTCGATAATAAGTCGAATGTTTGATTGATCAGAAAGAAGTGAATGGTGACTCCGTAATTACGAGGGTTGCTACATATATTTCTGGCCAAGGCAACACTGAGTGCACTGTTTTAATGAATTGGTTTAATGAATTCAGTCGTGGCCGACGATCGCTCAAAGACGAAGGTCGTGAAAGGCGTTCAAAAACGGCCGTTGTGCCAGAGAACATTGTTGCCGTGGGTGAACTTATAATGCAAGATCGTCATGTGATATACCGTGAGATAGAGGCATCCTTGGACGTTTCTTCCACCAGCCGTAAAAAAAGGTTTGTTCTCGTTGGATCCTGCACAATTTGACAATCGCCCTAAAAAAAAGGCTCGTGTCGATTGGTGCAGAGAAATTTTAAAAAAAATACGATCGCGGTGCTTCAAAAAACGTTTATAAGATCGTCACAATTGACGAATCATGTATCTATGCGTATGAGCCCCAAACAAAACAGCAAACGACCATGTGGGTCTTCTTAGACGAGCCAAATCCAACGAAAGTTGTTCGTCGAAGAAGCACTTCGAAGCAAGTGGTCGCCTGTTTCTTCGGCAAAAGTGGTCATGTGGCTACGGTGTCATTTGAGCAACGTTGGATTATGAGTGGTACTTGTACACCACAATTTGTTTGCCTGAAGTCTTCGGAGAAATTCGAAAAACGAACAAGAGAAGACGAATCATTGTGCACCATGACATTGCGAGCTCTCACACATCGACTCAAACCAGTGCATTTTTTACCGGCCAAAACGTTGAATTGAAGGGTCATCCGCTGAACAGTCCTGACTTGGCACCCAATGAGTTCTTTTTATTTCCGCACATCAAGGAAAAAATTCGTGGTCAACGATTTTCGTCGCCAGAAGATGCTTATAGAAGCGTTTAAAAACCATGTTTTGGAGGTGTCTCAATCGGAGTGGAAAAAGTGCTTCGACAATTGGTTTAAGCGCATGCAAAAGTGTATAAGTATAAGTGGAGAATACTTTAAAAAACAATAAAACCATTTTTGATGATAAATAATTGCATTTTCATTATTAGGTCAGAAATATATATAGCCCTTACTCGTAAAAACACTTATGCTTATGACCTCAAGCCTAACAATAACTGAAACAAATCTTTAAATACTTAGTAGGGACAAAAAAATGTAACACACGTTTAATGCTGTAACATAAAAAGTACTGAATGTTTTTGGACCAAATATTTTTTAATATATTTATTGATGTATGTTGTATCCAAAAAGAATCTACTTATTCAAAATGTCCGCCTTTTGCCTTTAACCACGCCTTAAGTCGCACTGGCCAATCGTCAATAGCTGCACGAACCTCGTCCATTGGCCACAGCTCGAACCAAAGCAGTCTTAGAAGATCCAATTTTGGGGTATCTTTTGTGACAAACCTTGTCCTCTAAAACCGTCCACAATTTATAATCCAATGGGTTCAAATCTGGACTGCCTGAGGGCCATTCTTCAGAGGAAATGAACGCTGGCAAATAGTTTCGAAGCCAGGCCTGGAACGTTTTAGCCTTATTGGCCGGCGCAGAATCCTGCTGGAAAGTCCATGGCTGGTTTAGAACAGGGAATTGTTAAGAGGCTTCACAACAGCTGTCAAAACGGTTTCTTGGTAAACTTTGGCCGATGTTTGATTCCTTGTTCGCAGAAATCCAGGTCAGTGACCCCATCGTAAGAGACACCCCGCCAAACCATGACTGAAGCTGGGTGATAACCCTTTTCCACCCTTGGGATCAGTTCTGATGCTACCTTAGATGACCGCGCATACACTCTATCATTTTGCTTGTTAAATTTTTCCTGAACGGTAAAATTTTTTTCATCGGTGAACAAAATTTTGCTGTGTAAGTTATCAGCGTGCCTCACCAAAAGACTTTTGCATTTTTCAATCCTATTTTTTTTTAAAGCTGCAGTCAATAAATGTCCGGTACGTCGATTGAAAGCCCCAAGTCTCAAGTCTTTTTTAATGATTCGACTCATGGACTTTTGCGTGATATTCATCTCACGGGCCATGATCTCCGGAGCGGATTTCTGTAAATTCTTGATTCAACGGCTTTGATGACATGCGGTGTTCAAATAGAGCGTGGGCGGCCCGACCGGTGGCGGTCTTTTACATCTCCAGTCTCTTCACACTGTTTTATGCATCGGTAGACGAACATGCGGCTAATCCCTAGTGGCCGGAGCGTTTTGAAAATATCGCTTTTTTCATTTCACACTTGAAAAACGCTATTACAGCGATACGGTTCTCATTATCTGGCCACTCCATGATGAAAGATGAAAACAATTTAAAATCCCGTTACAGACTAACGCTATTGTGGTTAGCTTTCAAAGCCCATATGACATTAACGGGGTATGTTCAGTTCTACTATTGAAATGGGTGTGTTCAATGTTGTAACAGTATACTAAGTATAAAAGTTAAATTTAAAAGCGTTTTTATTTCAGTGAAATAACCGAATACATACAATTTAACCATTAGTTTTTCCAGTTAACAAATGTTTGTGGTAATGACAAATTATAACCAACAATCTTGTACAATAACCAATACATGAAAAACTCATTTCCAATCTTAATTAGATAGCGTTACCGATACTTTATCTCTTCAAGCGATAGTGTCAGTTCCCTCTACTGAAGACTGCCGTGTACTCACTCAACATTCGGTTGTAGCGATAGATTACGTGCATAGTATGTACAAGCACCAACATTCAATTGTAGGAACAAATCTGTTCTCTGTGTTCACTGTCTGTCGTACGGAAACCTTAAGTCGCCATTGCCCGATTATAACCTTCTAATAACTCGGTTTTCTAAATGTAATTGTCTTAAGCTTCGTTTTCATTATGTCAAATTCAATGGCAAACAGAAATGGCACATTCGTCGACATTTGCATTTGGTGTCAAACGCGTTTTCACTACAACGTCATAACTGACACAAAACCCAAATGGCAACATTTGACATCCACATTTGTTGTCAGTCATTTGCCACACCGTTTTCATTATGCTAGCTAAATACATCTGTCGTCATATGATTTTTGCGAGAAGAAGAAGAAATTAATTGAAATTTTTGTGTCAAAAGCGACGTGGTAGCAAAATTTTCAATTTTTTTAAACAACAAAATGTTCATGAATAAGCAAATTGCCGTCGCAGCGGCATTGGTACTAGTGACTACTTTAAAGGAATGGAAAGAAAAGGTCCACTTCGTTGTGACCTCCGATCGCGTTAGCTCCAGTTTGGAAGCCACTTCCTGCCAAAGCGCCTCACGTAAATTACGGTCCCTGTATTCTTTGGTGAGGTAGTCCCAGGTTCCAGGGCGCACATCGTCCATGTCTATTCTATTTTAATTCCAGAAGTCCGTTCTTGGCGCGATTTCCTCCTTTGCTCGTTTTCTTCCTTCGCTTGTTGAAAATGCCAGCAAAATCAGCTGTTTGCATGCCAAATGTGTTTGCATTTGCCAACATGTTGGCAAATGGATTCTCCTTGTCAAATGATGCCATATCGGTCAATTGTCATAAATTTACCCGTTTTCACTTGACTGCCATTTCGTTTGACAAAGCATAGTCATATATGACGTCAAACGTAAATGTCACCATATGACTACCCGTTTTCACCTATCTGACTACATTTGCCATTGAATTTGACATAATGAAAACGAAGCTTTAGGCATGCAGAAAAAAGTCAAAATTATTTCTGAAGGAAAAACTTGAAACTTAATTCGAATTACATTCCCCTCATACACAATCATGCATCCATTTTATAACAGGCAAATTGCCATTTGCCATAAACAATTTTCTATGCAAATGATTTTATAATTTATGTATGTAAAACTCAGGTTTGCTTCCCTATCAAACACACAGCTCATACATCATGTATGAGCTCTACCTCCTCTTCGATCTCCACCTTTTCAACGTTTTTGGAAAACCCACTACCCCTTGCTCGCCTAGGAGCAGATTATATTACAGGTGATGTATCATCATTATCCATCAGAGTGGTGTGATGCGATGCGACGAGTGTTCGAATAGTTTTTGATTTCACATCAGGTTATAAGCCAAATTGGCTCTAACAAGCGTTAATATGCAATAGGTACGTACGTATGTATACGAGTATATAAACATTTGATTTTTTAACATATACCGCCTCTGGCCCAGACCTCTTCTTCTTCCGTACACCCGCCTTAAAAAAACGCTCATTGCATAAAATGTGTTTCGTTTTCACATGACATCGTTCAAGAGGTCTTTTGAAAAAAAAACCAAAAAATCTGCCAAAAAATGCATGTGAACTGAACATCGTTTGACTTGGCCGACATACGGGCAAACGTGTTTTCATACATAGCGTATCGTACATAAATCATTTTCACAGATGACTTGAGGAAATGTGATGGGAAAAAATTTAGTTTTTGGGGTGTCGTCCAAATTGAATTGAATACGACGCGCATGAAAGTTTGAATATCATTTTCTCGAGAGATGACAGTAATTGCGATACGGAAGGAAATATGACATGGCCTGTGCAACTTTGTTGGTTTCATTTCCGTTCAGTGTTACATGGAACGTGTAATTACGTACACTACAAGGAAATTATTACAATATCCATTTAATGGCAAAGTTATTTTGAACTCCGATAGGCAAGAAAGATTCCCTCCAATTTAATACGAGTATTTTGACTCGGGCTGTAACGTATATTCCAATATGCGAATGCAAGTAATTCGCATAATACTAGGGTTGCCATTTATATTTCGGGTCCGGCAATAAAAACACTATAATTTATCATTGGAAATGGTTTTATTGTTTTTCAAAATATTCTCTATTAAGATCAATACAATTTTGATTGCGCACAAAGCACTTTTTCCACTCCGATTGAGACACCTCCAAAACATGATTTTTGAAAGCTTCAACAACTGCTTCAGGCGATGAAAAACGTTGACCACGCATTTTTTTCTTGATGCTAGGGAATAAGAAGAAGTCATTGGGTGCTAAATTAGGGGCTGTAAGGTGAATGGCCCATCAATTCGACATCTTGAGTGGTCAAATAACTCATCGTTTCAGTTTATGTGTGAGAGCTCGCATTGTCGTGTTGCAAAATGAACCGTCTTCTCCTTTTATATTTCCTCATTTCTTCGAACACTGTTGGCAAGCAGATGGTTGTACGAGAGTTGCTATTTATATTTGGTATCCTGACAATACTAGTATTCCCAGATGCAAACTGGAACTTCCATTGATAACATTGACATTTTTAAGCATAACTTTACTTAGAACGTTTTGTCATTTGAGGGCGAATTGTTTTGCTTACAGTGTGTTGAAAAATTCATCTCAGTCAAAAAATGGAATTATCACGTGAACATTTTCGTGCGATGATTTTTTACGATTTTCGGCGTGGGTTATCGAGACAAGAGTGTTTAAATCAACTTGTGTCGACTTTTGGCGATGAAGAACCATCAAAAACCACTGTCAATCGCTGGTACCAAGAATTCAGTCTCAGACGCCGTCCGCTCTAGGATGAATTTCGTGAAGGACGTCCCACTTCGGTCCCTTTGCCAGAAACCATCGATGCTATGCGTGAACTGCTTAAGTAAGGCCGACGTGTGACATACCGAGAGATTGAGGCATCCTAAGGCATTAGTATGACAAGCATTAATAAGATATTTCTTGTTCATTTGGCCATGAAAACAAATTGTTCTCGTTGGATCCCACATAATTTGTCGAATGTTAAAAAAAGGCTCGTATGGATTGGTGCAAAGAGATGTTGAAAAAGTATAACTGCGGTAGCTTAAAGGCAGTGTGTAACATTGTCACAGGTGACGAATCGTGGATCTATGCATGTGAACCCGAAACAAAGCAGCAATCGATCGTATGGGTCTTTAAAGACGAGCCAAATCCAACAAAAGTAGTTCGTGGAAGAAGTACATCGAAGCAAATGATTGCGTTTTTTTTCGGTATAACCGACCATGTTGCCACAGTGCCTTTAGTGGAACTTAGAACTGTCAGTTCTGAGTGGTATACAACCATCTGTTTGCCAACAGTGTTGCCGGACCCAATATATAAATAGCAAACCCTCGCATCGATCGCCTTTGACGATCATTCTCAGGAAATAAAAACTAGAATACAAAACAATATTAAAACACATATATGTGACGCGCAAAATAGAAAGGGACCTAAGGTTAAACATCAGTTTTGTTCAGGAGAGCCATTTTAAAGATTAGGTCCCTTTCTATTTGCGCTTAGAATCGTCGACTTCACTTTCATAAAATGCGCATATCTCTCGGAGGGAACACTTTTGGGGCATGGGATCGGTCTCATTCGAAGCTCAGAAGTTGTCCACATCAAAATTTTTGAAAATTTTTTGATTTTTTTACCCTTAGGTACCACATATACTTATTTACACAATTTTTTTTGATAATCATTACTTTTGACTACCAAAAAAGTGAACCGGTACGCTTGAATATTATTTGCGACTGAAATCTAATTTTTATGTGCATGTTTGGAAACAATAATTCTGAATATGTGTGCTTTTTGGTCGGTGTCAGTTGATAGTAACATCAACAATACGAGGGCATATCAATAATTCCGTGTTTTTTTCGAATAAAATAGTATTTTTGCAAAAAAAAAAAATCTACATAATCTCCTTTAAGCTCAATACACTTAGTCCAAAGTTTCTCCAATTTTTGTAACCCTTCCAAAATATAGGATTTTTCGAGGTCCGAGGGTGGAGCTTAATCTCTTTCCACCGAGCCATTTCTTTAGGTTTGGAAATAGAAAGTAGTAATAGAGGGCTAAATCCGGAGAGTATGGCGAATGAGGTATCAATTCGTGACCCAACTCATACAATTTTGCCATTGGGACTGCACACGTGTTCACCCGTGCAATACCTTGATGAAAAATAACTTTTTTCTTGGCCTTATGGCGTCGTTTTTCTTAAATCCTCGATAAATCGGTCCAATAAGTTGGCGTTATATTCGACGTTTATTGTTTATCCCCTATGAAGAATATCGATGGGGAATATCCTGCGATGGGGATTATCCTGCGATGGGGATTATCCTGCGATGAGGATTATCCTGCAATGGGGATTATCCTGTTGCTATCACATTATTGGCCGACAAAGTCACCATGGCCTTTTTCGGAGCCTTTTCTGTTCACCCAGAGAAACCCTTTGTTTAGACTGCCGCTCCGGAGGGTCTTAATGGATCCATGTTTCATCCACAGTTAAAAAAACGCCGCAAAAACTCATTAGAATTGCCTTTAAACATCTCCAAACAATCCATTTATGTTGTCAAAGATTATACTTATATTCTGGTCAATTGAGAGCAAACGCGGCATACTTCTTGCAGACAGCTTTCTTAAACCCAACTGATCATGTAAAATCAGAACCATACTGCCATATGAAATGCGTATGGCATTAACAATCTCACGCGATTTTTTTCTTTGGTCGGCCAACAACATATCTTGCATTTTTTCGACATTTTCGGGTGTATTGACCTCAATTGGCCGTAAAGAACGTTCAGCGTCATTTGTACTTGTGCGACCACAAGGAAAGCCAGTAAACCACTTTTTTACCATTAAAATCGATAGTGCAGGGTCTCAAAAGTATTTGTCAAGCTTTTCTTGGTTAATTTGACGGGTTTTACGTAAAAAATAATGTTTAAGAGCACTCAATATTCACTTTTTTTTTTTAACAAAATCCACGAGGTTGTATGTTTTGAACAGCTGTTAAACACAAACTAAATGACGGAACTATCTTAAAATTTGACAGTAGTCTATTAACAGATGGTACTTGATGGGATCAGTGTTGCATTTCATATAACTACGAAATAAGTTGGAAAAGTCACGAAATTAATAATATACCCTCGTAGGCAAATTCTCACAGTGTATCTTCTTCGATACGTATTCTGCTGTGTCAATATGCCTGTCAGTGTACAGGATCTCAGCTCAACATGGAATGAAAAACTTTATTTTTTTCAACTTCGTCTTATGAAATTAGATAAATACAGTATAAGGTTAATTATGTTTAGAAGGACTTGAAGAAGTGTCTCAAATTGATAACACAGTACAACTGCCAATCTGGGGGGTGAGAAATTCCAAGTCAGGGTGATGGTACTAGGTCAGTATATTAAAACCCTCAAAGGGTTTTGCGTTCGTATGTGCCAGTTTTTTTATGACCTTTTACATTTTTTCCTTATCTTGATGTTTTTTCGCTTAGTTGTAAAATGTTGGCAAAAACGTAGTTTGACATAACTCGAGAACGACTAGTTAGATTTTGCTGAAATAAATTGAGAAAAATTAATAATTACATTTTCTTTAATCCATTAATATACTGTTTCTCTACCAAATCAACATTTTTGCAATTAGAAATAAATTTATGAAGAACATTTTGCCAAAAAAAATTTTTTTTTTTTTTAAAACATAAATCCCAAACGGAAAAACGTGTAGAGTCTTATAACTTTCACGTAAAGTCACATAACCTATAAACAAAATGCGACATAGATCATAGAAATCGATTAACGCGTTCTGCTTTTATTTACAATTAAGTGAAGGTATCTCATTTTGACAAGAATATTGATATATGTTTTTATTCAAAAAAGTATCATTTATCGCCTTTTTTATAAATTTTCCCCAATAACTCCAGACTTCTGGCCATAAAAAATAATAAAAATAAAAAATTTTTTTTGGCAAAATTTTCTTCATAAATTTATTTCTAATTGCAAAAATGTTGATTTGGTAGAGAAACAGTATATTAATGGATTAAAGAAAATGTAATTATTAATTTTTCTCAATTTATATCAGCAAAATCGAACTAGTCGTTCTCGAGTTATGTCAAACTACGTTTTTGCAAACATTTTACAACTAAGCGAAAAAACATCAAGATAAGGAAAAAATGTAAAAGGTCATAAAAAAAAACTGGCACATACGAACGCAAAACCCTTTGAGGGTTTTAATATACTGACCTAGTACCATCACCCTGACTTGGAATTTCTCACCCCCCAGACAATAACCCCAAAAATGTTCCACAGTGTAATTAGACACACGATACGTCCACTAGGTGATTCTTAGGGGGCCATCGTACTGTTTTTTTTGTCTATGATGAGTTACGCTATACTTTCTGTAGGAAGTTTCCTGTGACGACAGGGATTTTGTGAAACTAAGCACATATACCATCTTGAAGAGAGGCAACCCTTTCTGATCTTCAAGAATTTACTTTCCCAGGCAACTACAGCGCCTTTTTGGAGAGACGGAAATCTGCGCAGTGTTTCAACTTCCTGCTCATCGTCACCTGTCATTTCCCATGTTCCGCCAGGACTCCTACTTGCACCCAGACTTCACTTGTTATTTTTCAGCAAGGGTTTGGTTATGTTCCCTTCTAGTTTAGCTAAGAGTGAGCCCTTGCTGCCTTGAAATTGTCGGTCGTAGTACATGCCAGGCTTACCTGGGTATAAACAAATCCACATGTCTAACAGCCCGTTAAGGGCAGTATATTTCCATGACATATTCCCACATTTTAAGATTCAGAAACTATTCCTTAATACCATATCAAACTAATATAAAATTTGTTGTCCTTCTTTCCATTTTAGCTGCACAATCGTTTTATTCAATGCCAAAAGACAGACACAGGCCTATTTGGTCAATACATCCCGCAAAGCATTCACATCGGTAGCATTCTCACGATGTGGTCGCTACGTGGCCACCGGCGAGTGTGGCATGAATCCGGCCATAAAGGTATGGGAGCTAGATGCGCCCAACGGAAATCTGGAACAGTGTACCGGAGGCAATGTAGTGGCCGAATTCGTGGACCACAAATATGCCGTCACATGTGTGGTAAGTAACATCAACCATCATCTCACATTACAAACTTGGGCTAATTAATTATCCTTTTATCCATTTAGGCCTTTTCACCGACCGGCAAATTTCTCGTATCCGTCGGTTCTCAGCATGACATGATTGTCAACGTTTTCGATTGGAAGTCCAATCTGAAGATGGCCTCGAATAAAATTAGTTCTAAGGTATCAGCTGTTAGTTTTGCCGAGGACGGCAGTTACTTTGTGACGGTCGGTAATCGCCATGTGAAATATTGGTATTTGGAGGGAGGACGCAAATACAAAGACCCCGTACCGCTGATGGGTCGCAGTGCCATATTGGGAGATTTACGTGATAATGACTTCTGTGCCGTGGCCTGTGGAAAGGGCGCCTGCGCGGAAAGTACTTATGCCATTACACGGCAGGGCCATTTGGTCGAGTTCAGTTCGCGACGTCTGCTCGAGAAGTGGGTGCAGTGTCGTACGATCAATGCCAATTGTATCAGTGTGGCGGGCCAATTCATTTTGGTCGGCTGTGCTGAGGCTATAATACGGATATTCAATGCCAGCACCCTGGAATATGTGACCACATTGCCGAGGACGCACTATTTGGGCGTGGATGTTGCCCAGGGTATACATATCAATCATATAATGGCAGTACCACAGCAGGCCAAGTATCCCGATTGCATTGCCATGGCCTACGATGAACAGAGGTCAAAGGTAAGTTTCAGACATCACAACACTCGTATCGTAAAGGCTTACTAAAATCAAACATTTTTTTGTCTTTTAGGTTACCTGTATCTACAATGACCATTCGCTCTACATCTGGGACATGCGAGATATCAAGCGAGTGGGTAAATCACATTCCTTCCTGTATCACTCCACTTGCATATGGGGTGTTGAAACTGTGCCATATAACATGGAACGTGAACTCTCGCTCACTCTGCCCGAAGATTCATTTGTTACCTGTTCTTCCGACGACACCATACGTGTCTGGGGTCTGGAGGGTTGTGCCAATAATGACATTTATCGCAAAAACATATATTCAAAGGAGTTGCTTAAGGTCGTGTACATCGATGATGATTTAAACTTCATCAAGGACCTGGAAATAGTGGGCGACAAAAGTGCCGCCGCCAACAATTCCAACTATGACGGACGCAATGGAGTGCGTTGCATTAAGATTAGTCCTGAATTGCAGCATTTAGCCAGTGGCGATCGTAGTGGCAACATACGCATTTATAATTTAAACAATTTAAAATTGATAACCACAATAGAGGCTCATGAATCCGAGGTCTTGTGTTTGGAGTACTCGAATGAAAAGATTGATCGAAAACTCTTGGCCAGTGCAAGTCGCGATCGTTTGATACATGTTTTCGATGTGGCCCAGGACTACAAGCTTCTGCAGACCTTGGACGATCATTCGTCGTCGATTACATCGATAAAGTTCGTAGGAGCCGGCTTGAATTTCCAAATGATATCTTGCGGTGCTGATAAATCGATTATGTTTAGAACATTTCAGGTGAGCTTATAGCAATTATCTTAATCGGAATCTTCCTCAACAAGTTTTCCTTAAAGGGCACGGTTTCCTAGAGAGTCTTGTGTCGTAGACACAGTTTCTTAAGGAAATCTGTGCTGGAGACACGGTTTATTCGAGAATATTGTTTCGGAGACACGGTTTCTTTAAGAAAACTGTGCCGGAGACACGGGTTCTTTGAGAAAACTGTGCCGGAGACACGGGTTCTTTAAGAAAACTGAGCCGGAGACACGGGTTCTTTAAGAAAACTGCGCCGGAGACACGGGTTCTTTAAGAAAACTGTGCTGGAGACACGGGTTCTTTGAGAAAACTGTGCCGGAGACACGTTTTTTTAAGAAAACTGTGCCGAAGACACGGGTTCTTTGAGAAAACTGTGCCAGAGACACGGTTTCTTTAAGAAAACTGTGCCGGAGACACGGGTTCTTTGAGAAAACTGTGCCGGAGACACGGTTTCTTTAAGAAAACTGAGCCGGAGACACGGGTTCTTTAAGAAAACTGCGCCGGAGACACGGGTTCTTTAAGAAAACTGTGCTGGAGACACGGGTTCTTTGAGAAAACTGTGCCGGAGACACGGTTTTTTTTAAGAAAACTGTGCCGAAGACACGGGTTCTTTGAGAAAACTGTGCCGGAGACACGGTTTCTTTAAGAAAACTGTGCCGGAGACACGGTTTCTTTAAGAAAACTGTGCCGGAGACACGGGTTCTTTAAGAAAACTGTGCCGGAGACACGGGTTCTTTAAGAAACTGTGCCGGAGACACGGTTACTTTAAGAAAACTGGGCCGGAGATACGGTTTCTTTAAAAAACTGTGCCGGAGACACGGTTTCTTTAAGAAAACTGTGCCGGAGACACGGCTTTTTTAAGAAAACTGAGCCGGAGATACGGTTTCTTTAAGAAAACTGTGCCGGAGACACGGTTTCTTTAAGAAAACTGTGCCGGGAGACCCGGGTTCTTTAAGAAAACTGTGCCGGAGACACGGTTTCTTTAAGAAAACTGTGCCGGGAGACACGGTTTATTTAAGAAAACTGTGCCGGAGACACGGTTTCTTTAAGAAAACTGTGCCGGAGACACGGTTTATTTAAGAAAACTGTGCCGGAGACACGGTTTCTTTAAGAAAACTGTGCCGGAGACACGGTTTCTTTAAGAAAACTGTGCCGGAGACACGGTTTCTTTAAGAAAACTGTGCAGGAGACACGGTTTCTTTAAGAAAACTGTGCCGGAGATACGGTTTCTTTAAGCAAACTGTGCCGGAAACACGTTTTTTTAAGAAAACTGTGCCAGAGACACGGTTTCTTTAAGAAAACTGTGCCGGAGACACGGGTTCTTTGAGAAAACTGTGCCGGAGACACGGGTTCTTTAAGAAAACTGAGCCGGAGACACGGGTTCTTTAAGAAAACTGCGCCGGAGACACGGGTTCTTTAAGAAAACTGTGCTGGAGACACGGGTTCTTTGAGAAAACTGTGCCGGAGACACGGTTTTTTTAAGAAAACTGTGCCGAAGACACGGGTTCTTTGAGAAAACTGTGCCGGAGACACGGGTTCTTTAAGAAAACTGTGCCGGAGACACGGTTTTTTTAAGAAAACTGAGCCGGAGATACGGTTTCTTTAAGAAAACTGTACCGGAGACACGGTTTCTTTAAGAAAAATGTGCGGAGACACGGTTTCTTTAAGAAAACTGTGCCGGAGACACGGTTTCTTTAAGAAAACTGTGCCGGGAGACCCGAGTTCTTTAAGAAAACTGTGCCGGAGACACGGTTTCTTTAAGAAAACTGTGCCGGGAGACACGGTTTATTTAAGAAAACTGTGCCGGAGACACGGTTTCTTTAAGAAAACTGTGCCGGAGACACGGTTTCTTTAAGAAAACTGTGCCGGAGACACTGTTTCTTTAAGAAAACTGTGCAGGAGACACGGTTTCTTTAAGAAAACTATGCCGGAGACACGGTTTTCTTAAGAAAACTGTGCCGGAGATACGGTTTCTTTAAGCAAACTGTGCCGGAAACACGTTTTTTTAAGAAAACTGTGCCAGAGACACGGTTTCTTTAAGAAAACTGTGCCGGAAGCACGGTTTCTTTAAGGAAACTGTGTCGGAGACACGGGTTCTTTAAGAAAACTGTGCCGGAGAGACGGTTTCTTTTAGAAAACTGTGCCGGAGACACGGTTTCTTTGAGAAAACTGTGCCGGAGACACGGTTTCTTTAAGAAAACTGTGCCGGAGACACGGTTTCTTTAAGAAAACTGTGCCGGAGACACTGTTTCTTTAAGAAAACAGTGCCGGAGACACGATTTTTTTAAGAAAACTATGCGGGAGACACGGTTTCTTTAAGAAAACTGTGCCGGAGACACGGTTTCTTTAGGAAAACTGTTCAGGAGGCACGGTTTCTTTAAGAAAACTGTGCAGAAGACACGGTTTCTTTAAGAAAACTGTGCCGGAGACACGGTTTCTTTAAGAAAACTGTGCCGGAGACACGGTTTCTTTAAGAAAACTGTGCAGGAGACACGGTTTCTTTAAGAAAACTATGCCGGAGACACGGTTTCCTTAAGAAAACTGTGCCGGAGATACGGTTTCTTTAAGCAAACTGTGCCGGAGACACGTTTTTTTAAGAAAACTGTGCCAGAGACACGGTTTCTTTTAGAAAACTTTGCCGGAAGCACGGTTTCTTTAAGGAAACTGTGTCGGAGACACGAGTTCTTTAAGAAAACTGTGCCGGAGACACGGTTTCTTTTAGAAAACTGTGCCGGAGACACGGTTTCTTTGAGAAAACTGTGCCGGAGACACGGTTTCTTTAAGAAAACTGTGCCGGAGACACGGTTTCTTTAAGAAAACTGTGCCGGAGACACGGTTTCTTTAAGAAAACAGTGCCGGAGACACGATTTTTTTAAGAAAACTATGCGGGAGACACGGTTTCTTTAAGAAAACTGTGCCGGAGACACGGTTTCTTTAGGAAAACTGTGCGGGAGACACGGTTTCTTTAAGAAAACTGTGTCGAAGACATGGGATCTTTAGGAAATCCGTGCCGGAGACACCGGTTCTTTAAGAAAACTGTGCCGGAGACACGGTTTCTTTAAGAAAACTGTGCCGGAGACACGGTTTCTTTAAGAAAACTGTGCCGGAGACACGGTTTCTTTAAGAAAACAGTGCCGGGGACACGATTTTTTTAAGAAAACTTTGCGGGAGACACGGGTTCTTTAAGAAAACTGTGCCGGAGACACGGTTTCTTTAGGAAAACTGTGCGGGAGACACGGTTTCTTTAAGAAAACTGTGTCGAAGACATGGGATCTTTAGGAAAACTGTGCCGGAGACACGGGTTCTTTAAGAAAACTGTGCCGGAGATTCGGTTTCTTTACGAAAACTGTGCCGGAGACACGGTTTCTTTAAGAAAACTGTGCGGGAGACACGGTTTCTTTAAGAAATCTGTGTCGAAGACACGGGATCTTTAGGAAAACTGTGGCGAAGACTCGGGATCTTTATGAAAACTGTATCGAAGACACGGGATCTTTAGGAAAACTGTATCGAAAACACGGGATCTTTAGGAAAACTGTGCCGGAAATAGGGAATCTATAAGAAAAATGTATTGGAGACATGATTTCTTTAAGAGACGTGTGTCGAATACTAGTTTTCTTTAAGAAAATGTGTCGATGTCCAAAGTTATTATAAGAAATAGCGTTGATATACTATTTCTTATAAGAAGTTTTCTTATAAGAAATAGCTTTGATATACTATTTCTTATAAGAAGTTTTCTTTAATAAAGTATGTCGGAGAAAAGCGTTTCTTAAGATATGTGCATCTTAGACACGGGTTCTTTACGAAAACAGTGTTGGAGACAAGGTTTCTTTCAAAAAATGTCTTAAAGATTCGGTATTTTAAAGAATTAAGTGTCGAAGAATTTTTTTTTACAAAAACTACTTAATATTTTAGAATTAGAATTATTTTTCAAAAATGTCACTTTATTAAACTCCTGCTTTCCTCTCTTTCCCAGGGTAATATTTTCCTACGTGGTACTAATACTTCAGGCAAAACAACTCTCTACGATATGGAAGTGGACTCGAATTCCAAACATATACTCACCGCTTGTCAAGATCGCAACATACGCGTCTACGGTACCCAGAACTCCAAACATACCAAAACATTCAAGGGCTCACATTCCGATGAGGGTAGTTTGATCAAGCTCAGCCTGGATCCCAGTGGCATTTATGTGGCCACTTCGTGCACGGACAAAACCCTAGCGGTCTACGACTACTACTCCAACGAGTGTATGGCTCGTATGTATGGTCACAGTGAACTGGTGACTGGCTTGAAATTCACCAATGATTGTCGCCATCTGATATCGGCCAGCGGTGATGGTTGTATATTCATCTGGCAGGTGCCACACGATATGATTGTCACCATGCAGGCTAGATTGTCACAGCAGCGGCTGCGTTCCGGCCATGCTCCCATATCCAGATCGATTTCATCGGCCTTAATAGCGCCCGAGGAAATTATTGTGGAATCACCTACCCCCGAACTAGACGAACATAAGTTCTCCTTATCTCCCAATATACTGCAAGGTGATGTTCCTTTGACACCGGGCTACAAACTCTCCGATGTGGGACAATTACCGCAGTGGGCCAAGCGAAAGGCGGGAGTTTCTGCACTAGCTGCTGATCCCGATGCTACGTTTGTTAATATACCTGCAGCAAATTCGACATCCATGACCAGTTTGAGTTCATCACCAAATCAAGCTGCCGGTTTAGCGCCCAGGCCACGCAATCGGTGGGCGCAGCGCGGTCAAATCGATGCCGATACCCTTACCGACATACGCTCCAACTCGGAGAGTCCTTTGGGTAGTGTATCCACAACTTCGGGCATAGCACCCTCTATGCATCATACGGGATTTGGTAATACGCAAACATCCGACTACAACAGTGCTTCGTCCAAGGATATTATGTACAATCAAACGTATTTGAGTGAGGATTCATCCATCGATTCGGGTATGGAAACGCGAAGGGAAATAAAGTTTATTGGCAGCAGTAATGCCGGTACAGTGCCCACCATTTCTGCTGCCGGGGCTGGTACTAGCCGAGGAGGAGGAGGTGGAGGAGGTTCTGCCAATTTGGCTGTTGATCGTAAACAAGTCTTGCGGTTCGATACAATATCCAATAATGAACATGACGGTGATGTGGAGGATATATCGGACGGTGAGAGGACGAGTTCAGATCATGGCATGTTCTACAATAACATATCACCAAGTACACCCACGTAAGTATGCATCTAAGTAGCCTACGTCTCTCTGACTGAGGTTTGTAATACCGATAAGAAAAGAAGATGGGCACCATGTTTATTGTAGAGATTGACTCAAACCCGCTATGTATTTCCATTGACGAATGTCCGTCCGTCTGCCCATCTATAGTTGTAATCAAAGTGTTAAGTATAGTAAAGTATAAAGAGGCCCTTTTCATCTGTCCATGTTTTGTTTTAACAAAAAGATCCTTTTCGATGTGAGTTTTTGTAGCTCCACCTATTTAATCCGGAAAATAGGTAAATTTGGCATTGAACGTTCAAAGCGGCCAATAACCAATTCTGGTGATTTTGGACCTTATCAGTCTGTGCTTTCGAATAGCCCCTACACTGAGGACCCTTACGATTTGAGGTCCAGTCCGCTCTAGAAGTCACAAATTTTATACGATTATGTCCAAATTTGTTCTTTGTGCGTTACATGCGACGTATAACCAAATCTTCTATTGGATTATATATATTTGAACTGTTTTCCTTTAGCCTCCTTGCAAAGGTTACTCACGATATGAGGTATTGCTGCTGTTGTAGCCCCAATCAAAATTTGATCTTCAACAAATTAAGCATGTGTCGTTATTAGTGAACTATAACTAACCCCGGTAAAATTGGGCCATATCGATCCATATTTTTAAATGCCCTTTTATAAAAAGAAGTCGAAGTCCGGTTTTGCGAAGAACGTTATAAGCGGCCATTAAAACCAAAGGTCCCTCCCAAATTAAGCTTCTGCGGCTCTAGCAAGCTATATTTGATATTCAATCTTTGTCAAATTTAACATTCTGCGTTTAGAGTAATATATAACCAACGCTGTTAAAATTGGGCCTTATCAACCCATGTTTTTAATGTCCCTTATTAAAAAGGTCTGTTGCTCGTAAATCCACGAATGTAGTACGATTTAGTACCCTGGTACAACCTGGTAAAATTTGACTATATCGGTCTATGTTAGCATATTGCCCTCCATCAAAAAGGTTTCTCTCAATTTGAACTTTTGCCTCTCTTCAAATTTATTTGTTAATTTGCGTTCTTTTTTATAGAGATTTCAAAGTCAATGCCATGAACGAAGAGGAATTACGAAAATCGGTGCGTCGTCAGAAATTCGAAAAAGCTGGTCTCACAATCAGCGGCAACGGTTCGCATACAGCCAGTACTGGCACCGGGACCGGTACTTCTGACACCGAGGATGAAGGATCCACACCCAGTGCCGAAAATGCAGACCGTTCATTGGCCTCAACATTGGGTGGCAGTTCGGAGAGTATACCGCAGACTTCGTCCAGCTTTCTGCAAGCAGCTTTACCCGACGGACCTGGTAATTTGCTAGAAAGAGGCAGTACTAGTAAGATTTTTGTTTTTGTTCCGTTCTTTGTGTCTTAAAATATTTAATTACATTAGAATTTAATTAAAAATCCTTTTTTTTTCTTTGTGTGCGTGTCTAGATCGTCGCAGCATCAGTGCCAAACATAATACGGAAAATGGTAAACCCGGTGTTTCCGCCCCGCCTACCATAACGAAATCGTACACCAGTACAAAGAAAGAGGAATTATTGAAAGTCATCAATGAGGCAAAACAAAAGTTGGAAAATGTAAGTTTTATTCTAACATTTTTAATTTCTTTTTTTAATTTTTTTAATTTTTCGTTTCCCCTTTTTTTAATTTGTTTTTGGTTTTATATGTCCTTTTATTCCACATCGGTTTATTTGTGATTCTATTGTGTGGTTTTGTTTATTTTTATATTTGGTTAATTATATTCACAATACATACTCGTTTATTTATGTTACGGATGATTGTATGCATATGTTCATGTGTATGTGCGTAGGGGGGTACACGCAAAAATGGTGTTAAAAAGTTAACTGCCATACCTGAGGTGAGCACTGTTTCGGTAATGTAGTCAAAGTTGGGAATTATCTCGAACTTCTGTTTTTTCTAAATTTCGCTTTTGTATTGAGCTTTGAGCTGTGGAAATTCATTTAGCCTTCTTCTAACCAGATGAGCGTACAACATAAATAAATATTACTCATTTTGAAATCTAATCCGCAATGCATTCTAATAAACGATATTCATAAAATTTCATTTAAAGTATATGGATTGTAAACCTACCTAATAGAAAATGTTCTTTATCAACTTCTAACAAATATTCAATAATTAACCGAGTGCACCTATTACTATAAAAAGTTTTGTTTAAATAAATTACTAAAATTCAATTTTTTTATTCGGTTCGCCATAACAATGAAGCTACTAAACATAAGTTTTCTTTTTCATTGCTATCGCGATTGGAAATGAATATTCATTTTCTCATATATTTTGTTTCAAAACTGTTAAAAATCTTTAAAAGTTTTGAGTTATTAAATTCAAACCATTTTTGTTTCGTTAAAAAAGTATTGAACTTCATGTCTGATATTTTTAAATATCCTTTTCCGATGGAATGTATACTAAATTTGTCATTTCATTTGCAACAGCTTTACTATTAAACTCGGATTGTAAAAAGTATATACAGTAGGTAAAGGCGAAACTCGTACACCAAGAAATTTTACAAATATCTCAATATTTGAGGTAATCTATCAATTATCAATTCAAAGTCTTTTTGAGAAATGTTTAGCTTATTTAAGCCTTTATTAAAAATAAAAGTTCAGTAAGTTAAAACAAGGGTTTAAGTAAAAAATGCATGTAAAATCCAAACTCGTACAGTTAGTGATTTCATATATATTAATACTATTTAGTATTTTGTATGCAAACCTTTAGCTTGTATTACCAACTCTAATCTCCTAGGGATACTTTCCACTAGCTTTTGGCAAAAGCTAGGTTCAATCTTTTCCTCTAAAAGAATGCGCTTCAACTCAGATTTGAAGGAAATGTGATGTTGCCTTACTTTATTATCCAGATAATTGCAAAGATTCTCGATAGGATTCAAATCTGGGCTCTGGGAGGTGTTTTCATTACATGTGGGCAGTTGTATAACAACCACGACCTTACACTGTGAGCTTTGTGCTTAGAATCGTTGTCCTGGTAAAATTGATAGTTATTGGTAAGACGCAACTTCTCCTTCGATATTGGCAAATTGGCTTTCAAAATTTCTAAATATGCTTTCTGATCCAATATGCCTTTGATAAAATGTAAAGATCCGGGTCTAGCTGCGAAAAAGGACCCCCAAACCATCACGGACCCCCACCATGTCTCACAGTTGGTTGAACGTGCTTGGACAGAAGCTCTTCGTTTGGTTTTCGCCATACATAAGGTTTCCCATCCCATCCAAAAATATTGAATTTGCTTTCGTCCGTAAAAAGCACATCCTTCCAGAACGAAAAATTATTGTCTTTGTGGGCTTTTGCGAAATCTAACCTCACTTTCTTGTTTTTGTCCGTTATCAATGGCATCTTCGTCTACCATTCAAATCTGCTCTGTGGAGAACATTTCTGATTGTTTGTGGGCTGACTTGGTGTCCAATTGAGTTTTCCACGAAAACTGTAAGTTTAGGGGCACTGAGGAACGGGCTTTCTTTCGAATATCTGACAATATATCGCTCTTCAGCTGCAGAAAATATTTTGTTATGTGCAGTTTTGACCTTATTTTCTATTTGTTTTGAACTTTTAAAGCGTTTTAGAATATATTGAATTGTAGACGGACTTCTGTGGGTGACCAGTCCCATGTTGTATGGAACAAAAACTGGGAGTAGCTTTTTGGTTACGAGGTCTGACCGGAGACTTAAATCTGATACCACGGGTAGTCAGGAGCCCCCAGAACTTGTTCTGGCCTGACTATATGGTGCGGCCCCTCGGGGAGTATCGTGGTGGTTTATACCCAAATCGCGGGGAGAACTTCGGTTCGATGTGGAGTTGCATTGCGACCGGGTGCTGTGACCCATAGAACAGTAGAGGCTTAGATAGTCCTCGACCCCTAACCAATGGGGCGTTGACCGTCGCATTGTTACGGCCCCAGTGTGATGGCACACCGTGGTTCAGGCCATTTCGGCGATAATCACGTTAAATCCGACATCTTCTGTAGACGGACTTCTGTCCAATATTTTGGAAATATCTCGAATGGATTTCCCCTCCGCGGAAAACTTTATTGCAAGTTTTCTGCATTCAACACTTGTTTGCCCATTTTGGCGGCTCATGGCGACAAAATCAAAGTTTGCTAGGATTAAAAAAAAGATTATTTTTAAGAAAGTCTGTGTGTACGAGTTTGGCTTTTGCCGTAATTTTCGACTCTTTTTTGTTTAATCTAACTCAAATTTACCAATACACATTAAATCAATATTTATAAGCGGGGCTTCATTAACGTAGTGAAGAAGCTACCAAATATGGGGGAATACATTTTTGTGCCATTTCATAGTCAGCAGATATTTACGAAAAGAAAAAAATTTACTTGATGTACGAGTTTGGCTTTTATCCACTGTATATATATATATATTTTTGACAGTTTGTTGTGAAACAAACTAAAAAGTAAAAAGAGACCACGAAACTTACGACTTTTGTAGGGTGCTTTAAGAATTTAAACCCGTTGTTTCGCTTTAACTTCATATATTTTCGACAGTTGTGATACTCGTATGTTTTGAACAGCTGTTAAACACAAACTAAATGACGGAACTCTCTCAAAATTTGACAGTAGTCTATTAACAGATGGTACTTAATGGGAGCAGTGTTTTATTTCATTTAACTACTAGGGAAGTTGGAAAAGCCACGGAATTATTGATATGCGCTCGTATATTTTTAAGAGGAATACAAATTTACATCTGTGAAAAAGGTTTATAATAAATAGTAGGTATTTTGAGCAAAATATACATTGAAACCTATTATTTAAACAAAATATGCACAATATATGAATTTCGGTATTTCGGTAAAAATGCATAAATATGCACTAACAAATAACTAATCAATGGCATTTTATTGCAAAATGATTGATACGCAAAGATATTAGCTCAAAGTTACTATTAGACTGACGACAGCAAATATGCATTAGTATAGAACTCCGATCCCTAGTTATGTTCAAACCTTTTGTCTGGATAAGATATGTATTTCAGTATATTGATTGGTATTAGTAGATGTTCAACATTCTGGGAACAACATGAAGTTTTTATATTGCAAAAGAATCGGTTCATACTCGTCTAGATCTTTTGTATACGTTACCGAGTTCAATAATATATTTAATAGTCTTTAAAACAAAGTCTAAAAAAATGATTTGATTAACTCATTAGTTTAACACTTACATATCTTATATCAGTAGAATATAATCAATTAAATATTATTCATATGAAACAAAATAAAAAAAGTCTTTCTTTAGTTGGATTGCATCGGCCGGGAATCGAACCCGGGCCGCCCGCGTGGCAGGCGAGCATTCTACCACTGAACCACCGATGCTTGCATTAGACTACCAGCATCCCCACTTACCCATAATCTCGGCACTTGTCGTTTTGTTATCTTCACATACCCAATAAAATCACCAGTCGTTTGACTTGAACTTTCACTTGCGCATGAATCTGCCCGAGGGGTGGAGGGAGGTAAAGTGGTGGTACAGTGCCTACTAAAAATAAACTCATACTTGTATTTAGCTACGCTACTCTTTGAAACTCGTAGCTAATCTAAAAATAGCATTTGAAGATTGTACTCAAATTAACCTTAATACGGTAGGTGGGAAACGGATGGATGATGTGAATGAAGCAATTAACTTGTTTTTTTAAAGAAACCATTAGAAAATTCTTATTAATTTTTATGCATACATCGAACGCATAACAAAACTAATTACCTTTTCATATTCATTGTATTCTACATTTACAATAATGATGTGTTTCGTAATGTTCCAGGTTGGCTATCGTTCGCTGCGTGGTAGTCACAGTATCTCAGATTTAAGCTTGGCTGGAAATTTGGATGGCTCACGTTCCGGTTTATCAGCGGCAAATCGTTATGCCAAAACGGGTAAGTTAACTAAAGAGAGTGTTTTGTAATGATGCTAGTGTTGTAATCAATAGCGGGGAAATGATATCGAAGGGGATCTAATGTCAGTCCAAAAACTAGTTTTGCATTTGGTGGTGTTAATGGGGAACACAATGTGTATTTTCGACCAATGTTAAACCTTACCAATTTTGAGGTTTTTAGGTAATGAAATAGTTATCGTGTCAAATCTTGGTGTCTGACAGACCTACCTTTGAATTATATTAATGCTATCGAGTCTCGCATTTCCCGGTAAATTTGACGTCTCACAAACCAATCTTAAATAAAAGCTAAAAAATGTATGTCAACCAATCATAGATAGATAGGACTTTTCCAGTGGTCATTTTCCTTTAACGACAGGTCACTTCAGGAACATGGCCTGAGGTTATTGGTTCTTGTAAAAGTCAAAGCTTTGATTTAAGTCCAATTCAAGTCAAGAATTTATTTATTTATTTATTTATTTATTGAAACGATATTTTACAAATTAAATTTTAATATCTTTCAGGAACTGCAATGAATTGTTTACTATCTGACTTAATTTCTGTGATAAACAGGACATTACAAAGCCAAGTTTCATTTTAAAACTTACAAAAGAACAAGAAAAATGATTTTTTCGGGATAAGATCAATTGTGTTGTGAACTGTGTAGTATGATTGGTTATCCAGAATCTAAAACCAAAGATCTTTCAAGTCTAGGTCTTCTATCAGTCAAAATTATAGATTTAGAAAATAAAATATCCGCGTTAAAGCGATATTTTATTTTCAATAGAGCAAAGTTTTTCCAACCGAAGTTTCAAAGAAAATACGGCCGAAGATGCATTCAACTGTCACTCTCTGAGGATGCACTGGCTTTTTGAAGATTGCGCGCGATTTGTACGACTTGTAGGTGCAACTATTTTGCTTGCACGAGGCGCAAAAAAGAAAATGCGCTTCATCAGAAAGTGAGCTGCTGCTTTAAAGCGATATTTTCTAATAAGCGATACCGAAGCGAATGGTCGTGTGTTTTTGTTAATTGGACTTTGTACGCAAATAATGCAATGCCCTTGTGCAAAATGTACATCAGGCTGTTGAGTGAAATCTTAAGAGAATTATTGTTGAGATCGATTTAAAGTCGATGTTCCAGGACTCAGTCGCACAATATTACACACAGCAGCCACATGCGTATAGCTGGCGCGATGAGTGCCTCATTTTATTCAAAACGCATATTTATTAAACGCTATACGGCATTGACTAAAGAAAAAGGTTTCAATTATTTCCCAACGAGTTAAAGCATAATGCAGTTTATTTCGTTTCACACAAGTATAATAGGGACTTCCTAAGAAGATTATGAGCAGGAAAGAGCTGTTACAATCTAAATATCGTGGAATCCAATAAGAACTCACTAGATGATGGTCCACACTCAGAACAATAGTAAAGTTGATCCACCAACATTTTATACAATAATTTAGAATTTGTGGGAACCATATTCAATAACGGGACAAATGGTTCAAAATTGTGACAACAGATAAAAATATCTTATGTCGACCAAGGTAGTTATCGTTTGTATTATTATTATATTCCCCAGGCCTATATGCACTTATACGCCTTAAGTCAAAATTCGATTAAAAAAGCTTTGAAAAAAATATTTCAAAATTGGTTTTTGTCCGTATTTATTATACTTACCATTAAAGGATGAAGTGTAAGGGACTACATTTTTTTTAGAAAACATGTTTCGGAGCCCTGTTCTAGGTATAAATTTTTTCCTCAACCCGAATTTGTAACAAAAAAAACTTACATATCATTTCTCTTAGAGTTAAGATTCTCTTAGGATTACTAAGCTGACTGAGAATACTTTTTTATTTAGGAGACGGTCACAAAAATAAACCCCTTCTTAACTACTTACTTGGTATCATTTTTATAACAAACAATATATATTTAAGATTATTTAGCTCAGCATCTTTCCGCTGCAGCTCGCCAAAAACGCTAATAAACCTTTGTTTCTTTTACGCTCTCATTTCCCAATCTTTTGTCTCTATTTCTTACAAAAAAACATGCTGCTACTTGTTGTTGTAACTCGTAACGATATTTTTGTAAATTTATTGCTAAACTAATATTATCTATAACGTATATTTGAATGATTGATTACTAATCTAAAGCTTTTGATCCCAATACTGAAAACCCACCACAGTATACTAGTCAAAATAACGCCAGCAATAAAGAAACTCCTCCGATCTATGGTGAGAGATCACCACCACCACCACCACAGCAGCATCATTCATCCAAGCCACACTTGCATCCACAACAGCATTTCTTCAATTGTGCTGTGCCAAAGTCAGTGCTTCAACAGAATTGTCAAGCAATGCGTCAAGTGCAACAGCAATATCCTCCTTATCCTCATCATGTAGGCGTTCACCAGATACATCCTCCGCCCGGGGTACCCTTTATGGGCCCAACGTCACAAAAGCCAGCCCAGCCAAATCAGCAACAGCAAAAACCTTTTACTAGTTCCACTCTGCCGGCCGGCGGCCAGGTTAGAGTCAAGCGCAATCCAAATGGCAACAATCGCCGCACTCCCAGTATTCTAAAGCACTACAAGTCCTGTCCGGTCTCGCCGGTGCACGAGGAAGTGGAATGGTCGTCAGAAAACAAGTCGATTATTATCACTGAACCCAAAAGACATTCGGTGTACGCCGATGATGCTCGCAGTATTCTGGATATGATACAGGCAGACACCGAAAAGATGATAGACGAGATCACCAAGAAATACGGAGACTTGGATGATATCGGCGTGGATGTTTATGATCCCATTTCGGGCACCAGACATTCACAGATAGTTGCCTCCAAGTCAGTTCCTGAGAATTTAGCCACTCATCGGGGTTATTTGCCCATGGGCATGCACAAGGATGCGTTATTTTCTCCGGAGGGTTCTATGAGCCCTCGAGTAATTCGACAGCCTTATGTGCCACTGGCACCGAAACACTCCTTCTCGGAGTTCTATGTGTATCAGGAAATTTACCAATGCGAACGTAAGGTATCTCTCTCCGATATATTAAATGATAATCCCGAACAAATGGCCGAGGCCAGGCGTTTGGAGGAAGCGAGATTCCTGGAAACGCAACGGCACTCTAGTGCTTCGTTCTTCTTAACCTCGAATAATCCTTTTGCCACCGACAGAAGTCAGGAGTCCTTGTTGTCCGAAGAATTTCTCGATGATGGCAGCTACTGCAATAGCATGGAGAGCATTATGTCCGATGAAAGTGATTGCAAAAGTGCCCCGCTCGAACAACCACAACAGGTGCCCAAACATCCCGGTCTAAGAAATTTCATTATACACGGTCCCACATCAACAATAGCAGCAGCTCAAATGGTTTCCAAGTCGTATGGCTCTAGTCCTAATGCTTACGGCAGTTTTGATTATTACATGCAACAGCGTCATCTGCCGGCCGTGTCGAATGTATCGCCCTACGAGAGTTTTGACGTCTCCAGCTATAATCTGGAGAAAATCCAAGCACCAAATGACAGGAAAATGATACCACCAAAACCTATTCCAACCTCAAAAACATATCCTAAACTAGCTGATCCCTCAATCAAACAACAATCGCTTTCATCCAAGGTTTCAGACGATATACCCACAATGAAGTGCAAGAACAAACAGTACTCCTCGGGAGTTAGTAAAAGTATTAGCTCGGACTTTGCGCAAACGCGATGGCAGAGAAACACCAATCCGCTGCAAGCGGAGAAGACATACAATGAGAAGCTTTTCCAAAAGAAGCCGGTGAAACAAAAACCACCCGTACCGGCTAAGCCCGAAAATCTCAAATCGACTTTAACGTCCACCGTAGAAGCGGCCAAGCTACAGGTAAAAGAACCGCTTAAGAAATCCTGCTCCTTCGAGGTGGACACCACCGATATCAGATGCCATTCACGCACCGCCAGTGTGGTGAGGAAATTCGAGAGAAACTTACAAAAGTTTGAGAGAGAAAAGCAGGCCGAACTGCAGGCCCACAAGAAACGGGGCAACATGAGGCCTTCGGTGAGTTCAGGAGCCCTGGCGGCCCAGAGTTGTTTGAAAAAAGTATCGAAGTTCGATAACTCGGCTTCGCGCCGTGCCACTTCAATGCGCCAAAAGGAGAGGCCGAAAATTTCAGTGCGCTTCAATACCGTGTCGCAAATCAAATACACGCCCAGCAACAAGAGGTCGAATGCCAATGTCTCTAGCACTACCACCACGTGTCCCTTGAATGACATAAACTTAAATGTATCACCCTCGACGGGCTCAAGTCTTCCCTCGGACTATGGCGAGAAGACATTTGAAATGTTTATCTCAGAGAATGGCAACGATGAGCATGACAACATGACCATGGACAGCTTAAAATTGTACACCAAACCGGGGCTTCAGGCGGTGGTGGACGAAATTAAACACGAAAGAGAACAACGCGACTCGAAGCATAAAAAAAACCTGGCCAATACCGAGATAACCCAAAATCCCTGCTCGCATGATGCCTCCACTACTAACCAATGCATGAATATAGCCAAGAAAATCGATATTATACAGAAACTAATCGAAATGGAAGAACGGAAATTTGAACAGATCCGTTTGGCCACCGAATCGCGTATGCGTCCCTTTGAGTGTGACACCAAACAGACGGGCTATGTGAAATCCCTAACCATGAACTTTGACATGCTAGCCAAGGGCATCGAAAAGGACATTGAGAATGAGCAACGGCGCATATTGGCCGATGGCTCCGACACGGATCTGTGTGCCTATGCTCGTCACATCAAAAGGAATGTTAGTCTTCCGGATGTGTTGGAAAGCACCGAGTCGTACGCCTTGAACAAGAAGCTCATGCAGCGTGTTCAACTCGACTGCGATGGTATGGAGGTGGAATTGGCCAAAGAAGTAAAAGCCGATTCCGATGTGGATAATGAAGAAGAAAAGGAAGATGAAAGTGAGAAGGCTTCCTTGGAACATGTAGAGAAACTACTTGAAGGTCTGACAAAACTCGATATGCTTAGCACTGATATTATTTTGGTTTTTTTGTCTCGTTTTCATACAAATTTCTTTGGAGCACTTTTTTTAAGTTTTATTGAAAGGTTGTTTTTAAGTTTCCACATTTCGGATAAGTTTCAAGTCATCTGTGTTTCCACTCCATTTTAGAGCAGATTTTCACTTTAGTTGTTGTAAAATTTTATGATTTTCTGTGGATTTTATGCAATTGTCGATTTCAAACATTAATGGAAGCTCTATTTTTTGATTTTGTTTCTAGGAAATCCCAAAAATTTACATCCCATGCCCGTCGAGGAATCCTCATCGATACGAAGGGCTTGTTCCCTCAGTGATCTACACATGGGCAATATGGGCAAAGGTAGGTTGTGTGGAATAAATTCAATTCCTAGAGATTTTAATTAAAACATATTCATGGTTTTTCTTTTAGGTGGCAAGTCAAATAGTTCTTCCCAAAAGACGGGTGCCGCTCATCGCAATAGCTCTGCCACCCGATCAGCCAGTAAACGTAATAGTCTGCAAACAAAAGGTTCTTCCACTAATTTAAGCGCAAACGCTTCTATGGGTGTACTCAATCATGTAAGCTGGATCATAATTTTAATAACTTTTCAAATTTATTAAACTATAACAATTTAAAAAAAAAAATATTCTAGAGTGACTCAGAAAATGAAAGCAACAGCCGGGGAAGATTCGGTTTAAATGGCCAAAGCCGAACCAATGGACCCACTGGTATGTATGATGAGTATACATTTTTAAAGATTAAATAATTATATATTTTTCTTTAATCATTTTTTTAGCTTCCAACCGTTCTTATAATGCAAAAAACACCAATGGTAACAATAACCGCCGCAAGGGGGCACTACAAACAAGTTTCAACAATGGTAATGTTCAAAGATTATTAAATTCTAAAAGCGGTTTTCTGCATTTTACTGTTTATTAAAGGTCAAAATGGGTGTGCAAATTTATGTCGAATTGTACAAAAAGTAATCGAAAGTAATAAGACAATTTAAAGATTAATTCAGCTAAGTTTGTTGCCACCACAAATAGCTAAGAGCGTCTATGAGTCAGGATATTAGCTTTTGATGAAAGTATGACTTTACATCATTAAAGCGTACGATTTTGTCTGATTATCCCATTGAAAGTGACCTACTGTTTCAAACCGACTCTAAAAATGCATTAGCATTTTAATGTAGCTTAGATATGTACTCCTTACTCGTAAGGTGACCATCTTTTTACGAGGTAAAAACCCAATAATGTTAACTGTTTCTTTTTCTATCTTTAACATTAGTTACATGTGCGAAAGTCATGCACACTACGGCAGTTCGTGATTTAATGAAATACACTTTATTTTTTTAGTCTAGTCTACATAAAATGCAGAAGATTGCTTCCAGATTAATACGTTTATCTGTATGTCATACAAAAATTCAAGACATGCCTAACCGACAGTTCTTTGCAAATATCTGAACTGGGTAAAAACATCAGGAGCAAGCGCGAGGTTTCTGTAGAAAGGTTGGCATTTGAATGATGGCCGGTCTTCCCTTTAATAGACTTGAAGGTGTTGGTATTATTTAATAGAATAAGCCGACATAAAGCTTTAATATTGTATCATCAGTTCAACAAGATTTCGCGATAATCGATCTGTAAAAGACGAGATCGGTTTAGAGATATAAACATCGTAGGCCATAGAGAGACTTCACTAATCTGGCTACTGCAAAAATATGCGAACTTAAACGTTTGAAGATACAAAGGAAAATCTAAAACTTACAGGGCGGAGCGCGTTAATTTGCATGTTTGGGAAAGCAATACAAAAATTATACACCGTAGAAAAATGAATTTTATATTTTATTTATATTGAAGAAATCGTTAAATTACATGGTTTCAAATAGTGTATCTGGCAAATGTCGCCCTTCGCTATCCAAACACTGCTGCATACGATTTCTGAAGTTTTCATGAGCTCTAACAAGCATGTCGACTGGTATTCTGCCAATTTCAGCCTCAATATTGTTAATTAGGTCTTCCAAGGTGTTGGAACGGTTGATATACACCTTCGACTTCAGGTGACCCCAAAGGAAAAAATAGCATGGGGCTATGTCTGGTGAGCGTGCCGGCCAGTTCACATCACCCCTCACAGAGATAAGCCGCCCAGGAAACATTTGCCTCAAACAATTCATGGTAACGCTGTGTGTGCAGTGGCACCATCCTGTTGGAAGCATGTATCCTCTAATTGCATTGCCTCAAGAGCCGGCTGAAAAAATCCTGTACCATTGGGAATTCACAGTTACGGCCGAGCAGAGCGTTTCGGAGATTGCAGTACTGCTGCTCTAACTCTCTCTATTTTTTGTGGTGTTGTAATCCTTCTCTCAGGTCCGCTTCGTATACATGGTACATTCCCTGCTGTCCTCAATGAAGTTACCCAATTTACAATTGATTGCCGTCCAGGAACACGTCCGCGTAGGGAAACAGCGAATCTACGCTTCAATACAAAATGGCCTCTCTCACGTGACCAATGCATGATGGCAACTGAAAGGCAGACAAATACAAATCACTTGTCAACTAGTACGAGTGTTGCTATATATTTCTGGCGTTGGCAACACTAAGTGTTGCCTGGCGCCCTCTGACATTTCCATTAGAAAGTTTGACATTTTCTAGCATAAACGTACTCGGAACGTTTTGACGTACGACCATCATTTGTGTTCTTTACAGTGACTTGAAAAAATCAATTTGGCAAACAAAAATGGAATTAACTCGTGAAAAGTTTCGCGCGATCATTTTTCACAACTTTCGACGTGGAATATCACGACAAGAGTGCACCGATGAACTTAAATCTTTGTATGGCGATGAAGCAACATCCTATAGCACTGTGAAAAACTGGTTTAATGAATTCAATCGTGGCCGACGCTCGCTCAAAGACGAAGGTCGTCCAAAAGCGGCCGTTGTGCCAGAGAACATTGATGCCGTGCTTGAACTGATATTGCAAGATCGTCGTGTGACATACCATGAGATAGAGGCATCCTTTGGCATTTCTTCCAACAGCATACATTCGATATTGCATGAACACCTGGCCGTAAAAAAGGTTTGTTCTCGTTGGATCCCTCACAACTTGACAATCGCTCAAAAAGGCTCGTGTCGATTGGTGCAACGAAATTTTGAAAAAACACGATTGCGGTGCTTCAAAAGACGTTTATAAGATCGCCACAGGTGACGAATCATGGATTTATGCGAAACAAAACAGCAATCGACTTTTTGGATCTTCAAAGACGAGCCAAATCCAACGAAATTTGTTCGTGGAAGAAGCACTTCGAAGCAAATCGTCGCCTGTTTCTTCGGTCATGTGGCGACTGTTTCGCTTGAGCAACGTAGGACGGTAAATTCTGAGTGGTACACCACAATGTGACTGAAGTCTTCGGAGAAATTCGAAAAACGCACAAGAGAAGACGAATCATTGTGTACCATGACAATGCAAGCTCTCACACATCGGCTCAAACCAGCGCCTTTTTGACCGGCCAAAACATCGAATTGATAGGTCATCCGCCGTACAGCCCTAACTTGGCACCCAATGACTTCTTTTTACTCCCGCACATCAAGAAAAAAAATTCGTGAAAAAAGAGTTCAAACACCATGTTTTGGAGGTGTCTTGATCGGAGTGGAAAAAGTGCTTCGACAATTGTTTTGAGCGCATGAAAATGTGTATAAATCATGCTGGAAGATACTTTGAAAAACAATAAAACCTTTTTTGGTGATAATTATTCGCATTTTCATTATTAGGCCTGAAATATATATAGCGGCCCTCGTATAGGCCTCGCACACTCTCCACTCTCTTCGTCCAACAATGCCGCCACAGCCTGCAGTGGAAAACAGCAAATTCCGCGCTCCACCCTGTAAAAGAGTAGATACTTTACTCTTTTACTCTGCCCAGGCGAAGGCCTTACTTATTGCATTGCCAGATCTAGTGGTATCAATCTCAATGGGCAAATCTAAGGTTGGTTCGATCCTATGACTTAACAGACACTGATAATATGGTTGAAATTAAGGAAATCTATAATTTCATTTTAATTGTTCTCGTCCTGGTATAAGCTTTTACAAGAAGATCTAAGGATTAAAATATATTCGACTTATCGCTGTCTCACAGCTACATTAGAAATTTCAACGCCTAGCTCGGTTTAACCCGATCTAGAAGGCTTAAAAGGGTTCCGAGTTGACAATAGCTTAATCTGTTTAGACTCTTTAGCTGAATTTTTTCGTGGTCTAGCTTTCAAAATAATTTTTTATTTATAATAAAATTTTCTTGTAACGCATTACGCGCAAAATTTTTCGAACTATATTTTTTTTCAATCTATCTTTTAAATTTCTAATATATACTTATATAGACGATGTACCATGAAGTCTTTAATTGTAAGCTATTGGCAGGTTATAATTTTTAGAAACTCTTCCCAAAATATTTGAAATAAATTGCATTTAAAATTTGTCCGAAATTTTGAAAATTGTGTGTAGTTTATTAGTGACCCTATTTTAGGTGTCCGTGACTGTGTGTATGTGTAGGCATTTTCTCATGGAGCTAATGGATAAGAGTAAACTTTTATGAAGTTATTTATAGTCATGATTTTAAACATCTTTTGCATTGCAACTGTTAAGTTAAAACTGACAAAGACATTTTGATTTGATTCCAAAACGATTCGTGAGTTCTTCTAATATCAATTAGCATAATCATCAGGATCCGGAATCCCATTTTGATTTAAAGAAAATGCAGAACATAACTCTTTCAAATTCGTTAAGAGAATTATTATCTAATTCATGGTGTTAAAATGATAGATTTTCAGCTTTGAAACAATATTTTCTAAATATCTCTCGTAGGAGTGTTCGAAAATCTTAAATTGCATTTTGACTCACATGAATTGGAATAAAATTAACCCAAAACATTTTATAGCACAAATGTTTTATTGTATTATTTTTTCTTTTTTGCCTTGCTTATAGCTCCACCTCAAGATGATTCCAGCTCTGAAGAAACCCAGGGCAGTTCTTCCAATGCAAAACCTATTGTGCCACCACGTCCTCGTAATTTAGCCTTTGATCATAAAAATAAAGTTATCAACAGTCCCAATGTGGTCAAAACGCGAGGTGTCTACGAAGCTGTCGAATTTGCCGATTTAGACAGTAATGAAGATCGTAAGCTATTTCTATTCAAATATTTGTTGTATTCACTGGATTTATTATCCTTTTTGTCTATTCTTTTTTTTTAGCACGATTTCAAGTTCACAATGTTATTAAAAAATTATATACAACAGCTCAAACCGTTTTACAATTGCACGCAAATCTCAGAAATTGTGAGGATTCTTTAATGCTGAATGAATTGGAGAATGCCGTGATTATGACACAAAATATGTTAACAAGTATAACACAAAATAAGTAAGTATTAGGATGTGTATTAAGATACACTCATCGCAAATGATCATATTTATTTATTTAGCCAGTGCAATATGTTAGCCAACTTTTAGTTACAACATTAAACCTTGTAACCTCCAACCACATAAAATTAAACTCGAAAATGTTGACTATGGCTGCTAATGTAAATCACTTACGTGCAGTTCGGATCTCTCTGTTGTTTGAAATACGATTATTTATTTATCAGACAGTTTAACCAATTGTGACTTTAAAGATATTCAATATTGTACGCAGCTTACAATGTTTTTTATGTTTAATTTGAACCGGTCAAAGCGTTTAGACTCGGTTCAATACATTTGACATTATACCGACAACCAACTGCTTAACGCTCCTTGTGAGATCGTAAAATGTTTCCATCGCTACTTTAAGCGTTACGTCGTTTGTATGAAGCCGTCTTTTTTTAACCCCAGTTCGGATGTGTTAATATTGGCGACCTCTGACCACAGAAGTCGGGTAACATCACTCGTTAAGCATTGATGATAATGGTGTCTCCTCCATCGTTTCGAATGAAATAAGGTCTAATGATGCCCCGGCGCAAAATAATTACGAAAGCGCAATTTTTTTTGGTTAAGGATTAAGTTTGCTTTATTGTCGACAGTGCCGCAAAGAAATATATTGACCTTATCTAAGTATATGTATTTTTCGCCAAAATTCTGATACCCGACCAACATAGGTAGCGTCGAATTAGCAAACTAATGCGGTTGTCTATGGTCGGCCGGCTTGGATTTTTGCGTCAGTATAATCTTATATGGCTGTAAGTAAGCCCTAATCCAACCACAAAATAAGTCAGGTTGAATTCCTTTCCATGCCTTTTGAAATAATATGCGCCAAATAAACATTTAACTATGTCTTCTTCACTTCGCACTAATATGTGTATGGTTGGTAGCTTAAGGTCTAAACGAGTCTTATACGAATATCAAGATTTCATGTCGTAGTTCGACAAAAGTAATTAGGGATTGGGCTGTCTGGAATATCAGCATCATTCAAGATCATTAAAGAATAAACTGTAAGGACATTGTGATAGACCTTAATTTTACTGCTGTCACTGCTTGTCTATTTAGGATGACCAGAGACAACAAACGATGTGGGTCGCATCACCCTCTTTATGTATAGCTTATCCTTTATTGGACCCTTACTACAGCTTTTCCAATTGTAATTCAGAAAATATTACTTGAATTTCTGAAATTTTTGTTTACAATTTTTAAAATATATTTGAAATTGAGAAATTCTATAAGAAATTCAAAAATTTCAGAGAAAATTAAAATTAAAAAGGTATCAATTGAAATTCAATAAATTATATTTGAAATTAAGAATATTTAATTTAAAATTCAGTGGACATCAATTATAATTTAGAAAATTCCATTTGATATTCAGAAAATTATCTTCCGAAATGCTCCACAAGAGGCTGTTGTAGGACTAAGATGTTGTTCTTTTGTGATAAATTTTTGAAAGTGGCTTATTTGATTAATTTGCCGTTGGAAAAATTTATTAATATTGTTCATTTATACTTTGCTGTTTTGTACTTTGTTAAAGGAAAGAAAAACGAATCAAATATTCGTTGAAAAATATTTTGTATACGTATTTGAAATTCAATAAAATATTTTTCAATCTTCCAGAATTGTGCCCAACGAAGCAACAACCGAATTTGTTCTTAACATTTACAAGTGTTTCGATTTATTACCTTAAAAGAATGGAAAGAGAATCCAAGCTTAGTACTCCGATCGATTTAGAATCACTATCTAATTTTATTAACCGATGTGTCCTTTCGTTATAATGAAAATACTTTCTTACCTTATCCCCACAACATCCCATTAGGGATATAACTCTCGGGCGGTGAAAAAGGTTGACCACGCATTTTTTTCGTGATGCTAGGAAATAAGAAGAAGTCATTGGGTGCCAAATCGGGGCTGTACGGTGGATGGCCCTTCAATTCGACTTCTTGAGTGGTCAAATAGCTCATCGTTTCGGCTGATCTGTGAGAGCTTGCATTGTCGTGATGATCCGTCTTCTCTTATTATCTTTCCACATTTTTTCAAACACTGTTGGCAAACAGATGGTTGTATACCACTCAGAATTGACCGTCTTTCGTTCCACTAAAGGCACTGTGGCAACAATGCCGGTTATACCAAAAAACGCAATCATTTGCTTCGATGTACTTCTTCCACAAATAACTTTTGTTGGATTTGGCTAGTCTTGAAAGACCCATACGGTGGACTGCTGTTTGTTTCGGGTTCATATGCATAGATCCATGATTCGTCGCCTGTGACAATGTTATACACTGCCTTTGACCTACCGCAGTTATACTTTTTCCACATCTCTTTGCACCAATCCATACGAGCCTTTTTTTGAGCATTCGTCAAATTATGTGGGATCCAATGAGAACAATTTTTTTTGCACTACCAAATGTACATACATGCAATATCTTATTGATGCTTGTCATACTAATGCACAAGGATGCCTCAATCTCACGGCACAGCATCGATGGTTTTTGGCAAAGTGACCGAAGTTGGACGTTCTTCACGAAATTAATCCTGGAGGGAACGGCGTCCGAGACAGAACTCTTGGTTCCAGCGATTAAGTGGTTTTTGATCGGGCTTCGTAAAAAATCATCGCACGAATTGTTCACGGGATAATTCGATTTTTTGACTGAGCTGAATTTTTCAACACACTGTAAACAGAACAATTTGTTGAAAATGGAATGAATTGATACCTCCACTTTGCGTTTAAATACCTTGTTACAAGTTTTCTTATTTGATCTAGTACGTTATGTATATCTGTTACGTTGTGTGTATGTATGTATATTCAAACGGAAAATATTTGTATTAGTTCAATAAACGAATTCAAAACCAACAGGTTATGGGCCGCATGACACGTTCAGTGCAGACATAAAAAATATTTCTCAAAAAAGAAAAGGAAACAGAGAAATAATTTTCAAATTAAAAAGAAAAAATAGAAAAATTTTGTGAAAAAAAAACAATGGCGAGCAATAATTTTTCGTTCCCTATGGAGAGGCTACGCGGAAGAGACAATTTCGACGTCTGGAAGCGACAAGCGAAATCGTGCTTGGTCATCAAGGGATGCTGGAAGGCGATTGTAGAGGATGTTCAGAATGCTTCTTTGAATGAAAGAGCATTGGCTGAAATCACGTTAATGATCGACCCGAATAATTTTGGACATATTGCAACTGCAACATCGGCAAAGGCGGCATGGGATGCATTAATGCAAGCATACGAAGACACAGGACTCACAAGAAAGGTAGAACTACTGAAACAATTGGTAAATATAAAGATGCAGCATTTCAAATCGATTCAAGAGTATATCAACGAAATGGTAATAGTTGCCCTTAAAGTCAAGAACGCTGGTTTGAATATAGATGACGAATTGACCGCATCTCTAATGCTTGCGGGATTGACCGATGATTTCAAGCCTTTGGTCATGGCTGTGGAGAACTCGAAGGACAAATTGACGGTTGATGCAGTCAAGAATCTTTTAATGCAAGACACAAAATTTGACAAAACTGTTGAAAAAGAAGCTGCGTTAAAAACAAATTTTGTTAAGAAGAATGTTAAGAAAATTCAGTGTTTTAACTGCAAAGGATTTGGTCACATATCAAGAAACTGTCCGAACCGAGAGAGGATTCAAAACACAGCTAATAATAAAAATAAAGAACTGTTATTTGCGTCTTGTGGAAGTGTTGAAACATGTGCTAAGGCAACAGATTCGTTGGAATCCAATATAGAGTGTGATGTGTGGTATGTAGACAGCGGCGCTAGTAATCACATGACGAATGAAAAGAACCATATATACAACATTAAGAAGGTCTCAAACAAAAAGGTAATTGTTGCAGACAAAAACGAGTTGCAAGTAGAATGTATTGGAGATATCGACATCAGCGTTGTCAAATCAAATGAAACTGTAACGATCAAGAATGTCGAATATGTACCAAAACTTTGTGCCAATTTACTTTCGGTCTGACAAAACAAGGTAAAAAGCTAATTTTTTATGGAGACAAATGCCAAATTATGAATAAAGAAGGGAAAACCGTGGCAGCAGCAATAGCGCAAAAAGATTTATACAGATTGGAATGTCGCACACTTTCGAAAAACGAAAATGCGTTTACAGTATCTAACGACTTCAGTTTATGGCATCGAAGAATGGGACACATTTGTAATAAGAAACTAAATGAAGTAAGAATTGCAAATTGTGGCATAAAATTTTCCAAAGAAAATAAGGAGCCGTGTACTATATGCGTTAAAGGTAAACAAACTAGAAGGCCAAATAAGGAAGAGGGTACTCGGGCAAAAGATCTTTTGGAAATTGTTCATACAGATGTCGTTGGACCATTGAAGAACGAATCTTTTTCTGGTTGTCGTTTTTTAGTGACATTTGTTGACGACTTCTCCCGGAAAGTTTTTGTATATCCCATAAGAAATAAATCCGACGTATTTCCAACATTCGTGGATTTTAAGAAGATGGCAGAAAATCAATTATCAAGGAAAATCAAGACAATTCGGTCAGACAATGGGGGAGAATACGTAAATTCAAATTTCTCAAAATTCCTAAAAGGCTGCGGTATCATGCATCAGAAGACCTGTCCATATTCGCCAGAACAAAATGGAGTTAGCCGAAAGGATGAATCGAACTTTAATAGAGAGAGTGCGGTGTATGCTTTTGGATAGTCAACTCGACACTCGATTTTGGGCTGAAGCTGCAGTTACAGCAGCATATATAATAAACCGTGTTCCTTGCCGTGAAGAAAAAAGGTGCCCTGAGGAAATATGGTCCGGACGCAAACCAAATATAAAATTTTTAAAAGTTTTTGGATGCCCCGCGTTTGTTCATGTGCCTAAAAAACGAAGAAGCAAATTAGAATCGAAGTCTACGGAATGCATCATGGTTGGATACAGCGCAGAGAGCAAGGCGTACAGATTGTTCAATCCACTTGATAATAATGTAATAGTAAGTCGTGACGTGGTATTTGTGGAAAATGGCAGAGTGAGTATGAAGACTAGTCAGAAACATGATTTATATTACCCAGACGTATTGGAATACGATGTCAATTCAAAGGAGAGACTGTGTGAATATGAATCGACATCAGAGTTAAATAATAGAAATAACACTGGAACAACGCAAGAGCTGAATATTGATAATGAAACATTAGTTCCAGCTGGGCTTCAATCGGCAGATTCTGATACTGATAGTGAATACGTGGATACGGACTGGCCTTCTGAAAATGTTACCGAAAGTACTGGTAGTGTCGAGTGGGCTCCAAATCAAAATACAAGACTACACATACCAATGGACGGCGGCGTACGCAGATCGGAGCGAATAGCTAATCTAAATCAACAATCAGCTGCATTCTGTGCTATGGAATTCATCTCTACTGACCCCTGCACAGTTAAGGAAGCTATGTCATCGGATGAAGCAGACAGATGGAATATTGCCATGCGAGAAGAATATGGTTCCTTGATTGACAACAAAACCTGGGTACTGACTGATCTTCCTCCTGGCGAAAAGGCAATACAATGCAAGTGGGTTTTTAAGAAGAAACAAGATGATGAATGTAGTCTCATACGATGGAAAGCAAGACTTGTGGCTAAAGGTTTTACCCAGCGAGAAGGAATAGACTTCCACGAAACTTTTTCTCCTGTAGTGAGATATGATTCCCTAAGGTATTTGATGGCATTGGCTGCACAGCAAGGCATGTTCATACATCAGATGGATGCAGTTAGCGCATATTTAAATGGAAGTCTGAAGGAACACATATATATGCATCAGCCCGAAGGTTTCAATGACGGATCAGAAAAGGTGTGCAAACTCGTAAAATCAATATATGGTTTGAAACAATCTGGCCGTGTTTGGAACGAAACAATAGACAAAGAACTTCAAAATATGGGACTCGTACGAGGAGAAGTTGACCAGTGTATCTACCACAAAATAAGCAAAAAGGAAAAGCTATATGTCGCAATATACGTCGATGATGTTCTTATATTCTCCGATAATATAAAAACATTAAGTTTTGTAAAGAAGAAGCTGTCCCAGAAGTTTAAAATGAAGGACCTGGGCGAAGTTTCAACTGTCCTGGGAATGAAAATAACGCGAAATAATAATGAAATCAAGATCGATCAATCCAAGTATATATCAGATGTTTTTTCACGTTTTGGAATGAACGACTGTAATCCAACATCAACCCCTATGGACTACAATCAAAAATTATCGACAAGCATGTCACCAACAGATGATGCAGAAAAGGAACGGTGGCGCTTTCATCAACGGAAGCGGAATTTATGTCCATAACCGCAGCAATACAGGAGTCAGTCTGGTTAAAGCGACTTGAAGCTGAATTAAATCCAGAATGTGGAAAAAGTATGGTATTGTTCTGTGACAACAAAGGTGCTATTCAAGTGGCCAAGAACAACAATTACTCAACAAGAACGAAACACGTGGACATAAAAGCAAAATTTATTCGACAAAAAATTGATAGTAACGAAATAACATTGAAATATGTACCTACTAAAGAAATGGTGGCAGATGTATTCACAAAAGCTGTCACTCCTCAGAAATTAAGTTACCTACAAGAAAAATTTGGACTTGTATTAATTGATGTGTAAATATTTTTTATGTTAATTATAAGTCTCGATTTAAACGATAAGTGAAGAATATTTCATTCAGGGAGAGTGTTGAAAATGGAATGAATTGATACCTCCACTTTGCGTTTAAATACCTTGTTACAAGTTTTCTTATTTGATCTAGTACGTTATGTATATCTGTTACGTTGTGTGTATGTATGTATATTCAAACGGAAAATATTTGTATTAGTTCAATAAACGAATTCAAAACCAACACAATTCGCCCTCAAATGACAAAACGTTCTAAGTGAAGTTATGCTATGTCAAATGTCAAAGTTTGCAATGAAAGTTCCAGGTTGCTTCTGGGAACACCGGTATTGTCAGGACTCGAAATATAAATAGCAACCCTCTTAAAATTACTTCAGTAAAATTTAATTTAGCGGTCTTCAATTTACCTCCAATATATTACTTCTATTTATTTTAGTAAAAGCATGTTTAGAGTTAGCAAAGCGCACAGGGTTACACCTAGTTATTTATATAATTTGAATTTTAAAACCGATTTATTAGATCACTTCTTCTCAACACTGGAATTCGCGAAATCGTTGGTCTTTTTGAGACCAAAATTAAATGGAATTGAAAGAAATTGCTAAAATGACATTGGAACTAAATTAGGAAACTTACCAAATTCCCATATTCCATTAAGGACCAAACAGGAAACTTTTGTTATATGAGCGGGAAATTCTCTCAATGTAATTTATTCTCCAAACCCTTACTAGCTTGGACAGCTAGTAAGTTTGCAAATTGATAATCTGCTACCATCATTCTCGGTTTCTTGGCGACTTAAAGCCAACTCGTTTTCTAAACGAGTAGATTTTAACGTGCGTAAAATACAGTGCTGCTTGTTGTCTCCCAGGAGATTCAGTGACATGGTTATCGAACAATCAGATGCTCTTGACGTTCTGGTCATGCAAAAACAATGTGAAGATCGTTGGGCGAGACATGTATTCGAATAGTCGAGAGAAGCACTCAAGTGTATAGGCTTCCCAAAGAGGTGCAAGAAATATATCACTCCTGACCTTTTCGATATCTATACAACCTGCATCAGGCCAAAGATGGAATACAACTCCCATATGTGGGCAGGTTCCAATATCATCCTTGGAGTTTCTAGATCGTGTTCAAAGGAGAGCGATGGTGCTGATAGATGACAGTGGGGTATCCAACTCTGTTGTCTTCCTGGAGCATCGTCAGAATGTGGGCTGTGTGTCGCTGTTCTATCGTCACTTTCATGGTGTGTGTTTTTCAGACGTTTGTCATCTTATTACTGACGTGAGGAAGTTCGACAGGGATAAACGACTTTGCAGGAATTCACACCAATTTGTTATCGATGGCCGCTTGAGTGCGCTATACACTACAGATCGAATCCGTACTGTCCGTATGTGTAATCGGCAATTACGATATCCAGAAATTAAAGACAAACATTACCCCTCCGCTCCCTAACTTTCCACCTAGCTACACAATGCACTGTAAAGAAAGGAGTTTATTAATCTCAACAACTAGGCCTAATATGTGAACTAGTTATACAAATCCACTATCTTTATATTTCTTCCTCAATCCTTATCAAACATTACCTTTAATATTTTTGCTAATTTTTTCCGTCCCTCGTTTTTTTCAGAAATGATACGTACTCATCCACTGAACAAGCGAATTTAGAAAACGGCGACTACATGATGATGGTGAATAATTGCGCCGATTTGTTGAGCAGTTTACGTATGAAGCACAAACCCGATGACTGTGAGAACAACTCCTAGTGTGTAACAAACAAAAAACAAATCATTAAATAAAAGTGAAACTGAACTAAAAACTATAAAACAAAGGAAAACATAAAACAAATATTAAAATAATAACTTAAACATAAATTAAAACTAAACAAAATTATTAAGATAAATTTACATTTAATTACAAATATTAGTAGCTAACAATGTTTTTTTTTTATTATTATCATAATTATAATTACAATTACTATGATTATTATTAATATTAATTAATAAATTGTAAAATATTTAACTAAAATATATTATTTAACAAACAAAAAACTCAATTGTAATAATTTTTTTTGTAATGTAAAAATAGGCGACTGTGACGCAAGGGAAAGTAGAGTAAAAATTAAGGATGCATGAAAGAAAAAGCGCTGCGATTTACAATTTTCATTTTTGTTGCGTGACAGAAGAATAAAAGGGATGGGAAAAAATTCGAAGCCCCTTATATGGACTGAAGGCATGTTAAGAAGGTCCAGGAGGGGTTTTCGATAAATATGGCATTTGTTTTTTTAGTAATATTTTTTTAGAATACAATTTATTTCTGCTATGAAAAAAAGAAAGCGACGCTTGTTTTGTTATAAACTAATTTGTTATGTTACGTTTTTCTATGCGTTTTTTAAATAATTATTATTACATATGTACTATGTGTGTGTTTACCTAAATATTAGTTTGATTTCGTATTATAACCTCTGTATGTATTTGCAAAAAAAAAAGAAATGTTCAATCGAACAAATTCAACTAATTTCAAAACAAAATACCAATCGGCACTACTAAACCATTACATTAATCCTACAAATGAGAAATGTTTTTGTTTTTCACAACATTGTCCGTTTATTTACATCGTATTATTGTTAAGAATAGTTTAAATTTATTCTTTTAAGTATATGCATACATACGAGTACATCTTAATTTAGCTTTAACTTTACTACCGACAAACAAAAAGGGGAATCAAAAACTCTGGATATTGATATAACTAGTATAATCATTCGTTCAATTTCAAAATAATAATGTAATTTGCACTATAAGTTGTGTTTTATGGTTTTGTTTTTATTTTTAAACTTTACACTTGAATTGGATAGCAAATGCTTTATGTTGATTGACTAACGAATTTTCATTTTGAAATGCAGCGCCTTATTAGTTTATTTAGCTTAAGACAGTTGATAATGGCCAACATTTTTTAAAAAAAAACCGAATATGTAACATAAATAACTTTTGTTTTCGAGGAATGTATTTAACAAAGGGGCCTCACGAGACATCGACAAATGAAGAAATGCCAGTTCGCCTTTTCTTATATGCTTCGATCAAAATTCTAAACGAAAAAAGTTTTCGTTTCATAACCAGTAACGCCAATTTCGCCCTTTCCCGGCTAGAACTAGTGGGTTTATTTTCATCTAGCCATTGAGAAAGTGGCTAGATTGAATCTTGCCGGAAGATCTAACCATCGTTTTTTCTTCCAGTCATTTTTTACTTGATAAGATTTTGTTGTTTCTTTCCTTTTATCAATAGGGTACCGAATTTCATTCTTTATTTAATATTCAATTAAAATTTTCAATTTAATTACACCACACTTTGTTTTAAATACTTATACGCTTACAGTATCACTTAAAATCTCCCAGTTTTGAGAGATATTTTAGCTATGGTGCTGGGCAGCTGTGGTTCACTGCGTTAAAGTTCAAGAATGACTAGTAAAAGTTTGATTTCCAAGTCAGGTCATCTAAAAAAACTCAGCCTTTCGAAGCCGGCATTAAACAAGAGGTCGCGCTAAGTGAGTAAGAGAATTTTATCGTCCACAGCGCACTGATTCTAGTGAGGTTTCAAGCATAATGAAAGGAAGGACCCACACTCTAAGGGTGCACACATTTGTTTTCTGTTTGTTAATTTTTTCGTCATGGGAGCAATACTTCCCGGAATGCCTGCTCGAAATATTACTAGTCCGAGCCTGGATCGAATTAAACATCGGGCCTTGGATCTTTCCTGTTTGATTAAGTTTCGCACAAGTAAGTTCCTCGTGCCAAGGACGGGCGCTGTTAAAATTGGAGAGAATTATTCCGTTCAATTTGACCAAAAATAATGAAATTTTCATACAAATTTAAATATGACATTACGAAGGCTGCTATATATATTTCTGGCCTAATAATGAAAATGTGAATATTTATCATTAAAAATGGTTTCATTGTTATTCTACAGCATGATTTATACACTTTTGCATGCGCTCAAAGCAATTGTCGAAGCACTTTTTCCACTCCGATTGAGACACGTCCATAACATGGTTTTTAAACACTTCAACAGCATCTTCTGGCGACGATAATCGTGCGGGAATAAAAAGAAGTCATTGGATGCCAAGTTAGAGCTGTACGGCGGCAATTCGACATTTTGGTCAGTCAAAAAGGCGCTGGTTTGAGCCGATGTGTGAGAGCTCGCATTGTCATGGTGCACAATGATTCGTTTTTTGAATTACTCCGAAGACTTCAGGCCAACAAATTGTGGAACAGAGAGGTTACGCTCAAGCGGAACAGTTTTGCAGAAGAAACAGGCGACCATTTGCTTCGAAGTGCTTCTTCCACGAACAACTTTCGTTGGATTTGGCTCGTCTTCGAAGACCCACACGGTCGATTGCTGTTTTGTTTCGGGCTTATACGCATAGCTCCATGATTTGTCACCTGTGACGATTTATAAACGTCTTTTGAAGCTCCGCGATCGTGTGTTTTCAAAATTTCTTTGCACCAATCGACGCGAGCCTTTTTTTTTAGCGATTGTCAAATTGTGCGGGATCCAACGAGATCAAACCTGTTTTACAGCCAGGTGTTCATGCAATATCGAATGTATGCTGTTGGAAGAAATGCCCAAGGATGCCTCTATGTCACGGTATGTCACATGACGATCTTGCATTATCAGGCACGACTCACGCACGACTTCAAAGTTCTCTGGCACAACGACCGTTTTTGGACGACCTTAGTCTTTGAGCTTGCGTCGGCCACGTTGAATTCATTAAACCAGTTTTTCACAGTGCTATAGGATGGTGCTTCATCGCCATACAACGATTTACGAGTAAGTCCATCGATGCACTTTTGTCGTGATCGCACGAAAATGTTCACGAGTTAATTCCATTTTTTTTTGCCAAATTGATTTTTTCAAGACACTGTAAACGACACAAATGATGGTCGTACGTCAAAACGTTCTGTGTACGTTTATGCTAAAAAATGTCAAACTTTCCAATGGAAATGTCAGTTAGTGTTGCCTAGGCCAAAAATATATATGTATAGCAATCCTCGTTTTTGACAGTCATCGCCTTTTTTTCGTAAAAATTGCTGAAAGTTTCAACTTGTAGCGATTTTTGTCGCCGTTTGTTACTTAATTTCTTTTCGCAGATTTTCCACATAACCTGAAAAATATGAATACAAGAAAAAGAAATTGGCCAAGCCGGTCCAGTCATTTTCAAGTGGTGTACTAACATTAGAGCGTCCAAAAACAAAACCGGCATATTCAGAAAACCGATATTTTAGTTTTTTCCCACATTGCGTTGTATAAAAAACCGACTGTCGGTTTTTTTTAAATAAACAACCGGCATTATCCTACTGTCCGGTATAAGCCTTTTGTAATAGTAGAGATAGTAGAGTAATAGTGACCTGGAACACCTCTAAATTTATCCAGATTTAAAAAATAAGGTCATATTTGAGTTTGTTATTTTATTACCCATATGTCCATGTTTTAATTGGTCAGATTTTCGAACATAAATTTGAATCGGCTTAAAAAAAACTACTGATAATTTTTTCAAATTTCTGGTTTTATTAGAATGGTAGAACTTTGTCTGTTCATTATAGAACACAATATCATTTAATTCACAGACAACTGAATTAAAGACATAATTGGCTCGGTAGTAACTCATCAACCCAATTTTTCAGTACATTTTCGACTGTTTTGGATTGAATCTTTTCAATGACAACTTGGAGTTCATGTTTTTTTACAGCCGATTCAAATTTAAAATTTTAAATGGCCCTTCCTGATATAAGCTTTCTTATTTAAGAAAATAATCAAGCTCCATCTGCGTATCGACATTTTTCTGATGGGTTGCGCACCAACTAATGCAGTGTTGTACAGGGCGGAGCGCGGTAGTTTGCTTATTTGGGAATGAAATAAAAAAATTACGAATCCCGACAAAATTTATTTTATATTTTAATTATATTGAACAGTAAGGGAATTTTTAAATTATGTAGTTTTAAATAGTGTATCTGGCAAATGTCGTCCTTCGCTATTCACACACTGCTGCATACGTTTTCTGAAGTTTTCATGAACTCTAACAAGCATGTCGACTGGTTTTCTGTCAATTTCAGCCTCATTTTTTGTAGTGTTGAAATCCTTCTCTCAGGTCCCCTTCGAACACATGACACATTTCCAGCTGTTCTTAATGAAGTTACCCAATTTACAATTGATTGCTGTCAAGGAATAACTCCGCGTGGGGGAACAGCGAATCGTAAACGAAAAGCAAGCTGAGTGCGCACTTAAAAAATACGCTTCAACACATAATGACCTCTCCTAACATGATGGCAACTGAAAGGCAGCCGAATACAAATCTCTCGTCGGCCAGTATAAGCCACTCACACTCTCTTCGACCGACAATGCCGCCACAGCCTGCAGTCCAAAAAAGCAAATTACGGCGCTCCACCCGTATTTACCAACATTAACGTGTGTATTTTTGTAAAATGTAGCAATTTTGAACGTCCTACGTTTCAGAGCCTAGTCGCCGAAGCTCCTTTTCTTATTTGATAACTTTAATATCCAGCCTGTCAAACTTTCTATTACGAGGACGGATCAATAATTCCATGACTTCTCCGACTTTCCTCATAGTTATACAAAATGCAACACTGCTCCCATCAAGTACCATCTGTTAAGAGACTACTGTCAAATTTTGAGAGAGTTCCGTCATTTAGTTTGTGTTTAACTGCTGATCAAAACATACAACCTCGTGGGTTTTTGTTAAAAATGGAGAAATTAAATTTCGAGTGCTCACTAAACATTATTTTTTGCGGAAAAAAACCGTCAATTAGACCAAGGAAAAGCTTGATAAATACTATGGGGCTCTGCACCATCGGTTTTTGTGGCAAAAAAGTGTTTTACTGACTTTCGTTGTGGTCGCACTAGTACAAATGACGCTGAACGTTCTGAATGGCCAATTGAGGTCAATACACCTGAAAATGTCGAAAAAAAACCACAATATGGTTTTGACCGCTCGAAGAGTAAAAGTTCGTGAGATTGTTAATGTCATACGCGTGTCATATGGCAGTGTGGTTTCGATTTTACATGATGAGTTGGGTTTGTCTGTCTGCAAGATGTCTGCCGCGCTTGCTTTCAATTGACTATAAATGTAAACGTGTGGCAAACTTAAAGGATTATTTGAAGTTGTTTAACCGCAGTTGACATGAGTCTGCGCGGCGTTTTGTAACTGTGGATGGAATCATTACAACACTCCGGAAACCAAGCAGCTGTCTAAACAAAGGTTTTCTCCGAGTGAACCGGCTCCGAAGAAGGCCCATGTGAAATGGTCGGCCAATTAGGTGATGACAACAGTTTTTTAAGATGCAGGCGGGATAATTTACATTGATTACCTCCAAAAGGGGAAAACAATAAACGGCGAATATTAAGTCATCTTATTGGACCGATTTAACGAGGATCTGAAAAAAACGACCCCATATCGCCAAGAAAAAAGTTATATTTCATCAAGATAATCACGGTTGCACACGTGTGCAGTCTCCATGGCAAAATTGCATGAATTGGGTTATGAATTGGTATATCATCCGCCAAGTTCTCCGGATTTAGCCCCCAGTGACTATTTCCTTTATGCAAACCTAAAGAAATGGCTCGGTGAAAAGAGATTCAGCTCCAACGATGAAATTATTGATCAAACAAATGCCTTTTTATGAACCTCGAAAAACCTTGATTTTTAGAAGGGATACACAAATTGGAGAAACGTTGGACTAAGTGTATTGAGATTACAGGAGATTTTGTTTAAAAAAAATTTTATTCCGAAAAAAACTGTGTTTTATTTGAAAAGTCACGGAGCTATTGATGTGCACTCGTAAAAAACGAAAGTGGAACCACATTCAGTTCTTAGTTACTCCTCCTTTGGATGGTAAGGAGCATTATCTAATTTAAAAATGTCTTTGACTGGTAGAGCCTACTTCTGTAGATCTATAGAGTACTTAATGAACGATTTGATTGTGTACCCTTTATCGAGTAGTTCCCTTAATCCTGGGTTCCCTCTACCCCAAGTCTACTGTAATTTGTTTATTTTCATTATTGATTCAAACTCTCAGTGTTTACAAACAATTTTTATACAATTTATAAATTTAAAAAATGTATTACCAAATTTTCTTCACACGACTCCTCATAAACTGGAGATAAATACTATATAAAAATCAAAAATTTGGTGTCAACTAACAGTCGTTTGAATTTATCATTTTCGTTTACAATTGCCTTGTTCCTTCCTTCCTGTTTATTATTTTTCAAAAACAAATTGAACAGAACCAAATGAAAAGTTAAACGCGTGAACTCCATCACATGGCTCAACAAATCGCATGTGATTTGTTTTACTCATCACAAGCCCTTTTAGTCAATTTAATTGAGATACGATTAAGTATAGTTAACCGATTTTTATTGGAAACATTCAAGTATTGAGATTTTTATAGCAAAATCAAGGTGTTTTTTCGAAAGCGTTTCTCTTTCACGGCTGTCGAGAAGTGACCCTTGCGTTAAGAATTTCCTAAATCCTGGTACTAAGTTCGTTCGCGTGAAAAGATTAATCGGCAGAAAAAGAGTCATTAATGCGGTTTGGCAGGATTTTGTAATGTTTAAATATAGGCATGTACATTATTTCCCAGGAAATTCAAAAAAAAGTTTCTACAATTATCTGCAGTACTCGTATGAGAGATTTTTGTTGAAATGGAAATTGGCACATTTTCACATGAAAAGACGATCTAAGTATCAGACTGTAATTTAAAGAAAAGGAATAAAAACCAAACGAAAAAAAATTGTAATATCTTTTCACAACTATTTAAATATAGACTTAATCCTAGGCTTAAATAAGTAAAAAAAACACCAAATGAACTAAAAAAATAAATTTAATTATCCAATTACGTATTTTAATCTACACAATTTATTTCTCTCTCGTTTCAAATGATGTATAATTACTGGAAATAATTAATCGATATTTTTAATATTAATAACAAATACAAGTAAATATATACACCTATATGACACATTCACTTACACACATATGCGATATATTTATCGTATGTGTGATTATATGAATATACTTATATAAATAAAATCAAATCTACTAATATATTTAATTGTACTCTAACTCAAGATAAAAACACGCAAGCATACAAGATGAATATTATAAACTATAATTACTAAACGTAAGAAGTAAAATTAATTTTAACTTGTATTTGAAGAATAAATAAATCATCCACTAATTTTATTGAAAACAAGAAAGGAAAGCAACAACATGAAAAAATAAATAATATTTACATTACAAAACAAACAAAAAATCATAAAATAAATACTACATTTTTTGCAAGAATATTGTGCAGCGTTTTTGTCACTTGCTCATTGTGGCGGTGTGGTCGGGAATAAATACGAGGGTTGCTATATATATTTCTGGCCTAGGCTACATTTTTTAGCATAAACGTACTCAGAATGTTTTGACGTACGACCATCATTTGTGTTGTTTACAGTGACTTGAAAAAATCAGTTTGGCAAAAAAATGGAATTAACTCGTGAACATTTTCGTGCGATAATTTTTCACAACTTTCGACGTCGATTATCACGACAAGAGTGGCATCGATGAACTTAAATGAAGCACCATCTTATAGCACTGTGAAAAACTGGTTTAATGAATGCAATCGTGGCTGACACTCGCTCAAAGGCGAAGGTCGTCCAAAAACGGTCGTTGTGCCAAAGAACATAAATGCCGTCCGTGAACTGATAATGTAAGATCGTCATGTGACATACCGTGAGATTGAGGGCATTTCTTTCACCAGCATACATTCGATATTGCATGAACACCTGGCCGTAAAAAAGGATTGCTTTCGTTGGATCCCGCACAATTTGACAATCTTGAAAAAAAAGGCTCGTATCGATTGGTGCAAAGAAATTTTGAAAAATACGATCACGGTGCTTTGAAAGACTTTTATAAAGTCGTCACAGGTGACGAATCATGGATCTATGCGTATGAGACGAAACAAAAAAGCAATCGACCTGTGGGTCTTCGAAGACGAGCCAAATCCAACGAAAGTGGAAGAAGCACTTCGAAGCAAATGATCGCTGTTTCTTCGGCAAAACTGGGCATGTGGCGACTGTTCCGCTTGAGCAATGTATGACGGTCAATTCGGAGTGGTACACCACAATTTGTTTGCCTGAAGTCTTCGGAGAAATTCAAAAAAACGAACAAGATAAGACGAATCATTGTGCACCATGACAATGCGAGCTCTCACATATCGGCTCAAACCAGCGCCTTTTTGACCGGCCAAATTTGATGGGCCATCCGCCGTACAGCCCTAACTTGGTACCCAATGACTTCTTTTTATTACCGCACATTAAGAAAAAAATGCGTGGTCAACGATATTTGTCGCCAGAAGATGCTGTTGAAGCGTTCAAAATCCATGTTTTGGAGGTGTCGCAATCAGAGTTGAAAAAGTGCTTCGACAATTGGTTTGACAATAGCTCATCGTTTCAGCTGATGTGTGAGAGCTCGAATTGTCGTGATGCAAAATGATCCGTCTTCTCTTATTATCTTTCCTCATTTCTTAGAACACTGTTGGCAAACATATGGTTGTATACCACTCAAAATTGACCGTCCTGCGTTCCACTAAAGGCACTGTGGCAAAATGGCCGGTTATACCGAAAAAAACGTTATCATTTGCTTCGATGTACTTCTTCCACGAACAACTTTTGTGGGATTTGGCTCGTCTTAAAAGTCCCATACTGTCGATTGCTGTTTCGTTTCGGGTTCATATGCATAGATTCATAATTCGTCACCTGTGACAATGTTATACACTGCCTTTGAGCTACCGCAGTTATACTTTTTCCACATCTCTTTGCACCAATCCATACGAGCATTTTTTGAGCATTCGTCAAATTATGTGGAATCCAACGAGAACAAATTTTTTTCACGGCCAAATGGACATGCAATATCTTATTGATGCTTGTCATACTAATGCCCAAGAATGCGTCAATCACACGGTATGTCACATGTCATTCTTGCTTAATCAATTCACGCACAGCATCGATGGTTTCTGCACGCAGAGAAAAAATATGGTTACTACATGGTCACGGTAATAATACTATGTTCTCCGCAATAAAAGTATGTTTGTCGCAACCATAGGATTTTTAACTGAATTTAGTTTTGACAAAAGCATAATTGCTGCAACATAAATATTGTTGAAATGTTACAATAGTATTATTGCCAAATTTAAAAATGAAAATATGGTTATAGCAACAATATAAATATGGTTGGTGCGACAAAGTATTGTGTTTTGCGTTTTATATTAACAATAATATGATTACGGCAATCATACTGTATGACTGTAATTTTTGTTCATTTAAATTTGCTTTTTAGAACAATGTTATTGTTACGGATTTGATTTTTTTATCAAAATTAAAATTTTTTAAACAAGCTGCTTTAGCTTTGTTTTACTGAAATATTTTTAATAAAAACGCTTACGTTTATTTAAACTTATTTTTTCTATTGTGAAATAAATCACTCCTATTATCTTGAATTTAATATATTTTTAAATAATTTTCATAATTCAAATCTATTGTTGACAACTTAAACTAATTCTAATAAATAATATTGGGGATCAAATCTATTGTCGACAACTAAAACAAATTATAATAAATTTTATTGTCGATCATATTGCAATTGTGTGTGATCATACTATGGTTGTGGGGATCATAACATGGTTACGTGTGAATCACACTATGATTGTGAGGATCATACTATGGTTGTATGTGAAACATACTATGGTTGTGAGGATCATACTATGGTTGTGGACATCATAGTATGGTTGAGTGTGAATCATACTATTGTTGTGGGGATCATAGTATGGTTATGTGTGAATCATACTATTGTTGTGAGGATCATAGTATGGTTGTATTTTAAACATACTATTGTTGTGAGGATCATAATATTGTTGTACCACAACCGTATACCCAACAATAGTATTATCCTCTTCGAATATTGTCACCACAACCATACTTTTTTTCTGCGTGTGACAAAGTGACCGAACTTGGACGTCCTTCACGAAATTCATTCTGGAGCAAAAGGCGCACGAGACTGAATTCTTGGTACCAGCGATTAGCAGTTGTTTTTGATGGTGCTTCATCGCCAAAAGCAGAAACAAGTTGATTTAAACACTCTTGTCTCGATACAATTCGCCCCCAAATGAAAAAACGCCCTGAGTAGTATTGTCAGGACCCGAAATATAAATAGCAACCCTCGTATTCATGAAATGCTTTTATCGGCAGTATATGTGACGCGCAAATTAGAAAGGGACCTAAGGTTAAAAACCAGTTTTGTTCAGGAGAGCCATTTTAAAGATTTAAATACGTGTATCTTTGGTGTACCATCACTTTCATAAAACGCGCATATCTCTGGGAGGGAACATTTTTGGGGGCATGGGATCGGTCTCATTCGATGCTCAGATGTTGTCCACGGCTCAGTGAATAAAGGCCTAACGAACTAACGCCTAAAAAAAAATGAAATAATGCCTAAAAATTGCATCGAAAAATATAAAGGAATTAGGCGGTTGTTCATTATGAAAGAATGTCTAATATTTTAGGCATTCCTTCATTAAAATTGTTAGGTGATTTTTCATAATGAAAGCAAGCCTAACAATCAGAAATGAAAAAACGCCTAATTAGATATTTATTCATTTTTGATTGTTAGGCTTTCTTTCATTAATGTTAGGCGATTTTTCATTTTGCTAAAAGTGTGATTTTTGGCTCAGTGAATAAAGGCCTAACGAACTAACGCCTAATTTTTCAAAATGAAAGAATGCCTAAACAAGAACGCCTAAGAAGAAAGTGAAAGAACGTTTAACTTTAAAAATGAAGGAAAGTCTAATTTTAAAAATGAAAGAAAGTCTAAATTGTTAGGGTTTCTTTCATTATGGATTAACACCTAATGAAAGAAAACCTAACAATTGGAATTAAAATGCTGAAAATATATTTTGAAAGGAAAAAATGTATTTTTAAATTATATTTAACTACAAGTTATGTAAATACAGTTAAATTTTCAACAACTATAGCTCTACATAGCGGACATTTGAAAAAATTTTCACCTGCGTTAGCTTTTAGTTCATTACAACAGTTCAAGCAAATTTTTAAATGCCGACATGGCAAAAGTAATATATTTGGCTTTGAAGCCAAACACACTATGCACATCGCATTTTAAATTTATACAATTGTTTTTCTGATATTACATAAAGTAATTTTGAATTAATCCTCTTGCCAGAAATAATTTCGTAATCCATTTTTAATTATAATATAATTTTTAATGTCCAACACTTATGAATGACTTGCTCGTAGTGATAGAAGTTTAACGAATGACGTCAACTGATAACAAATTGCAAAAACATTTGTCTAACCGTAAATACAACTGTTAGTTTTCAATGAATTCACGCATAATAGTAATAAAAATCACACTTTTAGCAAAATGAAAAATCGCCTAACATTAATGAAAGAAAGCCTAACAATCAAAAATGAATAAATATCTAATTAGGCGTTTTTTCATTTCTGATTGTTAGGCTTTCTTTCATTATGAAAAATCACCTAACAATTTTAATGAAGGAATGCCTAAAATATTAGACATTCTTTCATAATGAACAACCGCCTAATTCCTATATATTTTTCGATGCAATTTTTAGGCATTATTTCATTTTTTTTAGGCGTTAGTTCGTTAGGCCTTTATTCACTGAGCCGGATTCTCTTCTAATAAACAGAAAAAACATCGCTAACGTTTTTGCAGTTTTTGTCTCTTCATTTTCAGTTTAGTTTTTCCTCCTTATTTTTCTAACATTCGATGTTAAAGGAATGAATCCCTTTTGAAAATTTATTCTTTTGCCTTTTTCCGTTTGGGTAGTAAAATTTTTCGTGTTAATTTATGGTTGTGCTCTTTGCTAAGGTAAGTGCGTTCAACAAGCATCGGCAACAAATTCCCAGCAGTAATAATTAAATACAATAGATGGCGCACATGAAGTGAATTCAAACGAGCATTTCCCAAATTTGATGAAGACGGATATAAAATTGTATAATCACTTTTGTTCTAAAAAATATTCTAAAAACAGTGACGCCAACTGTTGTAACAAAACTAAACTAAAAGACAAGAAAGTCGTTCAAAAACGCCGAAAACCTTTGGGAATTAGGGTTCCAAAAACAATGAAATTTAAATTGCTCGAAACCAATCCACTGTCTAAGATAAAGATTACCATATTAGTATTTCACGATTTCCCTAGCTTTATTTATATCGACAGTTTGGGTAATTGGCTTAGACATTTTTTTCACTTTATTTTTTGATCACTAGATTTAAGTTAGCTCAAAAGAGTTTCGTGGTATTTATTATCTACAGGGTGGGGCAAAACTAGCGTTGTGGTTTAAATGTTTTAGGCTATTGAGTCCCTTGTGGTTCTCATTATCTGACCACTCCACGATGAAAGTTGAAACAATTTTAAAATCCCGTTACAGACTAATGCTATTGAGGTTAGCCTTCAAAACCCATATGGCATTAACGGGGTCTGTTCAGTTCTACTATTGAAATGGGTGTGTTCAATGTTCTAACAGTATTTATGTCCCTACTAAGTATATAAGTAGTTGACACATATATGTTCATTCGATTTTTCTGTTTTTAACTCTAGGAGTCACATCTTACATACAATCTTGATGAAATTTGGCACGAGTAAGTTTTTTGGGCCTAGGATGGACGTAATTGACATTGAAGCAAATCGGTTTAGATTAAGTATGTATATCTTATTTACACACATATGTTCATTCGATTTATGTTTTTAGTTCTAGGAGCTAAAAACTAAAAACCAAGGGGTCCAAAACCTATTTTAAATCGACTTTTCGGAACATCCAGAAGTGCGGGTTATAATATAGTACTTACAGGCATCTAACAATTTTTCAGAGGCGGGCTTCTCACCTCATAAATGCCGGCGACTTTACCACACACACAGTGAACATATCAGTTGGAAATCGGTCCGAACTACAAATATTCGGTTGGATGAATACACTTTCTGTTGCAATCACCCACATTCCGTGGTATTGATGGTAACATGGTTCGATTAAGCATGAGTTGATAGCTACAATAATATTACCATACAGCCAACAATAATGTTATACCGACCGAATTAGGAAAAACTATTGGTAGCCACAATTAGTGGTTATGACAACATACCAATTATGAAGAACATGTTACTTTTGTGCCAATAATTGGTGGTAGAAACAAATAAATTATTTATAGTAACCAAACTAAATATTTAGGTTAAAATTCCACTTTTGTTCACCTAAATATTTTATCATAATCAGCTGAATCTTTACCATAACATCATCATTTTACCTTTACCATAACATCATTCTTAATTAGATTTTTAAGCAATCGTAAAAACTAAGTTTAAAAAAAAACCTGCTCATAATGTAAATATAAGAATAAATATTTCCAATTCGTTCAATATAACCATTGAATAAAAAAAACTTTATTATTTCGGTCAGGTAACCGAATATATACAATTTTACCATCAGTTGGTCCAGTTAACTAATGCTCGTGTTAATGACCACCTAATTCAAAGAGTTCTTATAGCAAAAAGAAACTGTTGTGTTATTCTGGCCGTAGTGTCGCCTGGCGCCATCTGACATTTTCATTGGAAAGTTTAACATTTTTTAGCATAAACGTTCTCAGAACGTTTTGACGTACGACCATCATTTATGTATTGTTTACAGTGACTTGAAAAAATCAATTTGGCAAAATTCATAATGAAAGATCGTCATGTGATGTACCGTGAGATAGAGGCATCCTTGGGCATTTCTTCCACCAGCATACATTCGATATTGCGTGAACACCTGGTCGTAAAAAAGGTTTGTTCTCGTTGGATCCCGCACAATTTGACAATCGCTCAAAAAATGGCTCGTAACGATTGGTGCAAAGAAATTTTGAAAAAATACAATAGCGGTGCTTCGAAAGACGTTTATTAGATCGTCACAGGTGACGAATCATGGATCTATGCGTATAAGCACAAAACAAAACAGCTATCGAACGTGAGGGTCTTCGAAGACAATCCAAATACAACGAAAGTTTTTCGTGGAAGAAGCACTTCGAAGCTAATGGTCGCCTGTTTCTTCGGCAAAACTGGTCATGTAGCGACTATTCCGCTTGAGCAACATAGGACAGTCAATTCTAAGTGGTACTGCACAATTTGTTTGCCTGAAGTCTTCGGAGAAATCCGAAAACGAACAAGAGAAGACGAATCATTGTGCACCATGACAATGCGAGCTCTCACACATTGGCTCAAACCATCGCCTTTTTGACCGGCCAAAACGTCGAATTGATGGGTCATCCGCCGTACAGCCCTGACTTGGCACCCAATGACTTCTTTTTATTTCCGCACATCAAGAAAAAAATGCGTGCTCATCGATTTTCGTCGCCAGACGATGCTGTTGAAGCGTTCAAAAACCATGTTTTGGAGGTGTCTCAATCGGAGTGGAAAAAGTGCTTCGACAATTGGTTTGAGCGCATGCAAAAGTGTATAAATCATGCAGGAGAATACGTTTTTTGAAAAACAATAAAACCATTTTTGATGATAAATATTGGCAATTTCATTATTAGGCCAAAAATATATATAGCAGCCCGTATGGTTGTACTATCTTTGTGAAATACAAAATGAATTTCATAATTTGTTTCAGCAAAGTCCATTAAAGCATTGCCTAATAATTCCATATGTGATCCATAAAGCAAATCGGAAAAATAGATGCGAAACCCCTTCATGAGAGACCCATTTTTAAAATATTGAGCCATTCTAGTTTTTTGCTCTTGACCTTTAGCACATTTTGGCATCCATTAGATCCAGTGTATAGTTTTGTTCTTCTCACTGTAAAACAGAAAGGAAATGGAAAATATTCAGTATTTTATAGTACAATTTCCAGCTTTCGCATAGTAAAGTTACAATTCCAGAAGAAGAGTTAGTAAATATCTTTAACGGGGGATGTAATTTGCAACATTTCGTTAAATATATAATTAATGCATTGTTCTATAGTAGACTTCTACTTAATATATATAACTATTATGCAAATTCGCAAGAAATTATAATAATTAACCAACTAAAGTATTTGTAACAATCCGTAGAGAGTACACGCAGAGAAAAAACATGGTTACTACATGGTCACGGCAATAATAATATATTCTCCACAACAAAATTATGTTCGTCGCAACCATAGCTTTGTTGACTGAATTTATTTTTGACAATAGTATAATTGCTGCAATATTAATATTGTTGAAATGCAACAATAGTATTATTGCCAAATTTAAAAATGAAAATATGGTTATAGCAACAATACAAATATGGTAAGTGCGACAAAAGTATTGTGTTTTGCCTTTTATGTCAACAATGATATTATTACGGCAATCATACTGTATGATTGTAATTTTTCTTCATTTAAATATGCTTTTTAGAACAAATGTTATTGGTACGGATCTAAAGCAATAATAGTACTTTTTTTTATCGAAATTAAATTTTTTTAACCAAGCTGCTTTGGCTTTGTTTATCTGAAATATTTTTAATAAAAACGCTTACGTTTATTTAAACTGATTTATTCTACTGTGGAATAAATCACTCCTATTATTTTAAATTTAATGTATTTTTGAATAATTTTCATAATTCAAATCTATTGTTGAAAACTTAAACCAATTCTAATAAATAATGTTGGGGATCGTAGCATAATTGTGTGTGATCATACTATGGTTGTAGGGATCATAACATGGTTGCATGTGAATCATACTATGGTTGTGAGGACCATCTCTGCTATGAATACATGTTTTCTTTTCGATCATCTGGCAACTCCTTCATATAGAAACAGGTGTTCACAAAAGACGCATCCGCGATTTTTTTACAATGGAAAAATTAGAAATGCGTGGGGTCATTAAATATTTACATAATTTACATAATGATATGGTGAATGTGTTAGGTGAAAGTGCTCCTTCATATGCAACAGTAAAAAATTGGGTTGCTGAATTTAAACGTGGTCGTACAAGCATTGAAGATGAACCACGTAGTGGACGTCCAAAAACAGCAACAACAACAGAAATTGTAGCCAAAGTGCATGATATGGTATTAAATGATCGACGAATAAAAGTGCGTGAAATAGCTTATATCATGGGCATCTCAAATGATAGAGTCCATTTAATTTTGCATGAAGAACAACAGATGAAAAAGCTTTCTGCAATATGGATGCCGCACTTGTTAACAGTCGACAAAAAACGCATAAGAATGAACACTTCTCAAGCTTGTTTGGATCGTTTTCAGCGAAATAAAATGGATTTTAAGCGTCGTTTCATAACTGTTGATGAGACATGGATCCACCACTATACTCCAGAGACAAAAGAACAGTCCAAACAATGGACTGAAGCTGGAGGAAGTGCCCCAAAGAAGTCAAAAATAATTCAATCGGCTGGTAAGGTTATGGCAACGGTTTTTTGGGACTTCAAAAGTATATTATTGATTGACTATCTGCAAAAGGGTAAAACAATAAATTCAGAGTACTATTGCAACCTTTTAGATCAATTAAATGTACAAATTCGAGAAAAACGTCCTGGCTTACAACACCAAAAAATAAGTTTTTATTAAAACAACGCACCAGCGCACAAGAGTGTTTTAACAATGGCTAAAATCAACGAATTAAAGTACGAGTTGCTTGACCACCCACCTTATTCTCCTGATTTAGTGACTTTTACCTGTTCCCAAATCTAAAAAAAGTCCTTGCTGGCAAGCGTTTTACCTCAAATGATGATGCAATTACAGTTGTAGACCACTATTTTGAAGACCAAGGGATAGAATTGCTAGATAAGCGTTGGACTAAGTGTATTGAAGTTTCAGGAGATTATATTGAAAAATAAAAATATTTTTGAAAAACTAACTATTCTCTTTCATTGATAGGCTAAGAACTTTCCGAACCGCCCTCATATGAAACTTACTAGGTTGTGAGGATCATACTATGGTTGTGGAGATCATAGTATGGTTGCGTGAGAACCAAACTATGGTTTTTGGGATCATAGTATGGTTATGTGTGAATCATACTATTGTTGTGAGGATCATAGTATGGTTGTATTTGAATCATACTATTGTTGTGAGGGCCATAATATTGTTGTAGCACAACCATATACCCAACAATGGTATTATCCTCTTCGAATATTGTCATCACAACCATACTTTTTTTCTGCGTGTAGTATCTCTTACCGACCAACCACCAAGTCAAGGTTGTATGTCCTTTAAATTATTTAAATTTCAACTTAAATTTTACTTACTATAATTACTTCTACTAATCATTTAAACCGTTCCACCGTCTTCCATTGAAGCCCACACATACCCACCCCTTCGCCGGCATACCCAACCGTCTTAATTCAATATTGACTTAAGTTAATTGATGCCAAGCTCACAAACAACAAATAAAAACTTATAACAACAACAACGGCAACAAGAACGTGTTCTCAACAAAGGCATGCCAGTTAAACTTGGCTAACTGAACAATTGTCGGTGGGTGCACCTGGTGTGGGTGATTATTAACCATTCCCTCGGTAAACATACGCAACATTTAACTCATTTGACCCCAAGGTTCAATGTTAAGCCAAACAAGCGAACATCACCAGACGGACAATCCTTTGGAGTGGTGGCTACTATGCTAAGGTATTGAACTAATTTCCCCCCAGCTGGTGGGTGGTGTTTGAAAATCGATTAATCGCTTCCGAGGAGTGGACATGGGCCGTTGGGTGTTTGTGTGGGGGATTTTGTGAATTTTAAACTGTCCTTCCTTCCGGGTTTCGCAAGTTTGCTGGTCAATTGTACACGTATCATGCTGTGCTGTACGTCCTTTCTGGACACACACAATTGATATTTATTGCAGCATATGTGTGATTTCCCCCCACATCTATTTTCCTCTAGGGCAAAATGTCCCCAGGCTTGACTGAAAGGAAGCAGTGCTTTTTATCGCAAAAAGTGTCATTTGGTCTGGGGTTCGTAATTTACAGTCAACGTTTATTGTTGGTGGCAAGTTTTAATGCAATTATTAAGATAGGCAAGTATATCTTTGTATTGCCTTAAGGAGGTTTGAGAAAACAGGAATTCAGAGTTTTTTTTGTACGTTCTTTATGGTCAGTCCACGTTCAAGTTTTTTTCTGTTAAAACCATCATTCCATCGTATTAATGGTTACATGGTTCGACTAACCATAAGATGGAAGCTACAATCGTATTACGATTCTTACAGACAAAAGGTCGGTTATACTATTGGTTGTTGAATGAAGGTGAAGACACCAACCAATTATGAAGTACTTGCTGGTTTGGTACCAATAATTGGTGGTGACAACAAATAAATTATTAGTAGTAACCAAACGTCGTTGTAACTTATTACACTATGCGACGAAAGCTCGCACTTTCTCGAAGATGTGAATGTTTTCTTCTGGAAATGAAAGTTTAAGCGATAAAGTAAATTCGCAAAACGATTCCCTCGTTGGTCCGAGTAATTTTGTATGGGCCAAGGAAATTTTTGTTTTGCAACGCTATACCATATGATATAAAATAAAAATTAGTAAATATTCCTTCGTTTTACCGAATTTTGTAGAGCATTGTAAGATCCTATCTCTAAGGTAGGAGTGTCGTTTACGTCCTTTTTAAGAAAAAGTGAAAAATTAAAAAAAATGTCTTCCAATTCATTTCAGTTGGGTCGTGTCCATTTTTTAAAGAATTTATAAAAGTAAATGTTTTTAAAAATAGCCGTTTTAGGGTTAAAATGTTTTACTAAATTGCTACTACGAGTAATTTAATTTTAGCATAGATTGTCTAAAATAAAAGCAGAATACCTTCAAGATACCATAAAAAGATATTTATCGTCCTTATTAAAAAAATTAAGGTTTTAATTGGCACCGTAATCGGCACATTTTTTTAAAAAAAAAACTTTCAAATATGACCGATATGAAAGTGTATATTTTTGCTTAAGTCTTTAAGCATTTATTTAAGGTATTTTTTGTCACATCGACCCTTAAGTAGACGAAAATATTTATTTTTGAAATTCCACTTTACTTCACTTAAATAATTTGTCATAATCAACTTTATCTCAAATTTTTTTTACTATTTCAAACCAAGATTGAATTTTGCTGACCCACTTACCAATTTGATGGTAAAAATCGCACCACTTGTGCATACAAACATTATTAGATTCAAGAGTAAAAACCAAGTTTTGAAAAAACCTGCTTATAAGTCAAGTAGCAGAATAAATACTTTGAAATCGTTTAATATAAAAATTAAAAAAAAAAACAGTTAACAAATACTAGTGGTAATGCCAGTAATCTATAAGAACATCCAATACATGTACACATTCAGTTCCAATAATAATCCTAATTAGTTAGGGTCTCTTAACCGATAGTGTTAGGTCCCACTAGAAAAAAATTGCCGTGTACCCAATCAACATTCTGTTGGTAAAAAATTCGGTGGTGGCGAAAAATCTATTCTCTGTATGCAGTTGTTTCTTTAAATCAATAATTGGTAATGTCAAGAAATAGTTTCGTTTCCATCTAGTATTGCCACAACATTATAACAGAAATAAAAAAAATAAAAAATTAAATCGAAGCAGAGTTTCCATTTTTTCTGCCTATTAAAACGGAAAGCATCGTCCTCTACCCGAAAAAGTAGACCAAATGCTAAAATTGGACAATTGAAACTATACATATCTAGATTCGATTAAAAAATTAGTTGACTTTGCTTTATTGACTCTTAAGTAAACTTAAAGCTAGTTTAAGAGAATTTATTTAATAACTGACGTGTATTAACCGAAACTCCAGCACATGAACATACGTTCGGTAGTTCTGATAGAATACTTGGAGTAGAAGCAACTACAATCACTGGGTTGCAAAAAAATTGGTTGTGACAACGAATCTGTTCCCTGTTTGTAAGGAATACACATTGACTTGTGAGAAGCCAAAAAAAAAAAATAATTTAAAGAAATTGCACCCCACTTACAACAAAAATAAATATGTTTTTAAGCGAATCCAAAACTATTTGACAACAACTTGCAACATTCTTAAACTGGACCTGCTTAAAACACTATTAAAAGTGTATTTTTTTAGTAATATTTTTGATTCAACACTTTCGGTAAAATAAAAGCCCAAGTCTGTGAATACCGCTTTATATAAATTTTGAAAATTATTTTTACGCTGGTGATATTAAGAGTGTTGCATGTTTCCGAGGAACCTGCAATGTATTTCATGGCAATATCTCGGAAACCAATTAGGATTTTCTTGTTTTTCCGCCTTATACGCAATTGTAGCTATACACTAGGAGAAAAAAAAGTGTAGAAGAAACTAATCCGAAAAAAATGCATAATCGCACTAAAATTGCTCAATGTCAAAAATTGTTAAGTTTTCTATATTTTGGCCTATAGTAGAAAAAAGTATTACATTTAAAAATTGTCAAGATTCTTTAGAACATTATAATAATGGGAAATGATTTTTTCACATATTCTTTATTTTTTAATTTTATTCAAGCTAAAGGCTAGTTTTTTTGAGACATGTGCGGCTGGTTCGCACGATAACTCTCGAAAGGAGCTACTAATCGTTTTTTTAAATTTTGCAAGTCTTAATATTTTTCTTAAATTGCCAATGTAGTTGGATATGAGCCATATTGTCACATCCCATCTGGTACCTCCCACATAAATGTACCATTACGCCTACTTTTGGCATTATTGAAATATCTTTACGATCTAACCCATAATCAATACTTAAGAACTTTTATATTCTTAAAATATTTCTAATGGTACTCATACGATATAACCCAACATCTATACTTAAGACCACAACCATAAGCTTAACTTGGTGACAAATAATTGGATTCCTTGCCACTCCCCTTATAGTACCTTCCACACAAATGCCTCTGTTTTTGTGCATATAAGAACCCATATAACTTATCACCCCGTTAGTAAGATTCGCTTAAATTGTAATCACCGTAAAGATTTTATAACGGCTTTGGACTTGTTTACAAAAAGTGGTTGACACGCTCAATATGATACCTCTTATACAAATTCGCCATTCCGCCCACTTTTTGTTATTGAAATAACTATAATCCTATTCATACGATCTAACCCATAGCCAATACTTAAAAACTTTTTTATCCTGGGAATAAAACCCAAAATCAAATCGGTGATACGGTTAACGTGTTGTCAAAATATTAGACTCCCAGCCACGCCCCTTCTGGTACTACCCACACAAATGGCATTGTTTTTGTGCAAATTAGAGCCCACATTACTTATCACCCAGTGCGTGAAATTTTTGTAAATAATAACTCGATTATATATTTTTTATAACGTGTAAGGAAGAATGGATGGCACGCCCCATTTTGGTACCTTCAGTGCAAATGCACTATTCCGCCCACTTTTGCTATTCGCATAATAATATTAACACTATTCATAGGATTCCGCTGAAAATTAGTAATTGGAAAAGAGAATAAAATTAGCCTAGAAGCTGAAAATAGCCTTAGCCACGCCCATTCTTTTACATCCCACACCCACAATTACTATCCGAGCGTTGAATGGACCCACAATATTTTTTTTCCTAATGCATGAATTTCTCTTGAGTTTTGTTTCCTGCAGTAAACCTGGTTCACTTTTGTATGCGCATAAGAAAAATGTGGATGCCATGTCCATTCTCCTCTCAATCGACTCTTTACGAGATTTCGATAAAATCGGTAGTCTTCAAGCAATAGAGGACGGATGGAAGGATAGAGGTTGGATGGATAAAAGGTTTAACTAGGATCAACCGCTAATCCGAATAATTAATTGCAGACCATAATTCGGATTATAGAAGATTCGGATTATTGGAAAATTTCGACTTCACGTGTTTTTCAAAAGAGATCTCTATGCTAAACTACTATAATTAACATGTACGCCACAAATCTTGTTCACACTTAATATTACGTTTAAATAGTATAAATTATCTATATAAAAACGAATTATAACAATTCTTATTTTAAAAAACCAAAAAAATATTAATTTTATAAAAATACGCATAAATTTTTTTTTAAAAAAAAGTACATACGAGTATTAAAACGAACCTTAAAAAAAATTTATGTTTAGAATTTATAAGAGACTTTTTGCAGAAAAAAATCGATGAGTTTTTCTTCAGAAAATGAAATCTGTCTTCCTTTTACGTTATCAAAAATGAATTTAGCAAAAAAAAAAATGTGCTCGAACTAGCCAGAGTTTTAAAATAATGTCTATCAATAGCATAAAATATTTTGATGTCAATTTGGATTACAGAATACTATCAATTCGGATTATAGAGTATGTAGTACAGAGAAAATGCATCTAGGATTCCTGGATAATTCGGATTAGCGAAGCTCGGATTACCGAGGTCTTACTGTATTTACATCAACATATTAGGCGTGTTTTATTTGAAAAGTATGAAATTTTTTCCGTCTTTATTAAGTGGTTTTTGTAATCTCGGCAGTGTCAACTTTTCATGATTAGACATCGGTACAAGTTCTTCTAACATAATCTAACCTAGCCATGTGGCTGTTGAAAGCACGATAGCGGTTTAACGAAATTGGCTAGAACCTTGAAAATTTGCATTTTTAAGATTTTTGAAAGAGCAATCGTATACACTATATATTAAACACAAATTCATTGATGTGGCAGTTCCGGCTGGCTTTGCTGTAGCGCATCCAGCCTGCCCAATTTCCAAAGACCTTAGTGAAGGATTTTGTCCCTATCTTATGAATGGCTTGCTCGGTAGTCACCTTAAGGACCTGAATCTTTAATGGATTGTTTGCATAACGTCAATCCCTCAGTCTACTACATAAAAAAAGTACAAAATAAAAGTCGGATGTGGCCGACTACGAGATACCCTACACCACTTTGCTATTTAGAGGTTTTACCTCTATCTGGAGCTTGAGCAAGGTCGGACTCAATATGTTAGAGTTAATTATTTGTCGCTCATAATGTACCATATGCAATTCGATTGGGGTAAATTTCGCAATGGGGTAAAATTTGTGGCTTCTAAAACTGCTGAACATCAAATTGGGAGGGACCTTTATGTTGGGTCTATTCGAAAACACAGACGGATATGGTAAAATGTTACAGGACGTTAGTCACTCGCAATGCTCCACGTGTAATTAGATAGGAATCGAAGGTAAAATATGGCTTCTAAACATTCAGATTCTAAAATATAAAGGACCTATGTGAGGGGAATAAAGGAAAAAATTACCCATGTGGTCCTGTTTCACCACAGTGAAATAACGTTTGCACATAAACTACAATGCATAATTTGGGCGCGATCGTGTGTAATTTGTAGCTTTAAGTGCTGCAGCACCTGAAATCAGGAGGGATCTTGGTGTGGAACCAATTCGTAAACATGGACCGATATGAAGCAGTTTAACTAGATATATGTGTTGGCCAACTTTTAGAGCTAAAGGTTCTGGAAGCGGGAGAGACTTTTTTGATGGGGACTATACGAAAAGGTGGACCTATGTGGCCCAGTTAATAGTGTAAACTGGGGTTTCAGAACACATGCATTAACCGTGCTTTCAAAAAACCGACTGTTGGGTTTTTTTTTTAATGTATAATATTTCCATATCAAAAGTAAAGTACGAGGGCTGCTATATATAGTTCTGGCATAATAATAAAAATGCGAATATTTATCATCAAAATTGGTTTAATTGCTTTTTAAAGTATTCTCCAGCAACATTTATACACTTGCGCTCAAACCAATTGTCGAAGCACTTTTTCCACTCCGATTGAGCCACCTCCAAAACATGGTTTTTGAACGCTTCAACAACATCTTCTGGCGACGAAAATCGTTGACCACGCATTTTTTTCTTGATGTGCGGGAATAAAAAAAGTCAATGGGTGCCAAGTCAGGGCTTTACATCGACACATCAATTCGACTTTTTTGGCGTTGGTTTGAGCCGATGTGCGCACAATGATTCGTCTTCTCATGTCCGTTTTTCGAATTTCTCCGAAGACTTCAGGCAAAAAAATTGTGGTGTACCAATCAGAGTTGACCGTCCTACGTTGTTCAAGCGGAACAGTCGCCACATTACATGTTTTGCCGAAGAAACAGGCGACCGTTTGCTTCGAAATGCTCCTTCTTTCTTTCGTTGGTTTTGGCTCGTCTTCGAAGAGCCACACGGTCGATTGCTGTTTTGTTTCGGGCTCATACGCATAGATCCATGTTTCGTCACCTGTGACGATCTTATAAAACCCTTTTGTAGCACTGCGATCGTATTTTTTCAAAATTTCTTTGCACCAATCGACCCAAACCTTTTTTTGAGAGATTGATCCAACAAGAACAAACCTGTTTTACGCCCAGGTGTTCATGCAATATCGAATGTATGCTGGTGGAGGAAATACCCAAGGATGCCTCTATCTCACGATATGTCACATGGCGATCTTGCATTATGAGTTCACGCACGGTATCAATGTTCTCTGGCACAACGGCTGTTTTTGGACGAATTCATTAAACCAGTTTTTCACAGTGCTATAGGATGGTGCTTCATCGCCATACAAAGATTTAAGTTCATCAATGCACTCTTGCCGTGATAATCCACGTCGAGAGTTGATTAAAATGATCGCACGAAAATGTTCACGAGTTAATTCCATTTTTTTTGCCAAATTGATTTTTTAAAGTCACTGTAAACAACACAAATGATGGTCGTACGTCAAAACGTTCTGAGTACGCTTATGCTAAATAATGTCAAACTATCAAATGGAAATTGTGCCCTTTTCAGCTTCGTGAGAAAATTTTATAGTTATTTAAAAGCCACGTGTCCATGTACATGGGGGGATGCCATTTATTCCCGCTCTCAGACAATATGTACGGGGACTACATAAAAAATAAGACTATATGACTCAAGTCCTTCCACGATTTGTTAATTGTCAATCGTTTGATGTGACGCGCAAAATAGAAAGGGACCTAAGGGTAAAAAACAGTTTTGTTCAAGAGAGCCATTTTAAAGACTTTAATACGTGTATCTTTGGTGTACCATCACTTTCATAAAACTTGCATGTCTCTGGGAGGGAACACTTTTGGGCATGGGATCGGTCTCATTCGATGCTCAGATGTTGTCCACATCAAAAAAAAGTGAAAATTGATTTTTTTACCATAAGGTGCCTTTCTCTATGCGCTGTCACATATACTATAACAAATTTGATTGAAATCGGAATTAACATGATTGTCCTAGAGCGGTTTTATTTTATTAGGGAAGAGATTTTTGCACTGATATCAAAAGGAGGGCCGGTATGACTCATTTTTTATCTGATGAACTGTGCCAAATGTCATCAATGTTGGATGTTTAGTGTGGGCTATTTGAAATTTTAAATGTAAAAAATCAAGTACAGATAATTTTTTCAAATTTCAGGTTTTATTGGAATGGTTGTACATTATCATATAATAATGGAACACCATCCGATGATTTAATTGGCTGAAGATTGTTTCGCAGGAAATGAAGAGTGTTACAGAAAAGTCATGTATTCAGATGAAGCTCATTCTCATCTCGGTGGTAATGTCAATAAGCAACGCCCATATTCGGCAACAGGTGACTATTCAGAAGCCAATGCAGCCACAACGAGTCGCTGTTTGGTGTGGATTTAGGGCTGGCGGCATCATAGGGCCATTTTACTTCGAAAATAAGCTAGGAGCCACCGTTTTTAATAATGAGACTGATCGTAAGCCCAAAGCCCACAATGTTGTTCTTTAATATATTAGATCCAAGTCCAATTGTGGAACTGATAATTTCTCTGACGTCGTGCATATTTCCTTGCTATAATTGCGTCGATTGGCTAAGTCTAATAAATGTCGTTCTCGACACTTTTGTTTGAGAATCCATTTTTTTTGAATCTTCTTCGAGGTTTCTGTATACCCTCAAAGCTCTTCAGGGTTGCCTTCAGTGGAGATAATTTTAACAAGGATCTTTACAACATATTCCATTTCAACTGCTGCATCTAATTGAAGTTTTTGTGGCTATTCAATATTTTACGCTTTTAAACCGAAAAAACTACTATCTGAATTTCATATACTTGGAATATTTTTGTTTTTGTTTTGAATACTCAAACTATTTGCTTTCACTTCATAAACGAGTATAAATAACCACCTATTCAAACATACATACATACTATGTACGTACACTTGTACATGCACGTATGTATAAGCACTCAGAGGAATAACCAGCAACATCAACACTTGATGGAAACCCCATGGGTTAAGTGTGCCAAAAATTCATGGAATCTTGAACATTTGAAATCAACGAAATGTGAAATATAATTTTTTTTCCGAAAATTGTTACCAAAAAATGTGAAAACTATTCAGAAAATTTACAAGTACGAAGGACTATTCAAAAATTAATGAAAGAACAGCATCATCACCAAACGTTGCTTTTAAAAAGTATCGCCAACTAAAATTTTTGTAATCAAATACTCGTAGTTGCAACAACAACTAGAAAATGTAGCTGGAGATACTTGAGCATTGCTACTGGTATCATGAATGGCGAGGGTTACAATACGTCGCACAGTGTTTTTCTAGTTTAATATATTTCTTAAAAAAATATTAGTAAAAAAATATTTAAAAAATATGTAGAATCGATATAGACAAGGTGTCGTTTTAATTTAAGAGACCATATTGCTTACATATTAGATAAGATAAAGTCATTCAATGTGGCATAGGCACAGAAACATTTTGAGTCACTAGCCAGTGTAGCCGCTGTTTTGTGTCATCATAAAGATCGATCTAAAGGCTGGTCCAAATAAAATGCACGATGTTAATTGTAAAACAAACAAAAAGTTATTAGATAATTATTTTAATATTTTATTTTATTATGATAGAAGGATCTATGAAAATTATGTGTAAAATAAAATATCGACCAAATGCTCGCCACGGCTTTATTCGCATACCTCTATCTGATGGTCCATATTCATAATGACTCTGAGACAAAATGGAGACTAAATGTCTTTAATGTGCCGAATTAACTTATCTTTTAACTCTTGAATTGTTCTTTATTTTTTGACGCACATTTTTTCTTTTAAATATCTTCAAAGAAAGAAGTTCGACGGTGTCAAATCATGGCAGCCAATTAAAGTGCCATTGTTTCGTTCGTTGTGCGGCAAGTGGCACCATCCTGTTGAAACCACATATCGTCCAGGTCCATATTCAACAGAACAAACTGGGCGAGCATACCCGGCTGTTTTTACATTTGCCACCGACCCGGTTTGCCGAAATTTTCGCACAATTTTTCCGATTATAGACACATTTGGTCGATTATGCTGACCAAAAAAAAAAAATCATGAAGTGTACAAATGCGTTTTGATTTGAAAGTACTTTTTGCAAAAATCTTAACGCACTGATTAATTATGTACCCCTCGATTGTACCAGATAGCTTATAGTTGCAGATCGGTTGGTATTGAAAATAGACCAAATGGGGCGGAAGGGAAAAAGTTCTTACCCAAGGGTCTCAAATAGTCCTAACCATATTTTTTTGACTTTTCCACTATACCACTTAATAACTAACTTGAAAAATAGCTTTGCTTGGAAGCCATAGACGCATTAAACGTCACATAAATGGGGGGTGGTCATTTGACCATCGGACCATAGAATCCCGAAAAATGTTCCCGAACGCTCGGAAACATATGGGTAACCAGGAAACGGTGAAATTTTCTCAAAAACCTAAATATGTATCAATAATTTACTCGATGGGCCATATTGCCCCGATTCTTAGACGATCTGGCCATGTCCGTCCGTCCATGTGTCCGTACTTTCGTGTGCCCGTCCGTTCGTTTGTCTGATAAAGACACTATAGCGGTCAAACGAATCAACCAATAATATTGAATTTCGCTTATGGTCATAAGCTGCTTGGAGTTGTAATTGGAGAGGGAAAATGTATCCCTTTAAGGGTCTTAAATTACCTCGCTAAAAAGTACACTTTTTTGAGTATTTGCTTTTATGTGGATAGCCAATGGTAAAATGGGTACTGTTAGTGGGACGTATTAAGTGTACTTAAATTAAATCAAACTTTTTTACGAATCTAAATAGAGAGTACTTTAAAAGTTGTGCCTGAGATAAGAGACGGATGCATTGGAAGGGGCTTAAAAAACGTACCATTTTTTTGGTTTGCCCCGTTATTTTCGAATGGATGGTGGAGGTTATATGGTTCAGGCGAGGGGTACATTTGTAACAAATTGGCGCTACACAAGTCAAACACTTCACTACGGCTGCTATTTATATTTCTGGCCTAATAATGAAAATGCGAATACTTATCCTCAGAAATGGTTTTTATTGTTTTTCAAAGTATTCTCCAGCATGATTTATACACTTTTGCATGCGCTCAAACCATTTATCGAAGCACTTTTTCCACTCCGATTGAGACACCTCCAAAACATTTAACGCTTCAAAAGCATCTTCTGGCGACGAAAATCGTTTTTCTTGATGTGCAGAAATAAAAAGATGTCATTGGGTGCCTATCAGTTCGACGTATAAGCCGGTCAAAAATGCGCTGGTTTGAGCCGATGTGTGAGAGCTCACATTGTCATGGTGCACAATGATTCGTCTTCTCTTGTTCGTTTTTCGAAATTCTCGGAAGACTTCAGGCAAACAAATTGTGGTATACCACTCAGAATTGACCGTCCTATGTTGTTCAAGCGGAACAGTCGCCACATGACCAGTTTTGCCGATGAAATAGGCGACCATATGCTTCGAAGAGCTTCTTCCACGAACAACTTTCGTTGGATTTGGCTCGTCCTCGAAGACTCACACGGTCGATTGCTGTTTTGTTTCAGGCTTATGCGTATAGATCCATGATTCGTCACCTGTAACGTTCTTATAAACGTCTTTTGAAGCACCGCGATCGAATTTTTTTAAAATTTCTTGCACCAATCGACACGAGTATTTTTTGAGCGATTGTCAAATTGTGCGGGATCCAGCGAGAACAAACCTTTTTTACGGCCAGGTGTTCATGCAATATCGAATGTATGCTGGTGGAAAAAATGCCCAAGGATGCCTCTATCTCACGGTATACCTCATGATGATCTTGCATTATCAGTTCACGCATGGCATCAATGTTCTCTGGCACAACGGCCGTTTTTAGACGACCATCGCGCGAGCGACGGCCACGATTGAATTCATTAACCCGTTTTTCATAGTGCTATGGGATGGTGCTTTATCTCCATACAAAGATTTAAGTTCATCGATGCACTCTTGTCGTCGTAAACCACGTCGAAAGTTGTGAAAAATGATCGAACGAAAATGTTCACGAGTTAATTCCATTTTTTTGCCAAATTGATTTTTTCAATCGCTGTAAACAACACAATTGATGGTCGTACGTCAAAACGTTCTGAGTACGTTTATGCTAGCCAAATTTTCCAATGGAAATGTCAGATCGAATTATATATAGTCAGTATAAACATATATGTACTCAAATTAAAGCAAGTTTTGCTAAGAATCCAAATATAGAGTACTTTTAAAGTTGTGGCTGAGATTAAGGACCGACGCATGGACCGAAGGTGCCCAAAAAATGTACGTTGTGAATATGTATATAAGGTTCATTCTCGCCGAACCAAAGGACGTTTTTACTAGTTTGTAACATATTGGAGCTACACAAGTAAAGCACTTCAAAACACTAGTGTGGTTGGTACCTCGTTTATTCCAGGAGTTGCTATGTATTTTTAAATATGTGTAGCTGCCAATAAGGAAGCTATGATTATGCGTCTTGGTCGAAATGCCAAGTTTAATGCTTTTGGGGAGAATTAAAAAAAAACGGTTATTCGACACAAGAAACCAGATTATTCGAAAACCAGAAAATTTTTAAGAAACCGAACGGATTTTCTCTCTAAAGAAAACGAACCGCCGATTTTTAAAACCAAACTGATCACTCTAGACCCGACCGAAACTAAAGTATACCCTAAAATTCAGAAGACATAAATAGATTGATACTGGTGTTATTTGAATTATTACAATAAAGGTCAGGACTCCAAACCGACGTTCTTTTGACAGCCCTCCAACCCCACTGGATCCTCAGGCAATGAGCTTTTTACTACTACTACTTTTTAACCTCGCGAATTGATGTATTTTTAGGTGGTAGTATAGTATGGGTTGCTATATATATTTCTGGCATATGCAACACTAAGTGTTGCCTGGCGCCATCTGACATTTCGATTGCGAAGTTTGAAATATTTCAGCATAAATGTACTCAGAACGTTTGGACGTACGACCATCATTTTTGTTGTCTACAGTGACTTGAAAAATCAATTTGGTGAATTCAATCGTGGCCGACTATCGCTCAAAGACGAAGGTCATGAAGGTCGTCCAAAAACGGTCGTTATGCCAGAAAACATTGATACCGTGCGTGAACTGATAATGCCAGATCGCCAAGAAAAATACCGTGAAAAAGAGGCACCCTTGGGCATTTCTTCCACAGGCATACATTCGATATTGCGTGAACACCTGGCCGTAAAAAGGTTTGTTCTCGTTGGATCCTGCACAATTTGACAATCGCTCAAAAAAAAGGCTCGTGTCGATAAGTGCAAAGAAATTTTGAAAAAATATGATCGCGGTGTTTCAAAAGACGTTTATAAGATCGTCACAGGTGACGAATCATGGATCTATGCGTATGAGCCCGTAATAAAACAGCAATCGACCGTGTGGGTCTTCGAAGACGAGCCAAATTCAACGAAAGTTGTTTGTGGAAAAAACACTTCGAAGCAAATGGGCCTCTGTTTCTTCAGCAGAACTGGTCATGTGGCGACGGTTCCGCTAGAGTAACGTAGGGCGGTTAATTCTGAGTGGTACACCACAATTTGTTTGACTGAAGTCTTGGGAGAAATTCGAAAAACGAACATGAGAAGACGAATCATTGTGCACCATGACAATGTGAGCTCTCACACATCGGCTCAAACCATCGCCTTTTTGACCGGCCAAAACGACGAATTGACGGGTCATCCGCCGTACAGCCCAATGACTTCTTTTTATTCCCGCACATCAAGATAAAAATGCGTGGTCAACGATTTTCGTCGCCAGAAGATGCCGTTGAAGCGTTCAAAAACCATGTTTTGGAGGTGTCTCAATCGGAGTGGAAAAAAGTGCTTCGACAATTGGTTTGAGCGCATGCAAAAGTGTATAAGTATAAGTGGAGAGTACTTTGAATAACAATAAAACCATTTTTGATGATAAATATTCGCATTTTCATTATTAGGCCACAAATATATATAGCAGTCCTCGTATACGTTGTGCACATATTAAAACACTGTGCAATACAGCTACTGGGAAAGAGTCTAGTAAAGGGTTTCCTGTAGTTTTAGGGTGTTGGATCTGGCAAAATTCAAATAGACCCTGGAAGCAATATACACAAATGTTCTCCTAAAATTTGATTCTTCTGTGGAAATGTATCATATCAAACATTGGATGTGTAATTATGTTGCTCATAAGGATTTCTTCCTCGCTATTGTATACCCTCCCGCACTCTCCATGCAGAAAAGTCCCTTTGAAACAATTATTGCGAGGTGTGAATAAGTTTTTAAGAATCTTTACAGCATTCGGCAACAGGGCAAATGTAAATGCGATTGCAAAGTACTCACCCAAAACCTCTACCTCCGCCTTACGCCTATGGATGGCGAACACACGAGTATTTAATCCTACCTTCCTGTGTGCGTTTTTTCGTCCTTTGTCTCTTTGGGCTTTTTTGTTCGCAAACAAATTGTCAACTGTAACTGTGTAAAACTCTAAAGGACATTATGGGCTGCTGCGAATCATGTCAGCAGTGGGAAGCAACAATGACGTATCCATTCAACGCCGCATCTCGTTCAGCATCGTCGTGGCGAAACCTTTATTTCGTCCTATCCCCAACACCACCTGACCGGCCGCCAGGACGTGTCGCACTATTCGAGTGTTTGTATTCGAATTTGTTGAACCGTCATAATTGATCCGTATTATGTTGACATGAATAACTTTGAATGACAGACGGTGAGAGACAGAGGACATGTTCATGTTCCTTTGTACGTGTATGAACATTATTTGTACGCATACACATCCTGCGCTTCAGCGCTGAGGCATCTTTTCATGCGGGGTTGCCAGTCTTTCTGTTCTGTTCTATTCTATTCAGTTCTGTTCGGTTCATTTTTATTCGCATTCAGGCTGCTTTTGCACGGTTCTTGCACGTGAATTATTTCGTACTTATTAAAGGTGACACTTTGGTAATTTTGTAACAAAAAAAAATCAAGAGGCGGAAAAGAAAGAAAAATGTATTAATGAATACCACGTTGTCATCATCACCGTCGCCGCCATCTTTTCTTCTATTATTCTATTTTATTTTAATGAAATCTTATGAAAAGTTTTATGGAAAGGGAGCGGTGCTATGAAGCTATTCCGTTTCAGCGTTCTTTTGAATCCATACCAACTTTACATGATTATCACTTATGTATAAAAAAACACACTTTGGATACAAAATTTCCTTACCCAGTAGGGCTTAGCAATTGTCTGAATATTTTTTGTTTAAATATTTCTATAAAAGTATAAAATAAAAACATTCTCATGGAAACATAAATTTTGAGGAAAGAATCTCCTTGGTAGGAGGAGGACTTACCGTCGTCATGTTGAACCGTGAGATGAAAAGGTACAGTGAAGATACCGCTAAGTCTCTTCTTTTCCCTAATTAGTTCTAAAATGTAACAAGTCAAACATCTGTTAAGTTTCTTTACCTTATTTTTTAATAAAGTGTGCCTTATAAAGTGTCATTGTCTTTGTAGAGATTTTCTTTTCTACTAAAACTGATGCCACTTTGGCGCTTGAATTATTGGAAATTATGGACAGGACAGAAAACTTTACGAGTTTCAAGCAAGAAGGGGTTTAATATGTTACTTTTAGGCAGACAGGGCCT